>JAKSZU010000001.1:24035010-24652510 GCA_026018925.1 Tupaia tana
CTTCTGATATGGGTCAGCCTTGCAAAAATGTCATATTTTATCACTGTGTCACTGTCTGCCCCCTGCATGTCTCTGAAATTTCAGAAAAGATGTCAACATAGTGCAAATAACTTATTTTTTCCCCTGAACGATTTGGGTATAAGTTGATGAAGTGATGCCCAGTTACCCCTTAATATTGGATTGTCAGAAAAGTCATGATGCATTTTTGCAGAGAAAAATGGAAAAATATGTAATGACTTTTCCGACGACCCAATACTTTTCCAATTTTTCTACAAGGAGACTTTTTCCTACCTAACCTGGCACAACTGTCAAAGTCAGGAAAGAGGCCTCCTACCTTCTTCTTCTTTCCTCCTCCTCTTTCTCTTCCTTTTTTGAGAGATTTTTGCTATAGGGTGTGTACATTCACTGGAGAAAGAGACACAGAAAGCAAGAAATCAGCCCCCGGAGGATGACCATGCCGCAGTCCCTTCTCCTCCATTCTCCTCTCAGGATTTTGGGCATGCATGCACACGCGCCCAGCATGAGTTTTAAGCTGTCAGATCTGGGATTCGAACTGCAGTCAAGTACGTGGGAATCCAGTGATGTAACCTTTGTGGTATCTGCTGGTTTCAGTGCCTTTCTACCATCTAAACCTCAGACCTCTGCAGGTTTGTCAGTTGTCCTGACAAGTCCTATATGGGCACCGAAAGCAGCTGGTTCAGAATTGGTCATTGCATTTGGTCGTGTCTCCTCGTCTCTTTCTGGTGGAATCTCCTTGGTCTCTTGACTTCCATGACCTTGTCATGTCTGAATGTTCTAGGTTGTTTAATTGGGAGGCTGTCCCTCAGTTTGGAAGACCTGAAGTTTCCTCCTGATTTGATGTGGGCTGTGACTTTTTGGCAGGGACACTGCAGAAGTGATGCTCTGTTCTCTGTGCACCCTCTGTGGTGCGTGACTTCCAGTCGTGACATTACTGGGGGTGCTAACGTTCATCCCATGATTACAGTGGAGCCTGCCAGGAAAAGTTACTTCTTTTCCTTGTTGTAGTTTGTAAGGGTGATGTGCAGAGGTGCTTAGAGACTCTGTAAATATCCTGTCTCTTCTCGAACTTTCTGTTTATCCATTTATTTCCCACATCACTATGGACTCGGCGGAGCCATTACTGGTGCTGTCATCATGTACTTGGAACCTCAGGTCTTCCCAGGTTTGGCCTGTGGGAACTTCTGCATCCTTTTGTCGTCTGCCCTCTTCAATCCTCTGGCTCCCTCTTTACTGTTCTTGCGTCTCTGTCTCTTGCATTCCCTGTGTGTGACTGTTTGCCTCTCTCCATCCCCACCTCTACCTTGGTCTTTTCCCCCTCCTTGTCTGTCTGTCACTTGCCTCTGTCTTTCTCTGTCTATGTCCCTCACCTCTTTCTGTCCCCCTCTTCTTCTCTCCCTCCCCTTCTGCCTCTCTCTCTCTCTCTCTCTCTGCCTCTCCGGGTTTCTGTCCCTGATTCTGTTTCACTGTGTGTGCGCCTTTATTTGTTTCTGTGCCTTGGTCTCTCTGTTTGAAAATTTGCTAGAAAGTGTGTGCACTCACCGGAGAGAGATGGAGAGGGGGAAAGTGATGGCAGCACTCCCATGGGGGATGGTCACACTGCCATCTCTTCTCCTCCATCTCCTCCTCCTTTCAGGATTTCCAGTATGCATGCACATGCTGCTGGCGTGTTTCTCTCACCATTCAGACCTGGACTCGAATCGCACAGTTGGTCATGTGGGATCAAGTTGCCTTAACTACCACGCCATTGGCTGGACCTCCCTTTAAGATTTTGTATTTTAAAAAATTTCAGATTAATTTCACATTTTACATAAAGTCCCCATCATGATGTTTACTATTCATATACTACTATACTACTGAGAACTTTTTATTTATTGGTCCATTAAATGTTTCTTCTTTTTGCTCCTCACACTTGGCCTCGCTCTTCTCCACCTACTCCCCTCCTTTGCAGTCTTCGCTATCTACACATATTCTCTCTCCTATCATATCTTTAGATCTTTCAACATCTTCGATAGAGTGCAGATATTTGGTACATATTGAGTGGGGATATACAGTGTATCTTTAAAAATCTGACTCACGTTGTTCAATATTAAGTCTTCTATATTCATCCACTTTCGATCGAACGATAGGGTCTCATTGTTTCTTATAGCTGAGTAGTATTCTTTCGTGTACGTGGGCCACAGTTTTTCAGCCTGATGGCTATAAAGTTTTGGACACTTAGGTTGATTCCATATCTTAGCAATTAGGACTAATGCTGCAATAAACATGGATGTGCAAGTGTTTTCCTATCCTTTGGGTAAATACCAAGGAGTGGGATTACTGGGTCATATGGTAGCTTGGGCTTTGGAGCACACATGCACATGTACCCAGAGTACTGGCCCCCAATTATTATTTTTTTAAGACATGTTCATAGCACTTCTGTTGTTGTTGTCCATATGTTGGAGGGCACATGTACTCATCAGAGAGAGAGACAGAAAAAAGAGAAGGAGAAAGCACCCTCCAGCGGGGCATGGTCGCAGCACGATCCTTTCTCCTCCGTTTCTCCATCCTGTTAGACATTTGCACGCATGCACCTGGTGTGTTTTGCAAGCTATTGGGGCTGGGAGTCCAACTGCGCAGTTGGCCACATGGGATCCTGCTCCCTCAACCATTAGGCCATGGGACTGGCCCTGTATAATTCCCTTTCTTTAAAGTTTAAAAATCTGGCAAAATGGGAGCCAGCAGATGTGTGGTGGTTGTCTTCATGGCCAACTACGTGATTTGAGTCCTGGACCCGGCAGCTTGAAAAATATGCTGGTGCATGTTTGTGTGTGCCCAAAATCCCAAAAGGAGAATGGAGAAGGGATTGTGGTGTGGCCATCCCTCCTGGAGGTGATTTCTCACCCCTCCGACCCCCATCTGTCTCTGGTGAGCACACATGCCCTATAGCAAAACTGAAAAAAACAATCTGGCAAAATGATTCTTTGGTGGTAGAAGTCATAATTGTGCTTCCCTCTGGGAGGCTCTGACTGGGAGGGGTCGCGAGGGAGCCTCCTGGGGTACGGTCACTTGGTGTGCACATGTGGTGACGTCTCATTAAGCAATACATTAAAATTAGTGCATGTTACTGTGTCCTGTGTTAATAATAAAGTAAATAAAAGGAAAGTAATGGTGGGAGGCCATGGAGGGGTCTGGATCCCTGGGTGTTGGTGTCTCCAGTGCTGTCAGTATCCATTCCTCTGACCCCACGCGAGCCTGGAGGTCTGGGATGAGCATCCTGTCACCCTCACATCTTTCTCTGTCCTCGGGCAGTGCTCTCTCCTTTGGCCATTCCCACGGTCCCTCCCTACTTCTCCAGCACCCCCAACTCCTCCCCCAGCACCTCAACCTTATGCCCCGGTCTGACCCCTGTGCCTCTCCTCCCACAGCCAGAGGACCTAGAGGCCCCCAAGACACACCACTTCAAGGTGAAGACCTTCAAGAAGGTGAAGCCCTGTGGGATCTGCCGCCAGGTCATCACCCGGGAGGGCTGCACCTGCAAAGGTGAGCACCTGGCTTGGGCCATGGGGGTGGGGAGCATATTGGCAGGTCAAGCTGGGATTCTGCCTTGCTGGGGTCCTGATCTGGTGCATCGTGCCCGTCTGGCAAAGGGTGCTGAGCTCACTGGATGGCAAGCACGCAGGTGTGTGTGGCAGGCATGGGACAAACCCCATGAAGAAAGGATAGGGATGATGTACAGATGGTGCATGAGTGGCATGAGGTGGTATGTGGTGCACGTGGCTGGCGTTCAGAGGGCATGTTGAAGGTGTGTAGTTGGCGTATGGAAGCTGTGGGGAGGATTTGTGGATGACAGTGAGGTCATGTGGTTGAAGTGTGTGGTAGGATATGGGTGGCATGTGGTTGGTGCGGGGTGGTGTGTGAAAGGTGTGTGGTGGTGTGTGCCTGGCACTGGGAGCAAAGAAACCAAGCCACACTCCTTCCCTTGCAGCCCCTTGGGGGTGACATTGAGAGGTCCCAGATCAGCCTCGGGGAGGCCCTGCTGGCTGCCCAGTTTTCCCCTTTGCTGTTCTCATGTGCTCCTGGAACAACCTGGGACTGGCTGTCACTGTGGCCAGAGAAGTCTTATTGTCCATGTCACACCATGAGAGCAGCAGGAGGCCCCTGCACCTCATCTCGGTGACTGACCAGCTCCTCTCCTTTGCTCCCCCCCATCCCAATCGTCAGGGCACCCTTGTACGGCTCAAGCCACTGAGCTCCTCGACCTCATTCCCACCCAGCTCAGGCTGCACCTGTCACCCGAGACTGATGGCAGCCCTTGGCCTTTCCCTGTTTCCTGGTCCAGCGTCTGCAATCCGCCTCTGTTAGCTTTCATGGGATTTGAACCCGGAAACCTGGCTACGCTGGTTTCCTGCTTGGAGCCTTTGAGAGCCCCCACTAGCCTTGAGACAAAGCATAGACCCTTCCATGGCTGCAAGGCCTGGTGGGGTAGGCCCTGCCCAGCTCTCTGCCCCAGGGCCCCCCATCCGGGTGCCAACTCCGTACTCAAACCAGCTGCACTTTGCTTGGACCCCAGACAGGCCAAGTGTGCTGAACACACTGACAGGGCTGCACTCTTTCTTGCTTGGAGCCTTTGCTCACAAGGCCCTTGCTGCCTGGTCCTCTCTCCTCCTCTTCTCCCTCCATGCCAAGGTCCAAGTGGGGCTGGGATGCCCTTCCTGAGTACCAAGTGCTGTTAGTGTCTGGAAGGTACTGGGGTCATCCCGGATTCACAGTGGAGAAACTGAAGCTGAGCGCAGTCACGTCCGTTGCCAAAGCACAGACAGCTGAGTTGAGTGGGGTTTTTCAGGGTATGTGTGGGGTCGGGGTAGAAAAGAGAAGGTAGGTTGTTTCAGCTGGGTGTTAATAGCTGTGAGTGTGCGAGTGAGTGAGTGTGTGTGAATGTATGCAGAGGGCATTCCAAGGACAGCCATGGGCAAAGGGCACTGGACACCCAGCAGTTTCCAGGACCAATTGAAACTTTTGCAATACCAAAAGCAGCCACATGGTGTCACTCTCCTCCCAAGAGGTCTGCTTGGGATTTTAGGGTTAAGGTGGGAACCACGGGAGAAGTTGGAGAGGAATTGCTGAGGGGGGCGGGAATTTGCATTTTGTCTGTATGACAGCCCCCACGCTGCCCTGCGCAGGGACACTGCAGAAGTGAACCTCTGGTTCTCCCCCCACTCATAGGTTTCTTCCTTCCCTCCCCTAGGGGCCCCCAGTGCTGCCAGGGTAGAAACCACAGGGGCTGGCGATAGCAGGAGGTCCTAGGACGCTCACTGTGTGACCTTGTGCTCATCTCTGCCTTGGTCTCCGTGTTCTGTGGTTTCCCAGTTGGCCTGGCCTGAGGGCTCCTGGCCTGAGGGCTCAGGTCCAGAGGGCATTTGGCCCCATGCGAATGGCAGGCTCCCAAGGTGAAGGCGAGGTGGCCCTGGTTTCACCTGGCTCCAGCCTGGCCCTGCTGGTGTGAACCAGAGGGAAGGATGGGTGAGTGGCCAGGCTGGTTTGGTGGCTCTACTTGGGTGCCAGGGAGGGTGGGGAGTTGGCGGGGAGAGGGAAGAAAGCCAGGGCTACTTTTACTCCAGAGACACCACTAGGTGGCAGGACTGGGCTGCAGAAGGCCCAGGGGCCAGGCCTAACAGCACAGAGGAGAAAATACCTACTGGCTTCCCAGGCTGCAAGTCAGCCGCAGCAAGAGGGCTGGGGTCACCAGGCCTAGGCCATGGGTGCCCTGCTTGGGAGTGCAGGAGTGAACCAACTCCATGTGCCCTGGAGCCAGGAGGCCATGGTGGCGTGAGGTGGCAGGCCCCCTCCTCCATCCATCCATGGTCCCGGATGTGGCTGCGTGGGTGGTTCCCCACCTGAGAGGCAAGCGTGGGGAATCGAGTCTACATTCTATGTCCCGAGTCTGGCCCAAACAATTCGCTCTGTTCTTTGGCCACATGGCCACCCTTTGGATTGGTGGATCAGTGGCTAGGGGATGGTGACTGGTGGGATGGGGTGTCCAGGATACCAGGCTTGAGTTGACAATCTACAGGCCTTGCCACACTGAGGGAACGTCTGCTGGAGGCAGTGGGCAGCAGGGAGACTTTCCTAAATCTTGACGTGGGGGCCTTTGTCCCCGCTCTCCTGCTGCTGTCTCGGAGTGTGGACGTCCTTCCACTCCCCTTCCTCCTGCACTTCATGTTTAATGTAATATAGCCCAAGGGGGTGGGGGAAGGGAGCCAGTCCTGGGGTCCAGTCCTGGTTCCAGGAGACTCAGAGATGACGAGGCTGACAAGGCACCAAGGCAGGGGGGACACACAGACGGGATGGACATACAGGCAAAGGGAGTTGGCAAAGCCTGGGCCTGCCCTTCTCTTTGCCAGTTTCTTCTGCCTGCGGTAGGGTCAGCAGTTGACCCCGCCCCACTTTCCTGGCGGCTTGTTGTGAGCAACACCGATGTCCTGTGTGTGACAGTGAGACAGGGACTAAGGTTAGGGACTAGGTCCCCATGGGAGGGAACCAGAGATGGACAAGACAATGGAGGCCCAGAGGTGCAGGGAGTTTGTCATTGGCTGGGGCAGTAGTCTGGTCCTGCCCCTCAGAGCCTGTGTGACTTTGGACAAGTCACTTCACTGCTTGGGCCTCGGTTTGCTCATCTGTAGATACGGGCTGGGACCAAGCATGCTCACTGAGGCCCAGGCAGCACAAGGCCTGGAAGGTTCCTTGGCAGTCTGTAAAGGTAGACAGCTCCTTCACCTGCTCCATGATGGCCTGTGCCTCCATCTGACAGTTAGGAACTGCCCTGCCCTCTGGGCTGGATGCTGGGCCAGGTACTGGCTGAGGCCCAGCCCCAACCAGGAAGACAGATGCACTGTCACACATGACGCCTGGTAACAAAGCTGACATAGGTGTGTGTGAAAGGCACAGACATCTGACTCAGCAGAGATTTTCTTGTCAGGTGTCAGCAGAAAAGGCTTGAGCAGGCTGGGTTTTGAAGGATGCATAGGAGCTCTTTTTTAAGGATTATTTTTACTTAATTTTATTCATTGTTCTTATTATTTTTTAATTTGACCAGAGAGAGACAGAGAGAGAGAGGGAAAGTGAGAAAGAAATCTGCCAGGTCTGGGACTTGAACCATAGTTGGTCATGTGGGACACCAGTGCCCTAATCACCACACTACCCGCTGGCTCCCTGAGCAGTGATTTTTAAAAAAATTTTATAAGTATTCATCTCTTCTGAAAAATACCTTCATAGAAACATCTAGAATAATGTTTGGTCAAGTATCTGGATACTGTGGCTTAGACACAAGGACATGTAAGATTAGCTACCACAGACCTCCAGCCCAGGCCACAGATGAGCAGGCAGGCAGGGCTGAGTGGCCTGTTGAGCAGGTGGGGAGCAATGGCGGTGCCTCTTGGTCAGCCAGGGAAGACGCGGAGGCCAGGCCGGCATGTGAGTGGCTGTCGCTGAGGTCAGGTGCAGAACAAGGCTGTGTGCTTATTTTCCGACCCAAGTCCAGGAGGAAAAGGCCATTTAGATCCCAACAATGTTGGCTTCCTGTGTTCCTGAGAGGCAGGAAGCTGCCCCAGGACAGAGTCCTGGCAGCCCAGCTGAGGCAGGAGCTGGGCCAAGGGCTGGGGTGGGGGTGCAGTTCCCCACTCAGCAGGTAACCCAGGGGACTCCTCCCCACTAGGGTTCTCTGCTCCCTCTTGGCCACAGCTAGCCCAGTTGGGGGGGCAGTGTTGACACTCCTGGGTGGAGATGGGGCTCCTGGGGCTCAGCTTTGGTATGGAAGTGCCACTCTGCAGGGTGCTGGTCAGGAGGGTCTGTGGTGGGTTTGTGATTGTGGGGTCTTCCATGGGGGCTCGGGGAGGCCACAGTCCACCTAGGAGGGGCTGATCCTGAGACGTGTGTCCGAGAAGGGCTTAGGCATCTGAGGGACGTCAGGAGAGGGGCAGCTGGGGTTCTCCTGCCTTGTCCCCGCTATGGCAATGGTCCTTTTTGCAATGAACAGTGTGGTCAACCACAAGCTGATGGTATGGGATGTCTTCAGGTCAAAACCTGGTCTTGGTGGGTGGGGGGTGGGAGCGGTGGTGGTGGCCGGGTGATGGGGAGACTGTTGGGGGTTATGCACAGGCTTGGAGCCCATCGGTTCTGGGTTGGGGGGCACTTTAGTGATAAGGCCGGCAGATGAGTGTGGGAAAGGGACCCTGGTGATCTGGAGTAAATGGCTCTGCCTAACAGATTGCAAGGAGAATAAAAGCCTGGGCGTTTTAAACACTGAGCCATCTGGTGAAGGTCAGGGTGCAGGCCCGGTTTGTCCTGGGGGCTGCCGGTCAGAGGAAACCCAGAGAAGGGGAGTGACTTGTTTCGGGACCTGCAGCCTTAGGACAGCAGTCAGGACTAGGTCGCAGGTCTCCCGACAGGAAATGGGGCTCTTCTGTACAGTAACGACGGCGATGAAGGTGATGGAGACGCTGCCAAGAGCAGCTAGCCCGACACGCAGCTCATGCGCCAGGCACCATGACAAGGGTTCACGGAATGCTCGTAACAGCCCTGCGAGGTAGATGCTCTTATCACCTCATTTTTCCTTCCTTCCTTCCTTCCTTCCTTCCTTCCTTCCTTCCTTCCTTCCTTCCTTCCTTCCTTCCTTTCTTTCTTTCTTTCTTTCTTTCCTTCTTTCTTTCTTTTTTGTTGTTGTTGTTCAGCTTTAGTATAGGGCGTGTGTGCTCACTGGGGAGAGAGACAGAGGTAAAGTGAGAAAGCACCGCCCAGGGGATAACCACGCTGCGGTCTCTTCTCCATTCTTCTCTCAGGATTTTGGGCGCACACACATGCTCCGTGTGATTTTCAAGCCACCAGGTCCAGGATTCAAACTGTGGAGTTGGCCGTGTGAGAACCAGCTGCCTAAACCTCCACACCATCTGCTGGCCCTATCCCCCGATTTTACAGAGAAGGAAGTGGAGGCTCAGACTGGTTAAGTAACTAGTCCCAGATCACAGCAAAGGCATGAGCCACGTGAGCTGAGGCCCAGTGTGCATGTACCCAGGAGGCGAGTGGGTGGATGAGCAGCAGGACCAGTAGACAGAGGACCAGCGAGCTCCCTTACTCAGCACCACACCCCTGTCCCCCTCCCCAGGCTCCATCACTGCAGTGCTTGCACTGGGGCAGCTGGGGAGGTACTGACTGACCCCCGTGGGTGGGCTCCACTTGCCCTCTCTCAGCAGGCTGGAGCTGGAGAGTGGGGTCACTCACTCTCCCTTTCCGTTCTATTGCCCCAGAAGGTCAGTCTTGGTCCCAGGGATTTGGACTGTGGGTAAACCTTCCAACTGGACACTTCCTCCTCATTGATTGAGCCCCATCTGTGTGTCAGGCCCTGTGCTGGGACCAGGCAGGACACAGAGCTGCAGTGTCCAACAGAACCTCCCTTTCTGCCTTAGAGAAGCAGCTGAATGTGGGTGGGAGGAGAGCAAATCATTGAGGAATACTTGACCCTCCAAGTGACAAGAGCTTTCCAAGGCATAGGAGCTGAGGATGCTGGGAGCACAGAGGGAGGGCATCTTTGAATGTCTCATTATCCAGGGAGGGACATTTTTTGAACTGGGTTTTTTTCTTTTTCTTTTTCTTTTTCTTTTTCTTTTTCTTTTTTTTTTTTTTTTGAGAGGCTTTTGACTATAGGGCATGCATGTTTGCCAGAAAGACAGAGAGAGACAGAGAGACAGAAAGTAAGAAATCACCCTCTGGGGGGAATGGCCACGCCGCAATCCCTTCTCCTCCATTCTTCCCTTGGGATCTTGGGCATGCACACACATACGCCTAGCATAAGTTTAAGCCACCGAGTCTGGGACTCAAACCACAGTCGGCTACATATGAGTCCGGCAACATAGTCATTACACCAACTGCTGGTTCCTGAATGGGTCTTAAAGGATGTCTATGAGTTTTGCTATTCCAGACATGCTTCTTGATGACTCAAGATCCATTTGAAGAGTTGGAGTTTGGTGAGACAGGCACAGATCCCTTCTGGGGCACTGGCTGGAGAGAGAGGCAAGACCAGGCCAAGCCGGGCCTTATACGAAGTGCAGAGGAGTCGGACAACATTCTAACCAGGAGAACGATATGACCAATTTGCCCTTGAGCACGGTCTGTGGATTGAAGGGGGACAAAGTAGATAGGAAGATGGGGCCCGGTCGGGGTAAACTGGCCTGAAATGGTGCAGTTGTGGGAAGCTGGGGAAGAAGGTTGGGCCTTGACAGCCTCTTTGGAGCTCCTTTCTGGGACGTGGTGATTAACTGCTTGGTAGGAGAAGCAGAGGGAATAAGGAGCGTGAGACAGGAGTGTGCAGGTAGCAAGGAGCACAGTAGGACCCAGGAGATGGTCTCTGGTCTTGGTTCCCAGCCTCAGCCAACCTTTGGCCTCCTGTTTTCCAAGGGATCCTGTGCTCTAGTTTCTTTTTCTTATTCCTGCCTTTTTATTTGCCAGAGGGTGTGTGCACTCACAGTAGACAGAGAAAGTGAGAGAGCACCCTTACGGTGGGATGGTCATGCCACAACCCCTTCTCTTCCATTTCTCCCTCCTGTTGGGATTTTGGGCATGCATGTGCACATGCCTGGTGTTTTTTTCAAGTTGCTGGATCTGGGTTTTGTCATGTGGGATTTACTTGCCATAACCACCAGGCCATGGGGTGGGCCTGTGCTCGGGTTTCTGTAAGTCATCTATTGCTGCATTAAAAAAAAAAAAAAGAAATTCCCAGAGCCAGCAGATGGTGTAATGATTGTCACTGGACTCCCATGTGGTTGAAGTCCTGGGCTAGGTGGCTTGAAATTCATGCCAGGCATGTGTGCATGGGAGCCCACAATCCCAGGTGGAGAATGGAGGGGAAGGGATTGTGGTGTGGCCATCCCCCTGGGGGGTGATTTCTCATTTTCTCTCTCACTGTCTCTCTCTCTCACTGGTAAGTGCATGCACCGTAGGGCAAAAACCTCTTAAAAAAACCAAAACAACAACAAAAAAACTTCTCAGTTTAAAGCAAATAGAAAATGACTATTCCACATAGTGTCAGTGGGTCAGAATTCATGCGTGATTTAGCTGGGTGGTCTGGGTCACGGTCTCCTATAAAGTTGTAGTCAAGATGTCACCTAGAGCTCTATTCATCTTCAGGCTTCACTAGGGCTGGGAGCCCCCTTCCAACATGGCTCACTCGCATTGCTAGTAAGTCAGTGCTAGCTGTTGGCAGGAGGCCTCAGCTCCTCACCACGTGGCCCTCTCCTTGGGACTGCTTGCGAGTCCTCACGACATTGTCACTGACTTCCCCAGAGCAAGTGTTCTGAGACCCATGTCAAAACCACAATTCTTTTTATGGCTTAGCCTCAGAAGGTACACACTATCATTTCTACAGTATCGCACTGGTTACATAAATCAGCCCCATTCGGTATCAGAGTGTGGAAGAGTGTGAATACCAAGAGGCAAGAAACACTGGTGGCCTCCTTGGAGACTGGCTGCCACAGTTCCCCCTTCCGTAACATCTTTGAATGTGGCGTTGAGCTGGGAAGTGAGAAGCCAGCAGAATGGCATCTCAAGCTTCAAACTGCAGTGGGAAGGATGTAAGTTAGAGATTAGGAAACACTGCCCCATAAGAGTGAGAAAGATGACCAAGAATGTGAAGGAGGCTTTCCTGGAGCGATTCAGGGCAGAGGGCCTCCTTGCGACTGGGGCAGGTACTTCTGAAAATATACGAATCCATTCATGGGGGCTTGGCCATGCCTGCCTGCTGGGACCTGCCACGTGCATTTAGTTTACTGAGTTTTGTCTTCTGGGCTGGGGGCTAGGGAAGTTCTTCCCCTGCTCCCTATGGCAGAGCTGCCAAGGGCAAGCCCTGCATTCCAGCACACAGACACTCGCACGCTGTTGTGGCTGCCCAGTGACTCTCCATCTGCCCTCCACTTGAGGGCATTTGCTGAGTGACTGCCCACTGACCATCCTGACCACTGTATGGTCACGCTAGCCACACACTGCCAAGGGCACCTACCCAAAAGAGCACTGGCATCAGCCATGCTTTGCTCACCAAGCCATGCACCCTGGCACAGGGCTGGATCAGCCTGGAGGAAGGACACCATTCCTGCAAACACACTGAGTCATGGGCTAGTCTGCCCAAGAGGTGGGCCACCTTCTAATTTGCATAGAGATGCCTTATGGTCCCATGGGGCTGAAACCCTGTCCTAGGTGCTGGGCTGCTGGGTGTGAATGAGACAGGCATACTCCCTGCGTGCATGAGCCTAGTGGGGAAGACAAACCATACAGAAGTTGGCAGGCAATTACCCAAGATGACTTCAGATCATGAATTGCACTAAGGAGGAAGTAGCCAGGGTGCTGAGAGAATGACAGGGAATCTACTCTTGTTTGGGTGTTAAGGGACGGCCTCTTTATTTATTTATTTATTTTTAAGGTTTTGCCTTAGGGTGCATGTGCTTGCCAGGAGAGAGAGAGACACGCAGTGAGAGGGAAAGTGAGAAGTCAACCCCCAGGGGGGATGGCCGCGCTGTGACCCCTTCTCCTCCATTCTCCTCCAGGGATCTTGGACACAAATGCATGTGTGCTCACCGTGAGTTTCAGGCGACTGGGTCCAGACTTGAACTGCAGTTGGCTATGTAGGAGTCCAGTGACATAACTGGTACGCCATCTGCTGATCCCCAGAGATGGCCTCTTTAAAGAGATGGCTTTGAGTGGATTGAGAAGGATAAGAAGAATTCTGCCCAATGAACAGTGGGTTGCTGGGATGAGGGAGAGTATTCCGGCAGTGGCAGCAGCAAGTGCAAAGGCTCTGAGGTAGGAAAGAGCTTGGTGCCTTCCAGAAAGCACCCGAAGTGCAGTGTGCTGGAGGAAGATGGAGCCCTGGCCTTCTTTGGGCCTCAGTGTCCAGACATGGCTTGGTGGCACAGAATGGATACGCACAGGTGCATTGATTATGAAATGGTGGGGACAGATTACGGCTTGGGAAAGGACTGAGGGTAAGCTGAGGATAATTAAATGGTCATGTAAACTCCACAGATGAGCTTCAGTAAAGTCCAACTCAACAAATACTGATTCAGCCCCTACTGTATTCCAGGCATTGTGTGTATGTAAGGCGGGGGGAGACAGAAAGAGAGGGAGGGAGATAGAAGAGAGGGGGGAGAGAGAAAGAGAGAGAGAGAGAGAGAGAGAGAGAGAGAGAGAGATCTCTTGAAGGAGCTCATACTGCAGGAACATGGCAGCTCAGGGGAGGTTCCCTCTCTCTGGAGGTAGTGACCCAAAGAGGGCCTCCCAGCTCAGACTCCTTGGCCAAGGCTTCCTCAAATCCATTCCCAGGGCAGCAAAGAAGACCTGGGGTGGGCGGCTGCTGGCGTCAGGGAGGGACCATCTTCTGGAAGGGACGCGTTGCCCCCTGAGGCGGGCGCTGGGAGAGAAGAGAAGCATGGATGGCTATGACTTGTTGGCTGATGGGTGGGAATGTCCTGGTGTGGCCAGGGTGGAGAAGTCCCTGAGCTGGGCCTGGTGGCTGGTGGGGTCAGGAAAGCCTTGCTCAGCACCGGCTGAGTCACAGGACTGAGCTGGGGCCAGGACCAGAGAAGAAGGTCTCATGTTAGGGCCAGTAGCCAAGGTCACATCCTAGACTCCACCCCGTTTGCCTCCCAGCTTCTGCCCCACCCCACCCCCACTCCAGCCGGCTCTGCCTCAGACAAACCAGAGGCCTTACTGTGGGGAGCCCTGGGAGGCTCTTTCGGCCACTCCAGGCCTTAATCTGTGTGTGTGTGTGTGTGTGTGTGTGTGTGTGTATGTGTATGTGTGTGTGTGTGTGTGTATGTGTGTGGCTGAGAATCAGGTTGGCTCAAAACTGGAAGGGGTGGGGGGCTGTATGTCCAAGAGAAGGAGCAGCTGGCTGTGGCTCAGGGCTGTGGCTGTCAGGAATTTGGGGTCCCTGCCTTCCCCTCCCCAGTTCTCTAACCAGTGCCCACCTGCTTCAGCAGGTCCTGGGCTGAGAGGAGCCTAAGTCAGTGAAGAAACCAGCGGGCTCCATCTGGAGACCTGCTGGGAGGCATGGCCAAATCCCTCCGCGGAGTCCCAGGGCGCTGGAGGTGGGGCCGCAGGACTGGGGACATTCCAGGCTTTAGGAACCTGATAGGAAATTTGATTCCAGCTCTGGTGGTGGAAGGGGGGAGATGTCAGGAGTGTATGTGTTTCAACTCATGCACATGAAGTTTGCATGAGCATCTGTCCGTGTGTCTGTGTCCACGAATCTGCGTGAGGCCGGACTCTGAGAGGCCCATGGAACTGTGTGTGAGCTGGTGTCCCCAGGCCATGGGATGTCCTTGGTGTGAGCATGTGTGTGGCTGTACGTGTGTGTACATGGCTGTGTGCACGGGTGGGAGTGGTTCTGGGTGAGTGTGTATGGGTGTGTATGTGTGTGCGGGTGGTAGGGGGGCTCCTCCTGGACCCTGCATTGGGTTTGCCTGTCTGTCTCTGGGGGAGAGTGAATGGGACGGTGGTTGGCGAGTGCCTGCCTTCGCGTGTGTGTAAGGGGAGAAGGCCCCCCTTATTCCTTGGCGGGGTTGGTACCTGAGTCTGGGCTACCTCTGCCCTGGCAAGGGTCCAGCGGGGAGCAGGCGGCCCCCCTGCTCCTCCCACCTCCCCGCGCCCGGAGGGGCTCTGGCGATGGGGGCTCGGCGCCTCCGCCCGCGGTCCGCAGTCCCGGGCGGGCGTTCCCGCCCCGCGGGCCCGGGGGAGCTGCAGCGGCCGCTCCCCTCCGCCCCCTCCCTCTCTCCGTCCCTCCTTCCCTCCTTCCCTCCCGAGCGTGGATTGCGGGCGGGGTGGGAGGAGATTTCGCCGGAGTTTCCATTTCATACCTCGCGGCTAAAACTTTCTTTCTGTGTCTCGCCCTCTTGCAGTCTGCAGCTTCTCCTGTCATCGGAAATGCCAGGCCAAGGTAAGAGGCCGCGGGCCGGCTGGCCGCGAGGAGCGCTGGGGATCGGGCCTGGCTTGGGGTCCCGGGACTGGAGCTGGGGGCGCCAGCGGGGCGGGGGCGGCGCCGGGGTCGTCCCTCCTCCTCTCTTTGTTTATGCAAAGCGCCGGGCGGGGGAGCGGGCGCAGGTCAAGGTGAGGGCGAAAGCCGGGGGCGGGGGCGGGGGCGGGGGCGGGGGGGCGGGGTGGGGGAGCGAGGGGAACCCGGTTAGGGGGTGCGGCGCGGTCTTGGCGGCTGCTGGAGGTGGCTGACTGACCTAGCTCCAACCGAGAGGGTCTTTGAAGGGTTTCCCCTAATTCTCAAAGGGGAGTTGGGGAAAGTCGGGGAGCGAGCGGGGAGCCACATGCGTTTCAGTTACCCCGCCAGCTGAGCCAAGCCACCCTTGGCTCAACTGGGCCCGCCTAGAAAAATTCAGGGTTCACAGCCACAGGACCCTGGGAGAAAGGGGTAGGTGGGGGAAGAGCGCGATCAGGATGGTGCTGGGTCTGGAACCCTCTGAGCGACCCTCCTGCCCCTCTCTATTGGCCATGTTCTGTTTTGGCCCTCAGTTTCCCCATCAGTGTTTCTTGGCTCATATTGGTAAGAGAGGGAAACTGAGGCAAGAAGCTTGGAGGGACCGCTGGGTCCTGGTTGGCCTGCTGTATCCAGGCAGGGACAGAGGAGTGATGAATGGATCAGCCTTTAGAGAAATGGGGTTTGGGTGTGTGTGTGACGCCAGGAGGGATTACGAATTTGGGAATTTGGGAAGGAAATCGCCAGGAGGGATTATGAATTTGGGAAGGAAATGTCAGGTGGGCCTAGAGGTGGAAATGCCTGGCCTCACCTTTCTGTGCAGCCAGCGTCTGTGCCTTCTCCCATAGCTGCTTCTAGCCCTGCTCTTTCACCCTCTTCTGTTCACATTTGGCCTTTCAGGAAGGATTTCATAAATGGGAGGAGGAGGAAAGCTGCTTCAAAAACGAGCAGTTGAGGCCCATTTATCTCTAGGGTCTCTCACTTTTCTTCTTATTAGCTGCACCATCTTGGGTCTTGGGCCAGCCTTGTATCTCTCCCAGCCTCTGCTCAACCTCCAGGATATAGAATTAGGAGCCCTTAGTGGGACCAGCAGTTGGTGTAATGGCTATGTCGCTGGACTCCCATGTAGTTGACCACGGTTTGAGTCCCGACCTGGTGGCTTGAAACTCACGCTGGGCACGTGTGCTTGTGTGCCCAAGATCCCGAGAGGAGAATGGAGGAGAAGGGATTGTGGCGTGGGATTTCTCTCTTTCTGTCTCTCTGTCTTTCTGGCAAATGCATGCACCCTATAGGGAACCCCCCCCCCCCCCAATAAAAGAAGCCCTTAGTGAGGCAATGTGTGTGACCCGGTTACCTGCGGGGTGCTCAGAAAACCAGAAACTGAAGATTCGGAGAACTGGTAGCTCCTAATGCCAGGTGTTACCTTGCAGAAGGGAGAAGGGGTGCTGAGGAGCAGGTGGAACTGCAAGGGGATCATCTTCCTCCTGAGAGACCTTGCTTAAGCCAGACCGGGAAGTGGCCCCCCCACCTGTAAATTTAGGTTGGGGTAGTCACCTAAGCAGAGGTGCAAAGGGCAAGGCTTACAGTAGGTATACCTTGATGGTGAAGTTTGTGCTCCTTTTTTTTTTCTTTAAAGAATTATTTTATTTAACCGTATTTATGTATTTTAATTTGAACAGAGAGGGACAGTGTGTGTGTGTGTGTGTGTGTGTGTGTGAGAGAGAGAGAGAGAGAGAGAGAGAGAGAGAGAGAGAAAGCTGTTAGGTCCAGGACTTGAACGGTGGTCGTCCATGTGGGAGTCCAGCGCCCTTAACCACCACACCATCTGCCGGCCCTTTCTGCTCCTTTCTTATCGTCTGCTCTTCTGGGTCCTTCAGCCTTTTCTCTAGATGGAAGTGAGTTTCTGCCTCTCTTTCCATCTGCCTCCTAGTTCTGATTACCCAGAGCAGAATTTTTTCACCCTAAACCCCAGAACCTTCCAGGTTTCTTACTTCTCCCAGTCTGTACCTTTCTACCCTCCTTCTTTCACCTGTTTCTCTTATTAACAGTGAACATACAGTGCTTTAGGTCTTCGAAAGCATTTTATGGGCATTAATATATTTTATTCTTTTAATTCCACCAGAACATAAAACACAGGCTAAAAGATCTCATTGTTGGGGCTGGTGGGTGGTTAAGGCAGCTGGATTCCACATGCTGAACAGTGCGGTTCTAGTCTCTGACCCAGTGGCTTTAAAAACACCCTGGACACGTATGCATGTGTGCCCAAAATCCCAAGAGGAGATTAGTGGAGAAAGCATTGTGATGTGGCCTTCTCCCCTGGATGCTTTCTCACTCTTTCGCTCTCTCTCTCCAGCAAGTGCATGCTCCCTATATCAATTTTTTTAAATGAATCATTTTATTTAACTTTATTTATTTATTTTAATTTTGACCAGAGAGGGACAGAATGAGAGAGAGAAAGGGAAAGTGAGAAAGCAAGTTCCCAGGTCTGAGACTCGAACTGCTGTCGGCCATGTGAGAGTCCAGGGTCCATATCCACCACACAACCTGCAGTCACATTGTCTTACAGGTAAAGAGACTGAGGCACTGGAAGATAGATTAACTTCCCCAGTGTCTCATAGTATAGTTCCTCACCACTCTGTCAGGGACCTTTGTGCTCCGATTGGCTGTGGATACCTCCTGGCAGACATTTCTTTTTTTTTTTTTTTGGAGAGGTTTTTGCTATAGGGCACATGTGCTCGCCAGGCAGAGAGAAAGAGAGACCGACAGAAAGCAGGAAATCACCTCCCAGGGGAGATGGCCACACCGCAATCCCTTCTCCTCCATTCTCTTCTCAGGATCTTGGGCACGCACGCACACGTGCCCAGCGTGAGTTTTAAGCCACCAGGTCCGGGACTCGAACCGTGGTCGACTACATGGGAGTCCAGCAACATAGCCATTACACTAACTGCTGGTCCCAACATTTCTTGATCCTTACCTCCCTTTCTCCTTTTGCTGTTCTCTTGGGCCCATCAAGGTACATGTGGAGAGGGTAAGGGGATGACCCTAACAGAAATTAAGGGACAGAGTATAGGAGAATGGGTGGCCCAAAGAGATGGGACACAAGATGGCCCTTGTTATGCAACAGAGATAGAGGGATGCCCAAGATGTCTTGGGGTGGGGGGATGGGGCAGCCTGCCTGGTGATTTCACATGTGCCGGGGAGCGAGGAGGCTCAGAATGTACAGGTCTGGCTGCAGCAACCCTGCTCTGCCCAGCCAATGAGGCCAACCGAGAGGGGAGAGGGTGGACTGGAAGGGCAGTGGCCTGACAGACAGATGGGGCTTTTTATAGGATTTGCCTCTATAGGAAGTGGGACCCACTGGTGGTGTGCGCTCCACCCGGCTGGCAAGTTCTCCCCTGAAACCACAGCCCTTACTACTGCCCTGCCTTCCCCTTCTGCCGGGAGGGGCAACAGGAACCCTGGGACACAGGGAGCTCTATACTCCAGTTTTTGACCAAATCAAGTCAGAGGTCATCTGGTGCACCCCCGTTTCTCGGCCAGATTCATTAAACAAATGTTTGTTGAGCTTTTTCCGTGTGCCAGTCACCATTCTAAGTGAATGAGACAGATACAGCCTTTGTCCTTGCAGAACTTACATCCTAATAGGGGAGGCAGGCAAAAAATAGACTAGTGAGTGATGAAGGAAATGAACTGGAGCAGACAAGGGTGGCCCAGGAAAACTTCTTCGAGGAAGGGTGTGTGAGGTGGGACCCCCATGGTGTCATGGTGATGTGAGAAACGGAAAGAGCAAGTGCCAAGGCCCCGAGGTGAGATGCGGCCGAGGAGTAGTGAGCACACGATTTAAGCCCCGCAGAGACACGGTCTGACTGCCGCTTGGAGAAGTCACTCTGGCCTTGAGCGGGCCCAGGGTAGGAGTAAGGACATGGGCCAAGAGGCAGCTTAGTCCATGGCGCTCACAGGGAAGGCCGTGAGAAGCGGGATGCATTCTGAGGGAGAGCCCAGAGCCCTGCTGATGGATCGGGTATAGGGAATGAGAGAGAGAACGGGTTCAAGGATGGCTCCCAGGTTTGGGGCTAGAGTAACTGGGCACATGTGGTCTCATGGGGGCAATTAGGGGAAGTGTGTGAGAAAGTTCTAGGGAAGAAGGCTCCAGGCTCTCTGCTCTGCCTGGTCTCTTTTCCATAGTTTCCCCCCACACTGGGGATTTCTTGCTGATACTGCTCCTCTCTGGTTCAGCTCACCCAGCCACCATGTACTGTGGGTCTGGCTCTTTTGTCCTGACCATGCCACCTTCCAGACTGTTCCTGCAGCATGGACTCAGGGCTCTGACATGGGCTGTGTTATTATGCACAGCTGTAGGGTGTAAAAATTACCCCCAGGTTTAGTAGCTTAAGGCAGCAACAAACGTTACCGTACAGTTTCTATGGGTCTGGGTTCTGGGAGTGGCTTGGTTGACTGGTTCTGGCAAGGGGATCTTTCATGGGGTTTCTCATGGGGTTAAGTCTAGATGCTGTTGGGGTTGCAGTCTTCTGGCACAATTGGGGCTGGAGGATACTCAATTTTTTAAAAAAAATTTTGCTATAGGGCATGTGCAGTAGCCAGAAAGAGGGTGGGGGGGAGAGAGAGAGAGAGAGAGAGAGAGAGAGAAAGTGAGAAAGCACCCCCAAGGGGGATGGCCACACTGCAATCGCTTCTCCTTCCTTCTCCTCTTAGGATTTTGGGCATGCATGCACATGCATCTGGTGTGTTTCTCAAGTTGTTGGGTCTGGGACTTGAACTGCAGGGTCGACCACGTGAGATTCAACCACCTTAACCACCTTGGCACTGGCTGGCCCTGGAGGATCTTTTTCAAAGGGGTTCTTTCATATGGCCAGAAAGTCGGGGCTTTTTGGCAGGAGGTCTCAGTTTCTTGCCTCATGAACCTCTCCATAGGGTGTGGCTTGCGTGTCCTCACAAAATGGGGGCTGATTTCCCTGGAGGGAGTGATTGGCAAGTGGGCAAGGCAGAGCCTAGCCTTGGAAAACACACACGCTATTTGTCCAATATCTTATTCGTTGCACAGGTCAGTGCTATTCAGTGTGGTAGGGACCTACACGGGGTATGCATACCAGGAGGCAAGAACTGGGTGCCATCCTGGAGGCTAGCTACCACAGACACCCAGAGAGGGCTATGCTGACCTGGCTTCTGGGGGTCTGTGGGAAGGGCATTGATGCAGGAATCAGACATACCTGGGTTCGAACTCCACCACTGCTGCCTTCCAGCTATGTGAGCTGGGATGTAGAGGGTTAAATGCACATTGCGCAGAGTGGGCACCTTATCCTTTCCATGGAACAATAAGCAAAGGCGGGAAAGGAGCCCAGATATTCTGTGCCCAGCCCTTTGCCACTTGGCCTTCCTTGAGAGCAAATGCTCCCGCTGTCGAGGGGGCCTCGGTGCCTGGCTCATAGTAGATGTTGCATGCATATTGATTGCACAGAGACAGACTGAAAGCTAGTTGGCCTCCCTGCCTTCTAGAACAATGCCGGGCTCATAGTGGGTATGCCAATAAAGGAGTCAAAAGGTGTGATAATGTTGGGAAAGGAATTGTTCCTATTTAGGGAGAGGCAGAGAGGGTGGCTGAGAGCAGGAAAGAAGTAGAAGCAAACCACTTTCTTTCTTTCTTTCTTTTTTTTCCCTTTGTATTGCCAGAGGATATGTGTTCTCCAGAGAGGGACAGAGAGGCAGAGAGACAGAGAGACAGAGAGAGGAGAGGGAGAAAGCACTCCCCAGCTGGGTGTGGTAATACTGTAATCCTTTGTTCTCATTTCTCCATCCTGTTGGGATTTTGGGAATGTTCCACATGTGTCTGGCCTGTTTTTCAAGCTCCCAGAGCCAGGATTCAAACTGTGGTTGGCTAGGGAGGATCTGGGCTCCCTTAACCACTGGGCCATGGGGGTGACCCAAAACCCACTTTTTTTCCTCTCATAGGGTGAATGCACTTGCTGTAGAGAAACAGAGACAGAGAGAGGGAGAATGAGAAATCACTCCCTGGGGGGATGGCCACACTGCTACCCATTATCTTCCATTCTCTTCTCTGGATTTTGGGCACACACGCACACATACCTGGCATGATTTTCAAGCCACCAGCCCCTAGGACTCAAACCACAGCGGGCCATGTAGGAGTCCAGCACCTTATCTTTCACACTACCTGATGGCCCCCTTAAACCACTTTTTTATTCATCTCCTACCTCCTGACACAGGGCACTCCAAAGTATAGTACTAGTCACTTACATTTTTTGAATTGGGTTATAACTCACACACCATTAAATACACAAAGCTCAGACATACAGCTTGATTAATTGGCACATATGTATGAACCAGGTTAAGATCTAGAACATTCCTGGCACCCCAGGGCAAGAAGACCCTTATGCAATCCTACAAGTCAATATCCCAAGAGGTAACCATGGTTTGTAGTTGTACCATCAGAGGTTAGTTTTTCTTGTTCTAGAACTTCATGTAAATTGAATCACAGGGTATGTTTGGTTTTGTGTCTGGCTTGTTTCACTCTGCATCATGTCTGGGAATCTCATCTGTGTTCTTGTGGGTTGCAGCAGTTGAATCTTTTTTATTGCTATGTTGTATTCCATTATGTGAATAAACCACAATTTATTTATCCTTTCCACTGTTGATTGCCATCTGGGTTCTTTCCAGTTTGGGGCTGTTGGGACCAGACCTGCTAGGAACATTTAATCACGTGTGACTGTAGAGAACTCTGTAATACACAAAATGTTTCCCTTGTCTTGCAGTTCTGTGAGGTGGTCAGTGCCCATTTTACAGATTTAACATTGAGGCCCCGTGGAAATAACCAACTTCGCTAATGGTTCCTTGGCACAGTGACCTTCTACATGACTCTTGGCAGGTCTTGGGAGAAATGGGTGGCAACTAGTGAAAAGGGAAGAGAGAGTGAGAACGAGAGAGAGAAACAGAAAGAAACGCGAGGAGAGTGGTTCAAGCACCAGCATGTCACTGTAGTTCATGGGAACTCCATTCTCCGACTCTCCCGCTAAGTCTCTTTTAGGAAGCAGATTCTAAGCCTCTCTTTAGACCCTGTCCTTTCCCTTCACTGGGGTCCTTAGCTGCCCCCAATTGTTCCTCTCCTGCTAAGGATTTAGAATGAATGGCCCAGGATTTGTCTTCCACTCTTATCCGAGCACATGCATGGTGTGTATATACACAGCAGATTTTCTTCTGTTTTGCTTTTCTCCTAGGTCCCCTGCTGCATGGCTCTAAAACCTCTGGATACATTTTTTTACCATTTTACTTATTATTTTAAGTACAGCTTTAATTCTAGAATAGTTTTAGGTGTCCAGAACAGTTGCAAAGATAGTACAGAGAGTTCCTACGTGGCAAACACCCAGTTCCCCCTACCCCCCAGATACATTATTGAGCAATGCTTCTTCCACTTCTCATTGGCCCTTTGTTTTGAAATAGCAGTTGTAGCTGAAACAGCAGCTTCTGCCAGAAAAATGCTCTTTGTCCATTCTAGGTCAGACAAGAGTTAAATGAAAGGACCAGGCAGCTGTTGGGGAGGCACCTTGCTCCTGCCCAAGCCCCACTTCTTTCCCACCTCCTGGCTTCCTTCATCAGCTCTCCTGCCCAATTCCTAGGCCTGGGCACTTCCCTATCCCAGTCACCAGCTGGGGGAGAGGCCAGAGGCTGCTGCAACAATTTGGTCTCCTCCCCTCTACCCAAAGGGCTAAATCTCATCCTTTCAGCTTGAAAGGAAAGGAAATCCCATAATTAACCCCCACCTCTCAGTCACGTTACACATCACCTTTCCTGCTAGTCTCTCGTAAACACACCTGCAGCCTTCTTTTACGGTTGACTTGGAGGCTTGTCTTCTGCTCCCAGGAATCGCTGGGCGGGGGCAGGTTCATGGTCCTAGGATCCATTCATGCTTTGAGCCTAGTGGAGTGTATAAGCTCTTTGGCGTTGGAGACTGGCTGTTGAGTTTTAATCCCAGCTGTGTTAATAACTGGCTGGGTGACCTTGATCAGGTTACCGTACCCCTCTGAACCCCACTTTTCTCATGTAATGTGGTGATCACAGCAGGACCCATCTTGTAGGGTACTGTGATCACTGGGAATGGCAGCCCAACTAAAATGCCACACTCAAATATCAGTAGTTGTGGCCAGATGGAGGTGTAGAGATAAACCATGATGCTCTGTGAGGCCAGTCCAAAACAGTAATGTTCCCAGTTTAAGTCCGGAGATCTCCTTGAGTCCACTAGGTACGCACTGGCCCGTTATCCAAGGCTGCCGAAGACTGGGGTGGATCATGGTGTCAAGATCCTGTTAGGGCTGCTCTCTCTGTGTCTCACTCATGGAAGAAGTAAAGAAATAAGAGGTCAAAAAGTTGTTAATATTGATTTACTAGTTTTTGTTTCTCCTGCTTTCTCCTACATAATGGTAGAAAGACTCTGAGAGACCGAAAAGCTTGCAAAGGGCGGTGGTCCTTTTTTTTGGCATCCATAAACAAACTTTATTATTGGGCAAAATCAGAATCTATGAACAAAGGGAAACATAATAGTTTTGATCAGTAAGTTTGGCTCTAAAGCACTTTTGAAGGGCGGTGGCCTTAAGACTAGAAACTTAGTGTTTTCTTTTCTTGCTCTCCATTATGAAGAGTGAGGCGCTGTGCAGTGGAGATTGTATGTCTTTTGCTTGTTTCCCATGGCACCTGAGATCTACAGCAGTGGTTGAAATCTTATCTGCACATTAGAATCACTTGAGTGCTATGGAAATCCTGATGCCTGGATCCTACTTCCAAGAAATTCTGATTTAGTTAATTTGGGGTATAACCAGGGCACTGGTTTTTTAGAAAGAGGTAGCCAGTGTTGGAAGAGTATAAAGATACAATTACTCTGAGAACAGTTTGGTTGTTCCTTACAGAGTTCAACACACAGTTGCCATATAACCCGGCAATCCCACTCCAAGATATTTACCCAAGAGAAACAGAAGTGTGTCTACAAAAAGACTCAGGCACAGATATCCATAGCTTGCCCCACACTGGCATGAATCTAAATATTGAACAACCGATGAACAAATAGACGTCATACATACAAAGTACTACATAGCACAAATGTGTGGCATGGTACAGGGGACACTGCTCTGCAGTAAAAAGGAATAAACTGTCATGCACAACAACACAAATACATCTCAGAAACTTGGTGCTGAGCTATTGCCAGACCCCAAAGAGCACATAGTGGATGATTCTAGTTTTATGAGATCCTAGAGAAGGCAAAACACTTGCGACAAAGAGCAGATTGGTGGTGACCATGAACCGAAGGTGGTGGGGAGATTAGCATGAGGGATACAAGGAAACATTTTTGGGAAGATGGGAATGTTCTTGGTCTTGATCATGACGGTAGTCTGGGTGTGTACACCTGTTCAAAACTCATTGAATGATACTTGATACTCTCAAAAGGGGTACATTTTATCGTATGTAAATAAAAGCTATGTTGATTTTTGATAAATCTTATTTAAATAGAAGCTTTCCCTTGAGTCTCCTCTGCAGCATTTGAGAATCACTGGTCTGTAGCTTCTTATCTCTGTTCTTGTTCTCTTGCTCAGCACTGTGCACAATGCCACTTCCTTAATAGTGCCGTCTGGTGTTGAGGGTCTTTCTTCCTTTTTTTTTATTGTTGTTTTTGCTATTGTTACAACTTTATTGGTTACATATGTACAGTTGGGCCCATCAAGGAGAATAGATCAATGATTTTTTTTTTTCATTGCCAGAGGGCATGTATACTTGCCAAATGCAGAGAAAGAGAGAAAGAAAGAGGGGGAGAGAGAGCGAGAGAGCGAGAGAGCACTCCTGTAATGGAGTGTGGTCACACTACAATCCCTTTTCCTCTATTTCTCCATCCCGTCCAGATTTGAGGCATGCACATACACCCAGTGTGTTTTCCAAGCCTCTGGGAGATTTGAACTGTAGTCAGCCATGTGAGATCTAGCTCCCTTAATTACTAGGCCATAGGGCTGGCTCGACTGTTTTTTATAGTCATGGAGTTGTGTGACTATCACCATAGTCAATTTTAGAACATTTATAGCACCTCAAAAATAAACGCCATGAGCTTTACTTTTCAGTTCTTTCATACCTCTGACCCAGCCCTAAGCAACCGCGAATCTACTCTCTGTCTCTATGTATTTGTTTGTTCTGGAGATGTCATATAAATGGAATCCTAGAACAGGTGGTCTTTATAACTGGCTTCTTCACTTAGCATAATGCTTTCAAGGTGTATCTATGTTATAGCTTCATTCCTTTTTATGGCTGAAAAATATTCCATTGTATGATCACCCTTTGCTTATCCATTAGCTGATGGGCATTTGGGTTGTTTTTATCTCTTGGCTATTGTGAGTGGAGTTGCCATCAATATTCATGTACAAGATTTTGTGTGGATGCATGTTTTCAGTTCCCTTGGGTCTGTCTATCTAGGAGTGGAATTGTGGAGTCAGATTTATAACTCTTAACTTTTTGTGGAGCTGCTTAACTGTTTTCTGAAGTAGATAATGTTAACTTTTTAGGACTGCCTTAAGAAAGTATCACAAAGTGGATGACTTAAAACAATAAAAGTGGACAATCCTGCAGCTCTGGAGGTTAGAAGTCCAAAATCAAGGTGTCCTGAGGGCTATGCTCTTCTGAAACCTACAGATAAATCTTCTTAGTGCCTTCCCAGCTTGTGGTGGTTGGTTTGCTGACCATCTGTGGCATTTTGTGGCTTACAGGTGCATTGCTCAAATCCTCTGTCTTTATGTGGTATTCTCCCCATGTCTTCATATCATCTTTCTTTTGTGTAATCTGTCCACATTTTTATAAGGACATGCCATATTGGATGAAGGCCTACCGTAATGACTTAATTTGATTACCTCTATAAAGACCCTATTTCCAAATAATGTCCCATTTGGAGGTACTGGGGTTTGGGACTTCAACTTATGAATATTGGGGAACACAATTCACTCATAACATTGCTGGACCATTTTATATTCCCACCAGCAATATATGAAGGTTGCAATTTCTCCACATTCTGGTTAACACTTGTTATTTTCTGATTTTTGATCACAGCCAGTCTAGTGGACACCTAGTGGTATCTCATTGTGGTTTATTTAGATCTTTATTATTTTAATATTACATTTAATCATATATATCTTTACAGTATATTATATTTCTTTTTTCCAGCATGATTACCATTCATATCAGTCAAGACAAAGTATTACTATCCACATCGTCATCAAATAACTTTTCTTTTCTTTTTTTCAAATCATTGTTATTTATTCTCATTATTATTTTTAAACATTCACTCACTATATATCATTTGGCTTGTAAAGAGAATTTACCCAACATGAAATACTTCCCAGACCCGTCCAATTGAGAATAATAAACATGTTATCATCAACAGGTAATAAACAATTTCTGTGTCCCACTAATGTCATGCCTCTCTATTTATTCTCTTGCTTTCCTTTTCTATACTCTTTCCTTTCCCCTCCTTGTTCCACACTGTCTTCAGCATCCATTACTATTTTCACTGCTTTTAGCCCTCTAATATTTCAATCTCTACCACAAAGTGCAGATAATTGGTATATATTAAATGGATACGTACAATATCTTTCTTTCATGTCCTGGTTTGCTTCACTCAGCAATAGATCTTCCATATTCGACCACTTTCTATCAAATGCCAGGGTCTTGTTTTTTTCTTTTTTTTTTTTTTTTTTTTTTATGGCTGAGTAGTATTCCATAGGGTATATGTGCCACACTTTTTTCATCCATTCATCTGTTTGTGGACATTTGGGTTGGTTCCATGCCTTAGAGATCGTGAATAATACTGCAATAAACATTGATGTACAAACACTTTTCTGACTGAGAATTCTCCTATCATTTGGGTAGATATCCAGAAGTGGGATTGCTGGACCAAATGGTAGTTTCATTTGTAGATCTTTGAGGAACCTCCATAATGTTTTCCACAGTGGCTAAACCAGTTTACATTCCCACCAACAGTGTAGGAGAGTTCCCCTTTCACCACATCCCTGCCAACACTTATGACTTTTTAAATCTTTGCTATTCTGACAGGGGTTAGGGGGTATCTCATTGTGGTTTTAATCTGCATCTCCCTTTTTTTTTTTTTTTTTTGGAGAGGTTTTTGCTATAGGGCGCGTGCGCTTGCCAGACAGACAGAGAGAGACAGAGAGACAGAAAGTGAGAAATCACCCCCCGGGGGGATGGCCATGCTGCAATCCCTTCTCCTCCATTCTCCTCTCGGGATCTTGGGCACGCACGCACACGCGCCCGTGCATCTCCCTTTTGATGAGGGATGTTGAACATTTCCTCATATGCTTTTTGGCTGTTCATATGTCTTCCCTAGAGAAACTTTTGTTCAACTCATTTTCCCATTTTCAATTGGGTTAGGCTTTTCTTTGGGGGGTAAGCTGCTTGAGTTCCGTGTGTATTCTGGTTATCAGTCCCTTGTCTGAGGTATATTTTACAAAAATATTCTCCCATTCTGAGGGTTGTCGACTCACACTAATTACTGTGTCTTTTGCTGTGCAGATATTCTTAATCTCTCTCTCTCTCTCTCTTTTTTTTTTTTTTTTGAAGAGGTTTTTGCTATAGAGCGCATGCGCTCGCCAGACAGACAGAGAAAGACAGAGAGACAGAAAGCGAGAAATCACCCCCCAGGGGGAATGGCCAAGCTGCAATCCCTTCTCCATTCTCCTCTCGGGATCTTGGGCATGCACACACATGTGCCCGGAGTGAGTTTAAGCCACTGGGTCCGGGAAGTGAACCGTGGTCAACTATGTGAGAGTCCAGCGACATAGCCATTATGCTAACTGCTGGTCCCTCTTAATCTCATATAATCCCACTTGTCTATTTTAGGGATTACTACCCATGTTTTGGGAGTCTTATTTAAGAAGTCTTTGCCTACCCCAATGTCTTCCAGAGTTTCCCCAGTGTTTTCCACCGGTAGTTTTATCATTTGAGGTCTTAGGTTCAGATCTTTGATCCATTTTGAGTTGCTTTTTTTAATGGTGAAAGATGGGAATTCAATCACATCTTTCTGCAGGTGAATACCCAGTTTTTCCAGAACCATTTACTTAAAAAGGTTTTCCTTTTCCCAATGGATTGACCTGTAGGTATCCTTTGTCAAAAATCAGTTGCCTGTAATCTTTGGGGTTTATTGCTGGGGTCTCTATTCTATTCCATTGGTCCACCTGTCTGTTTTTGTGCCAATACCATGCTGTTTTGATTATCACAGCTTTATAGTATATTTTGGGGTCTGAGAGTGATATGCCATTCACTCTACTCTTCTTGTGTAGGACTGCTTTGGCAATACAAGTTTTTTTTTTATGATTCCAGAGAAATTCTTTGATTGTCTTTTCTAGAGCTGGGAGAATGTCTCTGGTATTTTGATTGGAATTGTATTAAATATATAGATTAATTTGGGTAGAATTGCCATTTTAATTATATGAATTCTTCCAATTTAGGAATATGGGATGTCCTTCCACTTTTTTGTGTCATTTTCAGCACCTTTTTTTTTTTTTTTTTTTTTTTTTTTTTTTTTTTAAGATTTTCATAGTTTTCTTTGTAAAGGTCTTTGACTTCTGTAGTTAGGTTTATCCCTAGGTATCTTATACACTTTGTGGCTATGGTAAAAAGGATTCCTTTCTTCAGCTCTATGTTATTCAACTTGTTCCTATATAGAAATGCTACAGATGTTTGGACGTTGATTTTGTATCTTGCCATTTTTCTGTATTCATTTATTGCTTTGAGAATTTTTTCATGGAAAACTTTGGGTCTTCTAAGTATACCATCATGTCATCTTTAAGTAAAGATATTTTCAGCTCCTCTTTGCCTATTTGAATGCCTTTATAGTAGTCTCTTTTCTGATTGCATTGGATAAGACTTCCAGCATTATATTAAAAAGCAGTGGAGAAAGTGGGCAGCCTTTTCTAGTACCAGATTTTAGTGGAAAAGCTTTTAGGTTTTTCCCATTCAGTATAATGTTAGCTATAAGTTTTTTCCTTTTTAAAGAATTATTTATTTACTTAATTCCATTTGTTATTATTGTTATTTTTAATTTGATGAGAGAGAGAGAGAGAGAGAGAGAGAGAGAGAGAGAAAGGGAAAGTGAGAAAGCAAGCTGCCAGGTCCAGGATTCAAACCGTGTTAGGCCATGTGGGAATCCAATGCCTATAGCCACCATGTCACCTGCTGGCCTGATCTATAGGTTTTTCTTATACGGCTTTTATTGTATTGAGAAATGGCCCTTCTATACTGATCTTGCTGAGAGTCTTAATCATGAAAGAATGTTGTATTTTATCAAATGCTTTCTCTGCATCAATTGAAATGATCATGTGAATTTAACTTTCTTTCTATTAATATGGTGTCTTATATTTATGGTCTTGTGTATGTTGATCCACCCTCGTATCCCTGGGATAAAGCCTACCTGGTCCTGATGAATAATTTTTTATATGTTGTTGGATATAATTTGCAAGTATCTTGTTGAGATTTTTTTGCATCTATATTCATCAGAGATATTGCTCTGTAGTTTTACTTTTTGTTATGTCTTTGTCTCTCTTGGGAATGAAAATGATGGAGGCTTCATAAAATGAATTGGGGAGGTTTCCTTCCTTTTGGATCTTTAGAAGTAATTTGAGTAGGATAGGGGTTGACATTTCCTTAAAAGTTTTGCAGAATTCAGAAATAAAGCCATCGGATCTGGGCTTTTCTTTGTCGGGAGGTTATTTATTACTGATTCCATCTCATGACTTGTTATGGGTCTATTCAGGTTTTCTATGTCCTCCTGATTCAATCTTGGTAGGTTAAATGCATCCAGGAATTTGTCCATCTCCTCCATGTTTTCTTGTTTGTTGGCATATAGTCACTCATAGTATCCTCTAATAATGTTTTGTATTTCTATTGTGTCTGTTGTAATGTTGCCTGTTTCATCACGTATTTGATTTATCTGGTTTCTTACTTTCTTCTTCTTTATCAGTCTCGCTAATGGTGTGCTGATCTTGTTAATCTTTTCAAAGAACCAGCTTTTTCTTTCATTTGTTTTCGGTATAGTTCATTTATTTTCTATTTCATTGATTTCTGCTCAAATCTTTATGATTACTTTTTGCCTGGCAGTTTTTGGTGGTGGTTGTTTTTCCAGTTCCCTGAGGCATGATGTTAGGTTGTCTAATTGCCACCTTTCCATCTTTTTCTTATGCACATAATTCTATGAATCTCTTCTATGACTGCTTTTGCCATGTCCCATGGATTATGGAAACTTGTGTACTCATTATCATTTGTTTCCATAAATTTTTTGATTTCAGACTTAATTTTTTCAGTAGTTAAGAAATCATTCAGAAGTAGGTTGTTTAGTTTCCATGTGTTTGAGTGTTTTTGAGGGTGTTTTTGAAATTAATCTTGAGTTTAATTCCATCATGGTCAGAGGAGATGCTGGATATAGTTTTTATGCCTTTGAATCTGTAAAGGCTTGATTTATGTCCTATCACGTGATCAGTCTTTGAAAAGGCTCCATGCCGGAGTGAGGAAAATGTATATTATCTGGTCTTGGGTGGAAAGTTCTACAGATGTCTATCAAGCCCATTCGATTTATAGTATCAATTAGGTTCTGTATCTCTCTGCTTATTTTTGTCTAGAAGATCTGTCTAAAGGAGAGAATGGGGCATCGAGATCCCCAACAATTATAGTGTTGCTCTCTCTCTCTCCATTTAGCTCCAGCAGTTTTTCCTTCATGTATTTAGGTGCTCCTGAGTTGGGTGCATAGATATTTGTAAATGTTATATCTTCTTGATGAATTAGCCCATTTACTATTATATAATGCCCTTCTTTGTTTCTTCTTATAGTCTTTGTCTTGAAGCCTATTTTGTCTGAAAACAGTATTGCAGCTCCAGCCCTTTGGTGATTTCCATTTGCATGGAATATCTTTTTCCAGCCCTTCACTTGTGATGGGCTTCACTTCACTTGTGATACACAATTGTGTATGCATTTCTTTATCCATAAGGTACATTTCTTATAGGCAACAGATAGAGGGTTTCTGTGTGTGTGTGTGTGTGTGTGTGTGTGTGTGTGTGTGTGGTTTTTTCTTTTTTTTTTTTACCATTCAGCCAGTCTGTGTCTCTTAATTGGAGATTTTAATCCATTAACATTGAATGTTATTATCAATATTTCTGGTCCTGTTCCTATCATTAAGTGAGCCATTTTCTTGTTTGCTTTTTGTTCTCTTGTAACTGTCCATCTGACTTTTTAGTTTTCCTGATATAGCACTCCCTTTGGAACCTCTGAGCTGGTCTGGGGTTGGTAAATTCTTTCAGATTTTGTTTATCTGAGAATGTTTTTTATCTTTTTTCCCATATGAAGGATAATCTTGCTGGGTATAGTATTCTGGTTGAAATTGTTTTTCTTTTAACAATTTGACTATATTTCCCCATTCTTGCTTGCATTGTTTCTGACGAGAAGTCCAATGTTAGCCTGATGGGAAAAGCTTTGTAAGTAACTTGACGTTTACCTCTGTCAATTTTTGTATCTTGTCTTTGTCTGTGGTTTTGGCCAATCTGGCTATGATGTTCCTTGGAGAGGATCTTCTTGGGTCGATTCTATTTGGTGTCCTTTGTCTTGCTTGGGTCTGGATATCTGAACACCTCTCTAGGTTTGGAAAGTTTTTCTTCTAAGATTTCATGAAATAAATTATCAATGCCCTTATCACTTTCTTCCTCTTCTGGGATACCAGTTACCCAGATGTTGGGGTGCTTGATGGTATCTAGTCTTTCTTGTATATTATCCTCACTTTTCTTGGTTGTTTTTTTAGTCTTTTTTATACTTTTTTCTAGGTCAGAGGTTTTGTTTTCTACATTCAAGATTTGATCTTCTGTGTGATCTAATCTACTTTTAATACTTTTGAGGGAGGTTTTAATTTCCTGTATCATAGTCTTCATCTCTAACAATTCTGTCTGATTCTTTTTTATGGTGTCTGTTTCTTTTTTCAAATTGTGAAAGGGCTTCATCTCCTGGAGCTCATTGTCTCTTTTCTCTTGCATCTCATTTAGTTTGGTCACTACAAATATTCTGAATTGCTAATCTAACATTTCCACAACTTCCATTGTGTTTCTGTGGGTGATGTGGAGTTGATTTTTTTCCCTTGGGGGAGAGACATTTCGTTGGTTGCTTATATTTCTTGTGCCTCTGTGATTGTTCCTAGTCATCTCATGATCTATATGTTCCTTCTTAAATTATTCAAGGTATCTCCCAGTGTTCAAAGGTTTGCAGGAGTAGAAAACTGGCATTCTAGGGACCAGTAATGGCTATTTCGCTGGATTCCCACGTAGTCGACCGCGGTTCAAGTCCTGGACCCGTTGGCTGAAACTCACACCGGGTGCGTGTGCATGCGTGCCCAAGATCCCGAGAGGAGAATGGAGGAGAAGGGATTGCAGCGGTGGCCAATCACCTCCCTGGGGGGTGATTTCTCGCTTTCTATGTCTCTGTCTGCCTGGCGAGTGCATGCGCCCTCTAGCAAAACCTCTCCAAAAAAAAAAAAAAATAAATAAATAAATAAATAAAAATAAAAAGAGGGAACCAGCAGTTAGCGTAATGGCTATGTCGCTGGACTCCCACGTAGTCGACCGTGGTTTGCGTCCCAGACCCGGTGGCTTAAAACTCAGGCCGGGCGCGTGTGCGTGCGTGCCCAAGATCCCGAGAGGAGAATGGAGGAGAAGGGATTGCGGCGTGACCATCCTCCCTAGGGGGTGATTTCTCGCTTTCTGTCTCTATGTCTCTCTCTGTCTGGCGAGCGCACGCACGAGTGCACGCGCCCTATAGCGAAAACCTTTCCAACAAAAAAGAAGTTTCTGTCTCTTCCTGCACTCCTACCCCATCTCATTTCAGAAATGCCCTAATAAAATTAAAAATAATAATAATAATAATAAAATAAAAAGAAAATTGGCAATCTCTTTTCTGCTCAGCCTCCTTGTTGCTCACCAGCACCCTGCACTGTTGTCACTGGTTCTGGGTGACCCAAAGTCCTCCCTCTTTCTAAAGAACAGGTGTGACTGAAACTGAGTTGCTGAGCTTCAAATCAGAAGCAAAGAAAAGATTAAACAAGGTGGGTAAGGTGCTGGGTGCTATGCAAAACACTGAAGTCCTGAGAAGTCAGAGGCGAGTTGGGGAGGGGATGAGCCATGAGTTCCAGTGGTTAAGCCCTGTAGCTGCAGGCAGCCTGGCGTCCTGTATGGCCCTTTGCTTGAACTGATGTTATTGTGGTTTTGACTTGATTTCCCTGATGACTAAGGATACTGAGTATCTTTTCATATACTTACTGGTTATTTATTTTTTCTTTTGTGGCTCATACTTTTTGGTGTCATATCTAAAAACCCATTGCTAAATCTACAGTCACAAAGATTCACCTCTGCCTTTTTTCTAAGTATTTTTTAAGAAGTCTGATCACTTATTTACTGACGGGGGAAAGAGACTCCTGGCAGAGTCTCCCTACCCAGCAATCCTCCTATCAGCCTTCCAGTCAGCTAAGATCATGAGCACTCCTATTGTCAGTTAACCCTGACCCAAGATCCAAACCCTGGCCCTTCTCATATGGCTTCAGTATCACACAGTGGTGCTCTTCAGCCTGTGTTACCCTGGCAGGGCCTTCTAAGAGTTTTATAGCTTTGGCTCCTACATTTAAGTCTTTATCCATTTTGAGTTTAAGGGATAAGGTAAGGCTCTATCCGCACTTTTGCTTATTTCCATTTGTCCCAACACCATTTGTTGAAAAGATTATTCTTTCTCCATTGAATGCTCTTGGCACCCTTATCAAAAGTCATTTGACCATAAATATGAAATTTTTTTCCCCTGGGATTTCAGTTCCATTCTATTGATGCATATCTAGTATATCTAGTACTGTGTTTCTTTCTTTTTTTTTTTTTTTTTTTTAAGTTTTTGTCTTAAGGTATGTGCACTCCCTAGAGAGAGACAGAGACAGAAAGGGGAGAAAGTGAGAAATCATCCCCCAGTGGGCATGGTCATGCTGCAATCCCTTCTCCATTCTCCTTTGGGGATTTTAGGCACACATGCACATGTACCTGGTGTGATTTTTAAGCTGCAAGGTCTGGGACTTGAATTGTGGTCAGCCATGTGGGAATCCAGTGCCTTAACCACCATGTCACCTAGTGGCCCCAGTACCATACTATTTTGTTTGCTATTGCTTTGTATTAAGTTTTAAAATTGGGAAGTGTGAATCTGTCAACTTGGTTCTTCATTTTCAAGATTGTTTTGGTGGTTCTGGGTCCTTTGACTTTCCATATGAAGTTTAGAATCAGCCTTTTCTACAGCCATTTCTACAAAGACAGTAGCTGGGGTTCTGATAAAGCTTGCATTAACTTTGTAGATTAAGTTCAGGAGTCTTGCCATCTTGGTCTATGAGCACAGGATGTCTTTCAATTTATTTAGATCTTCATTAATTTCTTTTAACAGTAAAATAATTTATCTCATTGTTTTTTTACCAATAATTTGTAATTTGTAATTTTTTATATTACATTCAATCAATGATTACAGTGTATAACATTTCTTTTTCTAGCATGATTCAACAATTTGTAATATGAAAAAAGTGTAAGTTTTACACTTCTTTTGTTAAGTTTCTTCCTGGGTACTTCATTAAAATTTTTTAAAAAAATGCTATTTTAAATGGAATTGTCTTAATTTCATTTTCAGATTGTTTATTGCCAATATGGAGAAATGCAGTAGACATTTGTACATTGATGATTTATCTTGCAACCTTGATACACTTGTTTATTAGTTTTAATAGTTTTTAAATAGATTTCTTAGGATTTCATATAATACGAGATTATATCATTTCTGAATAGAGTTGATTTTACTTCTTCTTTTCCAACCTGGATGCATTTTATTTTATTTTTGCCTGATTGTCCAGCTTGAACTTCCAGTATAGTGTTGACTTGAAGTGGCAAGAGCAGAATTCCTTGGGCAGTTCCTGATCTTAGGGGGAAACTGTTCAATCTTTCACCATTAAATGTAATATTAGCTGTGAGTTTTTCACAGATGCCCCTTATCAGGTTAAGAAAGTTTCCTTCCATTCCTAGTTTGCTGAGTCATGAAATGGTTTCTGATTTTGTCAAATGCATTTTGAGACGACCATGTGCTTTTTTTATTTTTAAATGCTATTGATATGTATTATGTTAGTTGATTTGCAGATGTTAAAACAACATTGTATTGCTGGGATTAATCCCATTTGATCACGGAGTATAATTCTTATTATATGTTGCTGGATTCTGTTTGCTAGTGCTTTATCAAAGATTTTTGCATCTGTATTTTTAACAGAGATTGGTCTATAGTTTTCTTTTTCTTGTAATGTTTCGTCAAGGTAATAATGGTCTCATAGAAGGAGTTGGGAACTGTTTACTTCTCTTTTACTTTTTGGAAGAGTTTGTGAAGAATTGATACTGGTTCTCTCTCTCTCTCTCTCTCTCTCCCTCTCTCTTTCAAACATTTATTTATTTATCTACTTATCTGGTGTGATTTTCAAGCCTCTGGATCCGAGACTTGAATTTCTGTCAGCCATGTGGGAGTCCAATGCCACAACTACCATGCTGGTCCCATATACTGTTTTTTTTTTTTTTTTTTTTTTTTAAATTTAGTAGGGCCCAGCCCATGGCATGGTGGTTAAAGTGACCTGATCCCATTTGGTCCAATGTGCGGTTTGGTCAACCAATCCCTTCTCCTCCATTTTCTACTTTCAGGTTTTTGGGCACACAAGCACATACCCCCAGCATGCTTCTCAAGTTGCTGGGTCCAGGACTCTAACCATGCAGTTGGCCATGTGGGATCCAGCTGCCTTAACCTCCATGCCATCTGCTGGCCCAGATTTGCCAGTTTTGTTGACCTTTTTATAAGAACTCTTCTAGGGTTTTTCATTGTAATAGTTTTTGTTTATAGCTACTACTTATTGAGTCTCCTCTACGTGCTGGCTACTTGACACTTGTCTCATTTAATCCTTCAAACACCACACATAAAAAACACCACTCATATAATGGACACCCTGCCCAGGGAAGACATTGAGATGAAGTGCCTTGCACCTGGCATGCAGCTGGTTGACTGTGGAGAGGGTTCTAACTCAGGCCTGAGTGTCTGACCTCAAGTCCTGATGGCTTTCACCACAACTGCAGACCGCTCTCGTTCTGTGCTTAGTCTCTGCCCTTCATGGCTGAGACTTCATCAGGATTTTCCAACTTCATCTTCGCTGAGGGGCAGAGCCATGGGCCACCATTCCCTCATGGTGTTCCCTGTCAGTGGGCCTCAGCATCAATGGGTGATCCTGCTAAGTATATTCTTGCTCCTTCCACTTGGTTCACTGGGTCTGAGGATGGGCCCAGGGATCTGCATTATTTTCTATCATCTCCAGGGGTTTTGATGCTAAGGCACCTTGACTGCCCTGAATAGCCTGTGCTTGCCCCTGGAAACACCTCTTATATTCTACTGGGCACAGGCCCCAGGAAACTGCTGGTTCCTTTGGTCTCTGTGGTCTTCTGTTTCGGTTTGTCTGGGGTGGAGGTCAAGGAAGATGGATCTTGTAAGGGAAGACATTTCCTTCTGCCTTACAGAGAAGGCGCAAGAAGTTGTAATTCTACCCCACCCTTACTTTGCTAAAGTTCTCTGAGAAAACAGAGTATGGGACAAATGTCAGAGAGTTAATAAATAGGCTGGGACACACACACACACACACACACACACACACACACAGCTCCCCATTAGCAGTGAAGGGCAACGGTGGGAGAGAAAGTGACACTGAACTGTGACTGACTTCTCATTTTCCTGGAATGTGGCTCCCAAAACATCTCACATTTTTCAGCATTTCTGACTCTGGGGCTGTGTAAACATCACATGGGGTCTACTGCATGTGAGAGTCTAGGAGTTAGAAAGGGGAATGGGTGAACCCAGAGCAGAGAAGGGTAAATAAATGGGAGAGAGAGAGAGCTGGAGGCAGAAAGGGAGGGAAAGAGAGAAGACTCCCGGGGTCTTGGTGGAGCAGAGCACAAGACGAGGTGTGCTGAGGGGAAGTCAGGCAGCAGAGTCCCACTGGGCATGGGAGAGAACCAGGGACAGAGATCAGGACTCTGTCAGTGGGGCAGGAGGGGCCCCTGGTCCATGCCAGCCTTCCTGGCTACATCCAGCTTTTAGTTTGGGCATCGGTAGTACTCACTGGAGCTAGGTAGCGAGAGTGAGGCATTTGTCCTAGGCATGGTAAGCTTGGGCAGCCCCCGCCTTCTGGGGCACCTGCATTTGGCAGAGAGAAATGCCTCCTGAGAACCCAGCCTTCCCTCCTGCTGGGCCCTCCTTGGAGGCCAAGACTCATTCTTAGCTTCCTAAATTACTGCACAAAACTGTTTCCAGAGCCAGGACGCCATGAGAAGGGACCTGGTGGGGCTGGAACCTGTCTGGCCTCGGGCTCAGATGGATCCTGCCATTTAGGTGAGCCCTGTTGTACTGTATCAGGCAGGTCACTCAACCTCTGGAATCTGGTGTTCTCATCAGCATGAAAATGGTGACATTGATATCTTGTGGATATCATGATGACCTTGCAAGGTTGGGTTGAGGATTAGAGAAAAATGTAGGTAAAATCCTGGCATGTGATAGGCTCTTACTCAACAGATAATTCTTATTCTGAGATCTCCGGATAATAAAGGGCTAAATGTCCCAGAAATAACAAACAAAGTGCCCCAGAGCGCCACCAGGCAGCAGGCCGGGCAGCTCTACTGAATGACCATGGCCCACACTCCCTGACCCTGTGCCACACTGATTTGTCCACCTGCAACCAGCTGCTGACTTGTAGTGGCTGGCCCTGTAGCAGTTCTTTCTACCAGCCCGCCCTGCTGAAGACCTGTGAGGCCCCTGCTCCGTCTCTCTGGGGGTTCTGGCCCCTGGCTGATGAGTGACTTGGGCAGTTGTCCCCTGCAGTGGGCAGGTGGGTGGGATGTTAGTGGGGGGCCATTAGGAAGAGAGGCGTGTGTGTGTCCTGGAGCACAGCACACACAGAGCCAGTCACAGATTAACCCCCTGGCCTGTTTCCACTGGTGCTGGCATGAGGCATCCAAGCGAGGTGTCCAGAGGTGTCTGGGTTCAGACTGGGTTCTGTTCAAGGAAGCAGGGGAGGAAGGTCACTCGTGGGTTATCTGTGGTTGAAGGAGCAGCAGGAAAGCCCCAGTGCCTTCTCCTGCACACGGAGACTCTCACTGGCTTGAATTCTACCACCATGGCACAGCTTCTGAAGACTTGTATCCTTGCACACAGTACCCACTTAATCTGATCCTCACCACAGCACGGGAAGACAGGCACAAATATTATCACTGGGACATAGAGGGGGATACTGAGTCAGATGATTGAGCTCACATGGCCAGTGAGGTAGTGGAATTGAACCCAGACCTTGCGAGAGCCTTGAAGAGAGAGACTGAGCTGACCCCCAAGTCTGACTTCCCTTCAACACTCACTGTCCCTGACACTGGGTGTGTTGAGTAGCCTCTTTGTGACTTGATCTGTGAAAGCCATAAAAATAGTCTTTGCCTCATAAGCTTACTGTGAAAATTAACTGAGTTAATGCACACAAGTGCTTAGAGCGGTAGAGAAATACCAGCTGTTACCACTGTGCCCTTGCAGACAGAGTCTCAGGACAGAGGCTGCTGTTGGGTCGGAAGGAGGAAGGAAGCACCTCATATCCTACTTTCCTTGAGCCCTCGTGAACCTCTAGTGAAGGTGATTAGAGTGGTCTCCACTGGACTGGGCTGTCTTGTGAGATGGTGAGCTCTCAGCAGCCATATTGTGTCATGGGGAGGAAGGTTGGATTGGAAGCAGTCAGAGTCTCTCTTGTTCTAAGATCTGGGGCTCAGAAGTCAGCTGACTTGTTTCTTGCCTCCCTTACTTATAGCCGAGCAGCCTTGGACCATTTTCTGAACTGCCCAGTTCTCAGTTTCTTTATCTACGAACAGGAATTGTAAGCTGTTCTGGCTGAGTTGCGGTGAGGATTAAACTAGTTAAGCATGCAAAGTGCATTTCAGCTCCTGGCATTTGGTAGTCAGTGATTTGTGATGGCTGTGGCTGTGGTGGCAGCATTGTGGTTGTTATTGGTAGAGCCAGGTCTGACTTCCTCCAGATGATGATCCGATCCCAGGTCTGGAATTTCACCCGTGTCTCCTTATCCCTAGCCCGCTGTTTGCTGAGCTCCCTGGAAAGTCTGTATTCTTCCTTTGCTGTCCCCTTAGTCTGAGCATCCCTGGCGTATTCCCCGAGGTGTCTGCCGACCTGCCCAGCTGAGCTCTTCTTCCCTTGCAAGGATTTACTCTTTTAACTGTCTCTGGTTCTCATTCTGACTGTAATCTGTGTCTTTCTTGGGACCCAAGTTTTTTTGTTTTTGTTTTTAATTTGCCCGAGGGTGCATATGCTCACCAGAGAGAGAGAAAGAGGAAGAGAAAGCCCACCTTGGAGAATGGCCGTGTTGCAATCCCTTCTCTTACATGTCTCCCTCCTTTCAGGATTTTGGGCATGTACACCTCATGCTCTGTGTGTTTTTTAAGCTGCTGGGTCTGGTGTGGGTTGCAGGCACCTTAACTACCATGCTACCAGCTGCCTTCCCACCAAAAAAATCTGTTTATTTTAAGACAATTTTAGACTTACAGAAAGTTTACAAAAATGATTCAGAGAGTTTCCTTATACTCTTTACTCAACTTTACCTAACGTTGACAATGTATAAACCATTTTACAGTTATCAAAACTAGGTAATAAATATTGGTCTGATGCTTTTAATCTAAGGATCTTAGTAAAATGTGGCCTATTTTTCCATCAATGCCCCTTTCCTGACCTAGAACCATTCAGGATTCCACATTGCCTTTTTTCTCATGTCTCCTTAATCTCCAACCTGGGACAATTTCCTCTCTCTCTCTCTCTCTCTCTCTCTCTCTCTCTCTCTCTCTCTCTCTCTCTCTCCTTTTTTAGTTTTGCCAGAGTGCATGTGCAGTACAAGAGAGTAAATGGTCATGCTACAATCCCTCCTTCTCCATCTCTCCCTCCTTTCAGGATTTTGGGCATGCATGCATACACATCTGATATGTTTTTCAAGCTGCCGGGTCTAGGGGCTCAACCAGGAGGTCAGCTATGTGGGATCCAGCCACCTGAACTAGCATGCCATGGCCTGCCCCCCACCCCCATTTATTTCTTTATTCAGTTGTTTATGTCACTATGGACATTGAGACATTTACTTTATTCTGTAGACTATAGTTTAATGTTGTCATCATTTTCTTGTAATCAAACTGACCCAACTGTGGCCAATTGGAGGGAGCCTTTTCAGTTGGCAGGACTCACTGTTTTAGATCTCTCTTATTTACTCACTATAACAGTCAGGGTTCTCCAAAGAAATGGCCAATAGACGATTATATGTATAATATGTATAATATATAAAACATATATTTATATCTGAAATACTTTATATATAACATATATATAATTATATATAACGTATTATGTATCTGTGTATATATTATATGTATATATAATATCTATGTTATATTATAATATAGTGTGGGCTCTGTGGGGTCTTGTTGGGCAAGCATGAGCTGTGTAGGGGAGTCTCACAGGCTGGAGACTCAGGTAGCAGCTGGTGTTGCAGATAATAGAGGCAGAATTTCATCTCCAGGAAATCTGTTTTTGCTCTTCAGGTCTTCAACTGATTGGCATAGGCCCAGCCTTGTAATTGAGGATAAGCTCCTTCATAAGGTCACTGATCATAGATGTTAACCACAGACACCTCTGTACAGCAGCTAGATGGGTGTTTGATTAAATCACGAGGTACTATAGCAGAGCCATGTTGACACAGAGAACTATCACACCCACCAACAGTCTCTAGGAAGAAAAGAAAGTAATTTCCTAGTCAATGTGGATGGGGTGGATGGAGTATTCAGGGTTCCCATCAGGCTGATTTGGAATGGATGATTCGATGAATTCTGGTCCACATTTCTTCAGTTTCCAGATCTGACCTTTGATTCCTACCCTCTAGGAGAGAGGGGGAAACTCCTTTTTTTCATCTGTAAAATGGGAACATATTATTCTCCAGTAGGTGGGGGGTCAAAGGATATTTTTAAATTTATTTTTTATATTCAATCACTGTGTATATTACTGCAGCATACCAAATGAATTGTCCCATCATGAATATACTACAAATCAGTCTCATCAAAGACATTACCATATACATTATAATCAACAGGTTTCTTCCATTTTGGATCCCTTAAATGTTTTGCTTCTTTCTTCTTCCCCTTCATTTCCTTCCTCCTACTGTTCCCCAATTTATATCCTCTTCCCACATGTCTCAAGGATCACCATTACTCTCCATGCTTTTATACCTCCCCATTATTAGTTTCTGCCATAGAGAGAAGACATTCAGTATATACTGAGTGGGGACATACAATGCCTCTCTTTCATAATCTGGCTTGCTTCACTTAGCAGTAAATCTTCCATATTTATCCACTTCCTATCAAATGCCGGGGTCTCATTGTTTTTTATGGCTAAGTAGTATTCTGTAGCATATATGTTCTACACTTCTTCAATCCATTCCTCTGTTTATGGACATTTGGGTTGGTTCCATGTCTTAGCAATTGTGAATAATGCTTCAATAAACATGGATGTTTTTCTGACTGAGCGTTTTCCAAAGAATTTTAAATAACTGCCTTTGAAGCATGCATGGGAATGTTCCACCTCCCCAGTCCTTGTCTGGCTTCAGCTACTTTCAGGACTTGGAAGGGGCACCAAACCTGGAGCTTTCATTCATTCTGGAGACCTACCTGGACTATCCTGCCATCCTTGGGGAGGCTAAGGAGATGTTGGCAACTATGGTTCCTTTTTCTGGTCTGATCAGTTTGGAAGAGGACAATCTGAGAGACCGAAGTGGATCAATCACAGAGCCCAGGCAGGAATTATGACCACAGGGTGTGTGTGTGTGTGTGTGTGTGGGCATGTGTATGCATTTGTGCATGTGAAGAGAGAGAGAGAGAGAGAGAGAGAGAGAGAGAGAGAGAGGTGAGCTTGCCATCTTGAGGTGACAGATGTAGAATAATTGGAGATGAAGGGAGACCTTCTGGGATTTAAACCAGCAAGAGGGCCAGAGCTGACTGGACAGAGCTCACTGAAGTTCTGCAGGTTGCTGGGGAGGAGGAGAGAAGAAGGGGCCTGGCTTTCCCAGGATCTGGGAAGGAGATGTGGCAGCAAGAGTGAAAGGGACCCTCATGCCGGGAGATTCTGAAATATGTCCCAAAGGCCTCCCCTACAGGTAGGGCTTTGGCATCCTCTCCCCCCATGTGTCATTGTTGCGGGATGGCTTTGGTGATATCCTTGATCTTGATGTTTCAGACAAAGAATTGAATGAAACACGCCAATAGCAAAAGCAAAGGGTAGCTTATTCAGTAAAAGCGAAAGTACCCTCTTTCTTTCTTCTTCTTCTTCTTTTTTTTTTTTTTTTTTTTTTTTGGAGAGGTTTTCGCTATAGGGCGTGTGCGCTCGCCAGACAGAGAGAGAGACATAGAGACAGAAAGCGAGAAATCACCCCCCGGGGGGGATAGTCACGCCGCAATCCCTTCTCCTCCATTCTCCTCTCGGGATCTTGGGCACGTATGCACACGCGCCCGGCGTGAGTTTTAAGCCACCAGGCCCGGGACGCGAACCGCGGTCGACTACGTGGGAGTCCAGTGACATAGCCATTACGCTAACTGCTGGTTCCCCGAAAGTACCCTCTTGAGAGGTAGGAGCTGGCTGGAGTGTGAGAGAGGAAGAATGGCATAAAGGCCTCAGCAGTTACATTTTGTGAGGTTTATAGTTTTTTAAAAAGAATTATTTTATTTAACTTTATTTATTTGTTTATTTTAACTTGACCAGGGAGGGAGGGAGTGAGTGAGAGAGAGAGAAGGTGAAGGTGAGAAAGAAAGCTGCCAGGTCTGGGACTCAAACTGTGGTTGGCCATGTGGGAGTCCAGTGCCCTTAAACACCACGCCACCTGCCAGCCCAAGGTTTATAATTTTTTTTTTTATTTTTTTTTATTTTATTTTATTTTATTTTTTTATATATTTTTTTATTTATTTATTTTTGTATATACTTTCAATCATATTGTTTGTCTTACAATGAGACCATTTTGATATGTGAACATTTCTCCCCAGACCCGTTGATCGAAATATCTTCAGCAGATAACACCACACCTCCCCATCCCGTCAATGCTCTACCTCTGTATCCCTTCTCTAAATGTCTTTCGTTGGGCCCCACTCCTCCACATACACCTCATCTGACATTCACACCCATCTCTTGTGTTTGTTCAACTGTTAGTCAATCAGTTTCAGACATAGAAAGCAGACAAACGGTATATGTTAAGTGGGGACATACAATGTCTCTCCTTCATAATCTGGCTTGCCTCACTCAGCAGTACATCTTCCATATTCTTCCACTTTCTGTCAAAAGCCAGGGCTCTGTTGGTTTTTATGGCTGAGTAGTATTCCATAGAGTATATGAGCCACAGTTTTTCAATCCATTCCTCCATACGGGGACATCTGGGTTGGTTCCAAGACTTAGCAATTGTGAATAGTGCCGCAATAAACATCGATGTGCAAGCACTTTTCCAATGAAGAGTTCTTCTGTCCTTTGGGTAGATACCGAGGAGTGGGATCTCTGGATCATATGGCAGATCTATCTGTAGATTTTTGAGGAATCTCCAAATTATTCTCCACAGTGGTTGGACCAATCTACATTCCTTAGATTGTGTCAGTTGATCATTGGTTGGGCCCACTGATTGTTCTCTTCTCACTGACTGTATCAAATGTTTTTGGGCCCACTGATTGATTTCATTGGCTCTATCAAATGTGGCTGAGCCCACTGATTCATCTCATTGGCTGTATCCAACGTGGCTTAATCCACTAGACATCTTCCACCTGCACCCTACATTATCTTGGGCAGGGATTGTTTTGCTCTGATCAGGTTTTCTATCTAGCCACATTAGCAGATGCAGCCTCCGTTACCTGCTTCCCTCTTTTCTAGCTTTCTTCCTGCCTCATTGTTGTCCTCCTTCCCATAAGGAGAAACTGAGGCCATTGTGGTTGGAGCTTCAACAGAGACAGTTGCTGAGGGTAACCAGGCAATCTTGGTCTCTGCGGAGGACAGCCTATGAGGAGACAGGTTGACACTGCAGCTGGAGGGACTTGGCTTCATTTTAAGGATGTGCCTTCTGGGGGGGTGAGCCAGAAAGGGAGACCAGGAGAGCAGCTGGGACCCCCTTAACTGGAATCCTCGGGCAGCAAGCTTGACCATCCCCAGACTCAGTTTCCTCGTCTGTAAGGTATAGATAATGAATGTGGCATATAACTTGTGGGATTGCTGTGGAGTTTTGTAAATGGTGCGTGTTGTGCGGTGGATGCCCTGTTCATTGCTGGGGTGATGGGTGAGGGGCACCTTTATGTGACGCTGGCACTTCTCTTGTCGCCACCCACTGGGTAGCTAATAAGGGCCTGCTGGGGTCTCCCAGGGCCCCACTGCAGGGGAGGAGTGAGAGGCTGTGCAGCTCCAGGCTGCACTGAGGAGAGTCCCTCCGGGTCTGGCAGCTGCTTCTCCTCCTCCCCCACCCCTCACACGTGAGGATGATGATAAACACTCCACCAGCTCTGAATAGGGCCTGACCTCAGAGGCGAAGCATCTCCCCACACCCCCCGTCTCCCAGCCAGCACTGCATTCCTGGAGAGGACCGAGGCCTGGGCCTCCACTTGCCCTCTCGTCCTCTACCTCAGAGGCATCCAGCGGCCTCTGTCCCGAAGGCTGCTGCCCACCAGCCGCTTCCTTCTGCCTAGTCTCATCAGAGCCTTGAGTGCCCGAAGGCCCAAGGGTGGATCTCGGATGGGATCGTTCATCATCATAATAATATTAATAATAATAATGGTACTACTAATAACAGTGGTTACCATTTATTAAGCAATTAGGTACCAGGTTCCCTGTGGATCTCAAAAGGGATAGTTCTTAATAGTAATAATAATAATAATAATAGTGGTTATCATTTATTATTTTTTTAATTGCCACAGGATATATGCACTCTCCAGAGAGACAGAAATAGAGAGAGGGAGAAAGCACTGCCCCCACAGGGTGTGGTCACAATGTCCTCCATTTTTCCATCCTGTTCGGATTTTGGGCATGCACATGTGTCCAGCATATTTTTGAAGCTGCAAGGGGCTGGGATTTGAACCTTTGTTAGCCAAGTGGGATCCAGCTCTCTTAACCACTAGGCTATCAGGCTGGCCCCGTGATCATCATTTATTAAGCAATTAAGCAGCAGGTTCCATGCAAAGCACTTTACGTGAATTATGTTAATAAATTCTCAAAACAGCCCCACGAGTAAGTCGCTATTACTATTGTTCCAGTTTTAGCAGGAACAGAGAAGGTAAGGTGGGGAGGAGGGGAAATCGAGGCCCAGAACACCCAAGCTGCTTGCCCAACATCACCCGGATAACAAGTGGGTGGAGCCAGGACCCTTGAGCTGCTGGTGTCCAATACTGACTTCCCCAAACAGCCTGGCATTAAGTCCCTGCAGCCTGTCTCAACTCAGGACACAGGACCCAGTTCTGAGAGAAGAGGCCAGAACTTACGCTGAGAGCTTTGTAGAAAGACGTTCATGTCCCTCATCAGTGCATTCCTGGTTTCTGGGAGGTATCGAGTTGGAACCCTGGGCCATCAGGAAGGTACTAGCGTAATTGCTAGGTCTTCAGGCCTGCTCAGGGCTCAGGACCCACAGCAAGCGGGCCCTTTATGATGGTCCCCCCTGTGAATCTCACATTTGGGGTTACTGCTCTCCTCTCCCTGTTTTTGTTCATCAAACACACTCAACTACCAACTAGAGCTTCTCACACTGAGTTGGTATAATTGTGGCCTAACGCACAGAAGTGTGATGCTGTGGAACTTTGAACAAGGCTCCCAGCTTTCCATTTCTACCTTCTAGTTTCCTACTGGCCTAACCTCCTCCCAAGTGTGCTGTCCTTCCCTTTTTGCTGCATTCTGTGTATCACTGTCCTGGTACCCCAAACTGTTATGCAGCCCAGGCCCTCCTCACCTTCTTCCCCTTCCTCCCCTTTCCTTCCCAAAGATCATATGGTCCTTGCCTTCCTTTCCAACTCTTTGACTGCCAAGCTTTTGTCTGCCTGTCTGCAAAGTTCAGTGAGTGCAGGCGTGGGTGCTAGAGAGATGTGGAGTCAGATCTTGGCCCTGCCACCCAGTGGCCTTGGGGCTTTGAGAAAGGCATTGACCCTCTCTCAGTCACAATGTCCCCATCTGTAAAATGGGCATTTGAGAATGGTGGGGGATTGGAGAGGAAAGCAGTAAAGAGCCAGGCAGAGCTGCTCATGGTAACAGTTGCTGTCACTGTTGTTTACCATCGCTGCTCTCTGTCCTCGCTGGCCACCCACTGCTAGCTGGGTCTGTCCTCTGTGACTGGGATCTCCAGTGTAGACATGCACCTGTGTATGTGGTAAGCAGATGAAGCGTTGCCACAGGACTGTGTGTGTCTTTCCACACGGGGGGGTTTGGATGAGCTTGCTGGTTTCCAAACTACTGTCAAATATATTCTCCTTTCCTATCCTATCCACTATCCCACACTATTAGTCACTTTATTTTTTTTAAAAAAGTTTTTTTTTAAAGAATTATTTTATTTAACTATATTTATTATTATTATTTTAAAAATTTGACCAGACTGAGAGGGGGAAAGTGAGAAAGCAAGGTGCCAGGTCTGGGACTCGAACTGTGGTCAGCCATGTGGGAGTCCAGTGCTTTAACCACCACACCACCTTCTAGCCCCCTTTAAAAATTTTTTGCTATAAGATGCATATGTTTGCTGGATACAGAGAAAGAGAGCCCCCCAGGGGAGATAGCCACACTCCAATCCCTTCTCCTCCATTCTGCTCTTGGGATTTTGGGCACGTATGCATATGCATCTGGCGTAATTTTCAAGCCACTGGGTCTGGGACTACGATTGTGCAGTTGGCCATATGGGCTCCAGCTACCTTAACCTCCATGCCATTGCTGGTCTAGTCACTTCATTTTTTTAGAAAAAGATTTGCCCTTTTTTTTTTTTTTTTTAAATAAAACCTTTTACTCATTTTAAGTGATAGAATGTATGGGCTTGATCTTTAACTTTATACATAAATAAATATTAAGTCAATATATACGTATATATTTATCTTACATATTTATATATAGAAATATATATTTATTTAAACTTATTTATTTCCTGAGAGAGACAGAAAGAAAGAGACCCCAGCTTGGTCTCCATGCCTCCATCCATCCCCAGTTTCAGCAGTTAGGACCGCAGGGACACATAGGCGCTCCCGGCATGCTCAGAGAGATCCCAGGATGAGAACCTAGGACCTTTTCCATGTGGTCCAGTTGTATTACTGCTGCGCCACCTTTTGGCCCCTAGTATATTTCTAAATGCGTGAAATTGTTGAGCCATGTTTCCAACTAAAACCATCCTGACTATTATACTTCAGGAAACACATGATCGGCGATCTTCTGTTCTATTTTGTGCACATGTGAATTTGTTCCTCTGGGAGATTTAAAACATATAGGACAGACGTACCAAGAATAGTATAATGAACTCCTTTTCACCCACCCCTCTGCTGCAGCAACCAGCAACTATTTTTTGTTTTTTTGTGTCATCTGTTCCCCCCAACACCCTCCTTTTTTTTTCCTGAAGTGTTTTTAAAGCAAATTCCAGACATTATATCATTTTACTTTAAATACTTCAGTATGTATCATTCAAAGATAAGGACTTTTGTTTTGACATTGCCATAATACCATTATCACAGTGACCATAATTAATAATAATTTCCTAAGATCAGCTACTACCCTGTCTGTATTCAATTTCCCCTAGTTTCCTCAAAAAATGTCTTGTTTTGGTTAATTGGTTTGGGTCAAGCAGATGAACTTGAAAACCCTACCTTAATCTAGCTTTTCTGTTCATTTGATAATGATTATGCATGAATATCGATATATATCATTGCCTCTATCTTTCTGCCAAATGGACTCATGATAAATGATTACTTTTTTTAAATGATAAGCTCTTTATTTAAAAAGAATTATTTATTTAATTTTATTTATCATTATTACTACTTTTTAATTTGCTGCAGGGCACGCATGCTCACCAGAGAGAGAGAGAGAGGGAGAAAGGGAAAGTGAGAAAGCAAGCTGCCAAGTGTGGGAATCGAACCATGGTTGGGGGGAGTTCAGTGCCCCAACCACCATGCTACCTGCCAGCCCCTGGTGATTACTTTTTGCACGGGTCTTTATTTCATAGATTCTGTCTCTCTTTGCCTTCTCTTCAGCTCCCAGCTGTGAAAGCAGGAGTTATGTCCTACCCTCTCTCCTCTCCAGCCTCCAGCACTGGCCTTGGCCTACTGCCCTGACAGCCTGTCCCAAGAAGGAGGGGGACTCTGGAAAGGGCTGGGTGTGTGTGCAGACAGTGGGAGGAGACCGGCACCTTGGGGCGAAGTTAGGCAGGGCTGGGGAGTGGGGGAGCTCTATTGCTGTTGTCCTCGATGCCTCATCGGTTGATAAATGCCGTCTCCCTGAATGTCCATGTAAGGCTGCCTGGCTTGTTCAGAGTGGGGCCAGCGGGCAGCACAGAAGCGGCTGGCCTTAGGGTCACTGGGTTCTGGGAAGCACAGCTGCCTTACCGTCCTGGAGCTGGCCTCGGGGGAACACACGCCCCTTTTAGTTGTACTCCCTGCTGCGGCTCTGCTCCCCTGTGTCCCTGCACCCAGGGCTTTCATTGCCAGCCAAGGTCCTGCCCTCTATGAGCCTGGTCGGCTGCTCTCAAGCTCGGGAGCTGCTCTGACCCTCCTTGATCCCCTGCAGGCTGGGAAAGTCACGCCCAGAGTCCGAGGCCCTGCTTCCTTCCTCTCCTCCCTGTGCTTATGAAGTCTCACGTCTCCGTTCTACTGACTGATGTGGCTACTTTGTGGGAAACTGAGTCCATGGGCATACTTGGGTATTCCGCCCCCAGCTTCCTCCCCCAAATCCTGGGCACCTTCAGGGAAGCCAAAGCCCTTCTCAGAGTCACAACATTCTCATTTGAGAAATGCTAACTGTCCTTATCTGCATTGACTGCCTTGTCTAGAGGGACACTTGAGATTTAGGAATATGTGTGTGTGTGTGTGTGTGTGTGTGTGTGAGAGAGAGAGAGAGAGAGAGAGAGAGAGAGAGAGAGAGAGAGAGAGAGACTGACTTTAGAATAGTAGCCCTGGAGCCATGGTCCACAACCTTTTTGGCACCAGGGTTTCATGGAAGACAATTTTTCCATGGTCTGGAAGGAGAGGGATGGTTTTGGGATGAGTCAAACATATTACATTTATTGTGCACTTTATTTTTATTATTATTACATTGTAGTATATGATGAAATAATATACTATATACTCACCATAATGCAGTATTTGCAGCCACTGCTCAGTGCTAGTATCAGTGCCTCAGTTCCACCTCAGATCATCAGGCATTAGATTATCATAAGGAGTATGCAACTCAGATCCCTTGCATGCTCCTATGAGAATCCAATGCTGCAACTGATCTAACAGGAGACAGAACTCATAGGGAGCGGCCGTAGACACAGGTGAAACTTTGCTCACTTGCCCGCCAGCTGCTCACTTCCTGCTTTGTGGCCCAGTTCCTAATAGACCATGGATCAGTATTGGTCTATGATGTGGGGACTGGGGTCCACTGACCTAGAGGACCAGTCCTGTGGCCTAGTAGTTAAAGAGGCAGATCCCACATGACTGCCTGCAATTTGAGTCCTGGCCCTGGTGGCTTGACAAACATACCAGGTGTGTGTATGTGTGCCCCAAACTCCAACAGGGTGGAGAGATGGAGGAGAGAGGATTGCACTATGACCACACTCCATTGGGAGGTACTTTCTCCCTCCTCCTCTCTCTGTCTTTCTCTCTCTCTGGCGAGTGCATGTACACTCTGGCAAAAACAAACAAACAAACAATCTCCTAAAACTGCAGCCCTAGAACATTGATCATGCTACAGAGGAAGAAAGAGACTCAAGTGAGGACTGCTACCTGGAATCACCAAGACCTTAGAACTTCCCAGCTCCCGCCTCTGCATGGCTGCTCTCTGTCCTCTCCTGCCGCCTCTCCCCTGCAGGCGTTGCAGAGCCCTTCCTCCCCTGCATCCTCTCCCCCCTTTCTCTTTCTGGTGTGAATTTTCTCTCTGAGTTCCTGTGAGTTCCTCTCTCCCTCTTCTGTGCATGTTGGGACCTGCATATTCATATCACCCTCAGGATCCTGCCATGTTCCCTAAGTCCCAGCCTTTGTCCCGACCTCCCTTTTGACTCCGTGGATGGGGAATGCCCTCTCTTCTTAGGTCCCAAGTTTCCTCCAGAGCTTTCTGACTCAGGAGCTTGAGGGGCCCACATCCTCCTGCTCTGCTCTAGGGACACGCCTCCCACCTTGAAGTAGCTGCAGAGACCCCAGAGCAACCCCCACATACCTGACACTTTGGGGATATGTTACTGAGAGCTCCCCAGGCCAGAATTTAGCATAGATGTGGGTTTTGCCCCTGTGAGGGTCTCTGCCCCTCATCTACCCAGTGCACTGAAATAAGGGGATTTTCAGAGCTGTCCAGCAGGGAGGATGTTTGAGGTCATCGAATGATCCCTGGCTTGGGAGTTGGAAGACCTGGGTTCAAATTCTGGTCTCTTACTTCATATCCCTATTATCTCAGTGCGTCTCATTTCCTCACCTGTCAGACAGCTGCAGTATCTATGACCTCATCAGTTAGTGTTGAAGATGCCACGTGCTGAGCTCCCTGTAAGAAGGGTTCCCTGGCCTCCCTGCCATCCCCTCTGTCCAGGCAAAGAGGACTTAGTGTAGGAGGCAGCATGCTGTGTGGGAGGGACTATGGGTGGCTGTGGACTGTGTGTAGGGGGACAATTTGGAGTGTGGCCTGGTTCATGGGAAGAAAACTGATGTCCTTTCTCCTTCCCTGTGTGGAAACTGAGGCCCACTGTGGGCCTGGGGTCACTGGGAAGAGAGAAACAGAAAAGAGAGTGGGGCGGGCTCCTGGCCAAGGCGTCCGTGTTGGCGGCGCCGGCCTCTGCGGCTCCTCCAGGACGGCACTGCGGGTGGGTGGAATCCACAGGGGTGAGACACTGAGGCCTGAGCGTGCCGAGGATGCTTGGGGCTGCTTATCTCAGGCCAGGAATGCACTGCGGTATTAGTAGCCGGCAGCCTTCTCGCCTTTGGAATAACCCCCTGGGAGGCACGGCGGACACCTGTCCAGCTCTGCCTGCCCAGACAGCCCATGGATGGAGCTTATGCGCCTGCCTGTGTGCCAGTGTGTGTGCGTGTGTGTGTGTGTGTGTGTGTGTGTGTGTATGTATGTACGCATGCATACATGGGTGTGCATGCGCAAGTCGGTGTGTGTTAGTGTCTGTGGATCCTGTGCATTTGTACATGTGTACATATGCCTGTGTGGGGGGCAGCATCTGCAGTGTGGATCTTTGAGGCCTTTATGCATGGGAGTGTGCATGCTGAGTGTGCACGTGCACGTGTGCATGTACGCCTGTGCCTTGACGTGCGGAGTATGTGTGTGCATGAGTTTAAGTGCTTGCCTGTGTGCATGTGTGTATGCCTAAGTGTGTGAGGGCGCATGATGGGTGGCTGTGTCTGTGTGTGCCTCTGCTTGGGGGGGAGCAGAAAGCTCGGGGGGCGGGTAGGGAGCAGGAGGAAAGTAAAGGACCAGGGAAGCCTGAGAGGCTGGATGGTGGGAGGCGGGGACAGCTGGCACATGTCCAGGCATGGCAGGAGAGGCTGCTGGGGCTCTTGGCAGTGGGGTCTGGGCCCCTGCCCTTGACTGGATCTCTAAGCTGCATGTAAAGAGCCCTGAGTCCAAACTGCCTGCGTTCAAGTCCTGCCGCTATCACTCACTAGCCTTGTGACCTTGGACAAGTGACGTAACCCCCAAGGCTGTTTTCTCATCTGTATCATGCTGAAAATAGCAGTACCTGCTTAGAGTCATTAGGAGAAATAAAATATAGTGCCTGGGACATACCCAGAGCTCCATAAAAGGACATGGTATCTGGGACCAGCAGGTGGCGTGGTGGTTAAGATGCTGGACACTCCCACATGGCCGACCACGGTTCAAGTCCTGGACCTGGGGGCTTCCTTTCTCACTTTCCTCTCTCCCTCTCTGTGTCTCTCTCTGGTCAAATTAAAATGAAGGAATGAATGAATAAATAAAAATAAATCTTTTAAAAAAAAAAAAAAAAAAAAAAAAAAAGGACATGGTATCATCATGATTATAGACCTCTAGCTACCCTGCTTCCGGCCTAGGCATCTCCTCTCAGGCTAGGATCCCTAGGAAGGATGGGGACTCCCAGCCCATTTTGCTCATAGCAGAGCAATGAGGTGGAAGCTCGAGGGAGGGGTTGAGGCTGGCCCAGGGTCACCAGGGAATCAAAGCAGAGACTTAAAGCCCAGCCCCTGGGTCCTGCTGGCTCTCACCACACAGCACTGCCCTGCTCATGTGTCTGGGGTGTCAGTGTCCTGCCAGGGTGGAGAGGCGAGGAGAGGCTTTCTCGCCCAGGCCCACTGCTGCAGACAGCCCAGGATCCCACAGTCCACTGAGTGTCTTACTGGTCTGGCGCTGACTGCTCTCTGTGTGTGTTCTGCACTTGAGCTCCCTGATCATACTGTGAATCCTAACTCTCACATGGACCACAGAGCTGCAGTCCAGACAGGGACCCAAGGGGGACAGGCCCAGTATCCCAGCTCCCTTGCCCAGTCCAGGTTGGGAGAGCCGGCTGCCTGGCCCTTGACTTAACTCCTTTTACCTGGTTGGGCTGTGCCAGCTCCACCTTCTGCTCCTGACTGGCCAGACAGGAGTGGAATTCCTGGGGAGCAGTGGGCCTGTTTCGAGTTGGGTTCCCACTGCCCTCCCTCTGCCCTTGCTAGCACATCCCACGTCTTCCTCCAGAGTCCTGCTAGGCCACCCTGAGGCTCCCCTAGGGTAGCAGACCCAGGATGTCGCCAGGAGTGCGGAGGTGGGAATGGGCACTTTGGCGCCTGGGCATGGGTGGGGTGGGGTTAGGGTGAGCAAAGGCAGGTGGAATCTGCCAGAATCCCCCAGCTAGGTCAGGCTGATTTCCATGGATGCCGGCCAGCAGAGACTTGTTTTTCACAACCAACACCAACTACCAGGAAGGGGGGAAAAAACCAACAACAACAAAAACAACCACCAAACTTTATTTTTTTAAATCTGCAGTTAATGGCCGATTGGCTGTACATTATTAAACAGGCAGCTGGAGCTTTGCCAGGGTAGCTTGCTTGAGCCAAGACTCAGCCTGAACACAGTGTTCCAAGAAAATAGTTGCCCGTGGGGTCCCTGGTGAGGAGCACCCAGAGGGAGGGCCTCCAGCTGTGGCCCCCACCCTGCTCACCCTCCCGAGGCTCCGCTCGGTCATCGTGCGTAGGTGGACTGAGCTTCTCCTGAAGCCAAGCATCCTTTATCCAGGCTCTGTGGATCCCTTACTGCCCCAGGGGTCCGAGGCTCTTGCCCTTCTCATGGACGTTAGGGGCTGAGGTGAGGTTCCTGTTTCCAGCCCCAGATGGTTGGGCAGGGCCTCCTCCCCTGGGGACACCAGGAAGCAGTAGCCGGATTACCAGGTTGGGAGCTACAGACCTGCCTCTGGGGTTGACTCAGTGGTTTCCTCCTATAATGACTTGGGACTCACTGCTTGTCCCTCCTGGGCCTTGCTTTCCATATCACCATGAGGAGAGGAGAGGAGAGGACTGGGCTGATCAGCTCTAAATTCTCATCAACATTTTGTGAGCTCTGACCCAGAGGCCTTGGGAAGCAGCTAGGGCATTTGCCTCCCAGGGTGCAGGGCCTTGTAGCCCCATTCCTGTCCCATTCATCAGATCAGGAGCAGTGTCTCAAGCAAGCCCTGCTGGGAGGGGTGCCCACCAGCCCCACTTGCATGTGTCTCCAGCTACTTTGAAGCCCACCAGGGTAAAGGTCAAATGTCTGAAGGTGGCAGTAAGTCACCCAAGTGGGAGAATGGCTGAGGCTGGAGTTCGGAGACTGTCATTTTGGTTAAGCCACCACTGCATCATGTACCTGGATAAAAGCACAAGGTGTGTGTGGGTGGAGGGTGGGAGTGGTGGGGTGCTGAACAGTGGCCTAGTGGCCAGACATGACTCTCTGTATGCTGACAACATGGGAAGGTTCTAGGATCATCCCCAGAAGCCTTCCTGAGTATACCGGGCTTCATGTACCTGTGATCTGGGGCTGGCTGAAGCTGGGGGTACATCATGGTGTCAAGACCCTGGGGGTGCCCCATGATCTTGCCCCTCGAAGAATTAAATGGATACACTTTTAAAAAGAAAAAAAAATAATAGTACAAACTTGGGGACCACGTTCTATCCCCACTGCACGTTTGCTGTCTTGACTTTGGATGCCCTCATCTATGGTGAATGAATCCTCCACTGTACAAAGCAGGGTGAGGGGAGCACCTGCTCTCAGAGTTGTGGGGAGGGCTGCCTCATCACAGGCCTGGTGTATGGTAAGTTCCCAGAGGCTGTTGGGAACCAAGCAATTCCTCCCTCTGTGCCTGTTCTTGCCTGTGTTCCTTGGCACTGTTTGTGTCTCTGTCTCTTCTAGGCCAATTGGTCCCTGAGAGCAGGGCCCATGTCCTGGGTTTGGCTTGCAGGGCCTCACGGGGCCTGGCCCACTGTGGACACTCAGAAAGCATGAGTGAGTGAACGAATGAGGGAGGGCCAATAGGAAAAGGATCAGAGCCAGAGAAACAACTGAGTGTGGAAAGATCCAGAAAGTGGGAGAGAGCCAGCCATGTCCAGCCTGTGAAGCTACTTCTCTGGGAGATTGTGAATGATCAAGTGTGTGTGTGTGTGGAGGGGATTTTTGAATAAAGTTTCAAGGATGTTTTCTCTGTGTAGCAGAACCATGGGTCCTAGGAAACAGATTCCCCCTTAGCAGCGGGAGTCTTTTTGGGTGTGGGTAGTAAGGCTGAGGGCTGGGTGTGCAGGCAAGGCTGACTGAGCACCTGTCAGGGACCAGGACAGCCCTGCCTTGTGTGGGATGCTGACTGGCAGGGTCCTGAGGCCCCTGTGCCTTAGCGCTGCTGCTTCAGTTAGAAGAACAGCCATCGTAGCAAATGTCTCTCAACTCTGCTTTCCTCACCTGTGAAATGGGTTGGTGATAGTCAGTACCCACAGGGCTGCTGGGAGGATTAAAAGGAGTTGATGCCCATAAAGCTGGAAGAGCAGTATCTGTCACCTGGAGGGCACACAATACCTTTGCGCCTTTAGTAGGGCTGAAGAGATATAGGGAGAGAGATGAATCTGACCTGGGGTTCGGGGTGGTGATGACTGCTTTGAAGGAGGAGGATGTGGGATGGAGCTGACATTTATGGAGGGGGCCCCTGTGCCAGACCCTGCACTCAGTGCTCAGAGCAGTGAAGTAACTTGCCCAAGGTCACACAGACAGTGAGTGGGGTGGCCAACTTTCGTTCTGTTCCACGCAACTCCAAAGCCTGGGCTCTTTCCTCTCCACTCCACTCCTGGGATTGGGTCAGGTTTCTGATTCTCGTACCCCAGAAGCAAGAGCACCCCTTTCAAGGTAGAGCACAGTGATGACTACTGTCTGTAGGGACAGAACCCAAGTCCTCAGGAGGAAAGTCTCCAGCTCCCTCCAGCCCTGCAAGTGCTATATAATTAAAAACTATAGAGAGGGCCAGCAGGTGCATGGTGGTTAGGGAGGCTCCATCCCATATGGCTGGCTGTGCGGTTTGAGTTCAGGACCTGGCAGTTTGAAAAATCATGCTGGGCATGTGTGTGTGAGTGCTCAAAATCCCAAGAGGAGAATGAAGGGAAAGGGACTGCAGGGCAGACATCCCCTCTAGGGGTTGATTTCTCACTATCTCCCTTTCTCTCTCCCTCTCTCTGGTGAGTGCACACATCCTTTAACAAAAACCAACCAACCTACCAACTAACCAACAAAAGATTATGGGGAGATGGTGAGGATAGGGCACAGGCTGGCTTTGCAGCAACCCATCACTGAAGCCCAGGGCAAGGAGAATGGTCCTAGGTGGGAAGCTGGAGAGATGTGGCAGATGTCAGGGAGAAGAAATGGGGCAGACAGATTGAGGACAGTGGCGGGAAGGGAGGTAGGTGCACTGAAGAGCGAGGAGGAGGAAGGAGGCTGTGCTTGTGATGGAGTGGGGGGAGAGGGGATAGAGGAGGGAGAGGAACCAAAGGCTTGGGCCTGGGCCAGGGGGCAGCTCTGGGCTGTGGGTAGGGTGCCCATCTGGGGCCAGTCCCTATGGGGTGACTCGTTAGTGACAAGGGGAGAGGTCTGGAGGAGGGTAGGAGGCCAGCCTGAAGGCCTACCTGGGACAGCATATGTGATCTGAATGTTCCACCTCCAGCCAGGCCTCCTTGCCTCCCCAGCACAGTCAGCTCTTGTGGTATGGCTGGCACGTTCCGACGGTCAGTACGCAGAGGCCTGGCCCTGTCAGGATGCTGCCCACCCCTTGCTGCTGCCCCTAGCTCTCCTGCCTTTTAGCCATTCAGAGGTGAACGGGAAATGGTCCCAGCCCTCAAGCAGTTCACAGTTGAGGGGGCAGAGAGCCAAGAGCCAAGAAATGAGTGCCTTGGGCAGTGGAGTTTACCCCGGATCACTTTCTCAGGACGATTTTCAAGTATTTAATGATGCCTGTTGTGTCCTTTATTTATCACTGGGAATAGAAATTGGGTCCAATTTCTTTCTTTCTTTTTTTTTGAGAGATTTTTTGCTGTAGGGCATGTGCACTCACCTGAGAGACAGAGAGAGACAGAAAGCAAGAAATCACCCCCTAAGGGAGATGGCCATGCCACAATCTCTTCTCCTCTTGGAATTTAGGCCTGCATGCACATGTGTCCGGCATGAGATTCAAGTCACCCGGTCTGGGACGTGAACCATGGTCGACTATGTTGGAGTCCAGTGACATAACCATTACGCCATCCACTGGTCCTGGGCCCAATTTATTTAAGCTTTCCTTGTGCTTTTATTCAGAAAATATTTATTGAGAGCCCTTTGCTGGCCTTTTCTGGAGGCTCTTTGGTTTGTGGGGTCTAGAGGAGAACTTGTCGTTTCTGGCAATGTCTGAGCAGCACGGAGTCCAGTGGAACTCTCACCTCTTTGCTCCACACAAGCGCCTGTGCCTTGGGGGACAGCTGTAGTTGCCTGGGGGACAGCTAAACCGAATTCCAGTTTCAGTAAATCTTACGTCCTTCCCTGCACTAACTATTTTGTTTTCCTTCTCTCTCTCTGTCTCTTTCACTAGAAAGAGAGAGAGAAAGAGGGGAGAGAAAGCGAGAAATCATCCCATGGGGCATGGCCACACCACAATCCTTTCTCCTCCCTCTTGGGATTTTGGCCACACATGTGCATGTACCCTGTGCGTTCTTCACACCGTTGGGTCCAGGACTCTAACCACACAGTCAGCCATGTGGGATCCAGTTACCTTAACCACTATGTTACCAACTGGCCCCTGCATGAACTATTATTAATTCAAAAAAATTTCTTATGACTTTGAACCCTAGTTCAGAACATAGATAAAAGTTTCCTTGCTAAGTCTGGCACGTTTATAAAGTCAGCTTCACGTTTATTTTCAGTTCAGCATCTTGGTTTTTCCATCTATGTTTTCCCCCATCTGTGTGTTTGGTAAGCCTCCCTTCTAAGTCTTAACCTAAGTTACTGATAAGTATGTAGAACAAGCCAGGGCAGAGGACAGAGCCCTTTGGCAAGTCAGGAAGTCGACATTGATCTATTAATCAACACCCCGTGTTTGCTGCCTAGGAATCCACTCAGCTTTCTATCTTGTCTCCAAGAATTTCATCATGGCCCCTGCCAACACCTTCTTGAAATCGGATCATCTTGGGCTAGGGGATCCCTCTATTGTCCAGTCTAGAAACCTTATAAAATGGGTTTAGGATGGTGGATGGGATGGGTGGAGTGATGGGCCTCATGAAGGATCTAGCTGAAGGCAGTAGTCTTTTGGAGAGAGAGGGTAAGCCCAAGGGGAATCTTGCCTTGTGAACAGCTAAATCTCCAGGGCCCTTCCAGCGTGTGTGTGTGTGTGTGTGTGTGTGTGTGTGTATGTGTGTGTGTGTATGTTTCCAGAGGGTGAGAGACAGAGAGGGAAAAAGCACTCCCCCAATGGGGCATGGTCACACAGCAATCCCTTCTCCATTTCTCCATCCTGTTGGAGTTTTTGACACCTACCCGGTGTGTGTTTCAAACCTCTAGGGCTAGGTCTGAACCACTATCCACCAGGTAGGATCTGCTCCATTAACAACCAAGCCATGAGGCTGTCCCCCTTCTAGCTTTAAGACCATGATTCTTGGGGTTGCAGAAGGATTTGTGTGCAGTGAACACCAGCAGCTGCCACGGGCTAGTATCTGCCCAGAAGTGTGTTCCAGGAATCTCCAGGGGGCCTTTAAGGCCATCAGATGAGGAGATTTAAGCCAAGAAGTACTGAGACCTATCTGAAGTCTCTAAAGGCATTGGTGGCTGAGTGTCACTGGAACCTGAGGTTCTAACTCCTTGTATAAAGTGATTGGTACCGGATCCATGCGCCCTCCTGGCTAGAAGCTGAGGCAGGAGGGAGGCACTACCACTGTGTGTCCTGGAGACCAGATCTTGGCAGGCTGCTTCCCCATGCCCTTCCAATCTTCTGCTTGCTACTAGGGTACAAATCTGAGTAGGCAGCTGGAATGTGGAAGGCCCAGCACTTCCCCCTCCCTGGGGGACTGCAGCAAGGGCCTGATGCCTTGCCCATTTCTGTAAGTAGAGGGGAAATGCAAATGAATGCAAATATATGCAGATAGAGGATGTGGTGGTGAGGAGGGGGTACCCCTGCTCTTGCCTCCATCTGGCCTGAGATTTAAGGATGATAAAAGGAAGTGGACCCAGTGTCAGAACGGAAGGGAGGAAGGGAGCAAGAGGGGATCTGGGGGCAGCAGCATGGGTGCGGCTTCTGAGGTCAGCTCTGGAGAAAGGCTAGTAAGGGGAGGTCCCAGGGGGCCACCGTGAGATGCAAACATCTGGGGGACAGCCTGAGTTCACCCCTAGCTTCAGTAGGAGGGGTGTGATAAAAGGGGTGTACCACTCACATATACAGACATTGACCCAATGCCTAGGGTGACCACCCTCTCCTCAGCCTGGCTCCCAGGCAACAGTGTGTTGGAGGGACCCGGTCATGTGGCCCACCCACATGAAGACAGTGAGGACCAAGGACACAAGAGGGGGTGGCTCCAACATCTCCCCTGGAAACTACCACCCTCCCCCGTCATAGGAAGATTTGGGAAGCCACCCCTGTGGGCTGGGAGTTCTGGTTGGCCTACAGCCCAGCTCAGGGGAACCTCCCCCTAGTGCTATAAGGAGGTAAGAGTCTGATGACTTGGGACTCCTGAGTCCTCAGTGGCTAGGAGGAGGAGGGGAGACCATTCTGAGGAGTTGGGAGGGAAGAAAAAGGGGGCTGAGCAAGTTTCTTCAGAAAGCAGGAGTCATGTGACAGGCTACCTTCCATGTGTCATAAGGTAACACAGCTGTCAGTGGGAAGACCTGGATTCAAACTCTGTGGCTTTCATCAGCTGCTCTGTGATTTTGCTTAACTGCCCCGGTTCTTCTCTCAGACTGGGAGGAGTTGTTGGCGAGCTGCGCGGAATAGGCGGGAAAGGCCTGGTGCAGATAGGCCCTTCCGTGTTGAGTAAAATGAAATGAAGAGATGAAGGAGGGCAGCTCTGGTGGAACCTTTCCTTCTGGTCCTGAAACTGAGGGGTTCAGGGTACGGCTGAGAGGCCAGGGCAGCCTGATCACACTCCTGGGCTTTGGCCTGTCTTCTGGCTCCTTGCTGGCCTTTCCCTGCTTCTCCATGCCCTTCGTGTCCCCTTTCTGTCACGTCCCTCCTCTTCCAGTGGGAGAGCCTAACTCAGCACCTGGCCCAGACACACACAATTCATTTCTCCCTGCTCTTCTCAATGGCCTCTCTGTTGCTCCATGGCGCTGTCCCGCCGCCCCCAGCTCCATCTCTGTCCTCTTTCTCGGTCTCTGCTTCTTACCCCCTCTTTGTCCCATTCTCTCTGCTCCTGGCTTTCCTGCCATCTATCTCTGCAGCCTCTGTCTTTGGCTGACAAGCACCCACTGAGTGCCCACTAGATGCCAGGCACTGCCCTTCTCCGTTCTTGGTTCTGCGTCTCCCTAGCTCCTGCTCTCGTGTTCTCTCCCTCTCCCACCCCTCCGCCTCCAGCCCTCCCCTCCCCAGCTCTAACACTGGTATTATTCAGTTTTATGAGAAACCCCCAGGCCTACCCCTGAAAGGACCAACCACAACTGGAACCAGATGTGCAATCCTGCACTTGGGGCTGGAGGGGAAAAGGGAGGAGGGGAAGGGGCATGGGGCTGGCTTAGGGAAGTAGGGAGGAGGGTGGGAGATGGGGGACTGGAAACCTGGGACTCCTGAGTCCTCAGTGGCTAGGAGGAGGAGGGGAGACCATTCGGAGGAGTTGGGAGGGAAGAAAAAGGGGGCTGAGCAAGTTTCTTCAGAAAGCAGTTCTCGCTGTATGTGTGTGAGTGTGAGTATGTGTGTGTGTGACTGTGTGTATGAGAGAGTGAGCAAGAGTGAGAGTGTGTGCGATCGTGGGGTTGTCACTGGTAGAGCTGGGGGGGATGGATGCTGGGCTGTGGGATAGTTCTTGGAAAAAGAGAGGAAGGCTTTCCTCGTCTTTGAAATCTGCCAGCTGCTTTGCTTCTTCTCTTTGTGTTTCCTGCCCAGGAACTGGGGCAGGCAGGCTGGGAAGAGGGGTGAGCTTGGGGGATGGAGAGCGGAACCTGCAAAGGCTGCTGGGTATAATTGGGGAAGGGTTCTCTGGATCTGCTACAGACCTGGGGGGTCTATAGGTTGTGTCTGGGGTTCTGTGTATCTGTGTCTTTGCAGAGTTGATTTTTCTGCCTGTGGCTGTACAGTTTCAAAGATAGAAGTTTGCACAGAGTTATCATGGTACAGAGTTGTACAGTATTTGCATTTAAAAATGCCCCTTTATTCAATGATTAACTTGCAATCCATTCGGCCATCTCTCGAACATTCATTTATTCATTCCTCATTTATTGGGACTCTGCATGTCACCTTGTGCCAGGCACTGGACAAAGTAGGAAAGGGAAAGGCCAGGACGAATGAACCGTTCATTGCTCGACAAGTGGGAGACCCTCCAATACACCCACTGACTGCGCCACAGCTTCAGGAAAGGAGCGAGTGCCCTGGTGTGGCGCACTGGACAGGGAGGACCATCAGGTGCAGCCGGAGGGATCCCAGAGGCTGTGGCTTTTGAACTGAGCCCTGAATGCTGATAGAGAGAGGAGGGAATGGCGGAAGAGAAGGATGCGGAGGGCAAAGGTGTGGGAGTGGAGGGAGAGAAGGATCCAGAGGCAGGGGCTGCATCAGGAACCTGGAATGTCCTGGTGCAAAGCCGGGACTTGTGGTGGTCTGTGGGGACTCCGGACGCTGGTGTCAGTCAGGAGAATTTGGTGTGAGTTGAGAGGAAGGGACGGGAAGGGTGGCGTGTCCTGCTGTTCTGCTGCCTGAGCTGGGAAGTGGTTCCAGTTTTATAGCTTACTCTCCCCACCCCTGTCTAGAGCACAGTGAGCAGAGCCTGACAGGGAGGCATCTACTTTCCCACACCTGACCAAGGTGGGTCCCAGCCTGAGCGGCCTTTACTCTGCAGTGGTGGAGTGGGGCTAGGGGTTGGGCTATGAGTGGGAGACTTGGCTTAGGGCTAAGGAGAGGGAAAGGGGGGGCCCTGGATCAAGTGCTTTCCACGCCCCAGCCGTCTCCATCATCTTTTCCTGGGCAATTATTTTCTTTATTCATGATAGAGAGGAGAGAGAGAGAAGCACTGTCCCCAGGGTCTGCCCAGGTCATGCTCCCCCTCCTCCAGTCTGCCATTTGTGTGTGTGCCGCGTATTTCAGGCTGATAGGGAGGGGATTTGAACCACGGTCACCAGGTGGGATCCGACTGCTCTTGCGCAGCATGCCACTGCTGCACCCCATAGGTGGCCCATTCTCCACCAGCTTTGCCATCTCTGGGGAGCCTCCACACTTGAATACCATGCTGCTGATAAGGCTGGTGGTTTCTGAGATGCAGGAAGTGGGGACCTGGGAGCCCAGATTGGCTTTCTGGCCAGGAGGGGATGAACTCATCTGGCTTGGGGGCAGGGATGCCCTTCCCCTGAAAGCTCCTGAAGATGCCCCTCCCACCCCATCCCCAAGGGTTTTGTTGTTACTGCTTGCAACCTTCCAAAGTGCTGGCCATCTCTCATGGCTCTGACCTCAATGCTCCAAAACCATGTCCCTCCTGGGCTTTTCCCTCTCCTGGAGAAAACTGAAGTCTGGGCAAGAGTTGGGTTGAACTAGTAAAATTAGTGCTGGAACTGGGAAAAAAGGCCTTTGGGTCCAAACCCATTGTGCAGCAGGAGAAATTGAGGCTCAGAGATGTGGGCACTGCCTCAGATGGTGATGAGAGGGGCCTTTTCAGCCTTCAGAGGGCTGCGTGGCGAGAAGCTTGACCCTCAGAGGACAGGCGGCCTGTCCAAGATCTGAGTTCCTTCTCCACACTATCCTGCCTGGCTTTCTAGTCTCCGCAGCACTCGAAGGCCACTTTTTCAGCTATAATAACCAGCTGAACGGATTAACAGATAGAGACTGTCTTTAAGTGCCTAGAATATTGTAGGTGTGCAGCAATGCATTTCTCCCTTCCTTCCAAAGTAGTCCTCTCTGCTTCTTCACTCAGATATTTCTTTTCTTTCTCTTTTTTCTTTTTTTTTTTTTGGGAGAGGTTTTTGCTATAGGGCACGTGTGCTCGCCAGAAAGACAGAAAGAGACAGAGATAAAGAAAGTGAGAAATCGCCCCTCAGGGGGATGGCCATGTTGCAATCCCTTCTCCTCCATTCACCTCTTGGGATCTTGGGCGTGCATGCACATGTGACTGGTGTGAGTTTAAGCCACCGGGTCCGGGACTTGAACCGCGTCAACTACATGGGAGTCCAGCGACATAGCCATTACGTCAACTGCTGGTCCCAATCACAATCTTAATACTGCTATACAAATATACTGTATATAATCATCCTTGGGCTGTGTGTATATGGTGTATTTGAAAGCTAGTTAAATTTTGTATTCAGGCTTGGGTCCAATTCCCAAGATATCTCATCATGTATATGCAGAAATTTGAAAAAAATCAGAAATCTAAAACCCTTCTGGTTCTAAGCATTTTGGATAAGAGATACTTCACCTGTATTTGCTTTATCATGTTTCCATCAATACATCTTATTTTTTAAAGAGAGAATTGAAGTGTGTATTTCCTTAGCTAGAGTTCAGCTACAATTATTTTCGAATATGCGTTTACAAATGTCCTAACTCAGCTCAGAGAAATTGTTATTGCATACATATTGGATAGCTAAAGAGGTTCAGAGGTGAGATTCTTTTTTTTTTGAGAGGTTTTGCTATAGGGCGCATGAACTCCCCAGAAAGACAGAGAGACAGAAAGCGAGAAATCACCCCCCAGGGGGAATGGCCACGTTGCAATTCTTTCTCCTCCATTCTCCTCTCGGGATCTTGGGCATGCACGCACATGCACCTGGCGTGAGTTTAAGCCATTGGGTCGGGGACTCGAACCGCAGTCGGCTAAATGGAAGTCCAATGACATAGCCATTACACTAACTGCTGGTCCCCAGAGGTGAGATTCTTGACTGGTCACAAAATGAATTGGAATTACTGTAAATCAGTGCCGTGAAAATGGTGAGTTACTATATTATTATTATTATTACTATTATTATTATTAAACTTACCAAACACATCCTTCCCTGCCCTGCAGCCCTTTGTGGTTCCTTTGCAGCTGTGTCTCCTCCATGGGGTTCTGCACTTCTTGGCACCCTGACTCTTCCCTGACCCCTTGCCCACACCTGCCCCGACCCCCAAGCCCTCTGGCTCCTCCCCTCGGGTCCCCAGGAAGGCTGTTAGGCCTGCCTGAAGGGGCTTCGGAGGGGCAGGCAAACTTCCTGGCAAGCTTGCGCCCCGGTGTCTGAGCCCAGCTGTGAGCCTGGTGGGAGCTGGGTGTGGGTAGCCATCGGAGTGCTGCAGGGGTTAAAGGAGGCGGCAGCTGGCGTTTGGGGGCCGACTGCTGGCTGACTCCGGGAAGGAGGCGGTGCCGCTGGCCCGGCTGGCCCGCCCGCCAGGGAGGGAGCCAGGGCAGCAGCGCCCTGCGCTCAGTTGCTCTTAACAGTGGCCCTGGGACCAGCCTTGCTCTCCCACACCCGCTCGCGCCTGGACACAAGGCTCACTCACCAGCCTCCTCTGGATAATCAGCTTCTCACGAGCCACACTGCTGCCCCGTCACTGCCCATCGCCCCTGCCCCTTGAGTCCCCTGGCCCAGACACCACCCACCCAGAAGCTGGTCTGCTAGAAAGGTGAGTATGAGTGTGTTTGCCTCTGTGTGTGTGTGTGTGTGTGTGTGTGTGTGTGTGTGTAGGGGGATGGATCAGCCAGGCTGCCGGGATGTCAGTACTGATGCTGTCACGACCACAGATAGGACATAAATTAGGGGAGGTGAGGTCAGCCCGGCAGGTTGCATGTCACTGGGCTAGGTGAGCCCTGGAGGCCACCCTGTCAGTCCCCTGTCTCCACTGTCTCAATGGATCTGGCCAGGGTACCTGGGGTGTGGCTGGCCCTGTGCTGAGAGAGAGCAACCAGTCGGAAGGAGTTCTGTTTGCTGAGGAAGTTGCTGGTGTCAGTGGCTGTGTGGGACTGAGGCCAGCGAGGGTGTGGGGGTGCTCAGTCCTTAGTATCCTGTTTCCACAGAAGCAGGATCAGGGGAGTGGGGAGGGACACATCGGCCATGGGGTGACCTGCTACCTGCCTGCCCATGGCAGGGCTGTACAGGCCGAGGGATAGGGGGGCATGGGTACATTTCCTCTTCATTTCTTCCTCTGACACCCTCTAGAGCTGCTGGTGGGCTCCTTTCCCCTCCTCCAGGCTCTTGTTGCTCTGGAGGGCTGAGAAGCCTGTGGGAGAGGAGGGGCCGCAGGGCTGGCGAAGGTTCGAAGCACTTTCCACCCCTCCACACCCCTTCTTGTGGGCATGGCCTGGCAGGAGTGCCCCTTGCTGCTCTCCCCCTCCCAGCAGCTCCCACTCCTTCCTTACCCCTCTGGGCAGAAATGGCTAATCCAGGCAGTTAATGAACAGACACAGGCAGCTGCCCCCCACCCCCAAACTTCCACCTCTCCCCTCCTCCCCTGGCTTGGTGGTGCCCTGCCCGCCACCCCTTCTGAAGCTGGAGAATGCATCCAGAGCCACCTCTGTGTCTACCCCACCGCCCCAGCTCAGGACCAGGGCCAGGCCTGCCCGCCCAGATGTTTTTAGGCTGGCCACTGCTATAGAAGAGGAAACTGGGGGTGGGGGTGGGGGGGTTGACCGAGGGGGTGACCCATCGGAGCTGGGTGGGGACGAGGTGTATTAAGGGGACAGGAACGTGGTGTGGGGTGGTGAGAAAAGGAGAGGGTGCTACAACCCGGGGTTTCAGAGTCTTTGGGGATGAAGGGGCTTCTGCTCTGGAAGCTCTGCTGCCCTTCCCTCCTGGCAAAGCAGAGGCATTTGGGAGGGTGTAGGGGAGCCTTCAGTCCTCTCCCCGAGGCTGCCTGGGGTGGGGGACTGTTGTGGCTCAGGTGTGGCTCAAGTCACTCTTGTCCCTGCCAGCTGGTGGCTACTCCTGTCTCCCCATGCCTGATTCTTCCCTGAAGTTCGCTACAGTGGTGGCACCTCTGCTTCTGCACCTCTGGCCAGGGATGTGGGACAGAGGGAGGATCTGGACTGGAACCAAGATTTGAGCAAGAGCGCTGGGGACCCCAGCTCAGGCTGGCCTGGACTCTGCAGCCTCAGGAGGGCAGGGAGCTGGAGAGGAGTGTCTGGGCCAGGGCTGGGAGCGCCTCAGCCAGCCTGAAGGAGGGCCCGGGCTGAGAAGCCAGGAGTTTGATCTGGGGCTGAGAATCTTGGGTGTGGAGCAGGCCACCTGGGAACCTCTGCTTCCAAACCCTTGGCCTCAAACCCTTCTTGTTCTCCTTCCAATCCCTCTTCCCATACATCTTCATACTTCACTTACCTCCAAGCCCTGGAGCAGAGTTTCCCACAGGGTGACAGTGTCCAGGAATGATAACTAAAGAGAAGCAGTGGCCAGGTGGGGTGTGGGGGCGCCTTGGGGAGGAGGCTGATTATCTTTGTTGCTGACCAACTGTGGCCAAAACTTTGGGCTTTGATAATCCTCAGTGTCCTATTTCCACGGAAGCAGGACCAGGAAGCAAGAGAAGCAGAGTGAATTTTTGTGGGGATGAAGCAAGGAGCACCCCAGAGGCAGAGACTCAGCTTAGTTTAACAAAGAGCTTCGGAACAACTCACAGTTCTGGTGGGTCGGTGGGAGAATGGGCTGCCTTGTAAGGTAGTGAGCGTCTCGTCCTGGGGGGAGTGCAGAGAGAGGCTCGTCAACATCTTGGAAGAATTCGTGAGCTGGGATGTGGTTAGAGGAGGTGACCTTTAAGGTCTCTTGGGAGGTTGAGGTCCTGGGATTCTTGGAGTTAGGGAATTCTCTGACACTGAAATGGGGGATCGGGAAGCTGTGGGCCCTGGCCTGGGGCGTGGGCACAGACAGCACTCACAGGGTCTCCCTCCTTCCTGCCGGTGCTTAGGGAACAGGGTGCCTGTCCCCGTGCCCCTCCCTCCACCCCATGGCTCAGCTCCCACCAGTCTGCCCCAGCTGCTTCCTGCTGAGGTTCTGAGGTCCTCCTTGGTGCACTCTGTGCCTTGCACTGCTGGTTAACCCCATGAGGGCTGGAGTAAACCTGCAGGCTGTGGGGCTCAGGGTGGAGTGGAGGGGACATCCTGGGGCCCTGACCTCACCCCTGCCCCTTGCAGTCACAGCCCATGCCAGGGGCTGGCAAGGTCTGCCTGTAAGGCTGGGGCCACTGGAGCCCCTGCCCAGTTTGGCCTCTCCAAAAGGGGATTGGGAGCCAGCCTGGAAATGGCCAGGATTCAAGATGCAGGAAAACCCAGGTGGGTCTCCTCTGAGCCTTGGTTTCCACATTTGTCAATAACGCAGGGTTGTCAGGACAGCCTGAAGTGGTTTGTGCAACCAGCACAGGGAGGGTACAAGTCCAGGGTGTTGTTCTCAAGGGCCTCTCAGGAGGGTGGATTGGGAGGAGCAGGCCACCTCCCACTTGCCTCTCCAAACCTATTCTCCCCGTGGGGGGCAGTAAGAGACTCTAGGAGAGGCCGGTTGGGGGGTGGGTGAAAGTTTCCCTAACACCAGAGACAGGGAGGCTGGGGTGCCCTGTGATAGAGGTGTCTGGGTAGGATTCTGGGGTGAACTTGGGACCCACTCTGGACTCTGCCCTCTCTACGCCATCCTGCCTTCTCCCATAGCCCCTCCCCTGTGAGTGCCCCATGACCCCTTTATTTTGTGTGCAGAGAGTGAAGGAGTGGGAGCCTGAGGTCAACCCCACTCAACCCCCAAGCAGGGCAGGCCTTCTTACGGTCCTGGCTTCATCTGATAGGGAAGTCCCTGCCGATGTCAAAACTTTAATCCCTTGTCTCTAGCCAGGGACTAGATGAGGCCGCTTAATTAGGACACTCTTCTGTCTGGTTTGGAAGAGACCAGATGATGGAGAGATGGTGTGTGTGAGGGGAGTGAGAGCTGCCAGGTGTGTGAGGGAGCCGAGAGAAGTTCTGGAGGGCTGTGGGGGTGCAAAGGCTCTTTGTTCTAGGTGGTTCTGGCTTCTGGGCTTATTTCTGAGGCCCTGAGTCTCTTTGATCCCCAAAAGGGAAACTGAGGCCAGTTGAGGGATGTATTTGGGGGTGGGGGACAGAGGAGACAGGCAATAAAGCCCTCCCAGTTACTGGACTCAGAAAAGCAAATTGGAAGTGGGCGTAGCACTGGGAGAGGGAGAGGGTGGTTTTTGGAGACTGAGGAAGAGGGGATTGCTGGCCTCTGCTTTGACCCCAGTGCTGCCCCCATGGCTGGCTGACTCTTAGCTTTCTGGAGCTGTTAGGCATGTGGATATGTGAGAGCAAGCGAGCTGGAACGCGGTGCGGGGGGTAGCAGGGGTGCCAGCCTTGCAGCCATGCTTGCCTCCCCGTGTCCCTCCACTAGGCACGGACACACCTAGTCCTCCTCTCTGTCGTCCTCTCATGTGGCCTGAAGCACTTCCCCATTGCTGGTGGGGGAGGCTGCCGCAGGCTAGAGACCCTCAGTGCAGCAGGGTCCCCAGCCTGCCTCTCCCCAGCTTGGTGCCCTTGGCCATCTTCCTGCTCCATCACACCTTGGCTTCTCTGGGGAGGGTGGCTGGTCTCCCTGGAGTCGGAGCTGGCCTGGGGCGGGGCAGTGGGTGGGCCTGGGCCAGTCCCTGGTGCTGCCTCCTCCAGGGCTAGTCTGGGCTCTGCAATCCCTGCCTTTTTAGGGCTGGAAGCCTGTAGCGCAGGCCTGGGTGTGGAAGGCTGGAGGGACTGTCCTAGTAGGGTGGGGCCCTGGGGAACTTATTCAGGATGAGGGGTTGCAGCAGTGCCTGGGTGGAATTCTCACCCTGTCCGTATGACAGTCCCACTGTTAGGCCTGGCCTCCCCAGGAACCTTCCTAGGCCTTCTTCAGCAGAGTATATGGGAGTCTTTAACTTTCTTTGGTTCTCGCAAGTTTCCCAAGTTTTCTGGGTGGATTAGAGGCTCCTCGAGGACAGGCCTGCCCTTTCTTCCTCCCCGGTGGTCCTTCTGGCCTGGCAGAGTCCTCTCTCCAGGAATGATGACTCATAACGGGCAGAGGGGCAAGGGTTCTCAATGGGGCCTAGTGAGGATTTGCTAGTCTTGGCAACAGGGCAGTGTTCAGGGTATCCCAGGGGTCTGGGTCTGGAGTGAGGCAGAGAATGTGAGTCTGCAACCAGAGCTGCTGAGGCTCAGCTCATGGCAACCTTGTTTCCTAGCTGTGTGGTCTCCCAGATGATGGAAGCTCTGTGAGCCTCCGTTTGCTCACTGTGAAATGGGATAACAGTACCTGCTTCATGGCAGGATTGTGAGCTCAGGTGAGTTAGTGTATTTAAAGCACTTTGAACAGTGCCTGTTCAGTAAGTGCTCGATAATGTTAGTACCTGCTATTGTTACTATTGTTAGTGGTAGTGGTGGTGTTTTCCAGGAGCCCAATTTCTGGGTGACCCTTTTATCTCTCCTTGTGGTTCTTCTGTTCCTAAGATGGGGAGAACAAGGGGACCCACGAGTGGAGTAGGTAGTGGCATCATTTTCCTTTAAGGGGTCGGTCCTAGTGTCAGTCCAGCGGGAACTTTCTGCCCCTCCTCACCTTTCTCTCTTGCTGTGATAGGGACAGGCAGGGGACCGAGGGGAGCTCTGGAGGCCTTGTCTGCCCGAGGAGCCAGTGCATATCTGTGTTTGCAAAAGACGCTGAGAAAGTTGCCATCATTGTAAACAGATGCATTATTATAAACCAGCCCAAGCTCCCCTCTTGGATCCCATCCCATTCCTTGATGACAGTCACTGAGTCCAAGACTTCCGGGCCTGGTGAGGACCAGGCCTGGCCTCCAGACAGGCTACTCTGAACCATAGGCTACACCTCCAGGGGTGGCATCTGTATTTCAAAGTCGGGGCACGGAATAACTGCTGCAAGTTGTGTCTTATACCCTCGAGGTCTCTCTGAAATCGAATCTGCATTTCTCTTGCTGCACTTTAGGTCGGGGATGAGGGAGCCATGTCCAGCTCTTCCTGCATGCCATATAAGCTGAGAGCTTTGAATCCTGTGTAGGGTAGGGCTCCTGGCCACACTCCCTCTTTACACAGGCATCTGCCCTCTCTGGGGTCCTTGGCTTTCCTGTGCCCTGACATTCCTCATTAGCAGGGGTCAGCCCTCAAGGCCTGCCAAGCTGCACTCTCCACCTGCGAGGCTCCCGCCCAGAGAGGTCGCAGTTGCTTCAGGTCGGAGGACGATATGGGGGGGGGTGAGCTTCGTTTCTGGACCCCTGGCTCTCCCAGTTGCAGCTGCAAAAGGCATTAAGCTTTTTTATTTATTTTTTGGAGAAAGAATGGGCTTGGCTTGATGATGATGACAGCTGGGGCAGGTTCCTGAGTTCAGCTGGGCCCTATCTCGCTTCCCCACGGCAGCCCTGCTCACCTCTGCCCTCCTTCTAGGCCCTTGCTCCTCTAGAGGTGAGCCTCACCTTGGACTCTTGACCTTGACCGGTCCTAAGCAGCCAGCTGGTCTACAGCTGTCCTTTTGGGAATATTTTATGGGTTTAGTACTGGCCTTCGTGCTTGGTGGGGGTAGGGGTGGGGCAGAGGGCTTTAAGGAAAGTATGAAAGGGTGTCCACCTGGGGGGCCCTCTGGTCCAGGGCAGTGGGACGGCAGTGGGGCCGCAGTGCTCCTCAAGTTGGCAGATCTGAATCTAGCAGAACTCTGTCCCTTGACTGGATGAGTTCCTTTCCTCACTGGGCCTTGATGTCCTTACCTATAACATGACAGGCAGGAGAGGTTCAGGGCTGGGAGAGTCTGTGAGTAGATCTCCCCACAGAGGCCTCCCCTAGTCCCAGGCTGTGGAACTTCACCTTGGATTGACCTTGCTTCCCTGCTCACCCCACCCCCACCCCTGGCAGCCGCTGGCAGGAAGTCGTGCTGATTAGGGCCCTAATCACCACTGAGACTCCCAGACACAGCAGAGCTGGTCCAGCAGAGGGGCCGCCAGCCAGGAAGGGGGCTGGCATGGGGAGAAGCCTCCACCCAGGGACGGAGCTGGGGTGTTGAGCTGGATTGGGGGTGCCCCTGAGGGTCAGCTCCGGAGGTCAGGGGCAGTCCCTGTCCCTACTGTGAGGCACTGTGGCAGCAGCTGGGTCTGGGAGGGCTCACGGGGCCTCCTAATTGTTCACTTTAAAAGCCTTTTAGGGCATCCACCCTACGCCAGGCAAGGAGCCAGGTATGGGGCTGGAAAGGCCTGGGAGACACAGCCTTGTGGTAGACAAAGGGGAGTAGATGGCATTTGTGCAAAATGCAGCAGGAATGTCAAGCAGGAAGCAGGTCACATGGGTCAAAGAAGTGCGGAAAGCTTTGAAGAAGAGGTGCTGTCCGAGGTGGGTTTTGAAGGTCGAGAAGGAGTTTTGCAGGGGAAGAAGGGACAAGGATGTGTTCTGGCACAGTGGCATGCATGTGAGATTGGATCAAGCAGTGACTGCAGCCCTGTGTTAGGGACGGGCGAGCTTGGGTGTCGCTCCAGCTCTGCTGCTGTGTGACATAGGGCTGAGCCTTAGTGTCTGCGTCTGGAAAAGGGGGTCGGTACACCAGCCTAGAGTGCTGTGGTGGGGATGAAATGAGGTACTATTTGTAAAGCACTTGATCATTTCGGTGTGCCATATGGAGCAAGCCCACAGGAAATGGCGTGCGTGGGCGAGGATGCCCTGAAGAGAGCCTGCTTAGGGATCAGGGTGGGCATTTTCTGGACCGGGTTAAAGGGGAGCAGCAGAGGGTCTTAGCATGGGAGAAACATGGTGAGATTGTGGTCGATGAAGGGATAGGACTGTTCAGAGTCTGCAGTGGACAGGGGTGACCTGGGGACAGGCCACAAGCCAGGACCTGGGTTCCCAGAGGCCTGTTCCGATTCCTGGGCCCTGGAGCTGGGGAATCCTCTCCCAAGTCTCCTCATTTCTCTGGGCTTTCTTTCCATTTACTGTCCTCCCTTCCTGGGTTGGGAGGCCAAGGAGGCAATGCAATCTTCCTGGGAGGTGGTTCAGGCCAGGAGAGAGCCCTCCTCGGATTGGGCAGGATGGATCACAGCAGCTGGAAGTGAGGTAGACCTCAGTTCTTTTTTTTTGGCTATAGAGTGTGTGTGCTTGCCAGAGAGACAGAAGGTGGGAAATCACCCTCTGGGGAGATGGCCACACCGTATCACTTCTCCTCCATTCTCCTCTCAGGATTTTGGGCATGCATGAACATGTGTCCGGTGTGAGTTTTAAGCTGCCAGGTCTGGGACTTGAACCACGGTTTACTAGGTGGGAACCCAGTGATGTAACCATTATTCCATTTGCTGGTGCCCAGGTAACTCATATCTTTAAGGCACCAGGAGTGTCCTTTTGGAGCATATGAACTGGAACATAGTAGGCCCTGATTGTTGTTGAATGAATGAATGAACAGGAGTATTCTGTGGTCAGGGTGGAGGAGCCTGTCTGTCTGGCCTGACGAAGTGGCCTGGAGAGTGTGGGGACAAGGGCTGCCTATCCAGGGCCAGGAGGAATGTTAAGTGTCTCAAGGTCCAGGTGCCTGGCACATTGCAGGTACACAGTGACTGCGTTGTGAAAGAGTGGAGATTTCAGGAGCTTTTACTTCCTGGAGCAAGGATCTGCTATGAGACAGTGTGGTGTGGGGGGTCAAGATCACAGACTCCGAAGCCACACTGCTTGGGTTTGAATCCTGACCCCACCTCTTATAGGCTGTGTGGGTGTGGACAACCTAGTCAACCTTCCCAGTGCTTCTCTAACTCTTCTGTAAAATGTGGGGAACACACCAAACTCAGTCCTTCTCGTGGACTGAGCTGGGTAGCCCTGATTCTTGCTGTCACTACCCTTGTTATTACTGTTAGTGAAAGGGGAGAGAGTGGGGCTAGGGGCAGGGGCTTCTTGGCTAAGTGTGGCTGCCCAGAGGGGGATGGGAGAGTGCAGAAGCTAGAGGGGTCTCCTCTGGGGCTTGGGAGGAAGCGCAAGTGGCTCTGGACTGCTTCCCCTCCACCACTGCACATGTGGCTGCTTCTGCTGTGGCTGCTGAGCCGAGCGTGGGAGCGGAGGCAATGGCCAGGCCTGGATTCCAGGCTGGAGCCCTGGGAGAGCAGGGTGAGGCGGATGAGGGGTGGGGGCTGGCGGAGGAGAGGTGAGTGGAGAAGAGGCCAGGACTCTCCCCAGTCCCCAGCTGGGACCCCAGGAATGCCTCTCATCATCTCCTGCCAGAGGCCTGCCCTTTTGGCTCCAGAGCCTCCAGAGGTTCTGTGGTTCATCTCACTGCCTCCTGGGCAGACCGCTTTAAATCTGTGGCTGGGAGCCTGATACCCCTTCATGGTTAGAAAGTGGTTCCCCCCAAGTAAGCGCCGTAGGGCTGCTCCTCCTGCCTTCCCTCTTCATCTGCCTCGGCTCTCCCATGTCCACTGTTGCAGGATAAGCCGCTGTTTTGCAACAGGAGGGCTTGAGGGTGGCCTTCTGGGGCCTGCCCCTACTTGGGGCAGGAGGAAGGATCTGTGTAGTGCCGTGGAAGGACCATGGCAGAGTGACAGGAGCTTGCTAGCCCTCCTGTGATACTGTGTGACTTTGGGCAAATGGCTAACCCTCTCTGGGTTTCAGTGCCCTCCTTTGTGAAATAAAAGGTTGGAGTTAGAAGAGGGCTTTTTCCAGCAAGGCAGAAATTTTGCAAGGCTGGGATCGTTCTGAACTGAGAGGCTCCTACTCTTGGGGCTTTAGGAAGAGCTGTCCAACCAGGAGGTGGGGGCCTGCAGGGTCTTCAAAGAAGCCAGCTGAGATGTAGGGAAGGCCCCTTCGCACAGTGATGGGAACGTTCTTTGTCCAGTGACCACTCCTACAGGCAGCTTGATTTCTGGGAACAGAGCAGAGGGTAACAGCTGTCAGGAGAGCCAGCCAGAATCTCCTCGTCTCTGTCTCAGTGACTCAGGTGGGGACGTACTAGCAGGACTGGCGCTAACGGAGCCAGGGATGGGCCTGGGCAGAGCTGCTGACTTTCCTTCACCACCCTCAGAGAACAGAGTGGGAGGAAGGGACATGCTAGGAGGCGGAGGTGCAGAGGCTAAGTGAGTAACAGTTGTGAGTAATGGCCCAGCATCTCTGTTAGACAGGTGGCTCCCAGACTGCAGAGCTGTCTGTGGCTCCGGAAATGCTCCCCAGAGGCCCAGCCACTGAGTCACAGCAGCCTGAGTCCCCTGGTCCCGTTCTCCTTAGGACCTGAGGGTCCAGGCCGGCAGGGACCCCTTGTCCATGCCCTCATCTCCTTGGCCTCTCTGCATCAGCCCCTCCTACCACCGTCATACCCCAAGGCCCCAGAGCTGCTCTGTCTTGTCTTCTAAGCATCCAGGCACCGTGGCATGCCTGAAGGAGGCTGGGATGTGTGGTTAGTGTCCACTCATCGCTCTGTGATTTTGGCCAACTCACTTTTCCTGAGTTTCAGTGGCCTCATATGGAAAAAGAGGGTATTGCATGTTGTGTTTATTATGGAAAGGATTAAATGGGATAGTGTGTCCTGAGGACATACATGTTGCATGTGTTCAAGTAACACGACTGTCCCACAAATTCTAGACTTTGTTTTCCTCCTCCTCACCACCCTCACCCCTAGAATGACTGCTCTCCATGCTTCCATCCCATAGTTCCCAGGTCGTTTGGCCTGCTGTCAGGGCTACCCTGTTTGTGTACCTGCCCTGCCTCTCTGACACGTCCTGCCCAGCTTCCACCAGTGTGCGTAGTTATCCCTTCCCCTGCTCTTCCAGAGGGCAGGCAGATTCCCATAGGGCAGGCAAGGCCACGTAGCTCGTACTTGCCCAAGCTGCAATGGGTGGACACTCTGGGCACTTAGAAGGGAACTTGGAGGAGATCTGGTGTGTTTCAGGGACCCCGTGTTGTTCTCTTACCACCCCCCTTCTGCTGGCTCGTGCTCTTCCCTCCTCCAGCCCACACTCACCAGATCAGCTCCCCGTACCCCCAGCTTCCTGAAATCGGCTGTGCCGAGGGCCATGCAGACTGCCCTGCCAGTAGGTGTGTTGGCAGTGCTGGCGTGCTTGGTCTGTGCAGCTCTGCTGGGTGGGGCTGAAGCCTCGGGGAGTGACTTTGCATCTGGGCCGGCAGGGGGCTGGCGTGTGTGCTGTGCACGCCTCGGGGTGTTCTGAGCTGTGTGTATACACAATGGCAGTGTCTCTGGGTCACTAGGTCTCTATCTGATGTGAGCTTTCTCTTCTGTTCGTTTAAAATCTGCCTATGTTTTCCAAGCCAGAGAGAGCCAGATCTTCCGCTGCCCCTCCCTCCACCCCGCTTCCCTTCCAGACCTGGTTTCAGATGCGTGCATCTCTGGAGGTCCTCTCGGGGAACAAGGAAACATTGCAGGGGGGGTGGATATGCGTCAGCTGGAGCTGAACAATGCTGGTGACAGCCAGGCCTCCTCTGGCCTTCAGTGCTGGCCCCACTTCAAGTATCTGCTGCTGGCTAATTGGGAGTGAGAGGGGGCTTCCTGAGACTGTGCCGCTCTGCTTGGCCACAGACGGGTTTAAAGGAGCAGGGTGGGGCTGGGCTGTCCTGACCTCCTGTTTCCCGTGGCTCCTGGTACAGCCTCCTCCCTCCTCCGTTCATTAGAGCAGATGGGGTCCCAGAACACCGGCCGCTGACATGCACTAATTGTGCGGAACAGTGACACTAACTCCTCCTGTCGCTGCCATCCATGAGCCAGGAATTTTCTTTGTGAGTGAATTTTCAGGTGGCCGAGGCTTATGTCAGCTATATTAAGAATCAAAAACTTGGGGGAAAAGATGGATGGCTTTTGATGATAGTCATCTGCATTTTATAGCATTCTAAGCTATCTTTGGGTTACAGTAGATGGGATCTTAAAAATTACCGCCCTCCTCCCGTTTTATTGTTTCTCAGTTTCTTCTTCTGTAAAATGAAGATAAGAATACAACCTGGGCCAGTAGGTGGCATAGAGGTTGAGGCACTGGCTGACCATCAGTTCAAATCCCGGATCTGTGGCTTTAAAAACACACCAGGCACGTGTGCATGCATGCCCAAAATCCTGAGAGGAGAATGGAGGAGAAGGGGTTGCAGGGTGGCCATCCTCCCTGGGGGTAGTTTCTCACTTTCCCTCTCTCTGTCCATGGCAATTGCACACACTAACAAGAACTAAAACAAACAAATAAGCAAACAAACAAAAAAACCTACTTCACTGGATTGAAGTGAAGATGAAATGAGTTGAAACGTGAAATGCTTAGAACTGAGTCTAGCACATGATAGACACTGTACAGTTTACTGCTCTGCAGGTGAAGACAGAGGCGTAGAGAAGTGAGGTCATTAGCCACTACTTTAGCCTCCCTCTGTGCTAAAGTAGGAGGGAACTAATATTTATCAAACATGTTGTATATTGTTATAAAATTAAAATTTTTTTTTTGCTATAGTGCATGTGCATTTGCCAGAGAAAGAGGCAGAAAGAGAGAGAGAAAGAGAGAGGAAAAGTGAGAAAGTACCCCTCACAGGGGATGGCCACACTGCAATCCCTTCTCCTCCATTCTCCTCTTGGGATTTTAGGTATGCATGTCCATGCACCCAGTATATTTTACAAGCCTCCAGTTCTGAGATTCGAACCACACAGTTGGCTATGTGGGAACCAGCTGCCTTAACCTCCATGCCAGCTGCTGGCCCACTAGCATGTTCTGTGTTTTAGTCAGCTTTATTTAATACTTGCAGCCACTCTGCAAAGTATTAGGTCATTGGGGACGTCATGATGTATTTTTATATGTTTTTCTATCCAAAAATGTGCCACGACTTTCCTGACTTTGCCCAATAGGTCTCCTCACCCCATCTTACAGGTGAGGAAATGGAGACTCAAGAAGGTTAAATCAGGTCTTGGTAACTGATTGGCGTGTACTTGAGCCCTTGCCTGAATCCTGCTCTAGTGCTTTTCCTCTTCCTCCTTTTGCCCTTCATTTGGAAACTCAGGGCCTCTGGTATGTTCAGTTTGGAAATGAGGGTCTGCAAACAAAAGGGGTTATGATTTTGTAGAACTGAACCTGCTCCCAGCTCCTAGGGTTTGGCTTCGTGCAAGACTGTCTGAAGTCAGGCAGTGAGATAAAATGCCCTTCGGGGGTCCAGCGAATGTAAAGGGCTTAGAAGGGCTTTGAGGACCTGGGATTTTTTCCTGAGCAATATGTGGTCGAGTTTGCCTTTCACCTTGTTCCTTCTTTAGCCAGCCATAAATTCTTTAAAAAGAAATAGGTGGACGTTAGGAAGGACATCCTGAAGGTCAGTCGTGATACAGAAGGCTTAGGGAGCCTAAAGAATCAACAAAAAATTAAGTAGTCATTTCTGTAAGTCTGAGCGATCTTTCTTACATTCTAGTGTTTCTTTTTTCTCTTGTTTACAGCTTATTTTTTGGGGTCATCAGGTGGCGTGGTAGTTAAGGGTGCTGGACTCCCACATGGCCTACAGTGGTGTGTGTCCTGGGCCTGGCAGCTTGCTTTCTCACTTCCTCTCTCTCTCTCTCTCTCACTCACTCTGTCCCTCTCTGGTCAAATTAAAATATAAATAAATAAAGAGAAGAAATATAAATCTTTTAAAAATTATTTAACTTTATTTATTATTAGTTTTTAAAATTTGACGAGAGAGAGAGAATGAGAAAGCAAGCTGCCAGGTCCAGGACTCGAACCACTGTAGGCCATGTGGGAGTCCAGTGCCTTAACTACCACACTACCCACCAGCCCCCCATTCTAGTGTTTCTGAAATTGAAATGCACCTACAATAGACGCATATAACTCAGGTAACCTTTCCCTCCTCAAATGCTGCTGTCCAATTGATGGTGCCCATATAATTGAGGGCATCCTTGAAATTAGGGAACAGGGTAGTGAACACCTGCAGTTTGGAGGAATCAGAAGGGAATGAGGTTTGTAAGCTGTTGTTTCAGCCAGTCGGCAGACAATGACCTAGTTGGAAGGCCAGGGGCTGATGTCTGCATGGGGCTGTAGTGTCAGTGTGACTTTGAGTATAGTCTCAGCCCCAGAATTCTCTGTTTTGGGGCTGGCTCAGCTCCACCCCCCACTTCTCCAGTCCATTGCCCCGCCTACCTTAATGTGCCCCAGTGGCGGCTGGCGGCTGGCTGGCACGTTGGGTCCTCGGAGTTCTGAGACCTTTGGCTCTTTGGGTTTTCCCATTGCGCTTAGATTTTTTTCCCATGCATCTCCCCATGCCTTGCTGTTCTAGCACAGCCTAGGGTCAAATACTTTTGTCCCTTAAAGTTCTCATCTAGGGACAGCAACCCTTGCTGGGGAGTGAAGGGGCGGGGTAGGCAGTTTCCCTCTGGGTGTAATTTCTGGAAAAACAGACAGACTCAAATCCCAGAGAGATAATGGCCCTCTTCATACCTCCATTATAGCAGTTACTGGGCTATTTTATAATTCTCTGTTTACATGCCTGTCTCCTCCATGGCCCCAAGTCTTCCTCCCGTGCGGGGGCCGTTCTCATTCACCTCTGTCTCCCCAGCTGGGGACCAGGCACCAAGGGGGCCACTCAGTCATCATTATGGAGGGGATGCTTGGTCTTGCTTCCCAGGCCTGTCACCTCCTCCTGGCCCTGGTTCCACCAGAACCACAGACCACAGTCCTTTCGTTGACCAGCTTCTTCTAGGAACTTCCTAGAAGCTCTGTTCTCTATGCAGCAGGCCAGGTCACCCGTCTGCCCGCTTCAGGACAAACGGCCCTTCTCCAGACTGGGGAGAAGGAATGGGGTTTCCCACTCTCTGGAGCCCAGGAGAAGGCAGGTCTGAGGCCTTCTCTGAACTCCCTGTTCAGCTCCTCTGCCGTCTAACAGAGACCTGCTTCCCCGGAGCCCCCAGCCCGGGTGCCTCAGCAGCATGCAGCTTCACCAGCACCCCTGCTCCACCATCTTGCTATGTCCACTTACCCTCTCTCCTCTGCTCCCTGCCCCAGCCCAGAACCTCTTTCCACTTCAGTGGCAGCCACCGTTTCCAGGCTGAACTCTTGGCCTGTAGCTCCAGACCACCTCCATGCCTTCTCCCTGGTCCTGGCACCATCAGGCTACTCCATGGCCTCGACATTCACCTCAACCTCACCCTCCAGGTCATGCATGATGTGGCATGAGTTGCTCCTGACCTGCCTTCTTTATGTTTCACATGTGTCCTGGGCCCAGCTAACTGGCCTCCTCTCTGTTCTCCTGCCCACTTCAGAGGCCATGCTCTCCTTGAGATGTTCCCCATGGTCCCAGACGGGCAAGGCTTTGGGCACTGCCGGAGAGAGCTCTGAATCCATTTCCATCATTTACTGGTTGTGTGACCTTGGCCGACGGCGTGACTTCTAGGTGGCACCTTCTTCTGTAAAATGGGCTGATAACCGCATCTAGAGTGTGCAGTGTGGCATGAGGGAGGATCTGAGAGTGACTTTCTCTGGCTGGAGCAAGGCTTTGAAGTGGAGAGGTGAGAAATGGGATTGGAGAGAGAGACACGGCCAGGTCCCGCAGGGCTACGGTGGCCATATTAGGGCGTTTGGACTCTACCCCTGAGCTGAGAGCCGTGCAAGGACTTTAGCAGAGGAGCAACATGGCTGGGTGTGTGTTTTAAAAAGAACTCTATGGCCACCAAGTAGAAATAGATTGGAGGAGGCAAGACAGAGGGCAAGGAGACCAGTGTTAAGAGGTACTGCAGGAGCCTCTGTGATTTAGAGGACTGGGGTGGGGTGGCTTGGACAGATACTTAGGAGAAGGAGTTGTCCAGACTCGGAGGGAAGGATGGGGAGGAAAATTGAAGGTCAACACTCAGGTTTTGACTTTAGCACCTTTGGGTGGCCAGGATAGAAAGTGAGGTGGTTGTCATTGCTGAGCAGGGATCCCAGGTGATGGCTGAGTGTGGACAAGATCGTGAGTCCAGGGTGCTGACCAGCATCAAGCCCTGGGCCCAGCCATGCCCTCTGGCCCCTGCTGGTGCTTTCTTGCAGCCCCGCTGCTACCCTAGTCTCCTGGCTCCTGCCACCCCTCTCGTGCCTGCGCTCGCTCTCTGGGTTCCTGGGCCTGACACGCAGATGCACTCTGTCTGCTGATCCTCTGCTGACCAGCCTTGGCTCCTAACGAGCTTGGCCTGTGTGCAGCCTCTCTCCTCCCTGTGACGCTGGTTTGGGGAATGAATGCGTGTGGTCCTGAGTTGCTGGGGTAAGCGGGGAGGGTCTCAGCTTGGGATCCTCGGGAGGTAGATCTTCAGTTAAGCCTTGGGATGGGCCTCTCTGGGTGTCATCGTGTGCCATCTTCCAGGCCTTCTCTGAAGGAGACCAGTCCAGTGGGTGGGACATCCACCGGTCCCATAGCTTAGTCTGCTGTTCCCTCCCCCACACCCCTACCTGGCTGTCGTGAAGACCTGCTGACTGAAGGTCGCCCCAGCTCTTCCTCATGCAGCTCGGGTCACTGGTGGCCTTGTGTGGGGTTGGGTGGCAAGGCTGGGGTGCTCCGTGCAGTGCTCTCTTTGCCCAGGGAAGTTTCGCCACCCAGAGAACCCATCTCGAGTGTGCTGAGGACCTGGGGTGGGGCCCTGGCTGGGGTGGCCAGTGAGTGGGACCCAAGTAGAGGGTCCTGAGATGAGAGGAGCAGCGGGTGAGAAGTGGGGGCTGTTGGAGCTTTGGGGGCAGATTGGTTGCTTGGGTTAGTGTCCAAGAGGTGCATGGCCCAGGATCATCTGGGGACAGTCGGGGCTGAGAGCCTTGGGGACAGTGTCCTGAGTCAGTCCTCTGGGATTCCCTTGTGTCCTATCTGCCCAAAGCTCTGAGTCCCAGCCTGGACTAGGTTTAGGGAAAGGGCCAGGTGCCCTCCCTGTCCCCCAGCTCTAGTGGGGGACCCAGGGTTGGGACATGCCCCCCTTGGTTCATGGTATCCTGGGAACAGGCCCCTTCTTGCCTCCAGGAACTCAATGCCCTTCCTTCCCTGGTCCTCGCAGAACTCTATATAAGGGAAGGAGACAGCTGGGCAGCACAGGCTGGGAGCCTGGAAAGGCAGCAGAGTGGGTGAGGGCGAGTGGCCCGGTAGGGAGGGCACAGCCTGGGGAGGAAATGGAGTCAGGGCAGTGGCATCTCCTCTCTGATCCCTCCTCGGAACCTGAGGCTTAGCCTGGAAGGTCAAGGCCTTTAAGCCGTGTTGGAACCCTTGGAGGTCCCTAGCCCCTTCAGGCAGACCTCACCTTTGCGCCCGCCCTCCCCTCATGGCCTTATGTTTGTAGCTTCCTGTCTGCTGCATGTGCTCAGGTGCTGAAGGACACCTGTCTCCACTTGGCTTCCCAGCCAGCAACCGGCCACCTGGCAGGGCCTCCCAGCCTCCCTTGCCCACTCGCAGGGGCTGGCTGGGGCTTTCCCGGAAGAGCCCAGTGGACTCAGGATACGAACTTGGGGTGCTGAACTCTCTGCAGAGGAGGAGCCCTCTGGCAGTTTCCTAAGTCTTGGGATGGAGCCTGGACCTTCTGGAGTCACTGTTTGGATCATTCCTGACCCCTCTGGTGCTGCCTCAGTTACCAGAGTTCAGAAACGGGCTGTCTCCTGGCCGAGGCTCATTGGGCAGAGGCCAGAGGGTACTCAGCAGGTGGAGTGGTGGGCATGATGGATCCATTCCATCATGGAGTGAGGAGTGAATCCCATGCTCTGGGTCGGGGAAGAGAAGTAGAGGCAGGGGTGGAGTCTATACAGACATGTGTTTTGTTGGAGCAGGGAAGAGGGTTCCTAAGTTTCAGCGTACCTGGTGACCCCTTGTCTCTAGACCTCAGGGCTCCCCCTCTTCCTCCTCTTTCTCCTTCTCCTTGGTTGTCATTGTCATTACTGTACATTCTCTGTTTTTCTGAAGCGTCCCTCGCCTCCCGTCCCCCTGGTCCTACTCTAGGACTTCCCTATCTGGAGCACAGCTTCTGCCTGGTCTCTCTTCTACTCAAGTAACTTCAGTGGTTCCCCAGTGCCAGCACCTAAAAGTCCTAACTCCTCTGGGCATTTGAAGGTGCCCACAGCCAAGCCTGGGAAGATCACTGTGGTCTGTCTTTCTCCCTCCCCCCTTTCAATGCCTGCCTTTTCCTTCCCTTCTTCCTTCCCTTCATTCATTCTGTGTCCTAGCCAAAGGGAACTTCAAGTGATTCTTTGGACATGCCAAACATTCCCATCTGCATGCCTCTTCACGTGTTATTTCCACCCCAAATGCCCTTTCAAAGCCTTAGCCATTTATGCCTCAGGTGACCATGTGCTTCCTGTCCTGGGGGGGGGGGGGTGGTTCTTACCAGGTTAGTGGGAAAGACAAGGTAGATGAAGGAAAGAATGCACCCTTCATGCCTGGCTCAGAGGCCCATTCTCCATAGAGCATGCCTGGAACCCCAGATCTTGCTCTGTGCTCCTGCAGTCCTGGTGCCTCTGCCACAACCATGCCCTGAACGGCCACAGAGGCATGTGTTGAGTTAGGCAGACTCAGGTACCAGTCCTGGCACTGTCACTTGGTATCTAGCCTTTCAGATCTGAGACCATATTTGAGGGGACTGCCTGAGACTCTGGAAGATGGGCTAGTAACAGCTGTCTCATGGGGTGGTTGTGAAGAGGGAAGGAAACACATAAATCTGTAGATATCTATAGATATGTATGTATATGCTTAGACACTGCCTGGCATGCAGAAATTCAGCAAATACCACTTCTACTTCTGCCACTGTGACTACTAGTTGGGCAAGTTGCTGAACTTCTCTGAGACTATTTATCTCAAAAGCTTGTCAAGAAGCTTGAATAAAATACTGTATAAGACACCCAGCTTAGTGACACCCAGCAGGTGCTCTCCAAACCCCAGAGTCCTCCTCTTTCATGTGCTTTTTGGTATCATTCGAGAGGGTGCCTGGAGCTGTTGCGAAAAGGATGCGACGCAGGTATCAGCAAGAAGTTCGCTGAAAACAACTCTTGTGTCCATCAATGGGTGGATGGATAATCATGATGTGGTAATTCTGTATAGTAGAATATTATTCAGCTTTTGATACATGTTACAATGTGAATGGATCTTGGAAACATTATGCTAAGTGTGTTAGTCTGCTTGGGCTGCCATAGCAAAATATCATATCCTGGGTGGCTTAAACAATAGGCATTTATTTTTAAAGTTCATCTGTACACTCTGAGCATCAGTGAGACACACACACACATCCTGAGTACAAGAAAGAGAGAGCGCCCCAACAAGGTCTTGATGTGGAGGTGGAGATCCAGCCCCAGCCTCGGCCAGCCCTAGGTCATGGGCACACTTGCACCTGGTGTACGCAGGGAGGGCTCTGGGGTGTGAACCAGGAACCTTGCCATGTGGCTCAGTCTCACAGAGCATTGTGTTTTTCTACTGTACCACTATCCGACCAGAAACGAATTTTCTTATAGTTCTGAAGTCTACAAATCTGAGATGAAGATGCCAGCAGGGCTGGTATCTCTGGAAGCCTTTGTCCTTGGTTTACAGATGTCTGTCTTCTCCCTGTCTTCCCACGCAGTGTTCCTTCTGTACGTTCTCCTGTCCTAATTTCCTCTCATGAGAACATCAGTTGGTCCAGCCAGTGGCCTGGTGGTTAAGGTGGCTGGATCTCACATGGCCAATTATGCAGTTGAGTCCCAGATCCTGATAACTTGAAAAACATGCCAGGTGTGTGTGTCTGCATGCTCAAAATCCCGAGAAAGGATTGCAGTGTGGCCATTCTCCAGGGGGTTGCTTTTTCTCAGTCCCTCTCTGGTGAGTGCTTGCTCCCTCTGGCAAAAAATGAAAAATAAGTAAATAAATGAAATAAAACAACTCTAGGTCCAGAGGTACTGTGGTGGTTAAGGTGCTGAATCTCACAAGGCCCACTGTAAGGTTTGAGTCTCAGACTTAGCGTCTCGAGAATCACACTGGGCGCATGTGTGAGCGTGCCCAAAATCCCGAGAGGAGACTGACTGGAGGAGATGGGGCTGCAGAGTGGCCATGCCCCCTGTGGGGCGATTTCTCTCAATCTCTCTGTCTCTCTCTGGTGAGTGCACACACCCTATGGTCAAACCTAAACCTAAAACCAAATGAAAAAAACCACAACACCATTCATATTGGATTAGGGCACACTTTCATGACCTCATTTTAACATAGTTACCTTTTTAAAGATGCTGTGTCCAAGTACAGTCACATTCTAAGGCACTGGGGGTGAGGATGTAACCTAGGAACTTGGGAGGGCACCATTCAGCCTCGAATACACAGTGCAGTAAGCTAGACCAGGAGAAGGCAAAGATTTATCCCTCTTATACGCGGTCCCTCGACTAGGCAAGTTCGTGGAGACAGAGATCTCGTAGGTTAGAGGTGACCTTAGCCACTCACACCTCAGGTTGTGAGCAAGGCCACCAAGACATCTCAGTGGAAATGCCCATGTGCTTCCTGTCCTTGGGGGACAGGCATGGGGTTTGTTTTGGGGGATGAAAAAGTCCTGAAAACGGGTATGATGGTGGTTGTACAATATTGTTAATATGCTTGGTGCCACTAAATTATATACTTAGAGGTGGTTAAGGGGGGGCAGTGGTAAAACGCGACACACCGTGGGACTGACCCATGTGGGCAGGCTCCGGTTCATGCCTGGAGATCTCCCTGAGTGTGCCAGGCACACATGGGTCGGTGATCCTGGCTGGCTAGGGAGAGGGGGTGGAGCGTGTCATGTTGGGGTATTGTCTGTCTCTGTGTCTCTCTTGTTCATGGAAAAACTAAACTAAAAAAAAAAAAGACAATTGGTTAAAACGGTGAACTTTATGTTATGTACATATTACTACAGTGAGACCAAAGTGATTAGCAAGAGATAGAAAACACCCCCCCCACACACACACACACACCAACACAAAGTTTTCCACTTGGGCTCATATGAAATGTGGTGCTAGTTTCGACTGGGAATGAGGCAAGATCTTGCCCAGCTCCATGGGCAGGTGGGCACAGGTGTGGGGAGCCCCTCTGGAGGTCTGGGCAAGTTTAGGAGCCAGGTTTTATGTAATGAAGACTAAGACTTTAGGTCTTACTTAGGGCCCTGGGGACAGGAATGACACCCGGCTGGGGCCCGGGTCCTGCTACTTGCAGGGTAGGGAGGTGACGGGGGTATGGGCAGCACTAGCCAGGCGCCCAGTTTTTCTCTTGCTCTGCGAAGAGCTTAGGGGCCTGGAGACCAAAGAGCAGGATTCCGCCTGCCACCTGTCCTCCCCTGGAGTAGGCATCTTGGCCTCTTGGAGCCTCTGTTTCTTCCTCTGTGAAATGGGAGCAATATTGCTGGCCCTGCAGGACTGAAGGGTTCTTGGAGAGATCAGGCGTGTGACAGGAGTGACAGCTGTGCCTGGCCCACAGTAGGCACTTCACAAGTGGCAGCGGTTTTTGCCACGAGCAGCCCAGGTGCCCACCTTCCTTGGGCTTGAGTGGCTTCCATCCTTTAGTAGTTTTTAGCGCACACACACACCTGTGCTGGCTGTGTGTTGGGACTAGCGAGAGGGATAGATGTACTTCCTCCCCTCACGGCACCTCATTTCTGGAGGGTGAAGCAGATTATAAACAACGAAGTGCACATACCTCTGATTATGAATTGGGATCAGGTCCATGAAGGAAGAGAAACAGGCGCAGGGAAGGGAAAAGTGTGCGTGTGTAACGTAAGGGGGTCAGGGAGGCCTCTCAGGGGTGGCAGTTATGCTGAGACAGAAGGGACAGAGACAGCGGGAGTCAGAGCATTCTGGGCAGAGGGAATGGTATATGCAAAGGCCCTGGGGAAGACCAGCTCCGTGTTGGAAGGACAGAGAGGACCCTCGCCCCTGTGTGCAACCTTGGGTCCTGGGTGAGGAGGATGGACCCAGGATGGTGAGAAAGAGGCAGGGGCCAGGTCATGGCAGGACACTCCTGCCTGGGCTGGCTGCGGTCTGGTGCTTGCAGACCCCCTCCTGCTGAGGGAACCTCGATGGGTGTGCCCTGTCGTTGGCATCTGCGAAGCGGGTGAGGGCTGATGAGTGCCAGGCATGGTCTCCGGCTCCGTCTGGGCTGCTGGCAGTCTCACCGCCCCGCTGCAGCCGAGCCCTCCACCTCACAACCTTGAGCCAGACTGCGCCGCTGCAGTGCTGGGCAAACCGTTACCCCTCCTGTGCCTCAGTGGCAGCGTCTGTGAATTGGGCATGACCAAATGAGTCCAGGCCAAGGGCTCGGTACGTGACTGAGCTTCGGGTAGTCTGAGCAGAGGCCTGGGTTCAAAGGGGAGTGGCTCGTGGAATCAGCTTTTCCAGGAACGCTAGCCCAGCTTGGAGGGCACCGGCCGTCTCTCGCCCACTCGGCCTTCCTTGGCCAACTGAACCTGCATGTGCCTCAGTCTCCTCACCCCCAAACTGAGGGCAGAACTGTACGGCTCAGGGTTGTGAGAACTGACGGGACGGAGTCAGGCCGAGCGCTAAACACGGTGCAGGAGGGCCCAGATCGGCACGCTAGGTGCACTGCTACGTCTGTCGCACCTTTTCTTGTTACGTTATTCGGAGAGGAAAGGTTGAAGGGAAGGGCCTTTCAGTCACCAAGGTCTAGACGTGCCATTCGAGGGATGCCAGGGCAAGGAGCTCGCCCGAGCCTGTCTTCCTGGGCCTGAGCCCTGGAATCCCGTGCAGCCGTCTCTGGGAGGCGAACGGGTGGCAGGGATGGCACTGAGCCCCCCTGGAGACACCCCCAGAGTCTGCCCCTGGACGGAGGGATCCTACCTAGCTTGGGTCCCCAGGGGACAATGAGGGTGGCCACTGCTGGCACCAGGAGTGTGGGCCTACAAGGCACGGGCCAGAGAGGCCCGGGCCCTGACTCTCCCTGGCACATTCCAAGCTCCTAAGAGGGTGGCTAGGGGCCAGGGTGCCGGAGGGAAGGAGAGAACCTTTTAAGGAAACATTTCTCTGCTTAAAAAGAGAGAGAGAGAGAAAGACAAGAAACATCGAAACACACAACAGTCAGGAGGCTGGCTGGCGGGCCGGCCTGGAATGCGCTGCTGTGGGTGGAGGGCGGAGGAGGCGGCGAGGGGCTCCCGGGCATCAGGCCCTCCGGCTGGGCTCGGCAGCTCCCCCAGGTTCTTAGGGGGTGCCTATGCCTCAGGGGGCAGGGGAGGAACTGGGTCCCCATTCTTCTACTGCCATAGGGTGGTTTGGGAGAGAGGCTCTCCCACTTGTCTCCGAGAACACCCGTGTGTTCTGGCCCTGCCTCAGGATGTAGCCACAACCCCCTCTCCCCACATTCTCCAGCCACCCCTTAGGAGGCAGCATCCCCTCCCTCTTGTAGCTTAGTCCTGTATTCAGCTCCCTGCCCCGGCCACAGTTCCAGCTCAGAGGAGAGGAACAGAATGGTCACTGTCCTGTGAATTGTCCCTGCTCCCAACAGGACCCAAGAAACCCATGGTGGTAGGGGATTGGGGGAGGGGGTCCCAAGGTCCTGATTCATGTTGCTGGAACCTCACGACCCCCAGAGTGGGATTGGGTTATGTGGCAGGAGCAGCAGTGTCTCCTAAGGCTGGGACCATGCCGGGTGGGCAGGGCAAGCAGGGCTCCATGGTTGCCCTGCAGGCCACAGCCAGTCCAAGGGACCTTCCTCCCCTCCCAGGCTGTTTCCCCTTCACATCACCCCTGGACCCTGTCACTCTAAAGGCCTCGTCTATACTCACTCAATACTTTAAGCTTGCATACATAAGGGCCCTGCTCTTTGGGGCCTGTTCTGTCCCCTTATGTTTCTTTATGCTCCTGAAAGTGGGGCTACTGGTGCTAAGGTCCCCTTTACACCTGGTCTTGGCAGTCAGACTGCTTAGGTTCAAATTCTGGCCACTTATCAATCGTGTGGCCCTGGGCAAGTTGTTTAGCTTCTCTGTGCCCCATGCACCTCAACTATGGCTGTATGTTAATGTTGAAAGGATTAAATGAGGTAATACAGTTGAAGGCGTCCTAACAATGCCTGTGACATAGGACACATTCCTAAGTGTTAGATATCATGGCGGGGGCAGGTACTGATGATTGTCCTGACAGTCCTAGAGGAGCTAGCCAGGGAGCCTGCAGTGTGACCGGGTCAAGAAGCCAAGGATGCTAACCCCCAGCACCCCACTCCTCCCAGAGCTTGGGGCACACTGTCACGCAGGTGTTGTCCTCACTTGTGTTGGTATGTCAAACTGGGAGAGTCCCTTGGGCTGGTGGGACCATAGCATGGGATCAAGAAGAAGGGCTCAGCTAAGGAAGCCACCATGAACAGCCAGCGCCAGCCAGGACTAGGGGTTCTCACTGACACCCCCCCACACACCCCCACTGACGTGCTGGGTAGCGTGGGGCTAGCCACCATCAGAGAGGCAGCTAGCCCCTCTCAGGCCATCCATGACTTGTGCCTGAGGGACAGCCTCCTCCTCTTGCCTGGTGTTTGGGTCAGGAATTAGAGCCAAGGTTGAGGACTGAGCTCCAAGAAAAACGTGTCCCAGCTAGAAAAAGGAGCACATTGAGTCTCCGATAAATGCCCCTGCTAATTGTCGGGGTGAAGTTTGGCTGCCAGGCCTGGCCCAGGAAATGTTATCTCAGAGGAGGGAGCATTCGGGCCCTCCTCCCTCCCCTCCGCTCTCGCCCTCTCCCTTCTGTCTGGAGGCCCAGGTTGCCATCTCCTCCTCCTGCTCAGAGAGTAAGAGGAGGAGGATGAAATCGATGAAAGTAATCATTCACCCATGGAGGGTGCTTCTGTCTCTCGGGGCCTTCTGTGTTTATTAGCAGTGCTGATGGTTTTATTGGGGCTGGCAGGGGCCTTTCCCGAGCTTATCTTCCCCTGCCCACCAGCATGCTCTGGGGAACTTTGCCAGAGCAGGGAGGTGGGAGCCTTTGCAGCCTTGACCTTTGGGTGAGATACTTTGGCATTGGGGAGAACGGAGGACGTGGCTTTTCCTTTTCCAGAGGTCTTAATCATGGCCTTTATAATCTGAAATCAAGTCTTACTGTACTGTGGATAATTCAGGAAAGATCCTTACCCCATTACTACTGCCCTGGGGTACTGACCTCGGCCTTTCAGCGTCTGCACATTTTCACACTTTTGGCTGTGCTGTGCGCATCCCTTTTCCCTCTTGCTGCCCACCCTGTTCCTCAAACCTTACTGCCTAAACACTTCCCCACGAGGCCACGTAGTTGGATAGCTCTCAGGCTGAAAGGTCTCTGTGTGTATGTTGCAGGTAGGCGTTTCTTGCGGGGAGGTGGGAGGTGTGGAGTGGCTTCAGGTGGTGAGGCCCAGCTCTCTGGAGATGAGAGATGCTAACCTGCCCTTTCTCTGCTCCTCCCACAGGTGGCTGGCCCCTGCGTCCCTCCATCCAGCCATGAACTGGTGGTAAGTGATCCTCGTCTTGCAGCTTCTCCCCCTCCTTCCTCAGCGCCCCAACTCTGGCTTACTATAGACCCAAGTTATAGTGGCTTGGGTGTTGGGCAATTAGGTGGGGAGGAGGAGGGTCAACACCCTGAAGCTGGATGGAAGGATGTGTGTCATAAGTTTTCCTCTGATGAGATGCAGGGCCTGCTCTTTCCAATCTGGACACTTGAGTCCTTGGAGAAACCCATAAAAGGGCATCTTGTGTGTCTCCAGGCCTTGCTGGTACCCATTGTCCTGGGGTCAGAGAGCCAGGGGATGCCGTGGCATCTCCTCCCACCTGCCTGGCCCTGGGCCAACTTTTCTGCTAGAGGCAGGAAAATGATGGTGTGACTTAAGAGTCCATCTGTGTGGGCAGCTCCTTGCATCCAAGCGGCTGCTGTTCTGCCCCTAAATGCCTTGGCTTGGCTCTGCTTTTCATTAAAAAAAAAATAAAAAAGCCAGAGGGCATATGTGCTTGCCAATGAGAGAGAGAGAGAGAGAGAGAGAGAGAGAGAGAGAGAAAGAGAGAGAGAGAGAACCCCATACACCCTCCAAGGGGATGGTCATGCTGTAATCCCTTCTCCATTTCTTCTTTTGGAATTTTGGGCTCACAGGTACATGCCCCTGGCATGCTTTGCAGGCCATTCAGTCTGGGACTTGAACTGCACATTCAAGCATGTAGGCATCCAGTAGTGTAACCACCATGCCACCAGCTGGCCCCGCTCTGCTTTTCTGCTCTCTCCATTTCCCATCCTCCATGGCTCCCTCAGTCAGGCTTCCAGAATAACTAGGATGGGGCCAAAGGAGGGGATCCCTGTAAATTGGGGCTGTGGAGAGGGCCTGCTCCAGACTGATTCGAGCCGGGCTGGTGTGGAATGCTGGGAGATTTTCTTTTCCCTTTTGCCCCTTCTTACCCTTCAGAGGGCCACCTGCTCTCCGTGTGCCACTGGAGGCAACCAGGGATTTGAGGGCTGCATGGGAAGAGATCTGCAGGTGTGCACCTGTGTGTGTGTGTGTGTGTGTGTGTGTGTGTGTGATGGAAGGGGGCCATGTGGGCACAGCTGACTGGCTGGTGTGGAGGTGTCTGTGTGGCACTGATGTTAGTGGGTGCTGGGGGCCCAGGCACCTGTATGTGTCCTGCACATGTGTCTGGTGACTTGCTCGCTGGATGTCGAGTCAAGCCCCCTAGTACCCTTCCTTTTACTCCAATAGCCACTTGCATTGAAATGTCAGGGTGGTGTCACCTTCTTCCCTGTTTTCTTTTCTGCCAAATTGAGAGGTTAGATTAGAGTCTCTAAACGCCTTCTCAGTGCTGATACGGATTCTTGCCCTTTTAGGTGGTGATGGAGTGAAATATTCAATAAATTAACCAGACAGAAATGCTTGGGGCTCTTAGATTCCTTATGGCCCAGAGGAGGCCACAGTCCTCTACGGAGGCCCAAGCCCTGGCGGGTTGTTTACCTTCTTTGCAGTGGGCCCTCTTCCCTGATCGATTAGCGTCAGACCCTTCTGGGCTTTAGCAGTGCCCAGCTGTGCTGCTCCAGATGTGAAATGTCCTTCTCACCGAGCCCAGTCAAAGGTCATGGGACAGCAGCGGAGGTGTGGGGTCGAGGGGTGGTGCAGAGTGCGGCCTGCCTTGGAACTGCAGTGAGAGCTTGCGCTGCGATCGCAGAGGAACGTCCTGGGAGCTCGAGGAGGGTGGTGTGGGGAGTGAGCATACGTCCCTCCTCGGTCCAGCTGAACCACCACCTGTGGCTGAGAACAGAATGTCCTTGGCTTGTCTGGGAGGTGGAAGTCCAGGGTTTCAGGACCACCAAGCAGAAGCCAGCTGTGTGGCCACCGGGAGTCTTGTGAGCCTTATGTGAGGAGGGGTCAGGGGTTGGGGGGTTGGGAAAAAAGGGAATAGGTTGGCATTCCAGCTGAGAGCTGCCCTCAGAGTCCAGAAGGCCTGGATGAAACCGCCTGCCTGAGCAAGGCTGTGGAATTTCCGTGTCTCTGTGCTAGGGGCCCTGGGGCGGGACGTGCTGACCTTGAAGCTGGCTCTGCCACATGGTATAGAGCGGCTGTGACACCGGATTGTGCCTCCAGTTCAACCCACCTGAATCAGAACCGATTCCCTCAGTAATGGTTCAGGGTGAGGGACCTGGGCCACCACCCTCTGGCTCCTGGTTCCTGGCTCCTGGCTCCCCACTGTATTGTGTGGCCCTTGAAGACGTTGCCCAAGCAATGTGGATCTCAGTTTTTTCTTCCAAGTGGGAATTAGCAATAGTTCCTACCTGTGAGGTTGTGGAAAGAATAAAGTGAGCAAATAAACAAACAAACAAAAAACTATTTCTTCAGAGAAAGAGAGAGAGAGAGAGAGAAGTACAAGCACCCCAATAGGGTGATGGGGATCGACCTTCAGCCTCAGCCAGCCTGGATCCCGGGCATGAGTGACCATGCCTGGTGTGTACAGGAAAGCCTTGAGATGTGAACTGGAACCTTCCATGTGGGTCCAGCATGGCAGAGATTCTAGTATACTGCTCCACTGTCTGGCCCCAAAAGAGCAAATGAGTTCACTGAATTAATCTGTATTCAGAACCCTCCGGTACTGCCCGCCTCACTTGGAGCAAAAGCCCAGATTCTTCGTTGGCCTGCACGGTCTTACGGGACAGACTTCTTTCACCTCATCTCCTTCTAGAGGCTGTCATCCCCACTCGGCCAGCCTCCTGGGCTCCTTGCCGGTCCATGAACATACCAGGGGTGGTTCTGCCTCAGGACCTGTGCACCTGCTGTTCCCTCCGCTCAGAATGCTCTCTTGTGGATACCACAAGACTCTTGCCCTTCCCCGAGTCGTCTTTATTCAAGAATCAGCCCTGCTCTGCCCCAGCAATCCTAGCTCCCTTCCCGGCTTTGGCTGGCCTTGGCTTGCCCTCAGACATGCTATGCATCTCATTTATTTACCTTGCTGGAGGGGCTCTGTCCACGTTAGTGTGTAAATTCCATGAGGACAAGGAATTGTATCTGTTTTGTTCGTTGCTGTGTCTCCACTGCCTTGCCCGTAGTGGGTACAAAGTACCCACTACTTTGTGTATTGGGTGCCTAGAAGAAAGGCATTCTGTCCGAAATCTGGCACAGATGAGGTGCTCAGTAACCTTCGCTCCTGTTCTCTGGCTGGCTGATGGGTGGGCTGTCGGGTTCTGTGGGTGGGGATCCATTCCAGCCTTCAGATGGAAGCTATGTTGCTTTCCCCGGGGAGTGGGAAAGTGCCCTGGAGGGAAACTGGGAGAAAGTTTGGCTTCCCTGAGAGCACTCGGCACCTGTTTCCTCACGGCAGGGCAGGCAAGGCAAGTGCTTTGAACAGGTTCACAAGAGGGAGGAAAGGGCGGGTTTGGATTTTTCCTTCCTTTTCCATTTGCTGCCTGCCCTTCAGCCTCTGTTGGGCTGGTCTCCAGCCTCTCTACCCCTTCCCTGTTCCCTCACACGGTGTGCCTGTCTCTCTGTCTGCCTGCTGTGTTTTCTCCATGCCTCAGTTTGGTTCCAGCTCTCTCTCCGGTCTTCCCGTTGATCTTGTTTAAATCTTACCCACCTGGGACTAGGACCCCCTCATCCCTGGACACAGGATTTTTGCCCAGCTCCCGGCCCTGCCAGCCAAACACATTTTCCAGCCTGTGCCCAAGCCAGCCAGGGCAAAGTGGCTTAATCTTCAACTCATGTTTTTGACTTACTCAACAGATATAGCCCAAGGCCTTCGGTAGAAGGGTCCCGAGGTCACCACCCTCCTGTGGGGTCCACCTGTGGGTAACATAGAGAGGGGGAGAGGGCTTGTTTGCCACAGACATTCCCAATCCTTGGAAAGAGCTGAAGCAGCTTTTCTCAGCTTCTGAAAAATAAGAGATGAAGGAATTTCCCGAGGGTGATAGCCAAATGGAGTGGCCACCAAGGCCGGCCGGATGCCTGGCCTTTCTGCACACATGGCCTGGCCCTCGGGGCCTGGGCTTGGGGAGCGATGGCCCCATGCTGCTTCCCTCCCATAGGCCAGCCCTGTTGCAGGGGCTTGGAATGTCCTTGCAGGGTGACCTGGAGCTGGAGACTCTGAATGGGGAGTCCAGGGGGAGGAGGTGAATGGAGCTCCGACCCAGTAGCACTTAACACTAACAAGAGGGAAAACAATTCGAATTTCCAGTTTCGAATCTGCTGAGTTCATTCTGAATGCTTTAAGCAACACCAGAGTGAACGAGGGACTGTGCTCTTCCTGTGTCACAGATAAGGAACTGAGGCCCAAGGCCATGGAGCTATTGATAGGGGGCCTGGAATTTCAACGTGGTGGTCTGGCACCAGAGTCCACTCTCCTAACCACTAGTAATGGTGCTGTCACTTTTAGCACCTGCAGTTTCCAAAGCCCTTTCCATGACATTCGGAGCTCTATTTGGAGCCCATTGTGACTTGTGCTGAAGCCTGGGTAGGCAGAAGGGTCAAATTGTGGACTGGAGTGGGACCACCAGTTGGTATAATGGCTATGTCGCTGGACTCCCATGTAGTCAACCGCGGTTCGAGTCCCGGACCTGGTGGCTTAAACTCACGCCGGGTGCATGTGTGTGCATGTCCAAGATCCTGAGAGAATGGAGGAGAGGATATTGCGGCATGGCTATCCCCCTGGGGGATGATTTCTTGCTTTCTGTCTCTGTCTCTGTCTCTCTCTCTCTCTCTCTCTCTGTCTTTCTGAAGAGCACACACGCCCTATAGCAAAAACCTCTCAGAAAAAAAGATTGTGAGCTAGAGCAAACACGTCCCTAGTCGGCGTTCTACCCGGGATACCCTCGGTGCTTGCCCCTGATCTAAGTACTAATGTTGCCAGTGGGGACTTCTCATGGGCCCTCCTTCTAAAGAGCTAGCTTCTCTGTTTGCTAGTGACGGTCTGTCTGTCCATCTAACCATCCTTCAGCTTGGGCTGTCTCGGTGCTGCGGGTTCTTTTCTGCCAGAGTTGTTGGGGCTTCTTGAAGGCAGGTGGGCATGGATAGGCCTGGATTCATGGGGTTGGGAGGATTTTAGATGCCCTCTTGCCCAGTCCTGCTCTATTGGAGTTGAGAGAGAGAGAGAAAGAGAGAGAGAGAGAGAGGAAGATTTTTGCTATAGGATGCGTGTACTCGCTGGAGACACAGAAAGAGACAGAGAGATGAAAAGTGAGAAATCGGTGTACTCGCTGGAGACACAGAAAGAGACAGAGAGATGAAAAGTGAGAAATCGTCCTTCAGTGGGGATGGCCACACCACAGTCCCTTCTACTCTATTCTCCTCTTGGGATTTTGGGCATGCATGCACATGTGCCCAGTGTGAGTTTCAAGCCAGGTCCAGGACTCAAACTGTAGTTGACCATGTGGGAGTCCAGTGCCTTAACCATCATGCCACCTGAAGTTTAAAATGATTTTGTCAGGGTCCCCCATTGTCAAATCTGGGGCCAGAAGCTGCCTGCCTCAGAAGGGTGCGCTGCTTTGGAAAAGTGCCTGGAGCTATTTAGTAGGCGCTGGGTCTTACTGTCCATCAAGGACAGTGGCGAGTTGTCACTTAGTTAGCTTGGTTAATGGGAACTCTGGACCCAGTGTGTTTCACCCTAGGGTACTGAACGGGCCTTGGGTGGCTGTCTTTGGGAAATCCTGGAAAATGGAGCAACGCCGGAGATGAACCAGAGCCCGACTTTCCAAGGGGAGGCAAACTCGAGCACCGCATTCCTGAGAGGACCCCAACATGGGGAGGGAGGTGGAAAATCACAGTCTGTGCCACCCTAGTGCTGCTCAGTCCAGACAGGGTGCATGCGGATGGGCCCAGAATGCGTGTGAGAACACGCTGGAAGACAAGTGGGCTTATTGGCATTGCTTCGCAGAGTAGACCCTGCTGTGTATGGTGAGGTTATTCCAAAGAGGAGTAGATTTCGGTTTGAAGAGCTTTCTAACACCCGAAGTGACCCATCTAGGCTGTCTGGGGTGGGGGTGGGAGGACCGATGTTCTTTCATTGGAACACATGCTGACACCTCTCAGGTGCCAGTCTCAGTGCTGGGGGGAGATTTTTTCTCCAGGGCAGATGCCTGAGTGCAAGTCCATGGGTCCCACTGAGGTCCTGCCCTTAGGTGGGCTGTGAGGGGACATCGTCCTTGGAGGTCAAGGCTTCCCTGGTGTGCTGAGTACCTCTCCTGTGGCCACCACTGGGGAGGCCCGTAGGAGAGGCCCAGGTAGAGTGAAGTACCCAGCCCTCGAGGGACAGATCCTTCAAAGGGCAAAAGGGAGAGAACTACACAAGGGAGAGAGCTTTGCCATGGTGATCTGGGATTCTGACCAGTAGGCCTTGGAGCTTGGGGAGGAAGAAATCCATTTGTGCTGTGGTGGTTGGGGAAACCTGGCCCCTGATCCAAGTCCAGTCTAAGATTTGAGCAAATAAAAAAGAAGTGAGAAGAGGGAGGGAAGGTGTTCCATAAGGCGGTAAGTGGAGTAAGGAGGGGCAGGGCCCTGGCACAAATTGCTGTGTCTGGGCGCAGGCAGGAAATAGTCCATTGTGAGTGAACATCTCTAGCCCTGTACTCTTGCTGCAGGGAAGATGGGACCCTGGTAATCTTGGGCCACCAGGTCCTGAAGCACCGTCAGTGGCCGTGACTAGGGCTGATGGTGGGACACAGGAGTGCAGGAATGAGTGTGGCATGCGTGGTGGGCAGTGAGAGAGTGGCTGCAGGCAGAGGCTGCGGCCTGGAGAGCGGGCCAGGCAGTGGAGTGGTCCTCAGGGGGAGGAGCGGCCACCAGCCAGGCTGGGGAACTTGAACTTGAGGCAGTAAGCACGAAGGGCCCTTGTGGGTCCTTGAGTGGGGAAGTGATCCAAGGTGGGTTTTAGAGCTGGGCTCTGCTGCCAGCTGGGGTGGCTCGTCAGGGAGGGGGCTGCCAGGGAAGGGCTGGCCAGATAGGCTGCAGAGACTGTAGGCAGGGGTGGCTGTGAGTGTGGAGGAGGGCCAAGGTGGGGGTGCGACAGGAGGGGGCGAGAAATATTCCAGCTTGGCCCAGGGCCAGGGCTGGCGTGTGCAAGCCGGCCTGGGGGGTGTCCATGGTTAAACAGCCGCAGCCAGGATTTGGGTGCTGGGCCCCTCGGGGTGAGTGTGGGGAGGGGGGGTGGTGGCTGAGGACAGGAGTGGGCTTGCCCAGGCCCCTCCCCTGGGGGTGTGGGGGAAATCAGGCATAACTTTCCACTTAATCACATCGAGCCTGTTCTTTTCCTCTGGTGGCCTCTGCCTGCCTAGGAGAGGATGTGGCCCCTGGAGCCACTTTAACCCGTATATTTCGGGGTCCCAGGCTCTGGCTGCGGGCTTCTCTGTCCACCCTGTTCAGCACCTCCTTGCCCTCGGTACTGGTGCCCACCCCATTACCACGAATCAACTTCCTTTTCTTTCCTTCCTTCCTCCCTTCTGTCCTTTCCAGGTCTTGTTTATTTCTTCTGAGGAAGAGAGAGAGAAAGACCCCAACAGAGTCCTCATGTCAGGGCCACCCCTGGCCTCAGTGTGCCTGTGCCCTGTGTGTTCAGAGTGATCCCTGGGCGGAAACCCAGGACCTTTCCCATGTGGGTCCAGTTGCATAATCCTGGAGGCATCCTGGCACCTATTTTTAAAATGTTTTTGTTTATTTTTTCTGAGTGATGGAGAGAGAGAGCGAGAGAGCGAGAGAGCGAGAGAACACAGGTTTTGAGGTGCAGACCTGAGCTCACACTGGGATGGCCGCCCTTCTTCATTTGCCCAAAGGGGCTCCAGGGCTCCTTCCAGGGCCTGTCTGACCATTGATGAGACCAGGCGCAAAGCGCTGAGGAAGTTTCCCCCTGCTCCCTGCTGCTCTGCAGTGGTTACGACGCCCTCTGTGGACGGTCTGGGCTACCCTGTGGGCTGGGCAGCTGGGGAATGAGGCCGTCTATGACCCGCCATCACGCCGCCTACCACACTCCCCTAAGTGTCCCGTAAATGCTATTGCCCTGCTCTTCTGCTTTCAGCCCCCTGCCTTCATCTGCTGATGATTCTATTTTTGGCAACAGTGAGCCTGGAATAGCTTTCTCTAGGCTCTGGGTCTGAGGTCAGTGCAGCCCCTTCTAGCCTTCCCCTCCTGCTGGGCAGCTCTGTGGTGACCTCACAGTTCATTGCTATGGCAGTGGATGTGATGTCACGGGGTCTTTCTTGGCCGGAAAACTGCCCAGATTCCAGGCCTCCCAGGGGGCAAGAGTAGGGAGAGTTGGAGGGGTGGAGGGGGGAGGTGTGAGGAATTTCTGGACGGAATGTTCCTCCGGAGGCTGAGTCCGCATTCTGTGTCCCCCCCCCTCCCCACCGTCCCAGCCTGGACTCAGGCTTGGGCACCTCCCCCTACCCTCTGCCTTTTCCTTCCTCCAAAACAGCAGCCCACAGAAACATTTCTTCCCAGCCCACCCTCCCTGCAGGCCACCAACACGCCATACTGCGCGTCCTCTAGGCAGTCATCCCAGGAACCCCCAGCCTTCCAGCAGAGGGCCCCTCCGCAGGCCCACACAGCGAGGGAGGGGACATGCATGTATGTAAAGGCCATGAGTAAGGGCCAGCAGGTGGTGCAGCAGTTAAGGTGTTGGACTCCCATGTAGCTGACCACGGTTTGAGTCCCGGACCTGGTGGCTTGCTTTCTCACTTTCTCTTTTTCTGTCTCTCTCTGGTCAAATAAAAATAATAAAAATAATAATAATAACCAAATAAAATAAATAATTCTTAAAAGAAATGAAAGGACATGTGTACCTTTTGGAGGTGGGAAATTTGAGGAAAGGATGTGGAACTTCCCTTATCTGCCTCATGGTTCACAACCTTTCTACCTCCGGAAGTTCTCTCTGCTGTCTGACCTCAGTCCGTCCTACTGCAACTCCACGCCTGCTGTCTCTGTGGATGTGAAGTCTCTCCCCTGGGGGCCTGAGACACAGGGACTGCTATGATGTGTCTCAGAAAGCTTGTCCTGGCAGAGTAGGAGGAACCCACGAGGATCACTGCAGGGAGAGGGGATGGCAGGAGATGTAAGGGCGAGGTGGGACACGGCTCTCCTATCATGGGCTGTGTCACCTTGGGCCAGTGTTTAACCTCTCGGACCCTCAGTTTCCTTGTCTGGGATAATGCTTACCTCTAGGATGGTTGGGAGGATGGATGATCAGGAAAGGAAAACAGCCTAAGAGCGGGGGACTTCTTAAAGTTCACAGAACAACTTAATTAAAGAACGTGTTTCTTCTGGTGCAGAAAAAAAAAAAAAAATGAAATCTCGGGACCAGCAGTTAGTGTAATGGCTATGTCACTGAACTCCCATGTAGTCGACCGCAGTTTGAGTCCCGGACCTGGTGGCTTAAACTCACGCCTGGTGTGTGTGCGTGCGTACCCAAGATCCCGAGAGGAGAGTGGAGGAGAAGGGATTGTGGCGTGGCCATGCCCCCTGGGGGCTGATTTCTCGCTTTCTGTCTCTCTGTCTCTCTCTGTCTCTCTAGCAAGCGCACGTGCCCTATAGCAAAAACCTCTCCAAAACAAACAAACAAACAAACAAACAAACAAACAAAAAAATGAAATCTGTGAGTAGTTTTTTTCATGACACATTTTCCTGTGAACTTTTTGAAGAGCCCGAGTTGTGTTTGGGGCATCACTAGCACTTAGGGAGCAGCGTTGTTCTGCGCTGACTTTAGGAAGAGACCTCCCCAGCCAACGGCCAGGACTGGGAGACAAGCGAGGCGCCGGGGTGCGAGATTTGAGAAGGTGGCTCTCTGAGAATGCGAAGATACTCGCGGGGCCCCAAGTGCCTTCCTCACCCTCGTCCCTGCCTTTTTCCAGTCTCTGGGTTTGAGACCCTGGAACAGAATGGTCATTGAAGAGCGGGGCTTCGCCAGGTCCAAACCCTGCCACCTGCTCTGGAGCAGAATCATGTACTGGGCTGCCTGGAGGAAGGGGCATTCCGCTGGGGCTGTAAGTCAGCTGCTCTCACTTCGGACAGCCTGGGGTCCAGGTTTTGTCCTGGGTATGGGCAGAGGGGTATGGTGTCCAGGTGGACAGTGCTGTCCCTGACTGGACTCCATCTGCTCTACTGTTCTGTAGCTGGGCTTGAGGGGACAGGGAGGTATCCTGCTAACCCCCGCCCCAGGGGCCTAGGTCCTGGTGGGACTGACCAGGCAGTGAGGTGAGCTTGGCCCCAGCCAGCTCAGCCCTGCCATGAACTTTACCATGAAGGTCTGGGCAGGTCATACCTCTTTGTGCCTCCATTTCCCCATCTGTGAAATGGAGGGATGAACAGGTATTGTGCAAGGGTGTGTGTGTGTGTGTGTGTGTGTGTGTGTGTGTATGTGGTGGGGAAGGCAGACTCTGAATGAGATCAGTAAGTAACATATATAGTGAGTTAGAAGACAATTCTAAGAAAAAATAAACCAGGGAAAGGGTACAAAGGTGTGCCACTGTGCTTGTGTAATGTGTAGGTGGTTGTAGGGGGATGGTTGTGGCTGAAGGTAGGGCGACAGTCAGGGACGGGTGGGTCTCTGCCAGCCCCCAGAGGTCAGGGACTGCTGCTTCTTGGGCCACATCTCCAGGTGGCCCAGTGGGCTTCAGACGGCACCAGCTTCCCTCCCAGCAGGGCCTGGGCAGAGGCAGCTGGGGGAGGTCCTGCCCTCGTGTTACCAGGCCCTTGTCTTGTCCATTCCCAGTAGTCCCAGGGCTGGCAGTGCTCGGAAAACAGAGAAACAGGACTTCAGTCCCAGGAGAACTGGACGGCGTGGAGAGGAGGGGAGGGTGGCGTGCATGCTGGACTGTGTTTGCAAACACTGCAGGACAGCTTGGGGGTGTTTCAGTCCACAGGGGTTTTTGGAAATTTTTAGCTCCTCAGAAAGCATCTCAACCAATAAGCTGAAGGCATCTGATCGCTGGCAAGCACAGTGCTGTGGCGGGGCTCCAGCTGGCTCGGGGAAGGGCAGGGGCAAAGGGGATGGTGCTCAGATGATCGCTGGCAGGAAGAGAAAGTTTCTCTGCTGAGGCCTGTGGTTTCTAATATTGACTCCGGCTCCCTTGTCTACACCCTGCCAGACACAAGAGGGGTGGGGTGGGAGGGTCAATGTAGGGTAGGATGGGCTGGAGTGGGCCTGGGCCTTGGGGAGAGGCGAGTTGCCGCCCCGAGGCTGGAATGATAAATAATAATAGTAGCTGCCACGTACTGAGAACTTCTCATGGCCGGCTGTTGTAAGCGTTTTAGGTGCTTTATTTTATTTGATCTCTACAGAATTGCCCCAAGTAGTCCCACTGAAGAGCAGCAAGGGTGCAGTGACCTGCTCAGGGTTACACCGTTAACAGCAGAATCAGGATGGGGACCCGGGCGGTCTGCCGCCAGGGCCCAGGAGCTCAGGTCACTGGTTCCCAGAGTCATCTGTTAGAAATGCCCACCACAGATCTGAGTGACTTCGGGCCTGAGAGGCGTGACTTGGGCACCTGTTGTCAGCAGCCCTCTGGGTAGTTCTTTTTTCATTTTAAAAATAGTATTGTCACATAGTAACTCTATCTTACAATGAGAGAGAGAAAGAGAAGAGAGAAGAGAGAAGAGAGAAGAGAGAAGAGAGAGAGAGAGAGAGAGAGAGAGAGAGAGCGACAGCACTCCAGCTCCATTCAGTCAGGCCCGAATGTCTTGCTTTGTGCCAGGAGTACTGAAGGCAGTCGGCAGTCTCTGGACTTGAACCTGGAACCTTCCCATGTAGGACAGCCTCACAAAATATTGTGTTTTACAGCTGCACCACCATCAGGACCCCTTCCCGGTGATTCTGTGCACGCTCAAGTGTGAGCGCCTTTGGCTCATGTGCTGGGGCCTGTTAGGGAGTTTTACTCCCAGGAGGGGGAGCAGCTCTTTGGAGACTAGAAAGGGCCTGGAGCAGGTGCTGTCTCTTAGGGCTCTTGATGTCCCATTTCTTCCTGTCCTGGGGTGGGGGGGTGGATGGTGCAGTGGGGACTTTGGAGTAGGGAGATCTGGGTTTGCAGCTCAGTTCCACCAGGAAGGCTGCACACCGACGGTCCCTCTAATCTGCCCTCCAGGGACTCCTACCCCCTCTGTGGACCCAAGCATCTCAGAGAGGAGGCAGTGGGCTATCCCGCTCAACCCAAGGTCTCCATGTAAGCACGACAGACCTGGACACGAAGAGATAGGCTGAGGGTCAGGAGGGGCTGGGGCAGGCTGGCACTGCTAGGGGAGAGCCCCAGGATGGGTCCCTCCTAGAGAGAGAGGGGTGGGCAGGGTTGTTGTTGGAATGAGAGGGTAACCTGGTCCAGGTCAGCAAGGCTGCTCTGAGAGCTCTGGGCTTACTCTTAGGCCTGGGGCAGGGACCCTGGGTGGGCTTACTGTGCTGCCCAGTGGCTCCAGAGCTGGGACTCTGGGAGGGGGTGGGTTAGAATTAGGGTTGAGCTGGGGGAAGCCACATTCAGACTCCAGATGTGGACAGAGGGTGGACTTGGAGAGGTGGGTAGAGGTGAGTGTTGGTTGATGTGCCTCCTGCCCTCCGGCTCCTGCCTGGACCCTGTCCCCCGTCCTGGCTCCTGCCTGGACCCTGTCCCCCCTCTGCATCTAAAGCGGCTTTAACCCTGAACTGCCCAGAAGTTTTAGTCTCTGGAAAGCAGTTTTGGCTTCAGCCTCCCATCTTCCAGGCTGTCGGAGAGATGGGCCTAGGCCATTTCTGGAGGAAGCATTGCTGCTTGCTTTCTCTCACTCTCTTCCTTAATGCCTTTCAGCCCACTTCTCCTCTCTGGTACCAAAACCTTTCAGAGGTCATTCTGTCCAATCTCCTGTCTTCTGACATGACTAGCTCATGCCTGGGGTCTCGAGGGTGGACTGGGGGCAGGTGTTCCCCCAACCCCATCTGTGCTCATCTTTGCAAAGGTGCATTTTAGAACTTTGCAGCTGTGCTGTGTCCTGTGACAGCCAACCTCAGAGTTGGAAATGGAGCCCTAGACTGTGGCCAGGATGTGGACCTGGAATCAGAAGTTCCTCTTTGTTTTGGGGGCCTAAGGTGCCCACTTTTGGGGATGCCTTTAGTATATAGCACTTCTGTTGGTCAGGGCAGAGGCAGGATCACTCCAAGGGAGGGATGGGTCAGTCTGCAGGTGTTAGTTGATGGTCCCCTATACATGAATCACAGTCCCTAGTTGAGGGAGTTCTCAACCGAGGTGGCAAAATGTTGCTTTGAATCCATTTTTGATAAAGGTGGACTAAGAATCGCAACCACCACGATAGTTGGGAAAACAGGATACGTATTTCCACGAGGAGACTATTCACAGACTGAGGAGCAGAGAAGTGGCACAGATAGAGGCTGAGTGGAGTTCAGAGTGGGACATGGATCCTGCTTACTGGATCCCTGCTTACTGAGCTGGTCAATGAGGGCTTCATGGAGGAGGAATGCCCTCTCTGTAGGTAAAGAGGGGAAGCCATTTCATAAGTGAGGACCTGGGTTGAGAATAAGCAGGGGGGGGGCTAGGGGCCAGGTCTGATGGGCGAAGCTTTCCTACAGGGAACTGGAATCTGCAAGGACCAGCAGTGAGAGGCTGGGAGCTCACGGAAGCAATGGGACTCTGGCAGGCTCCTCACTCTGGGCTGCTGTGATTTCTTGCAAAAGGCGTGGAGCGTAGAGCCCCAAGACGGGTTCAAATCCTGCTGTCCCTACTAGAGTAGATAATTTCAGGTCACTCATTTATCTTACCTATAAAGTGGGGCTAAAAGGCAGTACTAATACCTCCTTTGCCTCTTGTGCATAAATGAGAGTGTGTAGGTGGAAATGTTTAGAATGAGAAGTAAGAGCAGGCTGCATAGTTGTCCTTCTTGCCTTTTGAGGGGTCAGAAGCACAGAGTCTTACTTGGGGCCTTGGGAAGGTTCTAGAATTGGATGGTTCTAGTTCTAACAGGATCATTCTCCATTTTCCAAACTCTGCCTCCCAATCTTGGGGCCAGCCAGGTTATGTCTGAGTCTTGGGCTGGCATCACCATCCTTGCCTCAGGAGGCCTTGTGCCCACGGCAGCCACCAGCCCTGGGAGAGAGCCAATGCTGGGGAGTGCATCAAGGACTCACACTGTTTCTTCCTTTGTCCACAGCCCATCACCACTGACAGTGCACTGAAGAATGTAGTGGACAGGGTGAGTGACAGCAGGTGGGCAGGTGCTGGGGACAGCCTGGGCAGCAGTGAGGGGCCTGGAAAGCAGAGGGTGACGTTAGGGGAAGGTGATCAAAGATGGAGGGGGTTGTCCTTCTGGAATAGATTTAGGGGACTGGGAGAAGAAGTGGGGATACTGGTGATGTTGGGAGCCGGGCATCTGACCATCCCTGTGTGTTCAGAAACGGTAAACTGGCGGAAAAGAGGGAGAGGTGGGGGTGGGAGCCAAGAGGCAGAAGCCAGTGGTAAGTGAGGGCTTCTTTGTTAAATAAGTGGAATGGGAGAAAGTCAGGCAGATCTTTCCAAGCAGATCTTCCTGACGTAGCAGAGAGACAGACACTTTTCTCAAGGCTGGTGTGGGGGAGGAAGGGCAGAGAGTGGGTGGGCTCTGCAGTGGGAAACCAAGGTGAGCCACTGAGAGACGTCTCCTGGAGTGCCCTGCATGACATCATGGGCTTGGAGGTGGAGAACTTGGGTTCGAATCTCCACTTTATAAAGGTTTTAATTGTGTGACTCTAAGCAAGACATGATCCTGTCTGTGCCTCAGTTTTCTTATCTGCAAAATGGGAATAACAGTAACTCCTGCAGGAGTGGTCATTAGCCACCCATAAGAGGGTGTGGCCAGCTCTGAGGGGCCAAAACAAACAGCAGAGTTCCTTCCCAGGCCTTCTACCAACCCCTTCATACTCTACCTGTGACAAGCCCAGTGGGTGGAAGACCTGTGTGCCCTCTGACTCTTTCCCTTGCCTCTCTTTGATGGCCTCCTCTCTGCCTGCAGGGAGAAGGAGCCTCGCGGGGTGGAAGCACACGCAAGAGCCTGGAGGAACACGTAAGTGTGGGGAGGGTGGGGAGAAGGATGAGGCTGGGTTTTAGTGGCAGGGGCAGGGGTGGGAGGTGGAGAGGGTCCTAGAGCTGTCGTGTTTAGTGGATCTCCCTCACCCGTGCTCTGGAAGGTAGGTCGGGGGCCCTCCGCATGCCCCCAGGTTTGTGAGCAGGCATGTGAGCTCACGAAGCCAGGCTTCAGTCTTGCCTCTAGCCTCTACCTCAGCCGGATCCAGCGCTCGTTTGTCCATGCCTTTGCCAGACCTCAGTGCTCCAGCATGGGGCGGGGAGACGTGCTGTGATGCGAGCCTGGCTTGGTGATGACCAGCCACGGAAAGGCTGAGGGAAGCAGACAAAACCACACACGATGGTGGAAGGGCTGAGATGAAGAAGCACCCCCATGCTTTGAGAGGGCCACAGGCCTTGGAGGAGTGGTAGGGCCTACTTCTTTGGAGACAGGAGCCTTTGAAAATGGCAGTGTCCCCCTTGTGTGACTTAAGCACCTTTGGTTGGGGAGAAAGCTGAGGTGGGATAGCTGGTCCTCCTGCCTGCGTTTCTGGGGTAGGAGGCAAGGGCCAAATTCCTTTCATGGAAAGACCTCAGAGGAGGGCCCAGGAGGCTCCCCAAGGATGCTTCTTTGAGCGTACTTGTAACTAGGCACGTCTTCACCCCAACCCCCACCACAACTTTTCTGGGCCTCCCCTGCCTTTTCTGACATAAGAGCCTGTGTTGGTCTCTCCATCCCTGATCTGCAGAGGAACAGGGAGTGGTTTGGCGGTTGGCACAGGGGGAGCCGTTGATGGCATGAGGCCCTATCATCTGACAGCTGCCTGACCCGTGGTGGGCAGGGCCCTGGAGGGCGGTGCTGGGGGAAGGAGGAAGCAGCCCCTGCAGGCAGCCCCACTCCTGTGGTGAGCTCCCAGCCACAGTCACGCTGCCCTGGGCCAGCCCTGCACACCTAGCCCTACAACAACGGGGTGCCAAGGGCCGCACAGGACCCCTCCAGGAGGAACAGTGAGCATGCCTCTCAAACTAGTGGGGAAGGCTGTGTTCAAGGTATGCAAAGGTCCCTACAGGCACAGTGTATAGACGTTGGGGAGGGGTCCTAGGCCAGGTTTGTGGTGTTTCTGGGGCAGGGGTGCAGGGAGAAACTAATCTGTATGTGCACACTTACTACGTAGGAAGAAGTAGCTTAAGTTGTTCAAAGCATATAATATATGCTCAATAAATGCTAGTCATTCTTATAGCTGTTAGGTTGACCGAGGACTAGGAGCTAGAATGAGTGTTTTCAGATCCTCCTGACACTCACAATGTGGCAATGCCATGTTCCCAGTTTAGAGGCGAGAAAACATGGCCTGGAGAGGCTCAAAGACTCTGGGAATGCTTCTCCATCCTTTCCTGGGACTGCTGCTTAGATTGGTGTTATCCAGGACTCCTAGCCCTTGGCCAGGGACAGGGTAGTGGCATGTGACCCAAGCCTTTCACCCAATGGTGTGGGCACACTAGAAGCCAAGTCTTAGAGTTGCTGCTCCACACTTCCCAGTCTGGGCCAGATGGAGCCTGTAAACTCGAGCTACAGTAGAGTGAACCCGGACATCACGGCGAACTTTAGAATTCAAGGGTATGTTTGACTTTGGTCCTAGAGAAGAAAGAGGTGAGGTGGCTCTTCCCTTGTGACTGGAGGCTTTTTTTTTTTTTTTTTTTTTTTTTTGCTTTAGGGCATATGTGCTTGCTGGGGAGACAGAGAGAGAGAGAGAGAGAGAGAGAGAGAGAGAGAGAGAGAGAGAGAGAGAGAAAGAAAGAAGGAACAAAAAGGAAAGAAGGCACCACTGCTGCCCTGGGTGGATGACCATGCTACAATCTCTTAGTCTCTTCTCCATTTTCTTCTTGGGACTTCAGTCATGCACACACACCCAGCTTGTTTTACAAGCTGCTGGGTCCAGGACTCAAATCGCGTAGACAGCCATGTGGGATCCAGTTGCCTTAACCACCATGACACCTGACTGGCCCAGCTTTTGTTTGTCTTGTTTTAGGAGAAAATTTGGTTGATCTGGGCTGAGTGTGCGTGTGTGTGTGTGTGTGTGTGTGTGTGTGTTAGAGTTGGGAAGAGGTGTCCTTTCTGGACGTGGGAGGGGCAAGGTGACTCTTGGGTTAGGTAGCCTGGTTAAAGGAGAGCAAGTGAGCAGATTCCAGAGTGGCCTGCATGCCGCAAAGAAGAAGAGAAAACCTAGGTATCGGTATTCAGGCTCCCAGACACCCGTCCCAGGTCGGGAGACCGCAGGGTCCTTGAGTCAGGCCCCTGCCTAGCCATCGGGGTCTCTGCAGTCCACCCCAGGTGAAGAGAACCCATTTTAAAGCACTCAGTTGCAGCCCTGGGCCTGCTGCTGTGATAACGCGCCTGTTTGTGGAGCTGTTCTCCCGTCTCTGGCCCACGGCCCGGGGCTAGCAGGCAGGAATGGCTGTTTTCCTCCAGCAGAGCTGGTGTGTAGAGGAGTGCGAGGACGGTGTGCTGTGTCGCACTTTGTTTTGGAAAAATCCAGGCTGGTGGGCAGGAAGGAGAGAGGAAGGGGTGTGGCCGGAGGGGGGCTGGTTTGGCCACAGCCCCCAGAGGAGATATAGGAATGGGGACGGGCCCTTGACGTAGGTCGGTCACCGATCTCTGGCTACCCCACATGATGCCTGGTGTTCGCTTACACACCCTCCTCCCTGCTGTGCCCCCCAGGGACGTGTGGGCTCAGGAAACAGCTTTCTTTTTGGTCCAGAGCTTTGTGTTTGGTCTATGGACCTCAAAGGAAGGCAAGACTCTTCCCACAGGGCGTTGCTCCAAACCAACCCCACCCAAGGCCTGGGGCTCCTGCTCTGTGCTGCATGATGGGAAAGAAGGTGACAAATAGCGGAGTCTATGTCAGAGATCTTGAGCCCCTAGGAGAGTGTGAGTGAAGATCAGCTTCCACCTGCAGGGAGGAACAAGGCAAGAAGAGTTGGTGGAACCCGCAGCAGGAAGGCTGAGGGTTGGATACCAGGAGGAACTGCCTGACTGTGAGAAAAGTAAGGTGCTATATTTGAGAGGCAGCGGAATCTCCTTGCATCATGTCCTTCTAGCAAAGGAGAGACTGTTTTGGAGATGAGGCTAGAGGTGCTTTCTGTTCAGTATCTAGGGAATTGAGTGAACAGTTGTGTTATTGATCTACATCTTGGGAGGAGTTAGGAGGAAGTTTGAAGCCATGTGAAAAAAGGGTTTTGAGATCCCCAGAGAGGAAAGGAATGGAATTCCGAGCAGACAGAGAGCTTATTTTTCTTTTTAAATAGTTTGTAAAGCCATCTAGTGGTTTTCCCCAGGGGCTCTCATTGGCGTAGGTAGAAACCCATGTGAGCACAGTTCTGTACCCGTTTTACAGATGGGGAACGAGAGCAGGCCGCTGCTCAGAGTCCACTGAGGACTCTCTTGGTCCCTAGTATGGTATATATACTCTCTGAGGTCAGGAGCCTGACCGCCTCTGTTTCCCATGCCTAGAACATGGCCAAGCACACCTGTGGTGGCACTGACTGTTCGATGGAGGGCGTGGGTGAGGTGATCAGTGATAACCTGCTTCCTTGGCTTACAGAGGTGACCGGCTGTCTTGGCTTACGCCCACCCTCTTGTAAAACGCCTACGTGGCTAGGCATGCTTCGGAGGGCGCCTTCTCCAGCCCTGTGCGTGAGGTCCCCAGTGTGTTCTGGAGTGCTGGGCTGTGCTTGCGCACACGTTGCCCCCACCTCGCCCGTCTGCTGTGCTCCGAGTTCTCCCTGTGTGCACTGACACTCGGATGTGTCACCCGTGCACGTCTGCTTTCTGCCAGCAAGGGTCACATGCCGCTCAACTCTGCAGAAAACAGGAAGACCTGTCAGTCTGAGGGCAGCCCAGTGATTCATCAGGGGATGACAGTCCAGCTGCTCGAACCCATCCTCTGCAGTGGGGCTGCTGTCCAGGGCAGCTTCCCCCAGCCTGCCTCCTCCTCCCCGAACAACCCAGTGGAGCAGAGTGGGCTTGGACTTTGGCTTATCACCTCTGGAGGTGGCATGGCCAGACTCTGCTTGGGCCAAGTTTTTATTTATCTTCTCCGGTGTTTTGGGGTGGGGAGGCTGAGGAATGTGGAGTGTTGTAACGTTTAGAAGAGGGCGGTGGAGGAATGGGAGCCAGGTCTCCTGCCCTGCTCCTCCTCCTTACCCCTGCACCTTTGGAGGCTCCCGGCGCCACTTGGCTCCCCAGTTCCCTTGCCCCGTGTAGCTCAGTATATCCTGTTGCCTCCCTCCAGCTCTCCGGGCCTGCCCGTGTTCCTGGCCACACCTCAAAACTTGGCTAAGTTGTGGCTTCCAGTTGTTCGAAGCAGCTGTGGTGGCTTCCTCCAAAAGTGTCTGTGGATCAGCAACAGATGAAGCCCAATGGGCTATTTATAGCAGGGTGGCCCTGGGGCCCGGAGCAGAACCTCGGGCCTGGGGAGCTTCAGGGACTCCTCATCAGGGACCCACGAGATGGAGATGGATGAAGTGTTGGGCTTCTGCATTCCTTTGGGTGGGTAGTTTTGGAACAGCCTGCTTTGGGGCTTGAAAACCAAACAACCCCTCCTTGCCCCCTTCCCTCCCAGTCTGACTCATGCAAACCCAAGTCCTCAGGGCCAGAGGAGCTGGGAGACTGAGAAACTCTGCCCTGACAGTCCCACTTTCCTCCTCCCAGTGCTGCCGGTGCTGTTCAGAGCTCTCTGGCAGCTTGGCAGAGGGGTCTCTGGGTGAAGCCTTCTTCAGGAGTGGCTGCATGGAGAGTCCTGCTTGTGGGGCTCAGCTGGGAGCTGGGCCTTGGAACCCACCTCTGCCTCTTAAGTGCTGCAGGGTCAGGGGAGGACTGAAGGGTGCTTCTCTTCTTGGGGTCTCAGTGGTGCAGCCCCAGGTTGGAGTGCGAGTCCTACTTGGTCATCGACCTCCCAGGGATTTAGGGGTGAGTCACCGTCTCTCTCAGTCTCTCTCCTCCTCGTTTGTCTCCTTGGCACATAGTGAACTTACATCTCCCAAGAGGTGGCTGCAGCTTGGAGATGGGGAAAGCCTGGTTTTGGGGAGGTACATGGGTGATTGGAAAGGGTTGATGGGCTCAGTGGGCTTGGGCAGGGCCTGGGAACCTAAAACTTGGGCATCCCTATCCTGCATCTCATGAGGCAGCTGGGAGGACGGGTGGCTGCTGGCGGGAGAGGAGATGCAGGGTTTTGATTTTCTAGAGGTGAATGTTAGGTTGTAACTGCCCTTTAAATAATGACACTTTTAATTGTACTTGACAAAATAGCAACCACAAAAACAGCAGTGGACATTTACCAAGGGCCTGGTATTTTGCAAAGTGCCTTATATGCATAATTTTCTTGACTCCTCACTGCAAGCCCTAAGGGTTGCCCCACTGACCTGTGACTTTATTATCACAAGGCTGCCCAGCACAGTCCTAGGATCTAAATTCTGGGTCTGTGGGATCGGACCCTGTGCTTTCACCACTGGGCCATCCTGCTGTCTGGGGGTGTTTGGGGGCACCAACCTGGTACATTTGCCTAACTTTGTAAAGTAGATGACCTTGGAGGGACCAGCAGATGGCATAATGGTTATGTCATTGGATTCCCACATAGTTGACTATGGCTGAGTCTTGGACCTGGCGACTTAAAACTCACACCTGGTGTGTGTGTGTGTGTGTGTGTGTGTGTGTGTGTGTTTGTATGTGTTCATGCCCAAGATCCCAAGAAGAGAATGGAGAAGGGATTGTGGCCTGGCCATCCCCCCAGGGGATGATTTTTCGCTGTCTCTCTGTCTCTCTCTGTTTCTCCAGTGAGCACATGCATCCTACAGCAAAAGTCTCTCTTTAAAAAAAAGAAAAGAAAAGGAGATGACCTTGGAAATGGGAGTAGATGAGACGGTGTAGTAGACATTGGGTCCTTGGGTGCATAGTTCCCCGCCTTCACCCATATCTCTCTGCATCACATGCCTGACTGTTGTCATCTCAGACATTTTGATTGAGTGACTCCATGTAGCTGTTTTCAAGGAGGGGAGTGTGGGACAGTGGACAGAGAAGTTAGGCTCTGACAGAGGGCATCAACATTGTTCGTTCCTGTTTCTTTCCTGGTTCTGGTCTGTATTCTTCACTGGGGTTCCTATCATGATGGTCCTGTGAATCAAGCTAATGCGTTTTTATCCATTCAGTAATTGCCTACTGAGTGGGCCCTCAGTGCCGGTGGCACCAGCCCAGTGGGGTGCATTTCTCAGCGTTTCAGATTTCTTCCTTTTGTCCCTTTGGGACTTGCATGCAGGCAGGCACACTCAAGTGGAATTGGCATTTATCACTTTTGGCTTTGGGTCGCTGTGTTGTTGGAGTGTTAGGGTGGCAGGGCTGGAATGTTGGCAGAAAAAGGAGAAGTGAATCTGTGCTTGGCCATGGCCCTGGCTGTTCCTGTGGCCAGCTCTCTGCGGCTCTCCTCCACTGTCCTGCCTGTCCGTCCATCACACTACTCATCTCTTTTCCAGGGCTCCGCCAGAGTCATCCAGAACGTCCAGCCGCCTCCCCAGCCAATCAGGTATGTCTTGCCCACGGGGGTCTGGGGCAGGGGTGCAGGCAGTGGGGTTGCTGTGGGTGTTCCTGTCAAGTCTTCCCTCTGGGTCCCCTCGATCAAAGCCATAAAGCCACTGGCAGTAACTGTGGGGAAATATGAGGTCACGGAGTGGAGGCGAGTAGATGCCACTCGGCAGGGGTCCTGCTTGAATTCTAGCTCCCACCAGGGCTCGAGCTGGGGTCTGTGTTTACCTGCATAGTTCTCCTAGTCTTACAACAGCTCTACAAGGTGAGCATTTCCTTCCCAGCTGGCAGGTGAAGAAGTCGACTTCAGAAAGATGAGTGACTTGTTCAAGGTCCTAAGACCACCAGAGGCCGCACTTGGCTGTGTCTTCAGGACTGGCTGCAGGAAGGCCCACACTGGTCTTACTCCCCCACAGCCACTCCGCTCTGATGGTGCAGTGTCGTTTATAGGAGGGAAGTGCCTTCTCTGGCCAGGCTGGTAGGCTGACTGGAGGGACATGCAGGGGACTTTGTCCTTTGGGCTCCTCGCTCTCTGCCTCTCTTCCACCCCCTGAGAAATGCCAGTCCCAGTTGGAACTCAAGTCCCTGGTGGGTTGTGGCCCGGCTGCCAGCAGGTGGTTCTTCAAAGGCCCCCCTCCTTTTCTACAGCCCAGAGCACTGGGGCCTGGAGGCACAGGGTGTGATGCTGAGGTTGTCCAGGGGGTGGCGCTGTTCTGCCTTTGCAGCCTTCTTGAGAATCAGCCTAAGGGAGATGGGGTAGATCAATGCCCAGGGTGGGGGCCCTGGCTGACTCAGGCCACTCTCCGCCACATCCCCTCTCACTGACCCTCCCTTGCTGAGAAAGGGGCTGAAACATGGGAGCTCAGCTCACATGGTTTTCTGACAGTCCAGACTGTTCCTTTGAGCTGGGACAGAGGGCTTGCAGGGAGGTGAGGGAGGGATGCTCTGAGTTAGCTCCATCTTCGTGGAGTACACGTGCATGTGGCTTCTTTGGTCACCACTGACAGCTGTCATTGGGTAGGCATGGCCTGAGGCAGTCAGTGCCCACCCACTTTGCACCAGTGGCCAAGGCGAGAAGCTTACCATCGGGACACAGTGGCCAGGCTCAGAGGTCTAACTCAGCCTGGGCTCCTTACCTCTGGCCACTGATCTCTCAACCACTCAGCCCCCAGCATCCCACCGTGGACAGGCCACACTTCATTCTTGACTGTCCTTTCCTGGGCTCTACTAAACCCTGGTGGAGACCTGGATTCTTCTAGGCTTCTCAATGTTCCAGGGCTTATACCGGAGAGTCCCTGCCACTTCTGAATACCCTGGTGGTGTTCTTTTCACTGCCCCTCCAGTCCAGTTTGACCCTACTATGGTGAAAGTTTGGCAAAATGAAATATGAATGTTGCCTACTGTGGTTGGAGGGAGGGGAGGCTCCAGGAAGTTGGGGATAGGGTAAGAAGGTGTGGGCAGGGAAGAGGGAGGTGCTCCCAGAAGCTCCAGGTGGGTTTCCCCAGTGGGCTCCCTGGCCCTTTCCCCTGGAAGAAAACTCAGGAGACTGTAAAGATGTGAGCCCTCTCACCCTGCACCTAATGGAGGGCCAACTGCCCAGCCAGGGGGCTCCCCATCCCTCTGAGGGACACAGATGGTGTAGAGGTTACTCACCACTGTAGTGGCAAAGATGGCAAAGACCCAGCACCTCTTACTTCCTGGGCCCTTAGAAACCAGGGACACCACTGCCCAGAAGCAGCTCTGGAAGGCAGGGGCAAAGCACAGGAATCAGCCTTCCTCTGGAGGACTGGAGTGTGCACTGTGGTCTGGCTTACCTGGAACCCAGGTGAGTTGTGACCCGGGCTGCCCCATTCCCGGAGAAGCCTCCTGCTCACTTCACAGCTTACGCGCAGGGAGGCAGCAGAGGGCTCAGCTGCAGGAAGCTGAAGCGCACAGGCTCAGCCTCTCCTTCCTCTTCCCAAGTGGTCCTGTGTCCTCTCGGACTCTCCTGCCTAACCTGGTGGCTGCAGTGAGCCGGGCTGGGCTCCTGGGTTCCTGGCAGGTCTGACCTCTTGAGTCACAGGTTGAAAGCAGCACCAAAAAGAGTGATGGGAACCTCTGACTGCTGCCAGAACTCTTTAGCTCTGACACGTCTGCGATCCTGGCCAGCCTTCTCAGCTTGCCCACTCTGGCGCTCCAAGGCTCGGGGCACTGGCCTTGCCAAGAGAAGCCTTACCTTGGTGAGGCTAGGTCAGGGAGCAGTCCAAATCCCAGGAGAAGAAATCAGGGTTGCAGATGGTGTCAGGAGTACCAGTATCTGGGGCTTGCCCTTGGAGCCTGGATTCCAACCTGGACCTCCACTATCTCCTGTCTCCCTAGAAACATGAGTGTGAGCCGGACCATGGAGGACAGCTGTGAGCTGGACTTGGTGTACGTCACGGAGCGGATCATTGCCGTCTCCTTCCCCAGCACGGCCAACGAGGAGAACTTCCGGAGCAACCTCCGTGAAGTGGCACAGATGCTGAAGTCCAAACATGGAGGCAACTACCTGGTGAGGACCTGGCTTCTTGCTCATTTGTCCAGTGCCCCTCTAGCCTTCCATCTGCTTGCTGCCTCTTCACTGCCGGTGTCTCTATCCACCTGCCCCGTGCCAGCCCGTCCTCTTCCCTTGGTTGTCCTGCCCTTCACCCTGGGCCTCTCATGGCTGAGTCTTCACTTGTCTGCCACTCTGTTCTAAGGAGTGTGTCTGTAGCTGGAATGCTGTGTGTGCACATGTATGTCTACATGCGTGCATGTGCTGACTAGAGAAGAGAGTAACAACAAAGTTCCTGTTATGGAGTGCCTACTATGAGCCAGGCACTGTTTAAACTGCATTGCCTGCATTTAACCTTCATGGCAGTCTAGAAAGAAGCCACTTGCCAGAGCAGAGAGAGGTGGGATTATTTGCCCAAGGTCACAGGGTAGGGAGGAGCAGAGCTGCCTCTGAGAAGTCTTAGGGCAGTGTTGCAGCTGCATGTGTCTAAGGATCTTGTGTTGCTGGCCTAGAGGAGCCAGCTTACCTAGCAAATGTAGACGAGCTGGCCAGTGGTGGTCTTCTCTAATGACAGGTCCTCTCATGACCTATGCTTGGCCCCAGAGGAGGACATGTGGGCTGGACCCTTGGACCAGATTTGTGCACCCTCAAGGGGCTGCCCTTGAAAACATCCCAGGGTATTTGAAGTGGAATGTAGGAGACGGTATTAGTTTCCTACAGCTACTGCAACAATCACCTATTTTGTGACTTTAAGAAACAAATGTATACTCTCGCTGTTTTGGAGGATGCAAGCCCAATGTTAAGATATTGGCAGGGCTGTGTTCCTCCTGAATTCTATAGGGAAGGACCCTTCCTTATCTCTTCCTAGCATCTGGTGGCTTATGGCAATCCTTGGCATTCCTTGACTTGCAGTGTGTCACTCCAATCTCTGCCTCTGTCTTCTCATGGCCTTCTTCCCTGTGTCTCCGTGCATCCTTTCCTCTTCTTATAAGGACATCAGTCATTGGATTTAGGGCTCATCCTAGATCCAGGTTGATCTCATATTGAAATTCTTAACTGTTTACATTGGCAAAGGCTCTATTTCCAAATAAGTTCACGTTCTGAAGATGTGAATGGTCATGAATTTTTGAGGACACTATTCAACCTCTGTAGAGAGCCATCTGTCAGCTGTGTTGAAGCATTGATAAGAGCCTGGCCTTAAACGTTTTAAAGTCCTGGGTTCAAATTTCTGGCTCTGCTCTTACTAAATATATGATCTTAGCCACTTATCCTCAATAAGCCTTAAGTTCTTGATCTATAAAATGATCCTGATAATACTATCTATCTTTCATGGTTGTTGAGAGTATTAAGCCAGCTGTTAGACGTAAACTCCTGAGCATGGGTATGGCAGGTGATGGCCATTGTTAATTTAATAAAATGAATTGCCTTTAGAATATAAGAATGCTCGAGAAGCCATCTAAGATCCCGGTTTAGGAGAGGAGTCCTGGACTATGGGTCTCTGTGTTTGCTATCTCTTCCCCTTTTTTTGCCTATTCCAGACTGGGCTGTCTTATTTCTTGAGGAGACAACACAGGGGTCTTTGAGTTTCCCAGGCAGCAGCATGGAGGTGGGGAGTTGTGCGTGCACCTTCTGAAGTGCAGATGGGAATTCCAAGATTGGGCCAGTAGGGGTGGGATTCCATGAAGTGTGGTTGACACTGAAGGGGATGTGCTGGGAGAGACATGCCAGGGTCTGAGAGGGCCCACCCAGGATGGTTTCACCCTTTGGGGGAGAGTGACCAGTGACAGAGAAGTCGCATCTTCATGGGATAAGGCTCTGAATTCCACATGTGATGTGAAAACCACAAAAGGTCAGATACTTGCCATTTAGTGCCCCTAGTTTTGGGTCCATATTCTTGTCATCTTCAGTTCAGGATATCCCACAGGGAGTATTTCTCTCCTTCCTCCCTTTTCCTGAGAACCTGTCGTCTGAGTTCCTGTTGGTCCACGTGTGTCCGATGGGACTCCATTGTGTTCCATGTGTAGATAGGTTTCCATCGGGGAGAGAGAGCGGAAGTGAGCACAGGAGGGCCAGTTCATACATGGCTGGCCTCTGGCTGTGAGGATGATGATACAGCACCCAGCAGGAGGGTGGGCTCTTTAGGGCAGTTGGAGGTGACACCATAGTCCCCAGTGTGACCGATGGGCTTCCTTGCCATGGGCTCTTTCCTGTCCCAGCCCTCTTCACCCTTACCTCTTCATGGTCTCATCCATTTTCTTCTAGCTGTTCAACCTCTCTGAGCGGAGACCTGACATCACGAAGCTCCACACCAAGGTGAGCCGATGGTGTTCTGGGGTGGGGACTTCTCTCCACATGGAGACAGATAGGCTCCCTCTCTGTGGTCCCCCCATCAGAATCTAGGGCAAAGTACTGTGACAGTTTAAAGTGCCATCTTATACTTGGAAAATTGAAAATGTTTACTGTTTCCATAATGCAAATTACAGAAAGCAAAGCTTGAGGCAGCAATTTCCTACCCAGCTCTGCTCCCCTGGGAGCACACAGAATCTTTGGGGTGAGGCTGGAGTGTGAGGTTTTTAGTTTTTGGATTTCAAACTTTGTATTTTGCTGCCAGTTTTTATTTTGCTCAGTGGGTTGCGTTGGGGAGTTTTGCCATTGACGTCTGCTCCCGGCTCCTGAATTCTGGCGCCTGCTGCTCTGTGACACTGGGCTGGTCACAGACTTCTCTGGGCCTCAGTCTGTGCCTCTGAAAGTGGACAGACTGGGTTAAGTGTGATCTATGGGCCCTTCCGAGCAGAACTTCCATTGTATTTAAAGTTTTGTGAGTTTAGAAAGGTTTTGAGGTGCCTGATATTGAGGTGTCTGCCTTCTGTGCTCTTCAGACTTCTCTCAACTGTCCTGAAAGTGCATGGTTTGTATGTCCAGGGCCCGGAAAGGAGGCTGGGCATCTGGGAACCCTTCACTTTTTCCTCAGGACTGTCTGTGGGAAGAGAGCTGGAGTCTGTGCTTGGGGCCCACAGCACATTTTGAGTTCAGAATTGTATGGAAGAAACCTTGAGATGGTTGACTTCAAGCCTTTGTTTTACATGCAGATGAGGAAACTCAGGCTGGGAGAGGGGATATGACCTGCCTGAGACCCTACAGTCTGTGCCAGAGCCGAGATCTAGGGTCTCTAGTCCTGGCCAGTGTCCTTTGCCCCCTGATCTCTGCCCTCCAGCTGGGCTAATGGTAGGGCAGGAGCCAAGTGCCTGCTGGTGGCCAGTGCCTAGATGCTGGCACATGGTACGTGCTGTTCCAGGTGCCTGGCTGACTCTCCTGGGCTCCCATCCTTGTCTGACTCTTGGCTTGGGCTGCAGGTACTGGAGTTTGGCTGGCCAGACCTACATACCCCCGCCCTGGAGAAGATCTGCAGTGTCTGCAAGGCCATGGACACATGGCTCAATGCAGACCCCCACAATGTTGTTGTTCTGCACAACAAGGTCAGTGTGTGTGTGTATGTGCAGACATGTGCTTACATGCACCTGAGTGTGTTCTTCAGTGAGTGTGTATACCTGCCTGTGTCTTTGGGTTGTGTGAGCATGCAAGCCTATCTCTGTGTAGTCTTCTTTCTAGGGGATTATAGATTCTGTCCCAGAGGATACCCCCAAGAAGTGGGGGTGTTCCAGATTGTGATGCTCAGCAATGCATGATCTGCTGTGTTCTTCTGTTTGAGGCTCAGTCTTCCCCTCACCTGAGTCCCCCTCTTTCTACTTTTCTCTCTTAGAGCCTCTCCCCAACCCCTGCCCCCTTTCCTCCTAGGCTCTGGGGCAGCAGAGCCAACTTTAGAAATAACATAAAGGTTATGTGTTTCGGGCTCTTTCAGGGAAACCGAGGCAGGATAGGAGTGGTCATTGCGGCTTACATGCACTACAGCAACATTTCCGCCAGGTAAGGGGGCCTGAGTCTTCTAGCCTCTGCTCATTGACAGTATGGCCCTGATCTCCATTTACCCATGGCCTCTCCCTTCCTTGGGTGGGTGGAAAAAGACAGCAGATGAGAGGTGGCAAGGATGGGTGCAGGAGCTCCCAGAGGAAGAGGAGGCAGGAGCCTGTGGACAGAGGGCAGGAGAGAGGAGAGTCTGTCTCTCTGGGGCCCTGGTTGGGGAGCCTTGGTAGGCAGGCCCAGTTATGGGCACTCCACTCAACCTGCTTCTGGGGTCCACTTCTCCTTATCAGACAGCCTTTTGTTTCCCTGGGTGAGCAGAGAAGGAGTCTGAAAGAACTGGATTTGGTGGAGCCATTTATCTCATCCATCCCCTACTTCTGGCCAGCAGGGCCGTCTTCTTGTCTAGGTGTTTTGGAGCAAGAATAGGAAACAACCAAGTGAATGATTCTGCAGGGAGGCAGAGAGATTCATTCATTCATTTGTTCATTCCTTCAGCAATGTTCCAGGCACTGTTCTAGGTCCTGGGAAGACAGCAGTGGGCAAGGCCAAGCCACTGCCCTCATGGACATTAAACCATAGCAGGTGAAAGGTCGAAGAGAATAGAGAACAACACTGGGTGAGGGAAGGCCTCTTGATGAGGTGATCATGGAGCAGGGACCTGAATGAGGGAGGGCGGGGAGGTCTGAACCCTGTAGAGTCTGGGAATAGGCTTCCTAGGCTGAGAAGAGGAAGGACAAGATGAGGTGGGATGGGAGGGACTGGCATGTTTGGAGCCAAGTGAGTGAGGGAAGGGGAAGAGGAAGAATGGCTGGAAGGGGCCAGAGCTGTGGGCCTTCTAGGCCTTGCTAAGGGCTTTGGAGTTTATTCTGAGTGATGGAGTCACTGGAGCGCCAAGAGGAGTTATGTGATCTTGCATTTCAAAATGGTCTCTGCAAGTGCTCTCGAGGGTGAGTCCAGGAGGTTTAGGAGAAACTCACCCCAGCTCCATCTTTGCTTAATGGTGAACACCTTCTGCGTACCTCCTGTGTGCCCACATGTGCCAAGCTCTTTATGGATGCTAAGCTCCATAGTAACTTTTGAGAAAGGTGCAGTTATCACCCTTACTTGACAGATGGGGAAACGGGGTTCTGAAAGACTGACCAACATGGCTCAGGACTCAGGGCTGGTAAGTGGTCGATCTGAGCTGGGCTCCTGGGCTCCTGGGCTCCCAGGCTCCCAGCACTGGAGGGATTTGGATGGAGAGATGCCAGAGTACTCTTTTCTTGAAAGCTTTACAGGATGGCTGGAAGGGGAGACTTGTCCTCCCACCAAGCACTGCGGCTGTCTACAGGACCCTGTAGTTCTTGGAGAACTGGGGTGGAGGGACAACGGTCTCTTGGGCTTGAAGTTGGCTCCTCTGACCACCTGTCTATTCCCACAGTGCAGACCAGGCCCTGGACCGGTTTGCAATGAAGAGATTCTACGAGGATAAGATTGTGCCCATCGGCCAGCCATCTCAGAGAAGGTGGGTCTCTGGGGCTCAGGCCCAGTGCATGCACGTGGGGGTTCATGCAGTGTCACAGGACTAACTTATACACCCACAGGAAGTAGCCACCTGCATCTAGGTGAGGGTATACCAAGCACAGGTCTGGAGTGGTGTGAGCTCTGCGTGTGCCCACAGGTTGGTCGGGTAGTTGGCTCCTAAGGCCCGTGTTAGACAGCAGTGGAACATCCTGGCAGAAGTATCCATCTAGGAGGAAAAAGGTCTTGGTTAAGGTGGTGTTTTGAACCTGGTGGCAAGAGTGCTTCAATGTTTGGCTCAGCCTATAGGAGGCTGATCACTGCTGCCTGCCCCCGGGGAGGTCACAGATACCCATGACAAGGGTCACCTGCTGTTGGGAGAGTTCAAACATTTTGCTGAGGGATCTCAACCAGGTGGTCTCCTTGGAGTCTCGCAAGAGTCCAGGCAGGAGACAGGGCAGGTGTGGTTCCATTCATTTATACATTCATTTAGGTCCTGATTCTAGTTCCAGGAACGGAGATATCTAGGTGCATAGGACAAAGTCCTTTCCCTTAGACAGAGATGGACATTACATAAGTAACCACACAAACAAGGTAGTTTCAGATAATAGCTAGTTGTAGAAAACAAAGAGAATAGAGTACTGCAGAGATGGAGGCTGATTAGAGGAGAATGAGATTATTTTAGTGGAGGGAATCAGGGACGGCTTCTTGGGTCCAACCTGGAATATTGATGACTATCTAGAGCTTCCCCATTGTACAGATGAGAAGCCTGAGGCTAAGGAGGGGACATGGTCAGAGTTCATAGAGATGGTGGTGGAGATGGAATGTACACGAAAGCCCAGCAATACTTAGGCCAGGGCAGAGTACCCGTGGTACACTACCCACTGTCCTGGGGAATTCTGCTCTGTGGATGATGCTTATTCAATGATGTCTGGTTCACAGAAGGCATAGAGCTTGGTGGTCTTTGGGAAGGCTGCAGCCAGTGGGTGGAAGATCCAAGCCTAATCGGGAGGCCTGGAGAGCAGGATGCAGGCTCAACTCCTTCTGTGGCCTGGGGTTGTAGGCTGGCGACCTGCCCTGATGTGACAACACCATTGTGTGCACTGAAGACCCAGCTGCTGAGTCCGTTGGCCCAGGGCCTTGCAGCTTAGCTCTAGCGGGTGATACCCAAGTGCATGATCAGTCACAATTGTTCAGATAGTGATCAGTCCTTTGAAGAATAAAAGAAACCATGATGTCTAGAGAGTGGTAGGAGTGGGTGTGGGGGGCTGATTCAGATCAATGGACTTCTTGAGAGGGTGGCATGTGAAGGCAGACCTGACTGGGGAGAAGGAAGGAGCCTGTGGTGGTCTGGGGTACGGAATGCAGGCAGAGGGAATAGCAAGTACCAAGGCCTGGAGGCCAAGGCATCCTTCTGCTGTTCCCGTTCCTGGAAACACTGGCTGGCCCACAGGACCCCATAGCAGCAGGTCCTGGAGCTTTCCAGCCTCACCACTCTGAGGATCCCCAAAACACATTCTATTCCCCCTCATTTGGGTGGCTAGGAGGGTGTCATCCACCATTGTCATGGGAAGCCCAAGCAGAAGTGAATGTGTCCTCAGGCAAACCAGCACCTTCTAATTACACAGAAGAGCCAACAGTCAGCCTCTGGGTCTGCAATCAGAAACCAGGTATCTTTAAATGCAGACAATTCTGACCAGGCCCCCAGACACAGCAGCTGTGGACCAGTGAGTCTTCCAGGGAGGAAGGAACTATGGTCAGTGTTGGCTGCTCGGTCCTTGGCTCACTCTGTATGGATGCTGGTCTTAGTCTTGGTGTGACCTGTGGTCTTGAAGGACGGGACACTAGTAGAGAAGCACGCTGGTACAGTGACGCAAGGTGCCTTAGAGAGCGGCAGAGCTGTGGGGATCAGTGTTAGCGCTCAGGGACACGATTATTCAGGGATTCCATGGTGTTCAGTGTGAATTTACACAGGGAGCAGATGGGCTGTGCCCTTGTGCATACACTTTATCTGTGCCCACCTGGAAATTCGTGTCTGCCATGGGATCTGCATAGGATGGGTCCTTCTGTCCATGCCCAGATGTGAAAGCGCAATCCTTGTCGTTCTTGTGCATTTGATGCTACTTTCCCGCCTTTTTGTCAGTGTCGCTTGCAGGGAATGGAACAGTTGGAGGAGAGGCGGGGAGGAGAGAGGGAGGGAGGGGCTTTGCCTGTAGCTCCCCCATTCATTGTCACCCCACCCCCGGACTCATTGTCCACAGCACACAGACACATCCTGTTGGCGTGATCAGGAGATCTGATAGGAACTGCCATTCCAGGTTTCCGGTTTGAGTAATGGGGCCGGGGGCTGGGCAGGGGCTTGAATAAGAGCTGACGTTGCCCATCAGATTATCTTGCTTGGGTAGTCTGAGGTGGCCCCACCCAAGCCCAGGGACAGAGGCCCACAGGCCTGGAGATGGGCCAAGGAGCCAAGAGACAGAAGGGAAGCCTTGTCATGGTCATGCAGTTCCGGTCCCACCCTCCTTAGAGAGGCCCTGTTGGCTCTGGCGGAGTCTCAGAATGCATGCTGATTGGTCTAGCTGACTCAGCTTGGTGCTTTCTGGCCATTCAGAAAAGGAGGAAGTGCCCACCAATCAACAGCAAAAATATTGACTTCTAGTTTAGGCAGATGCATTGAAGCCTGGACTTCTTTCCTCATCTCTCACCCACTTCCAGCTTTGTGTGTCTCTGGGAGGCCAAAATCTCTTTCTGCCCCTAATTGTCTGTCTCTGTGCTGAAGGAGAAGTGGGTTCATCTTTCTGTACCTCCAACAAGAACTTTGTTAAAAGAGTTGGAGGATGTTGATCCTGGGGATAGGATTACTTATTGAAAGTTCATTATCTCAAATACCTAATGATATTATTGATAGCAAGGGCCTTCATATACTTTGTGTGATACAAAAAAAGTTAAGAACTGGGACCAGCAGGTGGCATGGTGGTTAAGGTGTTGGACTCCCACATGTTCAGCCGTAGTTCAAGTCCTGGACCTGGTGTCTTGCTTTCTCACTTTCCCTTTCTCACTCTCTCTCTGGTCAAATTAAGCAGTAATAATAATAACAAATAAATTCAAATAAGTACTTTTTTAAAAAGCAGAACTGTAATTATCAGCTCTTGCTCTTTGCTGCGTTATCATGTAGCCGATGGGTCTGTGGGGACAGAACTGAGTATAAGCATAGGTTTTATATAAGGCATCCTAGTTGTCTGATGTTTGAGCAGCGTGCCACTCAGTATTGAGAAGCTAATGGTGCCTAAGGAAGAATTTTGGTCCAGCAGGAGAATCTTTGGTTGAGAGTAAAGCAGGAAAAAGATGCTTGTATTGACCACTAGGAGGCGCTCGAGACCTCCAAGTGGGATGTGTAGCTTGCTGCTGCTCCAGGTCTAGGAAACCTGCTTGCTCTTCCTCCCTGAACTCCAAGCAGCAACAGAGGCCTGTCGTGGGGCAGGGACCTCAGCTTCCTGGAGCTGAGGTGGGTGACGTAGGGGGTAGGCAGGCAGCCTAGGGCAATGTTCTTGGAGAAAAGAGATCAGGGATGACCCTGCTGTGGTCCAGGCCTCCTTCCTTCAGGCTGCCCCTCTTTCTGCTGCAGGTACGTGCATTACTTCAGTGGCCTGCTCTCCGGCTCCATCAAAATGAACAACAAGCCCTTGTTTCTGCACCATGTGATTATGCACGGCATCCCCAATTTTGAGTCTAAAGGAGGTACCTGCTCCAAACCCTCTAGCCTCTCTTCCCCTCCCAATTCCTCCCTCTTTTTCTCTATCTCTTTCTCTTAAGAGGCGGCCTTGGATGGCTGGATGGCAAAAAAAAACAAAACAAAACAAAAAAACAAAACAGCAAAAAAGACGATGTGAGTGGCAGTTATATGGGTGGATGGGCATCTCAACTGCATCACTTCCTGAACTTATTTGAACTCCAGTCTATTCATTTTCAAAATGGGACTGATACTTGTGATGGCTATAGGCAGATGGCGTAGGATGTGGTGATGTTTTTGTAAACCTAAAATGCCTTACAAATGCAAAGTTAGTATTTCTTCCCTTTTCTGCTTCCCTTTTCCCTCCTTCCCCTTTCTACCTTTCCTCTCCATGCTCCTTCCTTTCCTCACCCTCTGCTCTTGCCCCCCCCCCCCCCCCCCCCCCCCCCGCTTCTGCTGTCTTCGCAAACACTCTCCCTTCCCTTACAGGGTGTCGGCCATTTCTCCGCATCTACCAGGCCATGCAACCTGTCTACACATCTGGTATCTAGTAAGTATTCCACAGGAACGAGAAACTAGAGATGCCCAAGGCCGAGGCCAAGGACCAGGATAGGTGGGTGGGGAGGCTGCCTAGAATCTCTTCTCAAAAGGGCTAAAGGTCTAGAGTCAGCAAGGTTTCTCAGCTGCCCTGTGTCAGAGGGGCAGCGGGGAGGAAGCACACCCCTCTCCAGCAGCCCTTGCTTTCTCTGCCCACCTCTCTCTGTAGCAACATCCCAGGAGACAGCCAGACCAGTGTCTGCATCACCATCGAGCCAGGACTGCTCTTGAAGGGAGATATCTTGGTGAGTGTGGCCGCTCTGTCTCGAGCCCCATCCTTCCTTGCCTTTTCTCTCTTCTTCCATCTTCCTGCTTCCCGTCTGCCTCGATAACTCAGCCATTCCTGGTGGGCTGCCATCGTAGGTTCTCAGGGCTCCTGCAAGAGCTTCCAGCCTTGGACAGTCCTTGTCTGTTTCCCTGCCCTGGAGTTGGGCATCCCTCCCCCTGGGCTTATCCTTTCTTCCGAACATCCCCAGTGAAGTATCGTCCCATGTGAGCTGTTGCCTCCTGGTTTCCTGTTGGTGACAAGGACCCCCTCAGTTCTAACTTCGGTCCTTCCTGCTGCAGTTTAAGTCCTTGTGTGCCTCTCCTGCTGTGACCTGAGTGCAGGAACTTCTTGTGGGGACAATTTTGCCTCACAGGGCAAGACTGACCTCCAATTCCCTGCTGTTCTAGATGTTTCCCTAGAGAGCTCTGAGATCTTGTTTTCTGTTGGTGACCTCTCCCTCATTGGGTTTGGTTGAGAGTCGGGGCTCAGCTGATTAGGAGGCTTCCTGGGACCCGATTGCCCACCCTCAGGCTCCTGACTGGCTCTGCTCCCCTTTTCCCCCAGCTGAAGTGCTACCACAAGAAGTTCCGGAGCCCGGCCCGAGACGTCATCTTCCGTGTGCAGTTCCACACCTGTGCAATCCATGACCTGGGGGTTGTCTTTGGAAAGGAGGACCTTGATGATGCCTTCAAAGGTGGGCTTCTTGGGTGGGGCTGGGGTGAGGTCTTCTGTGACAGGGAGGAAGCTCAGTCTGAGCAATACGGTGGACCCAGGGACCCTGTTTTCTAAGCCACAATGACCTGCAAAGTCTCAGGGTATTCTTGGTGACAGTGGGAGAGAACTGAAAGAGAACTGGGGAGTTGAGATTGGGATGGTCTGGGAATTCAAGTCGTCAGCAGAAGTGCAGATAAATTCCTTCCGAGTCCCTGGACTATGTGACATATTGCAACCTTCGCTGTACTTTCTCTGTATCTCCATCTTGTCCTCTCCATGTGTCCCATGAGTTGAATTGACAATCTTTTTTTTTTCTTTTTAATATTCATTGGACATCTGCTTTGTGCTTGGCTTAGTACTAAGTGCTGAAGAGTCAAAGGAAAACATGACGTGGTCTCTGTCTTGGTGGAACTCAGAAATCGTGTTGACTGGGGAGGAAGGCCTGACAGGGGAGGATTAGTCTGCAGGTAGAAGAGCTAGAAAGTAGAGCGCCTATGGCAGCAGTGAGGGAGGATCCATTTTGTGAGAGAAGAGGTGGTCAGGGAAGGTTTGGTGCGCTGTCTTCTTCCTCTTTTTTCTATCCATTTGAAGTTTTATCTATGTCCTATTAAGGCCTGGGATATATACACATATCCATCCAGCCATCCAGTTGTCCATTCACCCACTCATCTGCCCATCCACACATCCATCCATTTATTTACCCCTCCGTACACTTACTCATCCACCCGCCTATCCATCCACCTATTTATGCTTGCATTCACTTATTCTTTCATCCATCATGCATTTTTTACATGTGTCAGTGTTGGCCAGGCATGCTGAGTGCCTACAAGCAGACACTATCTTTGCTGTAACTTCTCTTCTATAAGTAGAAGATGATGAGCTGTGTTCGTATTGGGCTCAGGCCCAGAGCATGGAGCAGGACCGAGACTTGGAGGAGGGGCTGAATCCCTCCGTGTAGTCTGGTTGTTTCTGTTACAAGCTCTCATTACACCAGAGCCAGGAGGGCAAAAACAGATGAGGCTATTTTAATTACAGAACAGACTGCAAATGGCATTAGTCTTAACAAGGAAGCATGTAGGTAGAGCTGGCCAAATGAATGGGGGTGGGGAGAGGTAGAGGAAGTGGAGGGTCGCAGGTGTCTTCCTTTCACATGGCGTTCAGAGACACCATCAAAATGGACAGATCAAGAAACAGAGACTTTCTTGGTATTTAAAAACTATGGCATTGCGCCAGCAGGTGCCATGGTGGTTATGGCGCTAGACTCCCACATGATTGACCATGGTTTGAGTCTAAGACTTGGCAGCTTGAAAAAGATTGTTTTGGGTGAGTGTGTATGTGCATGCCCAGAATCCCAAGAGGAGAGTGGAGGAGTAGAGGAGAAGGGGTTACAGTGTGGCCATCCCCCAAGGGGGTGATTTCTCCCCCCCCCCCCCATAGTGAGTACATATGCCCTGTAGCAAAAACCTATTTAAAGTTTCAAAGATAACCAGTAGAGGAAAAAAACAAGACATTAAAAAAAACCTAACCAGATTTAAGAGGAAAAGAGGTGGGAGGAGTAAAAGTGAGCCAAGTTATTCGTCTCCATAGTGGTAACTCTGGGAGGTTATTTAAGATTGCTACCTAGAAATAGTGGCATAAAAATAGTAGCTAATATTCAGAGTCTTAGAGGTAAATGACTAGTGGAACAAGAAGTAGAACTGGTTGGAAGTGGTTACCTCCGGAAGTAGGACCAGGGCTAGGTAGGCAGGAGGTTTAATCCCACTGTGCATATGTCATTTCATGTCCACATGTGCAAATACAGACATATAATTCTTAGATTATTCACCATGTATACATATGTTACTTTTATTTTGTTTAAGAAAAAGATTTTTATGGATTTTTTGGGGGAATTCATTGCCCATTTTTGTCTTTCCTTCTCTCTTTCTAGATGATCGATTCCCAGAATATGGCAAAGTGGAGTTTGTATTTTCTTATGGACCAGAAAAAATTCAAGGTAAAAGACAAGTGAGAGTTCATTCTTCCACGTCTGCTCCCCCCATCTTGCTCCGTCCCCACCTGCCCCCACCATTCTCCTGCTGGACTGCTGGGTCATTATTAAGCGACCTATGATTGAAAGGCAGGCCTGCAGTAGAGGATCTGGGCATCAGAGTGGACCCCTAGCTAAACATGAACCAGTCACTTAATCTCTGGCTAAAAAAATAAGAAAGCAGACAGAGAGGCGTTGAGTCGGATAAACTGTTCTGGCTCCATTAGGTCATCGTCCTGTTATATTCAGAGTGAGGCTCATGATGGAGGGTGTGGCTGGGGGGACGCTCAAAGGTGCGGGGTGGACGATGAGTATTTATGAGTCCTGAGGCGATCCAACCTGAAGGCCCATGTAATAATAACCCTCAAGCCTCTAGACCTAGGTTATATGTGGAGACCAGTTGTTCTCCATCGTCTCCGAGGGCAGAGTGGGAAGAGATGAAGCTAGAGGGACTCTAAACAGGCTACAGGAAGGACTGCCAGGCCGGGAAGGTAACTCAGTCTGGAAGGCCTGGCTTGCACCGTGCTCTCCTGGAGCTCGGCTTTCTACGGGTGGGGAGGGAACTTGCCTCTGCCTTCAGGCCTGTCTTTAAGTGAGGGGCAGGGACACGCCAGGCACGACCTTTGGGAGGCCTTATATCCTCCTGGTGTCAAGGCTGTGGTCTCCTTGCCGTCTCTGTCCCACTGCAGCCCGCTCTTATCCTTGCTGTCCCACACTCCCTTCTTCTGACTCTCTTGACCTTGTCCTAGGGACCTCGAGGACACAGAACAGAAATAGGCAGACACCCAGCCCGGGGGGGCCCCTAGTTCTGTCCTAGGGGGTCCTCATTGCTCAATGCCTGTCCTGATTTACCCCTATGACTCGGCAGGAGCCTTTTTCAAGAATGCAAGAAACTAAACTCCTGGGTTTTCCATCCGGCTTGAGCCACTGGTCCCGCCCCACCATGCTCAAGCAAAAGAAGTCCCTCGGGGAGCGTCCTAGGGGGAGCTGCTTGTCTTCCTGTTTTTGCAGCTGCTGATCGCTTTCCCCTCTCCTCCTGTCTGCCTGCCTGCCCCCACCCTTCCCATCCCGCCCAGGCATGGAGCACCTGGAAAACGGCCCGAGCGTGTCTGTGGACTACAACACCTCGGACCCCCTCATCCGCTGGGATTCCTACGACAACTTCAGTGGGCATCGAGATGATGGCATGGAGGGTAGGTGCGGACCATGGCTTCCAGCCCCTGTCCAAACTGCACATCCCCAGCCCCAGCCCCGTAGTTCTGGCTCTCTTGCTGCAGTACCATAATAGGTTCAGAGTGGAGACAGAGGCACCCCTGAGAGCTCACAGTTTTTTACGCAAAAAAGGCAAAAACATGTGACTTTGTTAAATGACCTCAAGGACAGAACTCGAGAATGTAGCAAAATGGCTTCACAGGGCTGTCATAGAGTATACTACTGCCGCCAAGTAAGTGACACAGACAGCAAGTCTCTGAAATTGGCAAGGAGAAATTCTTGAGAGCTGGAGTGGTCTGGGAGAGCTCCTTGGAGGAGGTGGCCTTGTGTAAAGTTTGAGATAAAACCCTCCCAACTCCTCCTTGCTGCAAATGCAGCATGTGATATGTTTCTTTAGAACCCACTGTTGGATTTCTTCAGGCTCGCTACCTGAATTCTCAGGGCCAGATCACCAGGACAGAGATGCAGCATCTAGGCCCTATATGCTTTCAACAACAGCCAAGGAAAATGCTTGAGAGCTGGAAACAAACCCATAGGCTCCAGAATTTGAAAAGAAAGCTGCAGAATTGAAATGGATACATGTTTAATTTAGCTACAGAACCTAGTGTTACACCAGATGGGCAACTGTAACTCAGGTCAATTCTCCAGAGTTCAGCCTGAATTCTACTTATTGATGTGGTCCATTGAAATATGTGTGGTGGGGTGGGTGCGGGGAGTGGGTGGGTGGGGCCTCTGGAACTGAGTGTGCCTGCAGCCCAGGAACTCTTGAGATGCTGTCTGGGGACTGGCTGCGGCTTGTTTTCCTGATCTGGTTACAAGACTACAGCGTGTTGGAGCAGAAAGGATCCTCTGGTCCATCTGGCCCACCCCGATCTGTTTTCTGTTGGGGTAGTTGAGCACCTCCCTCAAAGTCGGGTCCCCTACTTTATCTCCACAACTCAGGATGCGTCTCTCTCTCTCTTTCTCTTCTCTTTCTTTCTTCCTTTTATTTATTTTTCCCATAGGGCATGTGTGCTCGCTGGAGAGAGACAGGGAGAGACAGAGAGCGGGAAAATAAGAAATCACTCCCTAGGGGGATGGCCACACCACAGGTCCTTCTCCTCCATTCTTCTCTTGGGATTTTGGGCATGCACACGTGTACCCAGCGTGTTCTCAGGCTTCTGGGTCTAGGACTTGAACCACAGACTTGGCCATGTGGGATCCAGTGCCTTAACCACCATACCACCTGCTGGCCCCAGGGATACGCTCTTTCAAGGATGGCAACACCCAGCCTCTGGGCTTTTCTCCCAGTTGAAGCCAGTCTGGGGACCCTGGGCACATGGTAAGGCTGGATTAAGGAGAACTGGGCTGTGAGCCCTCACTCTTCTCTCGTCCCTTTGCATCAACCGGCTTGCTGTTTTTCTCTTCAAGGGTTTGGATTTGATGACTCTACTCTGGAAGTCTTTTAGGCATTGCTTTTTATTTTTTTTAAGTGTTTATTTTTTGAGAGAGACACACCCCCAGCAGGGTCTTCTTGCCATGATCCATCTCAGCCTCAGCTGGCCTGGATCCTGGGCACATGCGTGTGGACCTGGTGTGCACAGAGAAACCCTACAGGTCCAGGACTGCAGAGTGTGTGTTACTGTCGCCACCAACTGGCCCGTAGGCTTTTCCTTGAAATGTCTCTGACCTTGGGGGCACTGACATGAGCAGTGGATTTCAGAGTGCTGGGATGAAGGCGTGTGGGTGGACTGGGACGAGGGGCGTGTAGGGCACCTTCTTTCCGTGCAGCATGATAAAGTTAGGGGCTTGTCCTCATACCTGCCCTAGTTCCTGTCCGGTTCCTGGTCTGCTTTCTCCCTCCCCAGAAACTTGGTGCCCTCAGATTGTCCAAGACAGCCCACCAGGATCGTCTCCACCCTGCAAGGCTCCTCCAAAGCACCCCTCACCCCCACCCCTGCAATCCCATCCTCTTATGCTGAGTGGCTGAGGAGAAAGCAAAGGGATGAAATGAGTTAGTGCAGAGGCACCAATGGCTGCCAGCCTAATTGCTCATTGTTCTGGGAGGTTTGCATTTTTAACAAGGACACTTGGCGATTTGAAGGAATTTTTAATGTCTCCCCATCTCTCCCTGGTGCAGATTCAATGCGATGATAAATGTAGAAACATTTAGTAAACTGTGACGGGCCAGGCAAATAAAAGGTAGAATAATTAAGGACACGGAGTGGATGTGGGAGAGACAGGGCTTGGGGCTGTGAGGGAGGGGGGGAAGGAAGGAAGGAGAGTGATGGTCAGAGCTAGAGAGGCCTGAGGACAGCAAGAGACAGCAAGAGACAGTGAGAGACAGCAAGAGGCAGGGCTCCTGCCCCTGGCCCTTCCTCCTCTCCCCTCGGATCTGGATCCATTTCCTTAGGGAGGGTGATGGAGCCAGTGGGACCTTTTAGTCAGTTAAAGGTCAACTGGTCCTGCAGGGACAGAGGGGTTCCTGTCTGAGACTGAGAAGCTGGCCGTCTGCCTGGGTGAGGGAGTTCTTGCCCCTGCTGTGCTCTTCCCTGGCCAGCCCTGACTATATGGCTGAGGCAGTCCCCAGGGAGAGCCCACCCTCTTCTCCCTCCTGCTGGGCTGCATCCCCTCTGCCCCATCCAGGGATAGGAGAACAAGTTGGGCCAACCCTCATGCATGGGAGTGACATATTCCAATCCTGTTCCTGTCCGGGGGTACTTCCAGAAGGCTCTAGATTCTGAGCCCAGAGCTAAGAGTATTTCTCTCTGGCCAGTGGCAAGAGAGGGATGCAGGAAGCCTGTGTCTGTCTTTCCAGTTGTAGGCAAGTCCTTGTGCCTCAGTTTCCCTGAGTACTAGCTGGGATAAGAGTACCTAATCCCAGAGACTCCAGGGTGCAAGTTGCAGTTTGGGAGGGGCTTGGCCTTTCCCTGGGGAGTCCTAGGGCTAGGACCTAGGGGTGGATGGCCTCATGAGGCAATGTGGTGCCCAGGGTGGCTGGCCTGTTATCTGCAGAGGTCCCAGACTGGGCCTGGCAGGCTCACCATGAGGCCCTTTAGTGCAGTGGATGGGCATGTGTGTTCTAGAGCTGGACAGCGAGGGTTCAGGGCCTAGACCTCCCCTTTGGAGCTCATGCCTGTGGTTAGATTACTCAACCTTTCTGTTGTCTTAGTTTTTTCATCTACATACCTGGGACAGTAATTTACGTATTTCACTGGATTCTTTTTGTTTTCAGTGCCAGAGGGTGCATGCACTTGAGACAGAGAGAGAGAGAGGGAGAGAGAGAGAGAGAGAGAGAGAGAGAGAGAGAGAGAGAGAGAGAGAGAGAGAGAGGAAGCACCTCCCAGTGGGGTGTGGCCGCACCACAATCCTTTTTCCTCTATTTCTCCATCGCAGCAGGATTAGGGACATGCACACACATGTGCCTGACATGGTTTTCAAACCACCGGGGCAGGGATTTGAACCACAGTTGGTCATGTGGGATCTGTTTCCTAATGCACAGAACTTAACTGTGCTATGAGGCAGGCCCTTCACTGGATTTGTGTAGCAACTTTCATGGCAGTTCAGTGTTGGGAATGCTGCCTCTGGAGCCAAACCACCTGGCTTCAAATCCTTTGACAAGGTGCCTTTGTGCCTCAGTTTGCTCTGCTGTAAAACAGGGATTCAACCGAGTCATTTTAAGCAAGAGCCGAGGAGTGACTGCCTGTGGTGTTTCCTCAGGAGTGTCTGTCACATGAATCATGGTTGTGGCCAGCGCCTCTGCAGACATGCCTAAGGGAGAAGGCCTTGACTGACCCTGCGCCAGCCACAGTGCCAAGAACGAGAGTTGCATTCTCCTCTGACACTCACAGCCACCCCACAAGGGGACGGGACACCGCTGTGCCCGTATGGGGAACCTGGGATGCAGGGCTAGCACTGCGCTGTGCATCCTGGGCTAGCCAGTGTCCCGGGGCCTGTTCTGGGCGTCTGCCTCTGCGGCAATGCCTGGGTCCCTGCTGAGCCTGGGTGAATATCAACCTCTTGCTCTCCCTCTCACCCCTAGACATTCAAGGTCACCCCTGTCCTGCCTCTCACAGTGGGGCGGGGCTAGACAAGGTGAGTGGTTGTAGCGCCCCAGAGCCCGTGGAGCCTGCCTGTGTCTGGTATGCAGCCGGACTTCAGTGTGGGAGCAGACGCCTTGCCCCAACACCTGGCTTCCACCCCACAGGGGAGGGCATGGGCCAGGAACACCTCTGGAGAGGGGCCAGCCTCTCCAAAAAGGTAGAGAGAGGGTAGTGTTGCCGAGGCAAGGTGGGGCCATTTCTGGAAGCAGCCTACCCCTTACCTCCTCTGTTTCAGGCTTGCTGGAGGAGGGCGATAGGAGAGGCCAGGTTGGTCCCTCTGGAGCCTGCAGGCTGACTCAGAGGGAGGGCAGGGGGCACTGAGCCAGGCAGTGGGGAACAGATATCATCTCTGGCCCGTGTCCTCTCGAGTGACCTGAGTCCCCACTTTGCCCTCTTCTAGCATTGAGTGGTGTTCAGCAGTGGGTCCAGAGCTTCTGGTCCCCTGGGAAGCCTTTCTGAAGGCGACCTAACCATTGTCTTAGGACTGTTCTGTGTTTAACCCTTTCCTTGCTGCCTGTAGTCCCCAATCCAGTTCCCCCAGCTTTAAGTTCAAGTAGAGCCCTCTTCTACTCCATCAGCATATCCCTGATCAATCTTAGCAGCAAAATGAAGGAAGGAAAACTCATAAGGGACCTTCAGGTTCCCTGTAGGCTGAGCTCCCAGGCTGGGATAGCCTGGGGCTGTCACAAAGCCTGTCTAGTGCTCTCCTGCCCACTGAGAACACTGAGACCTGAGAGGGAAGGGACTTGCCAAAGGGGCAGGAAACCCTGTGAGGAACCCACCTTGCGGTTAGCTTGGCTCAGATTGTGCCAACCCCTTGTCCAGACGAAGAAACTCCAGGTGTGAGAGGGTCAGTGCTCTCACCTGGGGTCCTGAGCTGGAGATGAAGCTGATATTTGAATCCAGTTGTGTCTGACTCCAGATCCCTTTCTACCTCCTTTGGAACTCAGCTGCTCAGTACCCCCTACGGCCCTTCATTCACGTGGCTCCTTTGGGATAGTTGTTTGGTTCTTCAAACCCATAGGATGACAGGAAACTCACAACCACACAGGGCAGCTCGGTACCCTGCGGGAGGGGCCCAGCAACTAGAACCACAGAAAAGAGGGAGAAGGGACAGTTGAACCTCTGTGTGGCCATGAAGGCTGCAGTGGTGGGTGCTTGAGGCCATTCGACTCATTGTACTTAGGCCAGAAGGAGAGGGGTGTGACGAAGGTGACGAAGAACATCTGGAAGCTCCATACCAAGAACTCCTGACCAGACCAGGTTCTAGGCCAAGGGACAGTAGCCAAGGGACAGAGGCCTACCTGCCATCTCAGTGATTTCTTACTTTCCGAGAATCCCTCTGGCTAGACCCCCCGACCTGGTATGATTATCTGCTTGTGCAGCCATGACAGAGCAGCCCAGACGGGGGGGACTAAACAACAGAAATGTGCTTCCTCACGAAGTCCTCGCTCCTTGGCTTGGAGATGCCATCGTCCCCCTGTGTCTTCATTCATCTTCCCTCTGCAAGTGTCTGTGTCCTAATCTCCCCTTATAAGGATACCAGACACATTGGTGTGGGGGTCACCTTAAGGTCTGCATTTCACCTTAATCACTCTTTAAAGGCCTTATCTCCAAATACAGTCACATTCTGCGGGACTAGGGGTTAGGATTTCAACACATAAATCTGGGAGTTGAGGGGAGCACAACTCAGCCCATCTCACCCTGGAGGAGTGTTCAAGGTCACATGGACTCAGAGTCCTAGGCGTGGAGCTCTGAACGGGGAGGAAGTGGGGGTCTAGGGTAGGAGGTGGGAGAGCTCTGATTCCCCAGCCTTGGTTGTGAGCTGTCTCTGCCTCTCCATTTGATCTGGAGTCTACCGGCCAGCTCAGCGTTCTGGCTGACACCGTGTTCCACAGCCTCCAGAAGCCCCATTAGCTCTTTGGCCCGAGTTCTGAAGCCCCATGCCCAGATTCCAGCTCTCCCTGGGTGGGAGCAGGGCTATGTTTTTGCCTATGCTGCACAGAGCAGTCTCCAAATTCCTCCAGAGTGTTCCAGGGCAAGCCTTCTTGGAAGCAAGCACCAGGACCAAGGGGCATGAACTGCATTCTGCCTGTGAAAATCCCAAAGGCTGACCAGGCCTGAGTTGCCTCTCTGCCCCCAATTCACTCCTTCCCTTCCCTGACCTAGACACTGAGTTGTTTAGAGTTGCTCATAACTTCGAAGAGAGGATGGGGACTAGGGGCTGGTGCTGGGTAAACAAGGGACAGAAAAGCAGATTGCTCTGGGCCTAATGACAGGGGTCGTGAGCCAGAGGTGGAGTTGATATTTGAATCTTTACGATGACAGGGCGCTCACTACCACACAGGGTAGTAAAGGGAGAAAGCGTAAGTCCACTGGCCTGGCTGAAAATGGTAAGGTGGACGGGGTCTATGCCACTTCTGCATTTCTCCTGCTTGGTGCCATCAATCCCTTCTTCTTTGCCAAGGGCAGTCTCACCAGAGCCAGTGGCTGGTGACCAGGGTACTGCTCAGCCCTCAGGCTTTGTGAAGACTGGTGGTTCCCTTCCCCAGGGAAGAGCATGCAGCTCTGAAGGGCACCCACACTCTCCTCAAGTTGTTTTGCCTGAATTGGGAAGAGTATTCCTGTCTAGGGCCAGAAATCCCTGGCCTGTGATGAGTGTACATGAACTGGGCTTGTCCAAGGACTCTGATTTTTTTTTAAGAGAGAGGAGGGAGGGAGGGAGGGTAAGAGATACAACAGATAGGCAGAGAGAGAAGGAAAGGATTAGATGAGAGACAGACATAGCAGATACTGGCCTGGAGGCAGGAAATTTGGGCTCAGGTTGTCCTTGGTAACACCTTTTCTGAAAGTCTTATTTATTTCTTATAAAATGAGAAGGTTGAAGTGCAGTGGTTCTTTCCATTTCTTTGAGCTCAATATTGTTTCTTTTTGTGATTTGTGAGGAAGTAAAATGAGCTTGCTGAGCTTCCCTCACAGACATTCCCAACTCAAACTCAGTGGTGTATCAGTCAGGAGAGGCTCAGTTATACTGCAGTAACAAACAGTCCCATGTTCTCAGTGGCTTAATCCAACAAAAACATGTTTCTTGCCCATGCTACACATCCAGCCTGAGCTGGCTGGAGTCTCTTCTTCTCGTAGTTACTCTAGGCTAACAGTAGCCTTATCCCCTATATGTGTCATCATTGTTGCAGCCATAGGAAGAGGACAGTGACTTGCTCTTATCTGGAAATGACACACTTCTACTCACATTTCATTGGGCAAAACCAGCCACATGTTCATGTCTAACTTCAACGGGAGCAGGGAAGTTGGGTATGGGAATAACTCATCTCTACTCTAGGGATTAAGACTCTGGGATCTAGAATCAAATGTTCTAAACTCTATTGTTTATAACTGTATTATTTTGTCAAATTCCTTGCCTCTCTGAGACCCAAATGCATTGTCTATAAAATGTGTACAAGAGCAGTAGCTTCCTTGCGAGGTTGTTTTTTGAGATTCAGAGAGGTAATATGTATGAAATGTGCAGAGTAGGGTTTGGGATGTATGATGCTGGCAGCGATGTGTGTGTATTATTATTGTTGAAGCACTGGAGAGATTATGTAGATGTGATTTTGAATGTACAAGCCCTTTCCTCTTAAGAAAAAAGCTGTGTTCTCTGAACGCATTTATTCTTTGGGAACCACCTATAGCTGGCTCTGTTCTGGGAGCCTTACTCTTGGAAGTCAGGAAGTCTGCCTGCTATGTGTCCTTCTCTGGCCCTTAGTTTCTTTATCAGTAAATTGAGAAGGACAGATTCCAAAAGGGGCTTCTAGCTCTAAAATCCTAATGATGGTGATGACGATGATGACAGTGATAAGATACTCACTTGTCAGGCACTTACATTCTATTGGTTAATCCTCCCCCCTCCCCCCGCCCCAGGCCTAGAGCTGAGTAGACTGAGCATGCGGGTTGTGGGGTGTAGTATAAAACCACTGTGTTTTGATATTACTGCCCTATGTTTCGCCTGCCCACAAAAGATGTTAGGGCAGGTCCCATCTCTTTTTTGGTCACTTTCAGATCATAAAATATCCTCTGATCAGTGATAAATATGTCCTGTGCCAGGGAACTTGGTACTTCATTCAGAGTTACTGTTTCCTGTTGTCGGTTTGGGAACTTGGTTGTCAGCTGTGGGGTGTGTGTGTGTGTGTGTGTGTGTGTGTGTGTGTCTGTCTGTCTGTAGGGAGCTCAATAGGTTTTCTCTGTGTTTTCCTGACTTAGGCATTTAGGGTTAGGGAGCGAGGGAAAAAGGAACATTGTGGAGCATCCTTGCCTGCCTGGCACCCATCATGAGTTGTACAGGCACACTGTATGGAGACAAAGGTACCGATGATGGGACTCCTGAGTTTTTACCAGTACAAGTGTCCTGAGTGGCTGAATGCTGCCCTGTCTCTCCCGTAGTACTGTAGTGTGTGTTCTGGAGATGCCCCTGCAACTCCCCATGAGCCTTTTCACTCATTGCTCCCTTTGGGTGGCTGAATGCAGGCCACGTCCCTCACTCCCTCTAGTTCACTCCTGCTGAAATCTCTTCACACCTGTAGGTGGCCCTCTTAGGCAGGATCTGAGGTGGCCCAGGCTACCCTCCTGCTCTCTCTCACCTTGGTCCATGGAGGCTCTTAGGCACTCCTGGCTTCAGCCAGTAGGCTCCTGTTGAGCTCTGAGCAGAGTCATGTGGAGGGGGGAGACACCTCCAGCAAGGTGGGACTTGTTGCCAGCTACACACTCTCCCAAATTCCTTTTATAATCTTCCACTTCCTGATTTTTTTTAATACTTGTGATGTGTCTGTATGTGAGTGTGGGCACATTTTTAAAGCCACAGAGCAGTTTTCAAATGTCTCTCTCTTTTAAAAATAATTGAACTGTATTGATACATTTTAATATTATGACGTCACCCATTAAAATATACAATTCCAGGAGTTCGAGTGTATTTAAGCTCGTACAGTCATCATCATAATTTAATTTTAGAATATTTTTATCACTCACAAATAATCTTTTAGATCCAGTAGCTGTCATTTCCCATTTCTAGTCCCAGCCCTCATCTGCTTTATCTTTATAGATCTGTCTATTCTGGATGTTTTATATAGATGAAGTAGCACAATGTATGGCCTTTGGTGTCTGGCTTCTTTCACTTAGTATGATGTTTTCAGAATTCATCTGTGTGGCAGCATATATAATTCTTTCATTTTATTTATTTATTTATTTGAGGTATTTTTGTCATAGGATGTGTGCCCTCACCGAAGAGAGAGACAGAGACAGAGAGAGGGAAAGTGAGAAATGCACCCCCTCCCTTGCTCCCTCCCCCAATGCAGGGGGAATGACCACATCACAATCCCTTCTCCTCCATTTTCCTCTCAGGTTTTTGGGCACATACACACATGTGCCCAGTGTGATTTTCAAGCTGCTGGGTCTAGAACTTGAACCATGATCAGTCATGTAGGGGTCCAGAGCCTTACTCACCATATCAAATGCTTGCACCATAATTCTTTCATTTTTATTGCTGAACAATATTACAATGTATGGCCATACCACATCCTGTTTATCCATACCTCAACATCAGTTGAACATTTGCGTTGTTTCAATATTTTGGCTATTATGAAGAATGCTTCCATGAACATTTATGCACACGTTTTTGTATGGACATATGTTTTTATTTCTCTTGCATTTATAACTAGGAGTGAAATTGCTGGGTCATCTGGTAACTCTGTGTTTAATCATTTGAGGAACTGCCTATTTCCCAAAGCGCCTGCACCATTTTACATCCCTCTCAGGAATGTATGAGGGTTCTAATTTCTCTACATTTCCACAAGCAGTTGTTATTTTCTGTCTTTGGGCTTCTAGCCATCCTAGTAGCTAACTAGGATGTAGCTGTTGTCATTGACTCATTTTTGTTTTGATTTACATTTATTTCCCTAATAATTAATGATGTTGAACATCCTTATATGTGTTAATTAGCAATTATATATCTTCTTTAGAAAGATATCTATCTAAATTCTTTATCTATTTTGAAAATTATATATATATATTTTTATTGAGTTACAAATATTCTTTACATGTCCTGGCAACAAGTCCCTTCTCAGATATATAGTTTGCAAATATTTTCTCCCATTCTGTAGGTAATCTTCTCATTTCTTGGTGTCAGTCACATTTTTTTTTTACAAGCTCTGCATGGCCTTCTCCAGTTCTATTTTTGGAATATGGCATTCATTGCCTTCTGGCCTCTTTCATAACTGAGACCCAAGTACTTCCACATTACCATCCAATTACAGATAGTGTTCCCATTTTATAGGTGAGGGCACTGAGGGAAGTAGCAGAGAGGTTAAGGACTTTGTCTGAGTCTCCTGAATAAGTGGTGAAGGCAGGCTCCCAAGGCGATGGAGGGGCTGGAACCAGAGTTGGTGATCAGCGCTGCTGCCTATCAAAGGACTATCTAACCCCTGAAATGCTTTAGGCTACATGGCCTGATTCTTTCTAGCCACACAACTGGTACCTGGCTTGGCCTGGAAAGGCCGTCTGTTACACACAGAGGGAGGCTGAGTTTCAGACCCCTGGATGCCGAGCAGCAAAGTAGCCCAGGAGGTCTGTCTCCCAGCTAGTCCAGCTGCGATGGGCCCCGATTCCCTTCACTTCAGAGCCCAGATGAGAAGATGATTGAGGGCAGTGAGAAGGTGGTCCCTCGGGGTTAGAAATTAGGCAGTTGGGCAGGGCAAGGTGAGGCAGTGGGAGAGGACTCATATGCCCCACAGTGACTGTTTGCCCTTGACACATTTTCTCAGGGTTTGACATCCTTGCCTATTGAACTTTTGAGTAAGATGCAGGAAAAGCTAGCAAGAGGCAGGAGTACAAGATTGCAGGTGGTCCCAGAAAGTATAGAAAAAGGAGCCAAGGATCCTGGAGTGATCCTCTGCCTCTTGTGTCCGAGCAGAGGCTTTCAGGGGGGTGAGTTCTTAAGTGTGGGTATGAGAGGCTGGGATGTGGCACCAAACTGATTTTTGTTGGGAAATGCCAACTGAGTTTCTGGAGAGGGCAGCCCTCTGGTCTCTTACTGCTGGGTAAGGGGGAAGGACAAGAAAAGGAGAAATTCAGAGCTGCCACTGAAAGCCTCTGTCCTTGATCTTTAGTATCACATAGGACAAAGGGCTTGGATTACAGCAGGAGAGGCTGGTGTTAGCCACCTGCCAGCACTTCCTGACTGTGAGAGGTGGATCAGCTGTGGCAGGGAGATTGTCTCTCTTGTCCTCTTGGCCCCTTTGGGCAGAGATGTTGAGACATGAGGAAGGTGGGTCTCAGGGTAGGATGATCTGCACAGAGATAGTGACAGAGGCATGGATGAAATGACACCTGAGGAGGATGCTGGGTTCCTTCTGCTCTCCCAAGAGGAAGAGTCCTCTCCTGAGTTACTGGGACAACCAGAGTACTAGAGTTCAAATGCAAGGTCAGTCTGACCTTGTAGGTAAAGAAGGTGACACCACTGACCCAGCACCTGCTGGCCATCTGCTCAGTACTGTTCCTCACTGGGCAGGTCTAGGTTTGTCCTGATGCCCTCGGACCCTTAGCTGGCCCTGCTCCACAAGCAGCTGCAGGCTCTGCCCGTTGAACAGGCGGTAAACCAATACCCTCCTGAGTGAATGTGCCTTTGGTCCTCTGTAATCTCTGCCATCAGGTGGAGGTTGGCAGGCCGGAGCTGCGCTCAGTAGATCCAGAGCTCTTGGCCAGCAGCTGGGGGTGGGGGCACAGTCTGCTCTCCTGTTGTGCTCAAATATCCAGCTGAAGGCAGGGGAGAGAGGCAGGGAAGAGGGGAGCGTGTGCTCTTTCTCCCTCAGCCACCCTCCCTCTTCGTCTCCAGCCAGACCCACAGATAGGGGCAAGTTAGCTGGACCCATCAAGACCACAAGATACTGACTCTATGATCATGCCCAAGAAAAGAAATTTCAGCTTCCACGGGTCAAAAGCTTTTCTTACCCACCTAAAGATGCTTTTCACCTGTCGTCCTCTTTCTCCCTTCTCTCCCCTCCATTCTCTTTCCCTTTCTTTTCTCTCTTTTTCTCACAGATTTTTAACTGATCACCTACTTGGTGGTGAGCCCTCAGCTAATGCTATAGATAAAGAAGGCCCTGAGGCTGGTCAGAGACAGTGGGGCAGGTGATCAGACAGTGCATCGTCCACTCTGACCCACAGCTGAATAGGCTGGGCTCAGCCAGCCAACTCCTGGGGACAGAGGGGACCAGAGGGATATGGCATTATAGAGGAGCTGCATTTGGCGGGCTCTGAGATGACAGGTGGCATTGAAAGCAGAATTGTTTTTACAATTTGAAAGTGTCATAGCATGTGCTAGCAGGGGGCGTGGTGGTTAACATGCTGGATCCCATGTGCCTGACTTGCAGTTCGAGTCTTAGACCTGGCAGCTTGAAAAACATGCTGGGCACATGTGTGTGCATGCCCCAAATCTCAAGAGGAGATAGAGGAGAAGGGATTGTGACATGACCAATCCCTCTGGGGGGGTAATTTCTCTTTCTCTCTGGCAAGTGCACACCATCTTATACCATAAAGCTAAAAATATAAAAAATAAAAACAAATGAATAAAATGACGTGATGACATTTTGCAAGTCTAAGAAGGTGAGGGGAAGGAGGGCAATCGGACCTGACTGGCATTTAGCACACCGTGCTGTAATCACTGTGGCGGGGTAGGAATTGGGTGTAATGCTGGAAAGCGCAGAGGCGAGACAGGGAGAGGCAGCCACACACAGGAGAGTCAGGAAGGGAGAACAGCTGCAATGTAGGGTGAGGGGGGACCCAGTTCCTCAGGGTCCCTTCTGCTTCCAGGAGCTAAGCTGGGCTGGCCCTTGGGTCCTCCCCAGGGCCCTGGGCCCCATTTTCTGTCTTCTGTTGATGGGGTGCAGGGGCCTCTTCCCCCTTTGTTTTGTTTCCAGCGTTTCAGAGCAGTTTTTATCAGGAGTTTAAGAGTAAAGAAGGCACACAAAAGCCTGCAGCGGACCAGCTCCTGTGGAGTCTCCACCACATCACCCAGAGTCCTACCCGGGGCTGGGGCAGGTGCCAGCTCCAGTTCTGGCAGGGTGTGTGGCCCCAAGATGGGCCTCTGGTTGCCAGCCTTCCAGCCTCTCCATTCAGCTCACCTCAGCATCGAGGCTTTGATAGTGCAGGTTCTCTTCCTGGATTATTCTGTGTGACTCCTATTCAAGCCCTGGGAGGGTGGGCGTGCTCCTCCCTGCCTTTGGAGGCAGTGCGCTGGCTCTCATTCTCCTTGCCCAGGGCACTGTACCCGGATTTGCCCATTGGTGCTCGCTGAGGCTGGTTTGGTCTTTAGCAAATTTAGCTCCTTCACTAATTGTCCCGTCCTGCCTTTTAGGTCAATCTCTCCATCAGCCTTTGAGAGGCAGCATCCTCCCTGGAGCCTGTCTGCTACCTGGCATCCTCTCTTCCTGCAACAGAGCCACCCCCACTTCTTGCTCCACGCTCCAGGTCCCTGCTTTCTGTCCCATGGACAGTTTTGAGGCCACTTACGGGAAAAACTTTCAATGGATCTGGGTCTGGCGAGTGATCAGTTCTTTTTCTTTTTACGATAGCCCTCCCTCGACTTCCCCAGCAGCTCACGGATGATTCATCCCCTATAAATCTCTTCCTTTCTTGTCTGTGCCCCTCTCTCTGGCAAGAGACCTTCTACATCCCTGCCAAAGTCACTGAGTTCACGCTGCTTCAGAATAGGCGGCCTCCATTGGCCCAGCTGCAGTAGCGTGTGCTGGACGCCGCTGCTTGGCAGGCTGGGGCCACATGGGAGGCTTGAGTTCCATTCCTACCTTAAAAGGATGGGTGTGGTGACAGGAGGTGCAAGGATTGGGACATAGTGATAGCCTGTCTAACAAAACGCCTCTCTCTCGCACACACACACAGAATTAGAAGCCTCCATTAAAATTAAGGCCATGGTAAGAGTCGCGTCATCATATGGAGTGAGAAGGATGAGACCCATGTTCCTGGGAGGCAGTGGGTCCTTGGGTAGGTGGACCCTTGACTGGCACCATGTTGGTTGAGAGCAGGGGCTCAGGACTCGGAAAATTAGGGGTTAAGCCCTAGCTTTGCCTTTTGCTTTTGTTGATCTTGGACAAATCATTTAGTCTTGCTGAGCCTCGGTGTTCTCACCTGTAAAATGGGGGAGAATAGTTCCTGTGATACAGGGCTGAGAATTCAGTGAGACAATCTGTGAGTACTTAGTTCACTGCTTTTTGTATATAACACTGTCACCATAAAGCATTTGCTTTTACGAATAGCATTGCCTGACCTTGGAGGATACTTTATAACATACTTCCCCAAGTGTTAGTCAGCTCACCATTCAGCCTTCCCGGCTCTTGAGCTGAACTTTGACCCTGGGCCTCTGGCTGCATGTCCAGTGATCACACACCGAACCAGGTGTGTGTGTGTGAACCTTTTCCCCATTATTGTTCAAATGCCATGCTCCATTCTCTGTGTGACTCACTCCCTCTGCTGTTTAGGGGACCGGGGAATTAATGTATCTAAGTCCTGCTTCCCTGATACTGGCCAGGCCTCCGCCATTTGAGAAAAATATCAGAATGCAGGAGACTGAGAATGACGTGGTTGTAGGTATAACCTTGAACCTACTCTGTTGATGAGAAAGAAACAAAAGAGAAGCAAAATGATCTGTGTTCTTTGGTACATGGGTTATCCTCAGGAACATTCACTCATTCATTCACCGGATATTTAAGTGCCTACTATGTGCTAGTCACTATTTTAGAAACTGAAGGCATAACAGTGAGTAAAACAGAGACCTGCCCTTGTGGGAGTTCTGTCTTCCACGACAGAGGAAGACAGAAAATGAAGTATATTCTTAAAGGTTTTTTTTTCTTTTGATAGAGTATGTGAGTGTGCACAACAGAGAGAGAGAGAGAGAGAGAGAGAGAGAGAGAGAGAGCGAGAGAGAGAGAGAGCACCTTCAAGGGTCTGATCATGTCATGATCACCTTCCTCCAGTCCTCCAGCCCATCTGATCTTGGGCTTGCATGGGCTTAGCCTGGTGTGTTTCAGGTTGACTGGGCTGGGGATTCAAACCACTGTAGCCATTTAGGACCCAGCTTCTCTTGGGTGGTGCATTATTGCCAGGCTATGTAGCCTGTGCATAGTTTTTAAAAAGATGTAATAAGTGAATTACAGAGTATTTCAGAAGTTGATAAATACTCTGGTGGAAGAAATAGAGCAGAGGAAGGATGATCAGGAATGAGAGTGTGAGATGCTGAGTTGAAATTTTTAAAAAAGGTGGTCAAGTCTAGCTTCTACTCAAGAGGAAACATTTACTTGAGCAACGATTTGAAATACCTGGGGGAGAACGTTCCAGGCAGAGGGAACAGCAAGTGCAAAGGTCCTGAGGCAGGAGCTTACCTGAGAGGTTTGGAAGCAGCAAGGGCGCCAGTGTGACTGAAGCGGAGGCTGTTGTAGTGGATAAGGTCAAAGGTAATGGGATCACTTAGGGCCTAACAGTCATTATAAAGATTCAGCTTTTATGTATTGTGAGGATCTTTTCACGATATACACAGTCTTCTGGATTTTTCCTCCTGCATAATATTCTACTGTGCATACATCCTGTGCTTTATTAATTAGTACTGTATTTAAGTAACGTGAACATGTACGTTTTTCCCAGTCTTTTGCTGTTTATAAAAACTGCTGCAGTGAATACTCTTGTATATGTATTGTTTTCATTTGTGCCAGTTTATCTATCTATAGGACAAGTTTCAAGAAGTAAAATTGCTAAGTGGAAGAACACATACATACATAATTCATAGATGTTGCCAAATTGGCCTTCATCAGGGTTGTATGAATCCACGCTCCCAGCCAGTGATATCGTTAGGGGCCAGGGGGAAGATCTGCCTCCTTTATGTACACTCTCATTATGTGAGATATTGTTATGTGCGCATAATTTCTTTTAATCCTCATAACTCTCCTGTGGGCTGAGTAATTTTGTTTCCATTTTACAGGTGAAGAAGTAAGCACAGAGAGGTTAAGTAACCTAGTCATGTTTACCCAGCGAGGTAGATCTTGAGTTCTGATACCCACTGTTTGTCAACGTGGAGTTTCTCACCACTTCTTCATGAGGATGGGACCAGCAGTTGGCATAATGGCTATGTCGCTGGACTCCCATGTAGTCGACCAGGGCTTGAGTCCTGGACCTGGTGGCTTAAACTCACGCTGGGCGTGTGTGTGCGTGTGTGCCCAAGATCCCAAGAGGAGAATGGAGGAGAAGGGATTGCGGTGTGGCCATCTCCCCTGGGGGGGGTGATTTTTCGCTTTCTGTCTCTCCGTCTCTCTCTGGCAAGCGCACGCGCCCTATAGCAAAAACCTCTTCACAAGAACAGGAGTCCTGGAGAGCTCTGTCTCCTGCTGCATGTAGCTTGGAATTTGCAAGCCTTGGGACTAAGGAGACAATTCAACTGGGAAGCTTCACCATTTACTGTCTGTTTGGCTCTCCCGTTACTGTGTCCTCATCCTGGAGACCCTTGTAGGCTAGTGGCAGGATGGGGAGTGGCCAGCCTGAGGGAGCTGGGACCACAGTCGCCCAGCTGGCCAGCCCTGACTTTCCCTCTTGTCCTCTCCCATCGCCAGCCCTGGTGGTGAGGCCTGGGAGGCTGGAGGCTAGCTCATTCTGCTCTGGGTGGGGAGCTGCCTGCCGCTGTCTGCAGGGTCAGTTTGCACCAGGGATTGAATTTCTGCATTTCACTGATGAAAATAAATCAGGCTCTTTATTGTTCTGGATGGCCCTTGGTACTTCTGCAGCCTGGTGTGTATCTTCCTGGAAGTCACCATTTCTGTCCTAGCCCCAGGGGTTTCCTGGCTACTGCCGAAGCAGGTTTGAACCAGTTTGGAGCCTGGAGCCACTAGGGCAAAATCAAGGAGGAGAGGAGATGAAGGCCCACAGACTCCAAGGGCGCTGGAATCCAAGCAGTGCTAGGCTGAGCATCTTCTCTGAATTGGATCCTTGGTCAATACCTGGGCAGGATTTCAGAGATCCTTGGGTGTACTCCTTCATTGCACGGAGAGGGGAACTGAGGCCCGTCGCTTCGTGCTTGGGCCCTTTGACTCCTAACCTACTGCTGCTGCCAGGCACTATTTCTCCAAGGTCTATTGTCTACAGCTGGTTAAAGACTGAGGCAGAGTCAAGAGGCGGGTGTTAGCCGTTACTGGAGTGGTGAAGGTCAGACATCCAGGATGCTCTGGCCATGGGGGGAGATGAGAAGTGGGAAAGGTGGCAGGACTAGAATTTCTAGATTTCCCTGTAGCTGAGGAGAATCCTTATATCCCACACATCCATCTAGGTGGCATAAATGACCGTGGCGTATGGACTTGGGAACATAAGGCAATTTCTAGAGGGTTCTAACAAGGCCCTGGTACGATCTCAGTGCAAAGGCAACTCGGGACTCTTGTCCCAAACTCTCTTCTCTCCTGCCCTTCTCTTTCTCTGCTTAAGCATTATTTGCACCCACAGGACTCTCCTGCAGGGAATGGAGCATCTGCCCCAGATAACAGACCTGCTGGACTATCCTGTGACGCTTCTGGCTCCAGGATGCTGGGTCAAGGCTTCCGCTCCTGGGCCATTTTCCAGGTTGCAGGTGGAGGCTCCTTGTGATCTAAGAAGTAGCAGTGGGCCTGTCATTGCTGGGGGCAGGAGCTTCTGACTGCTCGTCTTTACATCTTTGCAGCTAGTCAGTGCCCTGACTGCTTGTCTAAGACTTTTGCCTTGTGTTGCTTTAGTTGCTTTTAAAAAAAAAATGTTAGCAGCAAAGTGTTCTTTGATGTTTGTTCTTCTCCTTCTCTAGGGGCAGTGAGATCAGATTTTGATATGAAAGCTCAAAGCTTCTCAGATTTTTCCTTCTTCCCTTCCTCCTGCCCTGCCTTCCTCTGTCTGCACATTGCCCAAGAACCTTCGAGAACTAGATGGGTGCTCCTCATGGAATGCAAGGGCAGAAAAGGCCTAGGGGGAGGGGTCTTAGGGTCCTGGCTCTTCTCTCTTATCCTGGCTTCCGTTCCACGATGGGTCAGTGAGAGTCATTTCCAGCCTGTCCTTCTGCAGCAGGGACATTCTACTTCTGGCCCATACCCCTGCTCACGTGTATGAACTGGCTCATAAATCCTTAGGAGGCCGCCTCATAGGGATGCCTGTATGATTCCCCTATAGTCATGCATAGGGGGACCTGTTTGCAAAAGGAAGTGGAGATCCATCCAGATCCTCTAGCCACCTGTAGCCACTTATGAATGGAACTGCAAAGACCCCTCAGCACAGAGCCACCACTCATACATGGAACTGCAAGACCCCTCTGTACACAGCTGCCACTTATGCATGGAATTGCATGGACCTCCACCCCACTCCACCCCTCAGTGATGGGAGCTGTAATTATAAAGCTGCATAGCCAGTTTGCTAGCCAGTACTTATGTGTGGATGCTGAAAGAATGGCTTGTGTTGGGTCAAGAATGGGGATTGGCCCCAAGTGTAGATAAGTTTGCGTGTGACTTGGAACCAGCTCGGAGCAGTGCCCTCCATGTTTCCAGAAATGCTTTGGGCCCTGGAAATATCCTTAGGATGAATGCATAAAATTCCCAGGGTTCCACTCTGTTGGGGACAGCATTCCCTTGGGTACTGACATTGGAGCAGATTATTCTAAACCTGCATTGTGATTTAATTGTCACTCTCCACTCCTTTCTGCTTGTTGGATCCTCCAGATGCTAATCCTTTGCATTCTTTATCTCCTTTCTTGTTCTTCCCTGTCACTGGGAAACTGAAAGAATGTGAGCCTCAGAGTCAGACAGACAGTGCAGTCTTGACCAGAGCCTCAGTTTCTTTACCAGGAATATGGACGTACTGATAACTATCTTGAAATGAGAGAACACCCATTGAAGTGCAAGCATGTAGTTAACCTGCCGGCCTCATTCCATTCTGCTTCTCATTCCTTACCCCAAGCCCATTGCCACACAACTCATTCTCCCAGCATCCTCCCCAAGTAAGGCCTGCTACTGAGATGTTTACCATGCAGTTAGGGTGTGGAGAGGCAGGAGGGTGGGGAGTGGATATACCCCAACCCTTGTCCAACTCAGACATCTGCCTGGGAGTTGACGATTCCCTTCCTGAGTAATCCTTCTGGCACCCAGGCTCCTGTCCTGCTCTCAAGAAACATGCCCCTGAGCTTGGGATTGGGGCTGTGGAGACCCTGGAGGGCTGAGGCCCTGTCAGGAGAGCCCAGTCCTGCTGTCCCTGTCCACCAGGCTGGGAGGAAAGGAAGAGGCCCTAGGGATATCTGGGGACATGTTCCCATCACACTCATGCTGCTGTACCCAGTTCAGGAGTGGCCTACCTCCCTTTCCCCAGACTTTTTTTTTTTTTTTTTGAGAGGTTTTTTTCTCTATAGGGCGCGTGCGCTCGCCAGACAGACAGAGAGAGACATAGAGACAGAAAGCGAGAAATCACCCCCCAGGGGGGATGGTCACGCCGCAATCCCTTCTCCTCCATTCTCCTCTCGGGATCTTGGGCACGCACGCACACGCGCCCGGCGTGAGTTGTAAGCCACCGGGTCCGAGACGCGAACCACGGTCGACTACGTGGGAGTCCAGCGACATAGCCATTACGCTAACTGCTGGTTCCCATCCCCAGACTTTTGACACCTTGTCACCAGGCCCTTTTTCGGAGATCCCTTCCTTTCCTCACCCATGGCACTCTTTTGATTGCCTTTCTCCTCCTTGATGGTTGGCCTCAGAACTAGCAGTTTTAGAGTTTAAAGCTTTTATCTTTCTCTCTCTTTTTACCACTTTGAAAACTGAGGCCCAGGAAATGGAAATGACTTGTCTAGAGTCAAGCAGTGAGTTAGTGGCCCATCTGGGATCAAAATCCAGAATTTCTGAGTCTTGGTCTAGCGCTTACTCTTATACCCCAAGCCCTCGCTGCCCTAGTTTAGCTCAGGGCTTCTCCTGTGGCACTATTCTCAATGTGGACCAGAAAATTGCTTGTCGTGGGGCCTATTCTTTAGCAGCATCCCTGACTTCTTCCTGCTAGATACCAGGAACATTTCTCCAGGTACAATAACCCATAATGTCTCTGGACATTGCCGCGTGTCCTAGCGGGCATATCACTCTGGGTGAGGACTGCTGGCTTCTTGGACTGCTCTTGCTCCAGCCCCACATCTGTGTGCTCTTCCCTCTTACACCCGTAGGGTACGAGGGAGCCCTCACTGTGATCACTCTGTCCTGCTTCCACTTTCTTTCCATGGCTAGACCTGGCAATGTTTGTGGTCCTTATGTGCTGGGGCTCCTGGTGCTCGTCTTTGATCTGGCAGTGAAGAGGACTCCCCTCTGAATGGTGGACTCAGCTCTCACACTGACTGTCTGTGACGATGAAAACCCTGAGTCAGGTGGACAAGATCACGTGGGTGGGTTGACCATGGCTCTAGGAGATGGCATGGGCTGGCTGCCCATGGTAGGGCATCATGTGGCATCTCTGGCCACCTGAGGTGTTTCCAGAAGGTCACCGGGTCCACCCCTGCCTCTAGCTCTTGGGTTTCATGAAACCACCCTGCTTAGGGCTGTCTCAGGGGTACAGGGGATGCCAACTCTCTCTAAAGGTGGAACAGTGCCTTTGTCTCTCAAGCTTGTTTAACCCATCCCCTATCAGGAAAGATTTTTGCTCCTACTATTTTCTGCAATTTGTTTTGAGAAATGTCTTTATTATTTTTTTTCAAAGAGAAAATATGATAAAACTAAGTATACTTTAAAAAAATCAGATCTGCCTCCTCTCTGGCCCAATTCCTCAGGAAATTCTCTCCTACCTGTCTTGCCTGTCCTTCTTCCATCCTGATCCGTGCTTCTGAAGCCATCTCTGCAGGAGGGAAAGGCAGTGGCATCTTTAGGCATATTATTGGCAGTAACCAATGCTGCAACGGCCCCAGGATTTTTTATTTTTAAAAGAAATATTTATTTAATTCCATTTGTTGTTATCATTATTATTTACTATAGGGTACTTGCCAGAGAGACAGAAAGCGAGAAATCACCCCCTCTCTCTTGCCACCAGGGAGAATGGCCACACCACAATCCGTCTGCTTCCATTCTCCCCTTGGGATTTTGGGCATACATGCTCACGCACCCAGTGTGAGTTTTAAGCTGCCGGATCTGGGACTGGAACCATAGTCAGCTATGTGGGAATCTAGAGAAGTAATCATTATGCTGTCTGCTGGTTCCTATTATTATTTATTATTATTATACTTTGACCAGTGAGAGACAAAGAGACAAAGGGAAAGCAAGAAAGCAAACCACTAGGTCTGGGACTCAAACTGCAATCGGCCATGTGGGTCCGCCTCCTTGCCAGCTGCTGGCCCCAAGTCCCAGAATTTTTACATTGAACTTGAATTCATGAAACTCTCTCTTTTATTTTTTGGATGGAATTTTGATGCCATGAATTTTGAGAAGAGAAGGGACAGGTCGGATGAAATGTTCTGAGGCTTAAGCAGTGGGTATGAAGCATGAGGGCCAATGAGATGGGTCCCAGAAGTGCTGCCCAGGGCCGGGCAGAGTCAAGGAAGGAAGATGGGGAAGCAGACATTGCAGCGTGACGGTCTGTGTTAGCATTCGTGACTGCAACTCTGTGTGCTGCAAGCTTGACATGTTCTCAGCCTGGCAGCACCTTCGAGGTAGAACTGTTCATATACTCATTTTGCAGACAAGGAAGCAAACTCAGAAAAATGAAGTTGTGGTCTTACAGTGGCACTGAGCTACTAAGTGATAATGTCAAGTGACCAGTGTTGCTTGACTCCTAAGCCCATGTTCATAGCCACTGTGTTTCTGGCAGATTCGAAGTGACATATGCTAGAAGGCCTAGACCTAATTGTAGGTCACATGATCAAAAATGTGATTTGCAGGGACCAGCAGTTAGCGTAATGGCTATGTCGCTGGACTCCCATGTAGTCGACCGCGGTTCGAGTCCCGGACCTGGTGGCTTAAACCTCACGCTGGGCGTGTGTGTGTGCGTGCCCAAGATCCGAGAGGAGAATGGAGGAGAAAGGATTGAGGTGTGGCCATCCCCAGGAGGTGATTTTTTGCTTTCTGTCTCTCTGTCTCTCTCTGTCTGTCTGGCGAGCGCAAGCGCCCTATGGCAAAAACCTCTCCAAAAAAAAAAAAAAAAAATGTGGTTTGAATAAAGTGGGAGGCAGTAGGCTGGTGTGCTTCTCATACGGCAGAGAGTCCACGTGGGCTGTTTGTGGATCTCTTGCTTTGGAGAGGTAAAGAACCACTGGAAGCAAGTGCTCAGGTGGTGAAGGGAAGCAATGGGAGGGTATGCCAGGCTCAGAGGCTTTGGGGGGTGCTGTCTATCACAGGGGAGTCTCAAGGACATGCACCCACATTCAGAATCCGAAGAGCTCATGTGGGACTTAGCTTGCTCTGAGATGCCCTATAGGGCATGATAAGGCAAGTTAGTGGGAAAGACAGTATATCAGCATGTATTTTTTATTTTGAGCTAAAATCCACCTGTTATAGTTAGTTGAAGATGAAGTAGACTCTCCTTCACCCCCAGGGGTAGTAAGATCCCTATATCTGGAAGCATTTAAGTAGAGCTAGGACCAGTTTTTGCCAAACCTACCAATCTGAGCTGGAGAGGGTTTTAAAATCCAGAGACTGAGACTTAAAGGTCTGGAGTGGAGCCAGGGGAGATCTGGGTTTTCATAAAACTCCCCAGGGGCTTCTGCTGCAGCCGAACCTTGGGTAGTAACAGAGAACCACTGGACAGGGTTTTCCACTTACAGGAGTTGTTGCATGGTGGTGTTTCCCAAGATGTGGTATACAGGCAAACTGCTGATTCTATGCAAACAGGTTTTAGGTGTACTCATCTTAGTGCATGTTAGAAAAATTTGTATCTTGTGTACCAAATCTGTGATAATGGATATTGATGTTTAAAATGCTTTAAGTTGGGACCAGCAGTTGGCGGGATGGCTGTGTCACTGGACTCCCATGTAGTTGACCGCAGTTTGAATTCTAGACCCGGTGGCTTAAACTCATGCCAGGCATGTGTGCGTGTGTGCCCAAGATTCTGAGAGGAGAATGGAGAAGAAGGGATTGTGGCCATCTCCCCTGGGGAATGATGTCTCGCTTTCTGTCTCTCTGTCTCCCTCTGGCTTTCTGGTGAGTACATGTGCCCTATAGCAAAAACCTCCCCCCCCCCCCAAAAAAAAAAAAAAAAAAAAAAAGAAAAGAAAACTAGTTTAGTTAAATTGAGTTTGTTTTTTAAATTTCCAAAATAATAATGATAGTATTCAAATGGACAAATGAACATGGAGAGTGACGCAAAAAAATCCTGATACTGGTGTGTGTCAAGTAGGGTGATGATCAGTGGGTGGACTAGGGTACCTTACTTTTTTCAAGAGCTGGGATTTTGTTAGTTCTAGAAGGCTCTGTGGAAGTAGGGAGATGATTACAATAGTTTGTGCAAATTGTAGTCTTCCCCAGTTTGGCACTTAAGGCATAGAACCCCTCTTGCCCCTCCTCTGCCCTCTCATTCTCAATGGTTCCTTTGAAGTCTGTGACACTGGATTCTTACCCTTCCCCCCCCCCCCCCCCCCATGTCTCATCAGGGAAGATAGAGGAGTGCAAGGGATAGGGCCATTTTTGCTGGTCCCCTTATTTTCCTTCTCACTTTTAAGAAGAGAGAGCCAGAAGTGATGCTGGCGATGGGGAGGACTGAAGAATGGGATGTCTGATTCCCTGGCGCACAGGCGAGGACGAGGGCGAAGCAGGCTGTTTGTACCAGGCGCATTTGTCTCTCTCCTGAGCCCGCAGTGCCAAAGGTCAGGCCCCTACAGGTAGGGCCGCTATAGCCGCAGGAAAGGCCGTTTCTGCAGAAGCACTGTGGAGTCTTGAACTACCTGGGGCCCTCTGCAGGGAGGTGCACATTTGCTGATGTCCCTGCTGGCTTGACTGCAGATCCTAGGACCTGCTGTCAGTCAACTCTGGAATTGGGTTGAGAGATTCAATTGATCGTCAAATAAGTCACAAACAAAATGCAAATAAGAGTTGTGGTCTATGGTATCTGCTATCAGGTAGGGACTTCTGGCACTCTTAGGGAACATCAGGATAGGGTGGGACCTGGAGGGCAGCTAGCCATTTTTTTTTTTTTTTTTTTTTTTGAGTGGTCTACCCCAGACCTGGGCGGTCAGAGGTGAGGGTGAGGGTGGACAGCTCTGACACCCTAAAGTGTTATTTTCTCTGCTGTTCATGATTTCCACAGATGGGGACAAGCAGAACCCCCTGGCTAGCCATTTGGAGGCATCTCAGGTGGCCTGGAGGAGTGGCCCTGGCTGTAGGTCCACTGGCTTTCCCAAAGTTAGGCCTCAGCATCAAGGTTGCTGGTCCAGCTTTGTACTGAGAACTTCGGGTTCCTACCCCACTCCTGGAAGCCTTCCTGGGTGACACTCCAGTCTATTTCAGGCCCCAGGTTCACCTCTGGGAAGTAAGAGACTGGGCTTTTTCTTTCTCCCATTCCAAGCCAAGGAAATGTCCTGGCTCTTAGACTCTGCCCTGGGAGGCTGGGAGAGAGGGAAAAAAAGATTTCCACCTTATTTTCAGCAGCTGGAAACTGTTGTCATCTGTTCTGCCTTCCCTTTGCTGACAATGGAACAAAATGTGGAAAATCGGAGGAAATAAATCTCAATACCCTCATAGGAACGCTCTCCCTCTGTCTCGCCCTTATGTCCGGCTTCTTTGCTCTGGGCTTGGACTTACTTTGCTCCTGGGTTTTCTCTTCCCGTTTCTCTTCTGGGCACTGGGGCTGCCATGGATTTGGGACTGGGACTGGGACTGAGCTGGGCTTTCCTGGGGCCTGGGCTGTGCTGTGCTGGGCTGTACTGGGACTGGGCTGGGCTTCAGCTGGCCATAGCTGGGTAAGGGTTGAACTGGGGCTGGGGCTGGGTCTGGGCTGGGCTGGCCACTTCTCACTCCCTGTGTGGAGGGCTGGGGAAGCCACTGTGATGTCATTTAAGAACTGCATAGCTGCAGGATGATAAGTGAAGCCCTGGGGACCCAGCTGGCTGAAATTACAGACAGAGTTTTATCCCACTGGCTTCCTACAAGCCAGAGTGAGGCAGAGCGAGCCGAGCTAGAGGGGGAGAGAGAGCGCGCAAGACCGTGGAGGAGGGAGTTGGTGTGTGTGTGAGTGTGTGTGTGTGTACATGGCAGGCAGGCGGCACTGGCTCCTCCCACCCCCGACAGTCCGAGTGAGCCCGAGGAGGACGCAGACAGCACTCTGAGCTGCAGCCATGTAGGAATTACTTGAAACTTGAGGCCCGAGGATCAAATCAGAGTGCTGTAACCCCTTCTCTTTCTCCCTCTCTGTTCAGGGGTAAGTGTCTGCTGGGCAGTTGTTTCACCTGTGCGTGTCCTTGTGTGAGTGTCTGCTGACCTCGGGGTGAGGGTGGTGGTGGGTGCTTCTGTGCCTGGGGTCTGTCGCTACCCTGTCCCGGAATGTGCTGCTGGTGGGTGTGGATGTTGTGGACCCCCCTATCCCCTTCCTGGGACATGCCAGAGTTGCTGTCTTCAGATCTGAGGGGGGTCACTGGATTGGAAGGAGTAGAGTGTCAGAGCTGTTCTGTCTTTTGGGGTAATGGTTCATCTTGAATGAGAGTGGGGTGGGCAGAGGGTATGTGGCAGAAGCCTAGGTAGCCCCAGAAGTACTCTCAGTGAGGCATTTATTATTCAGAGCACCCCACCCCCTTGCTGGGGCCTGAGCTTTGGGACACCCCCAATGCTAACGATTTCTTGCTGGCCTTCTCCCGTGGGCTCTCATTCACGACTTTGGCAGGGTTCTTGGCCGCTCTGCTGTCCCCCTGGCCAGAGATCTCTGAGTGCCCAGACAGGCGCCCTGGCCTGGCAGAGAAGGACTCCAGCTTGCTGTGGACTCAGGAGCTATTTTTACTGTCCAGAGTGTGCCTGTGATATTTGGTGCCCGGATAGGCCGAGGGCGGGGAGTGGGAGTGGCAGGCTCGGGGCAGGGCTCCTGGCAGGGGAGCTGCAGTCCCTGCCGAGTCAGGAGGCTGCCCTGAGAGTTCACATTTGTCCTACAGGCGTGGGTGGTCCTGTGACCAGGGCAGGTCACTCACTCTCCAGGCCCCCATCCCTCTGGTTTGAAGTAAAGGTCATGGTTGGATTTTCTGTCTCTACTCCCTCTCTCTGGAGGGTGTGGTAGGAATTCAAGTAAGATGGTATCTGGGAAGAGTGCCATGGGCCTTCCTAAGGAGGGCCTGGGGACACGTCCATCATCAGCATTGACTGAAGGCCCATATATTATATTGTCCTACAGTTCTTGGTCCACTGCATTGTTGGAGGGTCTGTTGTCCAACCCTCCTGCTCCCTATCCCAGTCTCTTCCAGCTGAGCCGTTTCCACCTTGAAGCGCCATTTGGAGCAAAAGCACTGAGCTGGAGTGGAGCAGAGTCTGTTTCTCACTTCCTTGCTGGGTGACCTTGGTGGTCCCTGAGCCAGCGGAGATCCCCTGACCCTGTGAAATGAAGGATGGGGAGGGGGTTAACTAAGTGGCTAAGGCCCTTATGCTCGAAAAGTCCCTAGGCTTTTAAAAAGCTCCCTTGGCTAAGCTGACCTCCTGGTCCCTCTGGGTCCCTCCATGTCCCTCCAGGTCCTGGCTGTGCTGCCCTGAGGGCTTGGTGCAGCTGGAGGCAGAAGCAGCCCTCGGAGGGGCTGTACTTTCTGTTTCAGTTTGGCTCCTACTCGCTGCATCCTCAAGGCCCATAGGCTGAGATTCCTGGGCTCCCTTTGGACATTGGCCTCATGTTTTCTTTCCTTCTTGGCCTCAGCAGAATGGAGAAGGTGGCCAGAAGTAGCCCACTTGGCCCACTCCCTGTGGGACCACAGAGACGGGTCACTTGTAGAGAGAACAGAGCCACTTGTGGATGGAGTGACGACAGCCCTGAGAATTCGCTCTGAGAATGCAGTGGGTTCCCTCTAATATGTACTATTAGCAGGGTCTGCTTTGCTACTCCTGGACTTGTCTGTGCCCTGTTCATAGGGGACGGAGGCCTCATGCTTCTCCCTTTTGCCTCAGTGGACATCTCCAGAAGTGCCTCTCCAGCCCTGGGGCTGCATCTGCCCCCTGCCCTCTTGGACAGTTCGAAGGCTATGTGTTCTCTATGTGGTATCCTTTTGGGGGGCTGGAGATTTCTTCCCAGTCCCTAATCTGGTGGCTCTTCAGCACCTTCAACGAAGCCCTTTCTCCTTTAGAAAATTCTAGAACTCTCTGCAGGTTGTAGTGAATAAAGGGCTGCCTCATCCATCTTTTGGCTGTGGAGTGGGTGGGTGGTGTGGGTGAGGCCCAGGACTGTCACAGACCGAGTCCCATGAGATCCCTGCTGCAGATTCTAGCATGTCTCAGGAGGCCCCCAGATCCTGCTGAGGAACCATAGACTGAGGTTCCCCCAGCCCTCTGTATCCTTACCACCTCCTCACAGAATATGGGAGTACCTCTCTCTTGTGATATTCTGGCTGCATTGCTGCTCTTCCCTTCCATTTGGGAGATGCTTGGGGGTCCTTCTAGAACTCCTGATTTTTCTTTGGGTGGCAGTGGGAGCAATGTCTAAAGGACTCTCTAAAGCTTTCTGGGCTTTAATGCAATGCGGGAAGCATTTAGGGAACAGTGTGCTGGGCACTGTGCCCTGTTGATGTACTGAACAGTCATGCAGATTGAGCACTGAACTCCAAGAGGCACCGTTCACATGGGACATATCGCGAATGGCACCCTGTGGGAACCAGGCCCTAGGAAGAGTGAGAGTGAAGGCCTTTCCTCAGGAGCACTCAGTTTAGTGGGGGAAGGCAGACGTGGACATTGGTAATGGCCATTCAGTGGGTGATTGGTGTCTATAAGGGACAGTAGGAACAGGGTAGAGGTTTGCCAGCATCTGGAGGGCAGTAGGAGAGGGGTTAGGTGAATGGAGGCTTCCCAGAGAAGTTCAAACCGAGCCTGAAGGAGGAGGCCCAGGAGGTTGGAAGCTTCAGGTGCAGGGTATGGAAGAGCATTTCAGGAGAGGGGACGGCCTGCACTGGGACATGGAGTAGGAAAAAAGCATATGAGCAGTTTAGTGAGACTAGAGCAGAGAGGGTGTTGGGGTTTTGACAGTAAGGTGAGGCTTCAAAAGGCAGGCAGAGGCCAGATGATTAAAGGTCTGGCAAGGAGGTTGGGCTTTATTCTGTGGGTGATGAGAGCTGTTGAAACACAGAAAGCACGGAATGGAGAGGCAAAGAGTACAGAGTGCTTGGGGATGCCAGGCCCAGTTCAAGGCACTTAGCTCCCAAGACCTGTCACTCAGCAGACCTACAAGCAAGCATTCAAGTCTTCATCTGACAGGCGTACAGGCCAGGGTCCTAGTGGTTAGTGGTTGATGAAAGCTGACTTAGCCATTTAGATAGGAGCCATCTTTCTGAGTGATGGGCGTATCTGTCTACAGGGGTGGGGTAGAAAGGTGTGATTCTCCTCTTTCCTCTAGAACTACACCGCTTTTGTCTTCCTCATTCCCAGCCCCATCTGCTGGCTCCATAGTTTGCTTCTCAGAAGTTCCAGGCTTGTCCCCTGCTCTGGTCCCTGCTCCAGCTCTAGCCTCTTTCTGTCTCCCCCCATGACATGGATGGATTCTGGGCTTAAGTGGTAGAACTGCCCAGAACTTGTCCCTCAGACTGCCGCTTGTCAGAGCTCACCTGCCTCTCAGATCATGCAGCCTTTGATTTTGGGAGTTCAGGTTCCCTTCCCACCTACCAGGGCCTCACTCTGCCTCCAGGCTGCCTGTGTCCAGGGTGGGCCCCGTGCTTCCCCCTGTTGGCATGGCATTGATTTTCTCCATGGTGGCTGGTCATCTACTCTGATTAATGTGTTGTAATGAATTGTTATTTGTTGGATGTGGACCCAAAGGACTTTTTTATTTTTATTTTCAGCATGAAGGGCCCTAACTTGAAAATTACAACAAATCATTCCCTGTTCAAAGGAGACCTGCTGGCTGGACAGGGAGGGATCTGTCCCCATCGAGTTATTGTCAGTGAAGGAGACTCCTTTCCTGTGGTCGACCAGGCTGGCACCTTTTATTCTTCATGGTTGAGCTGGCTGTTCTGGCATCACAATGAGCAAAATTAGAAAGAAAAGTGGGTGTCCTTAATCTCAAAGTCCAGAGTGCTGGTCCCTGGGTCTGGGTTTCTCATGATGTCATCTACCTGTATGCCAGAACTCAGGGGAGCAAGTTAAACTGCTCCTTCTTGACCCCACCCCAGGCCTCTGAGTGAAAACCTTTGGGAGTAGGACCTCAGAATCTACATTTTTAACAATTCCCAGAGGAGGTTCTTCTGAACATCAAAATTAGAAAGCAATGGCTCTAAAATGATTTAACTTGGAATGGCCCCATAGTGCAGTGGTTAAATGCTGCATACTGGGTGCTGGGTCCCACGTTGGCAACCACAGTTCAAATCCCAGCCCCAGTGACTTCAAAATAAACACGCTGGGTGTGTACCCAGGATCCTAATAGGACAGAAGGATGGAAGAAAAAGGGTTGTGATGTGACCAGGATTGGAAGGCATGCTCGGTCTCTTTTTCTCTCCCTGGCACATGCATGCACTTTCTGGCATTAAAAACATGATACAGCTTTGGATCTCCAATTTCTTTCTTTTGTTCTTTGTGCAGTGTAGCAGATGGATCCATCTTTATTCCCCGGCATCCTGGCCTTTACTGTACTTCCAGCCTCGCACACATGTTCCCACTGCTCACGGGGAGGGAGCCTCAGGGAGCGAGTCCACGTCCAAGTCATCTGGGGATTTTCCTCAGATCTTTCCAGAAGCATGACTCGCACATCTGGATCATGGCCGCCGAGGAATAAGGCCCCCTTGGTGCAATCAAGTTCAGCGTTGCGGGTGGATCCCTGGGCTTCTAGCAGCTGCTGTGATGAGTGGGAGACATATTCAGACAAAGCCAGGGGGCTTAGGAGAGAGTGGATTCCTCAACTTCAGTAGAGAAATTGGCAGGGTGCGGGACCTTTCTGCTCAGAGGCACGGAGATGACCCCTTAGGCAGGACATCCAGGCTGGCCTGGTCTTGGGGCCCAGGAACTCTCCACCCTGCGCTGCCTGGAGCGCGTGTTTCTGCCTCAGCTTATCCTTCAGCTCCGCTGTCACTCCTGCCAGACCCTTGGTCCTGACCACGCAGATTCCTCCCTCTGTTCTATGCCCACCTCCCACTAGTATCCAATTCCTTTTCATTTGAGATGGTTTTATCCAAACTGGCCACTCCCAGGGAGGATGCTGGGACTTTGATGAGATGACTCTGGTGTCCCCTTAGCTTAAGAGCCTGAAATCCATCACTCCCCAAGTCTCCTCTCCTCTCCTCTCCTCTCCCACTTGATTTCACTTCTTTTCCTCACTCTGCCCGCCTTTCTCGTTTGCCCTTCCTGCCTTGATAGACTGAAACCAACCTTGTGTTCCGGCCTTTTGTGGTCCTGGTAAATAGCTCTTAATGCCGCCGTGGTGGCTGGGGAGAGAAGTGACGAGACAGCATGTGCCGGTGTGGGGGAAGGCATCTACCTTCATCTCGGATGGGAGGAGGAGGGCGCTGTGCCCTGCAGGTCAAGTTCATTAGCTGGGGTTTCAGCAGCGTCTTCCTGGGGGCCACACAGGCCTAGGTGTCATCAGACTCTCCCCTTGATATGAAGAGGACAACTCAGGGAAGGTGCAGAATAGCCTGGGGTGTTAGCCTTTGTGGCCAGCTCTGAGTGGTCAGGAGCAACTGACCCCTTCTTAGAGAGCAGCAGGAGACATTGGCGATTGCATTTAGCAAACAGGATTTAATTAAACAACTTAAACCTCTTTGATTTTCTTCTTGAGCCTTTGGCTCAGCCGTTACTGTTCCTCACGTGTTGCTGCAAACAGTAACCCATGTAGGGACAAATTACACAGCAGAATGTGTTTAAGATTGACATTTTCAAAATCGATGAAGACCGTGGCCTGGCCAGAGCAAGAGAGGGCCAAGATATCAGGTAATAGTCATGGTGTGAACTCTCTCTCCTGCCTAGAGAGATGCTTGCTTGCTTGCTTGCTTGCTTGCTTGCTTGCTTTCTTTCTTTCTTTCTTTCTTTCTTTCTTTCTTTCTTTCTTTCTTTTAAGAATTATTTATTTATTTAATTCTATTTGTTAGTATTATTTTATATATATATATATATATTTATTATTATCATTTTTAAATTTGATAAAAAGAGAGAGAGCTAGAAAGTGAGACAGCAAGCCACCAGGTCCAAGACTCGACCTGTGGTCAGCCTTGTGGGAGTTCAGCACCTTAATCATGCCACCTACTACCCCCTCATTTGTTATAAATTTTAAAAATTTAACCAGAGAGAGAGAGAAAAAGGGAAAAGAGGAAAGCAAGCCACCATATCCGAGACTTGAACCATGGTCGACCATGTGGGAATCCAGCACCTTTAACCACCACGCCACTTGCTGGCCTCTTATTTTTTTTAAGCTTTTTTGTCACAGGGCATATGCACTCACTAGAGAGAGACACAGAGAAAGGGAAAGTGAGAACTTGCCCTCCCCCCCCCAGGGGAATGGCCACACTACAGTCCCTTCTCCACTCTCTTCACAGGGTTTTGGGCATGCATGCATATGTGCCTGGCATGAGTTTAAGCCACAGAGTTTGAGACTCAAACTACACAGTCGGCCATGTGGGATCCAGGGCCTTAACCTCCATACCACCTGCTGTCCTGAGAGATGCTCTCTTAGATCTCTGAAAACTCTTCTCTTATAAACCTTGAGTGAGATGCTGGAGAGGGCCTGTGTGCACCTGCAGCCTCTGTGGCCCTCTGTGCCTAAGTGTCAGAGGGAAGCTGTTAGACATGCCAGCCTTTGCCTTCCCCACTTCCAGGCCACGGACTTGAGGGTAGAAGGGGCACAGGGATAGGAGGGAACTAGTGGCCCAGGAGGGACACTATGACATCTCAGGTGCAGGCCACAGATTGGAGCCAGGGCCCAGGTATGGGCCTGCAGCCTCCCAGGCCCCATGAGAAGGAAAGCCAGCTCTTTGAACTCTGATAGCTGGTCTGAGGGCATGTTTGCTGTCGTTATTGGTGTTTGCATGTAGGTATCTGTGCTCGTGCTTTCTGACCGTGGTGGTCAGGAGAACTGCCCAGACGTCTGAATGGGTGAGAGGCTTCCATCTACAGTACTTTGGCCTGCTGGAAACAGCTCCTTAGGTCTCTTCTTTTTTGTGTAGCAAGGAGCCCAGTTCTTTAGAGGGACGTAGCATGGAGGACAGCCTCTCTCATCCTATAGCCAGGACGGTGGAATTGGGATGGGCAGCATGCCTGGATCTCCATCTTAACAGCCCTTCGGGGTGCAGCCGTGGGGGCTGGCCAGTGGAGATTCAGAACATATCTGAGCCAAAGCACCTTTCCAGTTCAGTCTTGGCCCTGGCCCTGTGAGTCTTGCAAGCCCCGGGCTGCAACTCTGTGTCGCTTGAAGCTGGTGGCTGGCTGAGGTCCTGAAGCCCGAGGGAAAATGGGGCAAAGAGATGGTGGAGAGTTCAGCGAATGGGCGAAGTACCCAGCCTCCACGGCATGAGTAGGGGCCTCATGGCCTGGCAAGTCCTTTCTGTGCTAACTCTTGGGTGATGTAATTGTGGTTCGTGTGTGTGTGTCTGTGCGCACGCGTGTCAATCAGGATGTTCCTGTTCTGCGGTCGTCTGATCACTTGTTTCTGGCTTCTGTATGATGTGTATTTTTAGAGGCTGCCACTTTTGGCCTGAGGGCTGATCCTTGGGCATAATGGGAACATTTGTATTTTCTACAATCTTTGCGGCTTTAAATTTAAGTACTTATTTTGTGGTACTCCTGTCTTTTATGTGTTTACTCTGCTTTGTGTGTGTGTGTGTGTGTGTGTGTGTGTGTGTGTGTGTGTGTGTAAGAGGGAGAGAGAGAGAGAGAGAGAGATGAGAGAAGTACAGTATAATATAAAAAAATTGGAGCAAAACAGTTATGATTTTAAATCCCAGGTTTACTCTGGTACTGTGTATTTGCAATTGTGTGGTTTCCCCCCTCAGAGCCTCGGCTTCTCCATCTATGCAATGGGTATAATACTTCTTACTCATGGGATTAGAAATAATTTTTTGTGCAGAGTGCTTCACAAAGTGTTTGGCACATCAGAGTTGGCTGCACCATAGCCGTTATTCCTGGCATGTGCATATGCATATCCACCTGTGTTTTCTGGCTGTGTCCCTGTGGTTCTTGGTGTCACATGGGCACCCAAGAGTGTGTATATCTGGATGTTTCTGCTTTGGGTGATTTCTGGTTGGTTGTCTTTGTCTGGTTCTCTGTGTGACTACTGGTGTCTGGGTTGTAGCTGGTGTAGTCTTTGCGAGGGGAATTTGTTCCTTGCCAACTGGGGGCCTGGATTGGAGTGAGAGGAGGGGAGGTGCTTATGCACGTGTGTGTGCATATGTGTACATGCATGTGTGTGTGTGTCGGGGCTGGAGGCTGGGCTGCTGCCTATACAGGGTGTGAAATCACTGAGTTCCTCTGGGCGGGGGAAGTTCCTTGTCCCTGAGTCAGCCCTTTGGCCCCGAGCCACCCAGCGCTCACTTTTTCCTTTCGGAGAAAATGTTGCTCACCAGGGTCCCCAGAGCTGTCTGCAGACAAAAGTCCACCTCTCCCTGATGAAGACCTCGCTTTTCTGTTCCCGATCTCTGAGGTGCTTCCTCCATCATCCTGAGCCCAGAACCCAGCGCCAGCATCCTGCTCCTCTCCCCCCCCCTCATGCAGAGGCAAAGTGTGTCCCCTCTGGCTCAGGGACTGCTGATTTTGCTGAACTCCACCTTGGCTCAGCACTTCAGGGTCCTGAGGCTGACTTGGAGCAGCGGGGATCTGGATGCTTCTTGCAGGCTTGCTACAGTCCTGCCCTCGACACTGCCTCTGCTCCTGAGGCCTGGGTGGTGGGGCAGTGCTGGGGAAGGAACTGGGAGAGGCCTCTGGAAATGTGGCGGTGGGCTGGGTGAACGGCATTGTATGTCTGAGCAGTTCTAGAAAATTCTTTGTGTTGAGACAGCGACAGACTCATCTACAGAGGTGTGAGGGCAAGTTCATCTTAGAGAGCCGGGCCCTGCCTTCAGCCTACTTCCCCAGCCCCCTGTACTCTGGGCATGGTGGACCCTCGCTGCACCCTTGCACCCTGCCCAGGCTCTTCCCTACTTTCCTGAGCAAAGACTGCTCTCAGAAGGACCCGTTCTCCATGCTGATGCTGACACCCTCATGCGTATTTAAGGCAATGGTCGCCTCTCCTGGCATTCTACCTCTAATCCAGGGTGGGACTTCCAGGAACTGAAGCAGGGGTGAAACGTTCAGAGATTGGGCAGTTGAGAGGACCGAGCATGCTTCAGATAGTATCATTTAGGAATTGCTGTTTGTAATGGTGGCAGTTATAGCTCCCTGCTACCGACCCCTCACCATGTACTGGGTACTGGTCTCAGCACAGGGTATGTGTCAGCTAATTTAAATGGGAAGTGTGTGTGGTCAACGAATATTGGCAATTTCATATAGCTCAATCTGATTATCTTATTATCCCTATTTTATAGATAGTGAAACTGAGGCCCAGAGAGTCATTCACGCTTCTGTGTTTAGGACTGGGGCAATCTACCCCCAGGACCCTCTACTCAACCTCAGCTAGGCTCCACTGCCTGCCCTGAGCTGGCTATTGGGGAAGGGTCTGCCCTAGAGCCTCGTGGAAGCCTTTTTGTCCTTTCCCCTCTCCCCACCTCAGGATGGTGAGAGAAGGCTTTAAGATCCAGGGCATAGGAGCTTTTAGCCCTTTCCTTGGAAGAAGAGTTGGTGTCCCTGCCTCTCACTGACATCTCTGCCCCACCCTCTGTTCTCTCCCTTGCAGAGGTGGTGGGACACACGCAGGGGCCATTGGATGGGAGCCTGTATGCCAAGGTGAAGAAGAAGGACTCCCTGCATGGCAGCACCGGGGCCGTCAATGCCACACGCCCTGCCTTGTCGGCCACCCCCAACCACGTGGAGCACACACTGTCTGTGAGCAGTGACTCGGGCAACTCCACAGCCTCCACCAAGACAGACAAGACTGATGAACCTGTGCCCGGGGCCTCCAGTGCTCCTGCTGCCCTGAGTCCTGACGAGAAGAGGGAGCTGGAGCGTCTGCTGAGTGGCTTTGGCTTAGAGCGAGAGAAGCCAGGTGCCATGTACCACACCCAGCACCTCAGGTCCCGCCCAGCGGGGGGTCCTGCTGCTCCCTCCTCTGGCTGCCATGTTGTCCCAGCCCAGGTTCACGTCAATGGTGGGGCCTTGGCCTCTGAGCGAGAGACAGACATCTTGGACGATGAGCTGCCCAACCAGGATGGGCACAGCGTGGGCAGTATGGGTACACTGTCTTCTCTGGATGGGGTCACCAATACCAGTGAAGGGGGCTACCCAGAAGCCATGTCCCCACTGACCAATGGCCTGGACAAGCCCTACCCAGCAGAGCCTATTGTCAATGGCGGGGGCTACTATGAGTCTGCCAGCCGGGCGGTGCCTGCTCATGCTGGCCACATAGCTCCCGTGCACCCCTCCTACTCCGCACAGGAGGGTTTAGCTGGCTACCAGCGGGAGGGCACCCACCCAGCCTGGCCACAGCCAGTGACCACCGCGCACTATGGCCATGACCCCAGCGGCATGTTCCGCTCTCAGTCCTTTCCAGAAACCGAGCCCCAGCTGCCCCCTGCTCCAGCCCGTGGGGGAAGCAGCAGGGAGGCTGTGCAGAGGGGGCTGAATTCGTGGCAGCAGCAGCAGCAGCAACAACAACAACAACAACAGCCTCGCCCACCTCCTCGCCAGCAGGAAAGAGTCCACTTGGAGAGCCTTGTGACCAGCAGGCCCAGCCCCCTGCCAGCAGCAGAGACTCCTGTTGCGGGTCTCCCTGAGTTCCCAAGGGCAGCCTCTCAGCAGGAGATAGAACAGTCCATTGAAACACTCAACATGCTGATGCTGGATCTGGAACCAGCCTCCGCTGCCCCTCTGCACAAATCCCAGAGTGTCCCAGGGGCCTGGCCAGGGGCTTCCCCACTTTCCTCCCAGCCCCCCTCCGGCTTCTCCCGCCAGTCCCATCCACTGACCCAGTCCAGATCTGGCTATATCCCTAGTGGGCATTCCTTGGGAACCCATGAGCCAGTCCCACGGGCCGCCCTGGAGTCTGTCCCTCCTGGAAGATCTTACTCGCCTTATGATTATCAACTGTGTCCAGCTGGACCCAACCAGGGTTTCCGTCCAAAGAGCCCGGCCTCCTCCTCCTCGTCTGCCTTCCATCCAACCACTCATAGCCCTCCAGGGCCTCAGCAGCCCCCAGCCTCTCTTCCTGGCATCACTGCTCAACCTCAGCTCCCACCAAAGGAAGCGAGTTCAGATCCTTCCCGAACTCCAGAGGAGGAGCCATTGAACCTGGAAGGGCTGGTGGCCCACAGGGTAGCAGGTAAGAGTCCAGAAGACCATCAGTTCTGGGAATTCCCTCCTTACTCCCTCTACCTTACCCTCCTTTGGTCTTTGTTGGTCTTGCTGGAAGGAGGAGCAGGCCCAGGGATGACTTTGGCAAGCATTGCTATGGCTTGGGGAAGAGGCTTACAGGTACCTGCATGCTACCCATCCCCTCCTGTATTTATTGTTTGGCACCAGCCAGATACTGGAATTCAAAGATCAGTGTCTGTCAGTTCCTGCCCTCAAGGAGTTTATAGTCTAGTGAGGACACAGATAATCACAACAGTGAAATGTGTGCTAGGCTATGACTTTGCTGGGGACCAAGGCCCTCAAACCCAGGAAATCAAACCTGACCACCTAGGGCAATCAGGGAAAGCTTTCTGGAGGAGGTAACTCTGAGACTGGAGTATAGATTTTCTAGAGAGAGGATATTCTGTGATTGCTGGCTAACATCTCTGTCCTCACACTTCAGTTCCTTGGAGTGTGGAAAAGACTGGAGGGAAACTTCTGTAGACTTAAATTCTCTCGTGGGCCTTCCCAGAGGCTGTAATGGAGCCTGAGAGAGTATCCTAAAGCCCTTGGGTTCTATCTGGGTGTTCGACTTTGTGGGGCCTTTCAGGATAGTTGTCTTTGGAGAGAGACCAAGGTCTCCCCGTTTGGCTAGTTTTTTTCTGTTAGTCCTTGCTTAGACCCAACTCTGTCTGAGAACTAGGCACTAAGAAACAAAGCTCTTTTTCCTATCAGAGAATGGGCTTATCTTTCTGGAGACAGAGAGGGACCTCCCAAATGGCCTATTGGGGAGCTAAAGGCAAGAAATGGCAGTAGTCAGGGATAGCTGTGGGCTCCCTTCTTTCCCATTGGCTAAGCTTGTGCCCATTCCTCAGGGGCAGCTAAACCACACAGAAAATCCTATGGGTTGACTTTGTTGTGGAGGTAAAGCCCAGGCAGGCATGGATCAGAAACTGGGGTAGGTGGACCTTGTGCCCAGCTCCTCATCTGACAGGGTGATCAGGGGGCAGAAGAGGAGTCTAGGCAGCTGGCTGTGTCCTCCACCCTTTTTCCTAAATTTAGGGGAAGCTGAGTCACCATGCCAGCTGCAGGGAGGGAAGGAGACACCCTCCCTGGAGCCACCCTTACGGGTTTGGGGAAACAACTTGGGGAAGGCCAGCTGGCACTTAGGTTGGACCCAGGACTTGGATGTGGGAACATGGACACTCTGCTCTCAGCCCCTAGTTCCATTATTGGAAGCTTAAAATGAACTATAATGGGATTATTTACACCATGGAAATGGACAAATAGGACTTTAGCTCCACTAGAGAGCTGGTCTAGTAGTAGTATATCATTGCTTCTACTTAAGCATCAAAACGTAAGATGGGCATCTCTTTTTCAGGGATGAAATGTTCCATGGTGTAGTCTAGATGGGCTTCAACTTCTTTCTCCCATACTGGGTCCCTGAGATAAGGACATCCTTCTGACTTTGTCAGCAAAGACCCTCTTCTTCCTAGTTTTATTGAGGGGAGAAGATGGGGCTACCTAGTTACCCTGAAAGTTTACTTCCCCTTCCAATATTTACAGAGTTGGGGTGGTGACCTAAATAGTGACACTCTAGTCTAATGATGGGTAGGATCTAGGGGGCTTCTCTATGGGAAAACAGAATGAATTTCCTCTAACTACCAGAACTCTTCCATATTCTCTCTGGGAGCTCACTCAAGATGAAACCATAAGCCTAGTGGTCCTGAGAAGATGTCCACATTGTAGTGGATCGCCCTTCAGCCTTTTCTCTCCTACCAGCTTCTGAGGTCTTAGCTGTCAGCTTCCATAACCTGCATGTAGCCTCTTAGCTTTGGTTGCCACGAAATCATAGAGAGGGAAAAAATATTGTCGGCACTTGGGTTGGACCCAGGACTTGGATGTGGGAACATGGACACTCTGCTCTCAGCCCCTGTGTTCCTGTTCCCTAATCCTGTTACCATCTCCTCCATCAACTGTGAGTGTATTAGTCAGGAGAAAGGATAGATGTATAGAATGGGGCAGTTATATCTGGTCCCTAGGGTGATGAGGTTGTCTCTTTGTTTCTTGACCTTTTAGGAGTGGAATTTCTAATGTTAGCAGGTCCTGCTTGCATAACTTCCTTTTTATCTCTTCATGGTGTTTGCAGTGCTTGTGTAGATAAAGGAACATAAACAAAATCAATATGTGGAATGGTCTAGGAACCAGGGATACTAGACTTCTAGTACCACCTCTTTCTGCTCATTCTACATTCTGCTTCAAGAAACTGTAACATAAGCTTTGACATGAGTAACCTGGGAAGTCCAGATCTGCAGGATAACCTCACCATAGCCATGAACTTGATCTCCTGGCTTTTCTTCCTTGTGTCTCCTTTGGCTATCCTTTACAACTCACTACTATGTCCCTGGTTCATCCCATTTTGATTCAATAACCCCCTGTCTTATTTCAGCTAAAATCTCAGAGAATGTAACATTGTTTTCTTAACTTGATAAATGAAAAATACCAAAATCCTATAGCACACATTATACTTTCTTGTGAAACATTGCAAACATTCCTGTTTCAAACAGGGACAAAATAAGTTGTTATCACAACTCTTCTTTAACACTGTATTGGGTGTCCTAGCCAATGCAATAAGACAAGAAAAAGAAATAAGAGTCAGAGTTGGACATTCAACCCATTTATCTTATGTTACTGATTCTGTGACTGGATTGATCTCAGATGTCTCTAGAGGTAGACATTCTAATGTCTGTTAGAAATCAGATATGCATCTTACCCTTAAGGAGTCTAGAGTTTAGTGGAGGTAAGGGGGAAGAACTGGAACTTTAAAATGAAGTCATTTGTAATAAGAGAGGTATGAGGAAAGTTCTATGGAAGAGAAGTGAAGAGATCACTATTAGCTGGAGAGACTGGGAAGGCTGTCTTGAGTGTGGGTTTAAATTAAGCATTGGAAGATGGACAGAATTTGGAAAATGGGTGGAGCCACTGAATAGAAAGGGTTAATAGTGAAGACTGGAAAACACTTGATATGCTTGAAGAATAGTGAGTAGATTGAGAGCACAGGCCATGTGAGGTAGAATCAGGAAGAGTAATGTAGGATCTGTCTCTGGATGGTCTTAAATGCTAAAATAAGGAGCTTGAATTTTATCTAGTAGCAATGTAGGAAGCCACTGGTATGGTTTAGTCGGGGGAATGTGCCATGATCAAAGCTGTAGTGTAGGAAAATGTTTCTGGTGGACCTGGGCAGGAAGGATACAACTGGGCCGTGGCCGGGATCTGCCCCGCGTGCCGCAACCGCTGATGGCCGTCTCTGCTTTCCTGAGCCGCGTTCCTGAAACTGTGTTCCATGGAGATTCACCTACATTTGCGGGGCTGCACGAGACCCACCCTTGGTCCAGCCCTGAGTGCAGTCTACGTTTCCTATTGTTGGGAACTTTATGATCTGATAATTGGAAAAAAAATCATGTTTATCATAAAAAATAATTAGAATAATAATAATAATGATTGGGGGAAACATAGGAAAGATATTGAATGTTGAAGCGGGGAGATTAATGTCTCTGTACTGACTGACATGCATGGCATTCCCTTTTGAAAAAGCAATGTAATACACTGTAAAGTTATATGTAATTCAATGTAATAAAAAAATAGATAATAAAAAAAAAACAGGAGAGATTTTGAGCTGGGAGATGCTAGGAGCTTATTAGCTAGTTTAAGTGATGGAGGACTGGGTTAGGATGCTGACTACCAGAATGAAAAGAAAAAAAGAGAGAGAGAGGGATACCTGGATACCATGAAAGTAGAACCAGTATGTTTACAAATTGACTGGTTGTAGTGGACAAGGGAGAAAGATACAACAAAGATGATTCTGAGGCTCTATGAATAAAAGCAGAGTGGTTCTATTAAGAAGCAGGGACTCAGGGGAGGCACGACTTTGGTGTAATATAAAGCCTCAGTGTTAGATACATTGAGCTCTAGGTGACACTGGAACCTCTAGGTAGAGCTGTACAAAGGCACTTGAATGTCTGTACCTAAGAGTTTGAAAGAGCAGTAAGGGCTATAGATTTTGAAGTTACTGTCACAGAAGTGAATGTTAAAGCTCCAGGTCTGGAGGAGGTCTCTATGTCAGAGGGCATGGAGAGAAAAGACCTTGGGATTTAAAGGCCATGAGGGGAAGTGGAGGACATAAAAGGGACTGAGAATGAATGTTAGACTGCTGACAGGAGAACAGGACAGTATGTCACCACAGAAGTCAAGATAGTCAAGGACAAGGGCTGGGGGTTTAGCAATGCCATCTGGAGAGATCATGAAAAAGAGGACTGAGAAAAATTCTTTAGGCTTGCCAATTAGGTGACCCCAGTGATTTTCAAAGTCATAGTTTTAGTTGAGTGCTAATGACAGAAGCCAGACTGTGAGGGACTGAGGAGCGAGTGGAACGGGAGTGAAGATAGCATGCCAATTACTCTTTTGAGTGGCTTCGTGATAAAAGGGGAGAGAATGGTGGCTAAAGGGGGTAGTAAGATATTGGGAACTTTTTTTTTTTTTTGGTAAATATAGGAGTCATGTGAATATCTTTAGATAGAGGAGAGGAGAGGAGAAGGTTGAACATGGAGGGAGGGAGGAGAAGAAAAAGAAGAGGAAAATAAATTGACAGATAAAGTCTCTAAGGGAGTGCAGAGGATAAGCTTAGGAGCCAGGTGGATAATTTAGGCTCAACCAAGAGGTAAGATATCTCTTTATGAAATAAGAATAAAGGATGTGTAAAGATATAGGGAAATAGTGATGTCAAGCTTTGAGAGCTTGAACTGAGAACCAATTTATACACACACACACACACACACACACACACACATATATAAATATACACACACATATATAAATTTCATTATGGAAAAGGATATGAGTTTAATGTCCATTTAACTCATTCATTCCACATGAGGTTTAATTTGTGCTATTTGCTAATCTATGCTCTAGAAAATGCTGGAAAGCAAAACAAATAAAAATCTGTCCTTGAGATGGACACTAAATTTTATATCTATATATATAAAACATATCAGATAGGTGAAAAGTTCCATGGAAATAAAATAGAGCAGTGAAGTGCCAGTGAGAGATAGAGGGTGGGTGATTGCACTTTACATAGGATGGACAGGAAGGACTTTACTTGGTGGTGAAGGAGGGCACCGTATAAGCAGTAAGTGCAAAGATCATGAGGCTGGCGTAGGCCTGGTGGCTGGAGCAGAGTGACTGAGGGGAGTACAATGGGATATGAAATTAGATAATGGAAATGGAGACCTGTTACACTGGATTTTATTTTGTTAAAAAAAACCAAATAGAAATGCACATGAGAGAGAGAATACTCCCCAGTGGGGCCTAGTCGTACTGCAGTCCTTTTATCTGCAATTCTCCATCCTGTCAGGATCCGGGGGTTGTGCATGCATGCCCAGCATGTTTTTACACCACCAGGATTTGGACTCAAGCCCTGGTTGGCCATGCGGAATCTGACTTTCCTCTGTGCAGTGTTAACTGCTGTGCTATGTGGCCGGCCCCACAGTGGGTGTTAGAGATGGTCATAAGATCTTTGGCTTTTACTCTGTGAAGCATGAGCAGCCTTAGGAAGGACCAAAGAGTGACATCTAGCTTGTTCTGAAAGGATCAATGTAACTAGATTGGAACTGGGGAGGCCAGTTAGGAGGCTACTGCTTTTGGTCAGGGTGCTAGCTGTGGAGATGGGTAGAAATCCTCTGATTGTAGACATATTTTGGAGATACAGCTAGTAAGATTTACAGGTAGACTAGATGGGGAAGAGAAAAGTCGAGGACAACTTTCAAGTTTTTCAGCCTGAGCAACTAAAAGATGGACTTGCTCTATATTGACATGGGTAAGACTTTGGAAAGAGCAGATTTAGAGGGAATACAGGCCATGCGCTTTTGGACCAGTTGGGTTTGAGATGCCCCTTAAACACCTAAGGTGGTTGATATCTGAGCCAGGAGTTTAAGGGGAGAGGCTGAAGCATGGAAATATGAGAATGTTAGGAAATGCATGCTATATAAAGCAAGGCACTGGATGGTATCTCCTAGGGGGTAAGGACAGGTAAAGAAGAGATCCCAGGGATTAGCTCCTGGGACTCCTCCCACAGTTTCAGTTTGTAGACAGCAGGGGGAAACAGCTGGCATGGAGCAGATTGCAAAGGAGAGTAGAGCTGAAAGGTCATGAATTCTGGGAGTCAGGGCAGAGCTGCTGTTGGCCACCTATGTGGCCCTTGTGGTGTGAAGATGAATTGGGAGTCAGTGGGATGAAGAAAGGGCTGGCATGGCAGGTTTTCACAGGGCATCCTAGCAGGTTCTCTTTAAGGACTTTTCTGTTGGGGCCCAGCAGCTTTGGACGGGAGCAAAGAAGTGTGAGGGGCTCCCCAGGAAAGATGATTATCCAGGTGGGTGTGACTGACAAGCAGTAGGCTGAGGGATGCAGGATGCTAAGTGTGACTCTTGGCCTCAGACTAATGGGGTCACCCTGGCTCCAGGAAGAGGCGGGTGCTTATGAGAGGAGAGACATCCTCAGATGGGTGATGCTGACCGAGGAGCAGATGTGGTTGGGGTAATAGGACTGAAATCTCCTGGCCTCAGGCTGGCACCATCTTCCTTCATTTGGGTTAGAAAAGAGAGGGCCAACAGGAGGTCCAGCTGCCAGCTGCCCATTGAAGAAACAAGACCTTGGTTCCACCCTCTCTTCTTCTGCACCCTGCCCCCTTCCTCCAGTGTGTGGCCAGACCCCAGACTCCAAACACCAACTAATTTTGATTTTCTCTTTGTTTTTGTTTTGTTTTGTCTTGTTCAATGCCTCGCTCCTGTGTTCTCTGTGTATCCCATGTCCACTGCCCCTGTGCCATTGGTGGGGTGCTATCCATGCCTGATGGTGTCTCTTCCTGCTTGCCTCCCATGCCCTGCCGGCTCCCCTGGGGTGGTGGGAGGGCAGCGTACAATGCCAAACTGCGGGGCATTGGGCAGAGTGGCAGCTTCCAGCCCCCTCCTCTCCACCGGCTCCGATCCTCCTCCCTGTCTGGTTGGTCCTCCCCTTCCCCTTCTCCCTTGGTAGCTCTTTGACCCTCTATTAGTTCTCTGTTTCTCTCTCTTCTTCTTCTGTGCTATACATTCCAACTGTTGCCCGCTTTCTTCTCTCGTTTCCCATTTCCTCTTCCATTTCCTTTCTTATTGCTCTTGCCTTTCCATCTTCTTGTTCTCTTTCTCCACTCCTGCTTCTCTCTCCTTACCTCCTCTCCCTCCTCTCTCTCGCTAAACTCTCTCTTGCTCCTTTCTGCATGAGCCAGGGCTCATCTGTGTAGACACAAGCCTAATGCATCTAGCCTTGGCCTTGGCTTCTGGGAACAGGGCCTGGAGTAACTAGACTAAGTTTCAGGGTCCTCCGTGGAAGTGCAGGCTACTGCAATGGCAGTGCCCAGTGAGGGCTCTGGTCAGACCAGCACTCCAGCCACTCCAACCAGACCACCAGGGCTGTAAGACCAGTCCCAGCAGGAGCCATGCTGTGCTTTGCATGGCGCCACCCAGGCATAAGACAGAGGTGTGTCTAGCACGCTGAGCATGGTATACCCTAGGGGCCCCACTCCCTATCTTTGATCCTAGGACCCATGGATAAGAGTCAGCAGCCCTGGATGTAGTCCTGGCCCTGTCTGTGACCACCTCTATGACTTTGGGCAAGTCTCCTAACTATTCAGAGCTCAGTGTCCCAATTTGAGAAATGGAGAGATGATAATCTACCTTACATATTTATAGAATGGTGTGACATGTCCAGACCTGGTGGACCCTTTGTTAAGGAGCATGTCACTAATATTTGAGGATAGCATTGGCCACTAATGTCTATCCACAGCTTTTTGGATATGCAGGCCCAAAGGTTTTTAGCTCTGGGAAGGAATCCTTTTTCTACTCTTCTTCTTTGGAAGAAGATGGAGCTGTCAGGTTTACCCACCCATATTAAGGTGAATGAAAAGCATTGTGACTGGCACTCACAGAGAAAGAGAGAAATGACTTGACATTTGTAACACTAAAAGGAATGTCAGAATTGCACATGAATATGGAGTTTCTGTAGGCGTCTCCATGAAGATCATCTACATAAAGATTTAGATGAACTAAAAGAAAGGATACTATCACTGTCAATTGGACTATTATACTAGCTTCACTTTATAATACCTAAAGAAAAACCCTTCTAGAAATAGAAAGCAATAGTTCAGTTCACGTAAATGAAAGCAATATTGAAATTAGTTTATAGATGCATTTAGACATACTATGACTTTATGTTTCTGATTGTTCTGAATCAGATTTTAAGCCAGTCACAAATATTTTAACATCACCCTCTGTGGCATGAGGAGTGATAGCAATGAAACATTCCTCAATAATGACTGTCCCATTGCAGTTCTGGGAACAGACTCGGGGGTAGGGAGCTGTTGACGCTCCATAGCAGTGTCCTCCCCCTGACAGCCCATGGATGGCCCAGAGAAGGCTCTAGCAAGAACCCCTGTCCCTGCTCCCTCTGCCTTCTTCTTGGCCCAGTGGTGGAGAGTGCAGTGTTCAGCTGGGCCTGAATTGGGGTCAGGGTCTCAGGTGGGCACCTGTCCTAAGGGGAGCTGGCATGGCTTGCCCAAGGGCTGCTAGTGTGGTCGCCGTGTGGCTTTCTGGTACCCTGGCCCAACAGGTGGCCTCCTGGATCCCTTCGCTTCCAGAGCCTCAGGCATGCAGTTGGACACCCAGCCCTGGCATCTGGAACTGAGCAACTCAGTCTTTTGGAAATCAGAAGGCTGGAAAGAAGAGCTGGGTCTGTGGGGGTGGGAGCAGCCCGTCTGGGGGTGGAGGGAGGCGTGCAATGAAGCCCGACACCAGGGCATTCGTCCAGGTGAGCCAGGGCGGTGGGGGATGGTGCTTTGCCAAAGAAGTGTGCGTGTTGTTGTGTGTTGAGGTTGTGGCACCCAGAATTGCAGCGTGGTGCACATGTGTGTGTTAGATGGTGATTAATTGCCCGCAGTGTAGCTTGCACTGGGGAGCCTTTGAGAGAGAGTTCCCCCAAGCACAGCACCATCCAGGCACAGAGTGAGGACTCCAGGGAAGTGAGGCTGCCTGGCTCCTTACCCTTCTGGTCGGGGACCTGAGTGGAGGCTCCTGGGCTGAGTTCATTGCCCATCCTCGTGGGGCAGTGGGGAAGGCCCAGTGCCGACCAGAGGTGAAGAGCCTTAGAAAGAAACACAGGACTCTCTGAACGTAGGGCATTATGATCCTAAAGCCCGCCTGTCTGCCACAGGGCACCCCCTTCTCAGTGCAGGGTAACCTTCGAAAGCCCTGATTGCTTCTTTTGCATCCTGTGTTCATTAGCTTCCTCCAGCCACATGGTTTTCTGCTGAGGCAGGGATGGCCATAGAGTTCTGTGGGTGACCTAGTGGCCCCCCTAAATATTCCATTAAGCTAGCGTCCCGCTGCCACTCCTGTGGGACTAAGACTGTGTGGTGCGTGTGTGCACACGTGTGTGTGTGTTTGTACGAGTGTCTGCCTGCCTCTGCCCATGTGCCTGTGGGAGACAGAGGCCCTGAGAGAGAGAATGGGGCTCAGCGACTGAGAAAGTCCTGGGGTGGAGGGTGGTGGCAGGAGTGGGGGGCAGGGGAGCAGGCCTATTTTTATCATTAGTCAGTTTCTGGGACGTGAGAGAGGGGTGTTCTCTCTCTGACACTGGCCATCAGCTTGTGTCCAGACATCCCAACTTGGCTGAGGAACAATGGGGCTCTCTTCTCTCTCCTCCACCATGCCCTCTCCCCTCCCATAGAGAGAGACTAGAGAGGGAACATGGCTGTCCAGGCACTGCAGGCAGATCTGGGCTTGCCAAGGGGGACAACAGTGGGACACTGTGTTCAAAGAATGTGAGTGGCCCTGACTGACCACTGGTGCCATGGGCACTTTGCCAGGGGAGGGACTAGCCCCATGGGAGTGGAATGTGGGGTCTTCCCCCTTCTGTGGGGGAAAGCTCTACCCTGCAGGGCTTCTGCTCTTTGGAGGTCATTCTGCCCCTTCTTCTCCTCCCCTTGCCAATCTGGTGGTGATGGAGAGGGGAATCTAGATGGTGGGACTCATGTACAGGTGACTCACCGCACACTCTTCACAGTTGGCAAGGCCCTCCAGTATCCAGCTTCCTCTCCTGGGGGTTGCTGCTACATTTACCACTTTTTTTTTTGGGGGGGGAGAGGTTTTTGCTATAGGGCGTGTGCGCTCGACAGAAAGACAGACAGAGACAGAGAGACAGAAAACAAGAAATCACCCCCCAGGGGTGATGGCCACGCCGTAATCCCTTCTCTTCCATTCTCCTCTCTGGATCTTGGGCACACACACACACGTGCCCGGCATAAGTCTAAGCCACTGAGTACGGGACTTGAGCCGCGGTTGACTACATGGGAGTTCAGCGACATAGCCATTATATCAACTGGTGGTCCCAGCTGCTGTTACATTTGTTCTGTGGCCCCTGGACACAAGGCTGCGTTGGGCAGATTGGGGAGAATGTTCTCTGTCTCTCTGGAAGATTCAATGCCTGAAATGGAAACAGACCCATTTGTCAAGGGCAAACATTAGATCTAACAGGGAAACTGGTCACCCCTTGAAAAGGCAAGAGGACCTTCCAGAAGGAGGCTGCCAGGGTGGGTGAGTCCGGAACTGAGACCAGCCCTAATGCATTTCTTTTAACCGTGGGCGGAACTGAGTTCCAAACCCCAAGAGCCTTTCTCGAACCGGCCTTCTTTGTCACGATTATTATTAGAAAATCAATGGCTATGTCTGTTTCTCTCTAATGTTTTTGCCAGGAATAAAGCCAGCTGTAGCTCTGGTCCAAGCTGCCTAGGAGGCTGGGTAGGGCAGGGGACTTGGGGGCGTGGGGGGAGAAGCAGCAGCATGGCTGGTGACAGGGGTACTGCAGGTGTGGCAGGAGCTGCAGCCTGCTCTCGTGAGGCCTGAGAGCCTGGACTGGCTGTAGGATTCTAGCAGCTGCTCTAGCTTCAGAGCCACACCCTTCTTTCCTCCAGGTGGAGGCTCACAGCAGCCCGTGTCAGGGACCTTTGTGACCCCTGATTTCCTATTCAGAAAATAAGGGCACTTCAAGGTGCAGGCCCACTTGCTTTAAATAGGGCAGTGTGTGAGTGCAGACTGAGGCCAGAGTCCAGTTCACTGTCCCATCAGGGCTCCTACTTCTCAGCTAGCGGGGCAGGCAAGGCCTCCTCAGAAGAATAAATTGCCTGAGGTAGAGACTCCAGACGCCACCGAGTTCCCTTCTGCACTTAAGGTGCAGGTGCCATGCCAGTCCTGCTGCATCCCTCAGGCCTCTGCCGGAGGCCCTGGTTAGGGAGGGAATGGCCCACGTCTCAGAGTGACTGCGTGTGTGCATGTGTGTGTATCTCCACCTCTAGACTCGGCATGCTCATGACAAATAGGCAATTTGGGGGCCGCCTGGGGGATTGCAGACCCCACTCTGGTTAGGAGAAGAAGATGATTCAGTCTGAGTGACAATGATTTCTGCTTGGCTGCACTGGAACATCCTGGGGGCCTCAGTGTGTGTGTGTGAGTGTGCGCGCGCGTGTGTGTGTGCATGTGCACATAGGCACACAATCATGTGTGTGCTATGGGCCTGTGTTCCTAGATGTGTGTTCAGAGTCCCAGCTCCGTGTGACCTGGGACTTTGGTAAGTGCTAGTGTTAGTGAAGGCAGGGCTAGGATCTTCTCCCAGAAGATATTCAGGAGAGGGAGCCCACCCTCAGGTTGGGCCGTGGCCTCTGGGACCTGGGGAGTAAGTTTTCTAGGATTCTTGGGAGCCAGCACAGTGAGGCAATGGATTCCGTGCCTCAGCCCAGCTGTGGGAAGATTTGGGAGTGGGGAGGAAGGAGGGTGAGGTTAACAACATCCCCAGGCCTGTGGGATAGGAGTGGGGTGGGAAGTGCAGAAAAGCAGATGGAGCTTATGACTTCTCGGCGGGGAGTGGCGACCTAGGATCCTGCCCATCTGTGGAGCAGGAAAATGGGGTGGATAGCTCAGAGGGCAGTGTAAGGAGTTGGCAAGAGGTTTTGGAGGTGCACTGGTTGGCAGTTGAGGAACCCCAGAGAAGGCGAGAATCTCCCAGGGGCCAGCTGGTACTGGGGACTCCATACTAAAATGCAGTCATTTCTTTGTTTCTCCCTGGAAGCACCATTTGCACGATGATGCAATTTAGCTCTTTCCAAAAGTTCTTCCCCATGGGCTTGATGTTGCTTGTTAGTTGATGCGGTTGCCTTGGAGACTTTTTTCCTTCCACTTTCTTCCCTGTCTGGAAGCTCTGGCCCTCTGCCTCCAGGGGTTGGAAGGAGCTGACATCTGTTTCTTGTATCAGTCCGTTGTGCTTTTGGTCCCCACCCCATGGAGAGTTGAGATTCCTGGTGAAAGTCAAGCCCAATCAGAGCGGGTCCCCCACCCCGCAGAGAGAATCTAGGGTGTGAGCAGGCCTGAGTCCAGGAAGGCTGGGAGGTGCTGAGGGGAGACAAGCCAGCTCCAGCTCTAGGGGGATTAGGCTGGAGTGATCACTTCTCACACAATGTGCTCATCACTCTCTATGTCCTGCCATTCCTCCCAGGGGTACAGGCTAGGGAGAAGCAGCCTGCAGAGCCCCCAGCCCCTCTCCGGAGGCGGGCAGCCAGCGATGGACAGTATGAGAACCAGTCCCCAGAGGCCACATCTCCTCGTAGCCCTGGGGTTCGCTCTCCTGTTCAGTGTGTCAGCCCTGAACTGGCACTTACCATCGCTCTCAATCCTGGAGGACGGCCCAAAGAGGTGAGTCTCTGACCTGCATTTTGGGGCCACAGGGGATGGTGTAGCCCATCTTAGACCCCCAGGAACCTGATGGTGGATTGGCATTGACCTGTTGGTGAACTCAGCCGTTTTTCCCTCCCTGTATCCTCACATCAGGTCTCTTCTCTGGCATGTGGACTCTGGAACCCAATTCCCTACTTAAACAGCTTTCATGTTCCTACTGCTTACATTAATTCTGAGGTAGAAGTCCTCCTCAACTCCTAAACAGAGCTCCTAGTAGGATAATGAGGATCTTGGAATACCACAGGTGACCACTGTTTTTGAACTCCAAACCAAAGCATGCAGATGGACAGAAAGGTGTCTAGGCCCCTTTCTAGGTAGAAGGGTTTTGGGGGAGGATTTCACTTTCATGCCAAATGTTTGAATTTCTGAGACATTTTAGTAGTTGGAGGCAGTAGGTCTCAAACTTCAGCATGCATAACAACTGGAGTTCGTTAAGACTGTAGTTTCCCAAATCCACCTCCAGAGATTCTAGCTTAGTAGATCTGGGCCCCAGGAATCTGCGTTTTCAACACGCGACCTGAAGGTTCTAGTGTAGGTGATCTGAGGGCTATCTGGGAGATGTTAACTGTCCCATACAATCCAGTCTGAAGAGTCATTCTGGATATAAATGGCTTTTGGATATCTTTTCTCTCCTACCTTCTGGCAAGACCCATCTCCCACCTCAGCCCCTTTTCTTTGGCTCTGTTCTGAAACATTTCCTAGGCAAGTGCTCCTGAACCCTGCCAGTGATTGACCATGGTTTTGCAATGGCCTCTCCCCCAGTTCAACTACAAAGAGTTGCTTGGGCTGTGAATGGCCAGGATCTCCTCTGTGCTCACCTGAGCTGTGGAGGAAAGGCAGGCCAGCTAGGGGCTTGTGGACCGGCTGACTCATATCCTCGTTCCCAAGTCATCCAAAGGGGAACCCCCTTCTCCAGGTTCCCCCTTTCACTCCCCGTTGTTCTTCTGCAGCCCCATCTGCACAGCTACAAGGAGGCCTTCGAGGAAATGGAGGGGACCTCCCCAACCAGCCCACCACCCAGTGGGGGTAAGAACTCCCTGCTAAGCCTGTTTTCCCTGTGTTCCCTCTGGCCCCTCATCTCACCCTTGGCCTGTGTGAGTGCCCAGGTTTGGGGACAGGGTGAGGAAAGTATGCTGGCAAGCTGGGTAGGCCAGAATTTGCTGCCTGTCACCTCCATGGCTCGTTTCACCTCCCCCTGTGCCCACTTCCTCTCTGTTCCTTGCAGCCACTGTCTTCTCTACTGTTCATCCTCATGAACCTAAGTAAGGATACTGCAGCCCCAGTCTTAGGATCCAGATGGGGCCCTAGGCTCCATATATAGTAGAATTTTCTTACTTGTTCAGACTTTTTACGTGCTACACTCAAAAGATTGCCCATCCTAGCATGATACTTTCTGAACTGACCCCTTGTTTTTTACCCCATTTCCGTCTGCATTCTGATACCTCTTTCATTTCAGACAGCCTGTTTCACCAAGGAAAGAAAGGCCAGGGACTCTCAGGCTGATAGTTTCCATCTCATCCACTCTTGGCGTCTAGACAGGAGCTTTGGATTGTAGCTCCTGAGACACCCGCCAGTGGGGGAGGGGGCTCAAATCTCCAAAGGACAGAGATATGTCCACAATGAGAAGATCCAAGTGAGCACGGAGGCGGGAGCAGAGTTCCTTATATGGAGGAGTTGGTTGTGGGGAACAGAGTGACAGAGCAATTCCAGGCTATGGGAGACTTGGTCCCTGGGAGAGACCTGGGTGGCAGAGGAAGGAGAGTCTGGTGGAGATGAGGTTGACTGGGCCTGGTCCAAGCTGTCCACTTGCTCCAGTGAGAGGAGATGGGTTAGCAAGGGAGAACTGTGGCTAGCTGTCCTTTGCGGAAGGAGAATGTGACCACAGTCCATGGTCCCTGAGCCAGCAGAATGTGTGTGGGCTGTCATCTTGGGCACACAGGAGGCTGACGCTGTGCTCGGTGGCCCTTGGAAGCCGTAGCTCTCCCTAGAGCAACGGTATCCAATGGACACAGAGTACAAGTGCATTTGTCATGTAAAATTCTCTAGTGAGAGAGACAGAGAGACAGAAAGTGAGAAATCAGCCTCCCCTGGGAGGGATGGCCACACTGCAATCCCTTCTCCACTCTCCTCTCAGGATTTTGGGCATACACTCACATGCATCTGGTGTGCATTTCAAGTTGCTGGGTCAGGACTTGAACTGTGGTTGACTGTGTGGGTGTAGTCATCTACCGGCCCCTAATTTTAATAATATTTTTATAGAACCCAAAATATTACCATGTCAATTGGTAAATCAATATAAAAAAATCAAGGTATTTTAGAATCTTGGTTACGCCATCTGCTGGCCCCTAAATTTATTATTATTTTATAAAACCCAAAATATTATCATGGTAATAGGTAAATAAATATAAAAAAATCAAGATATTTTAGAATATTTTTTAAATACAAAAAACACTAGTGAAATTAATTTTGCTAATGCGTTTTACTTAGTTCCAATCTAAAATACTATCACTTCAACATGTAATCAATATAAAAAAATAAGATACTTTGTGTTCCTTTTTTCTACAAGGTTTTTGGCTTCTGGTGTGTGTATTCCACACACAGCACACCTTCGTTTAAACTAGCCACACTGCAGTATCCTGTAGTCATGTGTGGCTCATGGTGTCCATGCTAGATGGTGCTGGCTTAATGCAGTCCAGTCCACAGACAGCTCTGGAGCCGTAAGGCCTGGTTGGCTCTCTCTCCCAGGTCTTAACCTTTGACCTTCATACTGGCTCCCTTTCACCATATTCAAGGCTTGGATATCCCCCTATTTGGGATGGAGCCATCTGGGCTATGCCCGAATTGGGTTTTGCCACCTTCTGTTTTGCCCTTCAGCCAGCCCTGGGTGTGCTGGGGAGAAGGATAAGTCAGAGGACTCATAAATGTACAGAGTTGGGGAGAGAAAAAAGGAGGCGGAGAAATGTGTGGAATTTTTCTCTCAGGAAGTGAAAGGCTCATCTGGCTTCAGTGCTGCCCACTCATCTGCCTCAGCAGAAGGGCCGGATTGCCTGGGAACCGAGAGAATGAGGAATTAGGGAGGGAGAAAACCAAGAGAAGCCTCCCACCAGCTCTGTCTTCTCTCCGTTCACCTTCTCTCACTGTTTTCCCCGTGTGTCTTCTGTAGCCAATGGGCAAACTCCTGCAGGCTTGTGGGCTGGACTGTGTCATGGGTATCCCATGATCGGTAGTCTCGGAGGCTGGTGTCACTCATTCACAATTAACTACAGCAGCCATTCATTCATTTCATGTTGGTAGGTGCTTAGTAAGTGTCCATGGGCAAGATAGTGTTAGGTAATGGGTGTGTGGAGGTGGTAGAAATACAGGGCAGGGCCTGCGGGTGCGTGTGTGTGTAAAGAGAGAGGGAGGATAGATGATCAGAGACCTGCAGGCCTAGACCTACCTGAACCTACATTTGCCCCCTATGCTGTATGTGTCCAATGGATCTCTAAAGAAGGAGTGAGGGTGGAGTGAGGAGTGAGCCACCCACCTAGACCCCTGTGACATCTCACTCTTCCCATGTGCATTCGGGTATGCATCTGTACAAATAAGTTATATGTGTTGCATGTGTTCAGAGGTTGTATTTTTTTTTTTTTTTTTTTTTTTTTTTTTTTTTTTTTTTTTTTTTACTGTAGGTCACACTGTCTTTTGGGAAGGGCCATGGGATTGCAGAGAGGATCATAGAGCTGCCATGTGACTCTTGGGCATTCAGGGGCCTCAGCTACTCTGTGGAAGCCATTAGGCCACAGGGAGTGTCTTAGGAGCTGTGACCTCCGCAGGCTTCAGATATCCCTGATGGGAGACACAGAGCTCCTTTTTTTACTTCGCTCAGAGTGTGTTAGGAGACTCGGCAGCTGCCACTGAGCCGTCTCGTGACTGGGATCAGCTCAGAGTTTGGCCCTGTCCTTGGCTTTTGGGAAAAAGTCCGACAGCCCTTTCCGACCTTGTGTGTTATGTGACACTCGTAACCCAGATGGCCAGCTTGGGAGGAGCCCAGCCTCTGCTCTTGGCGAGGACTGTGGGCTTCTCTTCTTCCAGAACACTGAAGTTTAGGGGATAAGGCCCCACATGGAGAAGTTCTCTCCTCCTGGGACTTGCGAGGGACACTCTCAGCTGAGGGCTGCCCTGAGGCCTCGGGTTGGCACAGTTCCCACCTGTGATCTCCTCCTCCTCTGTCCTTTATGGGACGTGCCATTCAGGGACTTCTTGTTCCTGTCCAAGTCCGTCCAAGTGTATGCTTTGAAGGCTGTGCGTGTGTGCGTGTGTGCACAGGTGTGTGTGCATGCTGTGGGAGGGGGCTGGGCAAAGGAGACCCAGAGCATTGTGGAAAAGGCAGAGACAGCCGAAGCACCTGTGTGTACTGGGAGCTGTGGGGATGTGGAGGGACTGTGGCAGGAAACCAGGAGCCTGGGCTAGAAATGGCTCTGCAAGGCTGGGGCCAGGCCAGGCCAGGGCACCATTTCCTGATACTTTCCCCTCATCCTGTAAACTGCTGAAATGCAGAGAGACAGAGACAGGCCAGGACAGTGAGGCTGAGGCAGTTGGGGCTCCTGTGCCTCCCTGCCCTGCCTCTGCCCTCCTACCCTTAGACCTTTCACCCCTCTCTTCTTCCCCGCACAGTGCGCTCCCCTCCAGGTCTGGCCAAGACACCCCTGTCTGCTCTGGGCCTGAAACCCCACAACCCTGCGGATATCCTGTTGCACCCCACGGGCGGTGAGTGACTGTCTGGGAGAGAGGTGGGAGGAGGGCCCTGTGGTCTTGGGCAGAGGCTGGGGCCTGAGGATCTCATTGGAAGACGCCCACAGTGGAGGGTTCTTGGGACCCTTCTGGGGACAACTGGCAGCCCGGCTTTGTGCCCATGTTGAGGTCAGGCCTGGGGAGAGGGGCACTCTCAGTGGGGAGGGGGGCCCTCTCAGCCGGGACTGGGAGTGATGGATCTCTTTGAGCCTTCTTGCCTAGAGACTTGTGGGTTGGGCTCCACTCCTAGCCTTCTGTGACTCAGGGATTTGGAGGGCTGGTCTCAGGTTCCTAGCAGTCTGTCAGCTCTCCACTAGAACCCGGTTCCCATGTCCCATGTTCAGGTACCTGTCCTCACACACACATGTGCACATGCATACATACACGCACGTGCACAAGCTGGAGAAACACGCCCATGCTTCTCTGAACCAGGCCTCCACTTGCAGCCCACCTGGTTCTGCTCTGAGCGTCCCTGAGACCTCAGAGGCCAGACTGTTGGCATTCAGGGTTTCCTGCTCTGCCTCTTTGGGCCCACAAAACTCTGCCTAGGGGCCTATGACTTGGCAGCGGCCTCCACTCTGCACCTTCCTGGCCCTCTCGCCCTCAGCCTTGGGTCTCCTCTACCTGTCGAGGGCTCCTGTCACCAGCTGACTCCTGACTCTCCCAGCCTTTGCTTGTGCCCTTGTCCACATCCCTGCCCTTGAGGACAAGAGCCCAAGCTCTGGCACCTGAGGCAGAAAGGAGGGAGGTTGCTGTCCTGGTTACAGAGTGGAGGGTGGAGCCCCGGGTCTGTCAGAGAGAAGGTCCTCCTCCAAGTTGATGGCCACCTCAGGTTTCCACTACCCTTTTCCCAGCTTCCTGGTGGGAAAGGACACGATGGGGGTCCTTGGGCCCTCAGCAGTGATTTGGATCTGGCTGAGCCTGGAAAGATGCTCCCTAGACTCTGGATTTAGGGCTGGGCTGGGGCTCTTGGAGTTATCTTTACTTTTCCCCCCTAGTCCCCAGAAGACTGATCCAGCCAGGTAGGAGGGGATGGCATGCATGTGTGACCCACGCAGACACACAGCTGGGGCACACCTCCCACCCAGGGGTGTCAGCATGCCTGGGGGCTAGGGCTGCTTCTCACCAGCCAACACACTGCTGCTTCAGACTCGGCCCACACGGGCCTTGGCTGCAGGGCCTATGAGAGGCGGCTCCAGAGGGCCAGTGTCTCAGGCCTGGTGCCCTGGAGTCCTGTACAGGGTGGACCTCAGCCTTCCTTCAGACAGTCTGCTTTCACCCGAGGCTCACCTCTCTATCCTCAGCAAATTCTCTTTCTCAGGGAATCCTCCCTGTTAATTGAGCTCTCTCTCTTTCTCTCCTGTTTGCTCCTCTCCTCCTTGTCACCGTCACCTGACTCCTTTCCTGCCTCTCCTTTCTTCCTCCTCTCCTCATCTTCCCCCAGAGGAAGATGAGGGAAAGGTTGTGCCCCAGGTCTCTGAAGGTAAGTGCGGGCTGATGCCTCTTCTGCTCTCTGGGTCTGGGAATGGCTTTTTGTGCAGAGCTTGACAAGGCTGGCTCAGGGGCAGCTCTCTTTCCTGACTAGGTATCAAGTGACCAGGCGTGTGGCCTTCCTGTCCCCATCCACTGGCAGTGAGAAATCACCCTGGACATCACCTGTGCTCTACCTGGGGAGTGAGGCCTCTGGTTTCGGCACAGCCAGTGTCCAAGAGCTAGTGGGGTGCCCAGGACACCCCTCGTGTGGGGTCCTCTCCCAGGGCCATATGCATCAGCCTGCTGGTGCACAGCCACATGCAGGGCAGATGGAGGGGTTCATGCTCGTTTTAGGGCATGTTCCATGTGCTTGTCTCAGGACAGGGACTCCCAGCCTCAGCCCTGCTGGCGTTTTCTCATGGGGGCTGCCCTGTGCGGGATGGTTGGTAGTGTCCCTTGCTTCTTAGGTGCCCTTGCCCAGTCATGACAGTGACAAGTGTCTCCTACACTGCCAGTAGCCCTTGGGGTGTTAGTCATCTAGGTTCAGAGCCACTGTCCTGGAGCCACAATATCAACACGGAAAGTAGAAAGTAGAAAGTCTGTCTTTCTGGGGAGCTCAGGAAAAGCTATGGACTCTCCCCTACAAAAATGCATTGGGGCACCCATGTGTGAAAGGTTTTTTTTTTGTTTTTGTTTTGTTTTTTTTGTTTTTGGAGAGGTTTTTGCTATAGGGTGTGTGCGCTTGACAGAAAGACAGAAGGCGAGAAATAACCCCCCAGGTGGGTGGCCATGCCGCAATCTCTTCTCTTCCATTCTCCTCTCGGGATCTTGGGCATGCTCACACATGTGCCCGGCACGAGTTTAAGGGACTCGAACCGCGGTTGACTACATGGGAGTCCAGTGACGTAGCCATTATGCCAACTGCTGGTTCCTATGCATGAAAGTTTTGAAAAACAGTTTCAAGGAGGTAGTGGGTCTGCAGGAGCCTGCCTAAGATGAACCCCTGCACTGTGCTCCGGGGAAGCAGAGTGGGCGTGTAATCTGGTGGAAGACCTTTAACTCACAAGGAACTGAACTCAGACGAGGACTCAGAGCAGCAGGTGAAATGAAGGGGTGCTAACCTAGGCAGCTTGTGTGTGGTTCTGGGCTTTCATGTTCCCATTCCCTGCAGAAGGGGTTGGGTGAGGTGGGTGCCGAGGTCCCTTCCACCTCTAATATGGTGGGTGTTCTGATTTCTCTCCTGGGCCCTGAGCCATGGGCCCTTGTGGCCTGGGTTCTTGATAGACTCGGTTTGGTTTTCTCAGGCCCACTTCCCTCTTCCTTTGCATTTTCCTTTTTATTTTCCTCCCTCAAAGCAGGCAGCTCTGAATCTGCCAACAGCCAGGGAAGATGGTTGGAGCTTCCCAGAAAGCTTTGCTTGCTTCAAAGCAGCCAGAGTTTGGGCAACAATATTAGGCTGCTTGGGGTCATCTGTGGCCCCCAGCCACAGATCCCAGGACACGTGGGCCACAGAATGGGACTTTCACTGGGGACAACCGCTTCTTGCTCCTCCCAGCCTCATATCCAGGGAAAGAGCTTTTGTCCAGGCTAGGGGCTATGACCTCCAGGCCAGAGAAGCTGGGAGGGAGAGTCTCGAGTGAGCTGGTGCCTGGAGCCAACATTCCTGTGCTCGGGATGGTAGACCATGCAGAGGCTCTCAGCAATCCTGTGGTCAACTGACTCTAAAAGACCAATGGGATCTCAAGGCCAGCAGATAGCATAGTATTATGTCACTGGATTCCCACATGGTTGATTGCAGATCGAGTCCTGGATCCAGTGATTTCAAACTTATGTTGGCGTGTGTGCTAAAGATTCTGGGAGGAGAATAGAGGAGAAGGGATTGCAGTGTGGCCACACCTCCTGGGGGGGGGTTGATTTTTTACTTTCCCTCTTACTGTCTCTGTGTGTGTCTCTCTCTCTGTGGTGAGTGCACGCACCTAAACCAAAAAACCAAAACAAAACAAAAAACCCTAACAGACAAACAAACAAACAAAAACCCAAAACCAAAAAAAGACCAATGATATCTCAAGTCCTGTCCAGAGGGAAGGTCCCAGGGACAAATTATCTCACGGGGGACAGGCCCTGTGGCTGCATCTCCCACTCTGGGGTGACTCTGCAGAGCAGTGAATATTGACAGAACCACATTGAGATGTGCCTTACAAATGACTCTCAGCTTATAAGGTCCAGAGTTTTCTAGCAGGAGCCACAGTTTGGAGGGGAAGCTTCTTAGGGAATGTTCTCTGAGATCCTTGGCGTCAGTGTATGGCATCAGGGATTTCAGGGCAGGGCAACATCATGAAGATTTGTTGAGCACCTACTATATGCCAGGCTCATGGTGGACACCGAGGGCATAAAGATGGGTGAGGCAGCATGTTGAGGAGAGCAACACCAAAAGGTGTTTCATCATAAGGTAGAAGTGCTGCACAGGGAGATGTTCAGTGGTGTTATGGGAACTCAGAAGGGGACATGTGGCCCAATCTAGACATGTTCACCTCTGTCATTGTCTTAAGTATAAAGCTGAGGTCTGAGGTGTGGTTGGGGTCTGGGGATCTGCCCCAGGTCACATTTAGGAGGCAGCAGAACTGAGACCAGGGTTACTGGTCTCCTCTCGCTTAGTCAGAAGGCATTTCCAAGCCCTCCTCCTGCCTCCAGGCGCCCTGCCCCAGGATTCCAGCGTAGGAGTCAGAATTGCAGTCTGTGGCCCAGGAACGGGGTGGGTGAGGGGCCGGGAGCAAGGGCAGCCAGTCTGTGTTTCCTGACTCGCACACTACCTCCCGGGTCAGACTGGGGCACAGTCTTTGTGGACCCTCTGAAGTTCTGCTTCATTTCCCTGCTGATCCTTTGATGGGAAATTCAGAAAAGATGCTTGTGAGGAAAAACCATCAGAGGCAGAATTATTCAGCTGGGGAAATGAAGAATGTGGGGGATGGCTGCTCTAAGGCACTGAGCTGGATACTTCATGTTCATTCATTCTTTCATTCCTGGCTTCACTTACTGAACAAGTACTTGGTGTGCTTACTGTGTGCTAGGCTGTGCACGAAGCTCTGGGGATAAAGTGACAAGCCATATGAAATATGATTTCTAATCTTATGGAGTGTGCGCACCAAGGGAACCAGAGTTAAGTGATCAGTCAGAATTATGCATTGAGATAAGTACCCTGAAGGAACAGATGATTTAGGAGACCTAGGCTGAAGAAGTAGGACATGAGGGTGAGTGATATGACCTTGGTGAAAATGGAATGGGGCAAGAGCATTCCATGCAGAGAGGCCCTTGTACCTGCAGCTGCTCTTAGCTACCAACAGCCAGTTGGCATGGGTTCGGGCTCCTGGAATGTTCTGCATGAAGCAACCTCCTGGCCCCACCTCTCTTGCACTTCCCAACTCTCTTGCCTGTGGATGAGGCTGTTCCAGGGTTGGAGAAGAGGAGGGAAAGGGGGTTCCAGAGAAGGGTGGAGTGGTAGGAGCAGACACACCTGGGGACAGGTGGCTGCAGTGGGGCTGGTGCTGAACACGGGACTGGAATGAGCAAGAGGGAATCAGAAGGGGCTTTCCTGCCTCGTACACTCGATCCTAGCCGGCCGGGGTGGGCATTCTCACTCTCGCCTTACAGATGAGGAAACTGAAGACTCAGATGAGTGAAAGAAGCAAGAACCCACAAATATGAATATGCCCTGAGGTAGGGCGGAGAGAGGAGCTGAGAAAGAGGCAGAAAAGGAGGCATTTTCCATATGGAAATCTGAGTCTGTAAACTTGAGAAAACTGGTTGGCCCCAGAGATTGGTTTTAAACCATGACAGAGGTGAACTCAGGAAATCAGATAACTCCCAAAGACCCCTCCTGCTCTGGGTTCAGGGAAAGTGGAGATTGCATGGGAGGGCTTTGCTTGTCTCTACCCTCTGACTCGGAATAGGAGGGGGTGGCAGACAGACCAGCTGATCAGGGGAAAGGCTGGAGTGGGAGAGGAGAAGGAGGAGGGAGCAGGAAGTGGCAGAGCCAGGTAGGCTGAACGACTATGGCTAGGCTGGCTGCCTGCCCTCGGGCTGTGTCCTGACAGCGTGGTGGGGATGGACACTGCCGCTTCTCCCTGGGTGAGAGGTCCTGTTGCCCAAGCTCAGACTCCCAACTCCTTTGAGAACTCCTCTGGCTTTCTGTGGTTTAGGAGTTGAAGGGCAGTGAATGGACTAATGCGACTGATGCCTGAAGAACTTGGCCAGCCTATAGCCATCTCAGCATTTCTGATCTACTGTCCCATCAGCCCTCTGTGCAAACTCACACTCAGGCTCGTGACCTTCAGCCCAGGTCACTGTTTTTAGTCTGGAAGCAGTTAATGGGAACTCAGCCTTGCTAAAGGCAGGCAGGCCAGACAGGAGTCAGCTCCCATGGATCCCTGGCTTGACACTGTCCTGACTATGGGAGCAGGTGGTGTGGTTCATTTGTCTCAGCTTTACTGTTGGTAGAAGGGGTACATGTACTTTTTTACAGGGTGAGGTATTTACCCAATGTGTAGGTCAGGGTCCTGGTGGAAAACCAATGGCTCATTCTAATGGGGCCATCAAGGAGAGTTCGATGGATTAGGTAACAGACTGGGCAAACCAAGGAGGGGCGGAGAAGTATCCCCATGTGCTCCATAACAGGAATAAGGAACCATCCCCACCACAGACCTAAAGAACAGGCAAAGAACTGGAGGGGAGGGCCTCTGACTGGAGTTGTGGCTGTGGGTAGAGGGATGCAGCGAGGGGCACCTCGACCTTCTTTCATGCCCCAATATCATCTCCTGCCAGGCCTTCCTGCCAGCCAAAGGCCAAGCTGTCTGGAGCCAGAGGGCAAAGGATATGGGCGATTCCCGAGGTAGACGTTGGCCTCCAAGGATGCAGATTGGAGTAGAGAATAGAGGACATTTGTGGGTTGGAGGACAGGACAGACCTCCATGGTGTCCATGTAGGTTTTAACTCGAACTCCAGGGAATGAGAAAAATGCACTTGTGCTTTTTGGGTCTCACTTATGCACCTCTGTCCGGGCAGGACTGGAGGTAAGACCCATGCACCTACTATTAATGGGATGGATGTGTATTAAGGGCCTGGTGTGTGCTGGGCACTGTGTGGAGCCCTGGGAATACAGACCAGCCAGGCAGCTCTGGTCCAAGGAGCCTGTGGGTGGCCAAGGAGTGATAGGATCCTCCCTGCTATTTCTGGGTAGGAGAGAGGGGTGCTGGGTGCTGCTGGGACCTAGGTGAAACTGTATTGAGTGCCTGAAGGGGTGCATACAGAGTTTTCAGAGAAAGTGACCCAGGGTGACAAGGGATGGGAGGTAAGGGTGAACTCTGCCCTTGGGTCTTGTTTGTATTTCTGTGAGTGGAGGCTCCCTCTGATGTTCCTTCTGCCAAGCTGGGTTTGCACCTCAGGGCCAGGAGTAAAACTATAGCTCCCTGATTGTCACACGGTTCTGAGTACAGTGGGAAAGGGCAAGCTCTGGGCTAGCCAGGCTGCCTAGGTTCCAAGCCCGACTCTACCACTTGTTAGCTATGTGACTCGGGCCAGGTACTTAATTCTCCAAAGCATTCTCTCTTCATATAATGAAGAATAACCCGATGGGGCTGGCCCTTCTTTGACTGATGGGTTGGAGTTCTAGGCAGCCAGCAGTGGGTATCCCTAGGGGTCTATGTGTCCTCTCTGGGCCACCCAGAGCCAGCACCATGAGTCTGGACATTGGTGCTAGTGTCGTTGGCCGCTGGTTAACGATGTGTTCTGGGGCAAGTTGTTCCAACTCTGGACTGAGGAGACAGGTTAGATCAGGGCTCAACCAACTATGGCAACGGGCCAGATCCCAAACACCACCCATTTTTGTAAAGAGCATTTTGTTAGCACACAGCCGTGGCTGTTCATTTACCTATCGTCTACAAGTACTTGCACACAGCGGCAGATCCGTTGTTATGACAGAGATCGTTTGTGCTAGTCTATTTTGTTGCTAATGCAGAAAGTACCCAACACTGAGTGATTTGTTAAAATAGAAGTTTATTCAGCTCATGATTCGGTGGTCCTAAGACACAGGGCGTATTTGGCGGACTCTTTCAGAATCCCAATCACTCACAAGGGCGAGAGCAGAGTGGCTTCTGTGAGTCCCTCTGTCTGGTCTCTTTCCCTCTCCTTGAAACACACCAGGAGTCAGTCGTGGGGACTCTACCCTGATGACCTTCATTCGAATTTCTTCTCAAAGCTCCCATCTTTTGACGTCATAATTGGATCACATTTTCACACTGTCAATCCCATTAGAGTGGCTTAGTGTGTGAATTTGGAGAGGGGTGCATAAACCAACCGTAGTGCTATCTTACTGCCCTAGTCTAAAGTATGTACTCATGGGTTCTTTACAAGAAAGTGTCCTGTATCCTCTCCCTCCAGCCTGGCCTCCAGGACCGATGGCCCAGAATCAGTGCCTCTGATGTGAATCTGGGGCTTCTGTGCGGTGGGTGGGTGGCCTGGGCTGTCTGAGGGACGCCTCGCTGGCCTTTGCCTACATGGACTCCAGCGGTGGGTGCAGAGGTGGCTGGTTCTATGTCACCCTATGCCTGGTACCTTGGTCTGTGGAATAGACTGGTCCATGCCTACCTTTTTGCAGGTATCCCTGCACACCCCCATCTGTCATCGCAGGCCTCCAGGACCCCGTCTGTAAAGGGTGCCTTTCTGGAGGACATTGTCTTGTGTCTGGGGAAGCCTCTGGCCCTGGGTGTAGGGTGTCCAGCCTGGACACTGCAGAAGGCTGTGTTCCTATGTGGTGAGGCCCTGCCACACTCCTTAACACCCTGGTGACGAGGCTTCTTCCACATTGAGGTTGTCCTTGGGCTAGGGGAAGGGTGGGTTCATTTAGCAGCCTGGACCCAGCTCTCTTGCTCCCAAGGGACCATCACTCAGCAATCTTCCTAGGGCTGCACAGACTCTGTCCTTCAGTTTCTCAGGCTGGTATTAGCTGGGTGAGACAGGGATGGTGCCAAGGTTTGGAGGTGGCAGCAATGTTATCCATCCCCACTCACATCTGTAGAGAAACCAAGACTGCCTGTTTTTCCCTCCTGATGAATACGGAGCTAGGATTGGGGCTGGCCCCGGAGGCTGAGGGGGAGTTGGTACTGGGCTGGGAGTCATTTCCCCCTCCAGGCCTCAGCATCCTCATCTGTCAAATGGCGTTTCTGGCACTCGCCACCCCTTAGTCAATCCTGAACCCTGGTGGGATAACGTATATGCATGTCCTCCATAAGCTGCTCAGAAATGCCAGAGGTGGGCGTTAGAATGTCCAGCTTCACAGGGAACAGGTTCCCTGACGTCAGTCTCTGCAGGAGCGCTAAGAGTGCCAGGCAGAGGTGGGTGGGTGTGTCTTGGCATCTAGTGGGCTGTTGAGTCCACAGTGGCCGGCGCTGGGCATGACTCACCAGCCCAGGCCAGTTGCTAGGCCAGCAAGCCTGTTGCTGGATTCTGGGTGTGGGGAGGAGCCTGCATGAACCCTGGCACTGTCCTGAGATCTGGCAAAGGCTGGCCTGGAGCTCTGTGCCTGCTGCAGAGCCTCGGATTAGAAGGGAGCCAGGGGATCCTGGAAGACTTGGGTGCCGGGCAGTAGGGTCATTGGAGAAAAGGAGCAGTTAGAAGGCTGCTGGCTAGGATAGATGTCCTAGCTCTTGGAGAGAAGACTCTGTGAGGGCCCTGTTCAAGGCAGTCTCTAGGGCACTTTTCTGGGATGCTCTGAGCAAGGCCCTGGTTAAAGGCTCCTGTGGGGAAGGGGTGGATATGGGAGGTCAGGACACCCAGGGAAAGTGTCCTTTGCATCCTTTTGGGGCTGGACTCTGGGCAGGCTGTGTTGCTGGCAGGTTGGCTCGGTGCAGGGGGGAGGTCCACACTGCCTGTGGATATGTGCTCAGTCTGTGTCTCCCTGCCCCTTCCAGAGCCCCGGAGCTATGTGGAGTCTGTGGCGCGTACAGCAGTGGCTGGACCCCGAGCTCAGGAACCTGGGCCCCACAGCTTCAGTGCCCCAGCTGCCCAGGTCTACGGGCATGAGACACCCCTGAGGAATGGGACCCTGGGCAGCTCCTTTGTCTCCCCCAGCCCCCTCTCCACCAGCAGTCCCATCCTCAGTGCTGACAGGTAAGCCATGGAGGGTAGTTGGTCAGGGATGGGAATCCAGCCTGGGGCAGGATGGGCGAGGCTGCTGGGATTTGTCTCAGGAATGGATGGGCAGAAATGCCATCAGACGGCAGACCTCTTAAACTGCTTCATTAAATAAAGCACATTGAGGGGCTGAGTCCTATGGGGAGCCCAGATGTGCATTTGACTCACCCATCCCAGACTGTGGGAAGGAGTAAGGCGTTGTCCTTCCCCCGGGGTGAAAAAGTACCAGCAGAAATGATCACTATGAAGCGATGCTCCCATGGGGCCAGGCACTTGGCCGAGTACATTCTATAAGTATTGAACCCTGCAGCAGTCCTGGGAGGTGAGCACCATTGGTGTTGCCACTTTCCAGAAGAGGAAGTTGAGGCACAGAGATGAATCAGCCTGGCCAAGGCCGCCTCCCTGAGTCCACCTGGCCCCTTCCCAGCCTCTTGATGGGGGGAAGAGGCTGCATTGCTCTGTCTATTCCGGCAGAGGAATGTCCCCTGTTTGGGGGATCTTCATGACTTGCCCTCGACGTTCTGCTGACCCCCAGTGAGCCCTGGTGGTCCAAAGTGGTTCGCTTTTTCTCACTCAAGTTCCTCCTGCTGTGGTGCTGGCCCTTGTCAGGACTCAGGGAGCTGGTGTTTCACCCCAGGATTAATCTGCCACGGCCCCACTTCGCTGTCCCCCCACTCAGCCTGGTGTGTCCAGCTTTATCTCCCATCCCTCAGAATCTAGCTTATTTCATACTGGAAAGTGGTGGTCTGCTCTGGCCCCTTCCGGGATCCAAGGTAGACTTTGTCCTGTTTGACTTCTGCCCTGGGCTCTTGCTGGGCCCAAGAGTGCACCCATCACTCAGGGAACCAGAGCTTATCCAACTGACCTGGGGAGGGGCCAGCCAGCCCCGAGACTCCTTCAGCCTGCAGCCCTAGGGTGGCCCACTAGGTGTGCGGGGACCCCTGCTGGTGCACAGCCCACTGCCACCTCCCTGCAGCTCCAATTTATATAAGGCTTCTGTCGACCCTCATGATGGGGGGTTTTTTTGGGGGGGAAGAATCAGAGCCTCATTTTTCACATGGAAAACATTACCAAGCAGAATCCAGGTTTCCCAGCTCACAGGCCACGGGCTGCCATGCTTCCGTGTGTGGGTCACCTGGGCGTGTACTTAGCCTCGCATGGGGCACTTTGATTATGTCTGTTACCGGGACATCCTCTCTGAACTGAATGTCATCCAAGTTGTAGAATTACATCTAATCCAAACTCCTCTCACAACATCAGAGCGATAGCTTGGTCAGCTGCTTGGATGCCCCTAGGGATGGGAACCTCATTACTGTGCGAGGCAGCCTGCTCCACTGGTGGCCAGATACAAGGGCTGGAAAGCAGACCTGAAAATGAGCTGAAATCCTCTTTTTTGGGGATTCTTTGTCTTTGCCTTTTTGGGGCTATCCAGGAGAGAAAACCCAATTCTAGTGCTCTCAAGAGTTTAAGGATGATGGGAGCACACCCGAGAAACTGAGTCAAGGTGGGATTACCCCCCAGGAGGTACAAGAGCCAAGTGGTGTGACCCCTCTCCAGTGGGAGTTTCTGAGATGCTAGAGGCTGCTACAGGAAGTTGTAGCCTCTGCAGTTTCCACGGGAGGGATTTCTTTGCTCGGGTGTGTGTCTCAGAAGTCAGCATGTTGCATTGGAGAAAATGTGGACTTGGAAGTCAGACAGCTGAGTGAGCTGGAACCCTGGCCTTTTATGAGCCGTATGCTGCTAGGCCTACTGCTTCAGCTCTCTGAACCTCAGTGTTTGTCTTCCGATGCATCCATAAAGTAACAAATAAATGCCCTGATACTCAGATGCACTGTGAGGGAAGCTATTACTCGTGTTATTAGTGGGTGGAAGGAGGGCTGGGCGCCCATGGAAAGTGTGCCCTTAATTAAATGCTGTCCATTGACGTTTCAACCTGTGTCTCTCCTCAGCACTTCCATGGGGAGTTTCCCATCAGGAGAGAGCAGCGACCAGGGCCCCAGGACACCCACCCAGCCTCTGCTGGATTCTGGTTTCCGCTCCGGCAGCCTGGGGCAGCCCAGCCCTTCAGCCCAGAGAAGCAACCAGAGCTCTTCTCCTCTCCCAACTGTGGGCAGTAGCTACAGCAGCCCCGACTACTCCCTCCAGCAGCTCAACTCCTCTCCGGAAAGCCAGGCCCGGCCTCAGTTCAGTGCAGCTGGTGTCCACGCCATGCCTGGGAGCCCTCAGGCACGCCACAGGACAGTGGGCACCAACACTCCCCCTAGTCCTGGCTTTGGCCGGCGGGCCATCAACCCTGGCATGGCTGCCCCTGGCAGCCCCAGTTTGAGCCACCGCCAGATGATGGGTCCGCCAGGCACTGGTTTCCATGGTAATATGGTCTCCAGCCCCCAGAGCAGTGCTGTGACCACTCCAGGGAGCCCCGGCCTGGGCCGGCACCCAGCAGGGGCCCACCAGGTGTCAGGCCCCCACAGCACTGTAGCTACCACTCCAGGGAGCCCCAGCTTAGGCCGGCACCCTGGGGCCCACCAAGGCAATCTGGCCTCTGGTCTCCATGGCAATGCCATAGCCAGCCCTGGAAGTCCCAGCCTAGGCCGTCACCTGGGAGGGTCTGGATCTGTGGTTCCCGGCAGCCCCAGCTTGGACCGGCATGTGGCCTATGGCGGCTACTCCACCCCCGAGGACCGGAGACCCACGCTATCTCGGCAGAGTAGTGCCTCCGGCTACCAGGCTCCTTCCACGCCCTCCTTCCCTGTCTCCCCTGCCTACTATCCCGGCCTGAGCAGCCCTGCCACCTCCCCTTCGCCGGATTCAGCAGCCTTCCGGCAAGGGAGCCCAACACCGGCCTTGCCAGAGAAGCGGAGGATGTCTGTGGGAGACCGAGCAGGCAGCCTCCCCAACTACGCCACCATCAATGGGAAGGTGTCCTCCTCACCTGTCGCCAGCGGCATGTCCAGTCCCAGCGGGGGCAGCACTGTCTCTTTCTCTCACACCCTGCCTGACTTCTCCAAGTACTCCATGCCAGGTGGGCTTTTCCCCTTTCTCTTCCTCCTCTCCTGCAGATGGATGTGTCCAAGAGTTAGGGTTCCCGTCCCCATCTCTGTGCTGACAGCCCCTTGGCAGGGGACCTCAGGTGAATCACTGACTTCTGGGCCTCAGTTTCCTCACCTGTGTAATGAGAGTTGGGGGTATCTTCAAAATAAGTGTGCTAGGCTTGTGGGTACTGTGATGAAGATGCAGATGATGATGAAATATCAGTGGTGGATAGATATTGTATGATATCGTCACTGTCATAGCCACAGCCACTTGTCGAGCACATTCTGTGTGCCAGGCTCTGAGCTAAGCACTATCTCATTGGATCCGCACTGTAACCTGGCCAAGTAGGTATTGTTACCCCATTTTACAGATGAGCAAACTGAGGCTTACTGGGGCTCTGTCATGTGTCCAGTTAATGGAAGAGCCAGACTTCCATTCCAGGCCTATATGATCCAGAGCAGTGTTCTTCAAGCATTATTGGAGTAGTTTTTATCATGTGTCCGTATCTCGAGGGTTCTTAGGATTTAGCATAACCTTGAAAACATGCCTTCCAAATGTCCATACTGTTTGCCAGGCCCATGGTACACTCATCACTTATAATAGATCTGCCAGATGTGACATGGGCCAAGACCAAGGCTTGGGCCTTTTCTGGAGTCTAGTTTCTACAGACCTGGCTTCCTGAAGGCCGTGCAGGTTTGCACAGAGCACTCTTCACTCATCACCAGAACTTGGCACATTGGCCTCCACTTAGAGCTCAGCATCTAAACACAAGGTGTAGGCCTCATCTGACCTGAAGCATCTCAGCCAGACCTTGAGCCTGACTGTGTGCAGAGAGACTCTAGGGCCCTGGCTGTTCAAGGCAGATCTAGAATGTTCCAGGCAGCCTGATATGGGCCCCAGTGTCCCTCTCTGTGTCACTCCCAGGTCCAGCCTGGAGCTTTTCGAGCCACGACACCTAGGGTGACCCCACACCCCCTGCTTCCTGCCGCCCACTAGGGACATCTGGTTCCCAGCTATGCCTCCTTGAGGATGCAGAGCTTCTAGTAGTTGGGACACTTCCTGTTTCCCACCATCTTCCCTGCTTAAAATAGCCTTTGGAGTCAACACAGGAAGGCACATGGGACTGCAGCCGCTTCTGACAGCTCATTAAACAGGCCACAGCAGCGGAGGCTGGGGCTGCAGGCGGAGATGCCCTGTGCAGCAGTTGTATGGCCCAGCAGCCTAGCCCAGAGCTAGACTAGCTGTTCAGCACACAGCTGCCAGGAAAGAGCTGACCTACCCCTCAGGACCCTCCAGAGACAGAACCCAGAAGCCAGAGGGGTATAAATCACAAGGTGAAGTTGACTAAGCCCTGGAGATCTAACCCTCACCTCCTGGTCTGCTCCCTTCATTTGATAGCATCTTTAACCCAGGCTCCCGTCTACGATAGTCTCTGAAAACAAGTGGAAAATTTGGAATTGAAATATTCCTTCCTTTTCCTCCTAATCTCCCCCACCCACATTTCTTTTTGTTTTCTTTGATGTCAAAGATGAAGGATGAGTTGGAGAGTGTGGGCCACACACCCTCATACTTAGAAGGAAGAACTGGTATAGCTGGTGCCGAACTGGCTGGGGGGGTTCATACCTGGGAGGGCCTTTCTATTTTCCATCTGTGACTTGGCCAAGTCACTTTCCCTCTGAGCCCATTTTTCATTTGTAAAATTATTTCCTACGCAGTTTTGGATAGAAAAAACATGTCATGACTTTTCCAATGACCCAATAAGTGGTTGGACTCTGTCTTTCTAAGCTCCTTCCAGAATCAGATGTTCTGTGAAAGATTGCATGGCCTACACAGGATCTGGGCAGTGCACATCATCTGAGAAGGGAGATATGGGACATGCAGTTGATGGCCTTTAGAGTCTAGGCCAGGCCTTCACCTATTTGTCCCCACGTCGGAGTGATTCTTTTGCTTTCTGTGTTGTAGAACATGGGCTTTTCATCTGGGAAATGAGGACAGGACTGGAGAGAAGTGGGCAGAAATGATCTTGCTGACCTTGTCCTCATGGTTGTTATGCTAAGTCACGAAATGGAGCATGTGGGAGAGAAGTTGCAGGAGGCACTTAGTCAGAATGTTCCAGGGAAAGGGAGCTAGCGTGGAAGAAGGGCTTGTGGTTGGCTTTGTGAGAACGTAGGACCAGGCAAGAGTAATGTGTTCTTTCACAGTCCAAATTCAAGGTATCGGCAGGGTTGGTTCCTTCTGCCCAGAACCTGTTTCCCAATAAGGTCACATTCACAGGGAATGAGGGGCTTCTAGGTCACAAAACCCTCAATATTTGCGGCGAGGGGCACAGTTCAACACTTAACACTTGCTTTTCCTCTATTCCTTTAGACAATAGCCCGGAGACGCGGGCTAAAGTGAAGTTTGTCCAGGATACTTCCAAGTATTGGTACAAGCCTGAGATCTCCAGGGAGCAGGGTGAGTGCCGGGCTCATGGCCCACCAGAGGACACCACTGGCTGCTGCCCCATCTGTTCCTGGGAAGGAGGAGAAGCAAGAACTTTAGCTTTCGTCTTAGTAGTAGATGGTGGTCCTAGAGATGGGGCTGGGATCAAAGTCAGCCGTCAAAGTAAGATGCATCTCCCACAGCAAAGCATGTGATCGCAGAAGCAGTGGTTGTAGACGCCCCCTGGGAGGGTCTTTAAAGGCAGCAAAATCTTGATTTTCCTTGGCAAAATGAGAGGCCAGCCAAGATCATGACTCCTTATGGCTCTATCTGAATCTCCACCTGTGGGAGATCCTTGCACTTTACAGAAACAACCAAACAAAGCTGGGAGGAAGAAATGAAGATCAAGCCCATTTTAGCTCTTAAGGAAAGCCTACGAGTACAGGAACAGGGGTCAGCAACCACAGCCTGCAGGTCCATCTAGGCTGCTGCCTATTTTGTAAATAAAGTTTTAATGGAACACAACCACACCTGTTGGTTTGTGACAACAATGTGTGGTTGCTTTCATGCTCAATGGCAGAATTGAATAATTGTAACAGAAGCTACACGGCCTGCAATGCCTTAAGATATCTACTTTCTGGCCATGTACAGAAAGTGTTAGCTGACCCTAGTAGAGGAGGACTCTTCGGAGTGTTTAAATTGTAACTTTAAAGATGAATGTCATTCCACCCAAGAAAGAATGAAGTTCTGTAGGCCCAATGGGACCTAAGTGAAGCTAGTCCCACCCATTTCTTGTTTTTTTCTTCTCTCCTCATCCCCTCTCAATTCAGCCATTGCACTCTTGAAGGATCAGGAGCCAGGGGCCTTCATTATCCGTGACAGTCACTCCTTCCGAGGGGCCTATGGGCTGGCTATGAAGGTGTCTTCTCCTCCTCCAACTATCATGCAGCAGAATAAAAAAGGTAACACCATCTCATAGAATGGGACCTTAGGACTGGTTTATCTATATGTCTCTTTAAGCCCCCAGGGCTGGTAGGACCCAGCGTGCTGACCAGGAGCTGGTTTCTGCTAAAATCAGACTCTTCAGAAGAGATAGTCTAGAGCTTGGTGATGGTCATGATCTGAGAACAGGGACTCTGTGATTGTGTTTCCTTGAGGGGTGGGAGAGGAATGATGGTCTCTCTATTCCTTAGGGTTCCAACCATACTATCTCTATGGCCTTTTTTCCCATCCTAGCTCTGCGTGTTTGAGAAGTCATGGGAGGTGTCGGAGGAAACCATAAGCAATGAAACGTGTGTGGTTGTGTTCCAATAAAACTTTATTTATAACCACTCCTCATTTTTTTCCTCTTCCTCCTAGGAGACATGACCCATGAGCTGGTAAGGCATTTCCTGATAGAGACCGGCCCCAGAGGAGTCAAGCTCAAGGGGTGCCCCAATGAGCCAAACTTTGGTGAGCCATCACCCTGTCTCTGTCTCTTCAGCCTGGCCACAGAGTCCAGCCTTGTCCTGGGTCCCTCCAGGGTTCTGACCCAAAGTTCTTTCTGTTATAAGCTCTGCCAGTTCCACTTGTCATAGACTTAGCAGAAAAAAATAAACAATAGCTTCCCTTTCTCTGTGCTGAGGCTCCTTAACTCTGCAAATTCCTTTCTATATTTGTCCTATCCAACTGAGACTTATCATTATAATTTGAATAACAGCTGTAACAATAGCTGCCTTTATTGACCCCCTACTATGTGGAAGTCACCATCTAGGTACCCTGTATTCTTTTTGGTCTCACGATACTCCTGTATGGTAGGTGTTGTTGCCCCTATTTTACACTTGAGGAAACAGGTTCATCATTAGATTTACCCAAGAATGTACGGATAGTAAGTGACTAACTAGAAATTTGATATCCCAGTCCTTTGATCCTTCTATTGCATTGTTTGAGAGGAACTCCAATAACTGCAGAGATTAAGGAGAGATATTAGGAAGAATTTTCATATAGGAAAGTTAGTAGGTAACACTTATCTGCTAGAGGGAGCCTTTGGACCCTTCTCCCTTGGAACTTACTACAAAAGAGGGGGTGAATTTTCAGCTGTAGTTATGGGATGAAGAAGTCATAAAGAAGCCAAAGATTCTGTATAGTGGGATGAGGTCGAGTTTCCTCACCGCCTTTGACCCCCTCCTGGCTTCTAATAACACTGCCCCTAATGTGCTATCTCCCTCCCTGCAGGATCTCTGTCTGCCCTGGTCTACCAGCACTCCATCATCCCATTGGCTCTGCCTTGCAAGCTGGTCATTCCAAACCGAGGTAGGATGTGAGACTCTGCTCACCAAGTGCTCCCTTGAGCTGGCCTCCTTCATTTCTCTGCTGGTCAATCTATAACATGAGCCAGGGTTGGAGGACATGGATCACTTTGCCAGTCTGGTGAAACCAAAAATCATTCTCATTTTTTTTCCTATTGAAAAAGAAGGCAAAATTAATTTAAAATCTTAACTTCTGGAACATACATAAATTGGCTTGCCAGGTTGTTCTGGAAAATTCTCTGGATGTGTCTAGGAATTCATACTGAATCCTCAGAATAAGGCTTAGCCCAGAGGAGACATTAGGAAGTAGGGGACAGTGAGGAGAGGACCATGTTGTGGAGGGTGAGATGGGCACTGGTGGGAAGAGGAGGGGAAGGCAGGTGTTGATCATGGGCACCCAAGTGTCCCAGCGTTGGTTCAAATGGAGAGGTAAGAGCACTCGCTAGGGATCTTCTAGTGTGTGTAGCTGAGAAGCCAAGTCTTCTTTTGAGTGAAGCGAGTTTAGTAGAACCCAGGAGCAATGGGACATGTAGGATGAGAAGTTGAGTAGGAATTGGGCTGGTTAGACTTTAGCTTCTTTTACAGAGGTGTCTCAGCCCTGGAGGGGGTGGATGAACACTCCAAACTGCTCACAACACAGGCCTCTATCACTTCCATAACACATAGGGCTCACCTGTGGGTGTGAGTGTCCGGCCACGAGTGCAAGGTGGGAGCTGAGAACTGGGATGCCGTCTCCCCACCCTCTCTGTTCAATAATAAGACACTCAGCAGTGCTCCCGGACTCCAGGGGTTATACTCACACATAAAACCTCCAACATTAGTCGACAGTTTCTGTGTATCCAGTTAAAGTCATTGAATTATTAATTGTAACTGACCGACATTATTAGCTTAGATGTTCAAATATAACTTAATAGCACTATTATCCACATAATTTAGATGCTAATTAAATGATATCTTCATTGGATTTACCATAGTAGTTTGGCAATTAAAAAACAGATACTGGGCCAGCAGGTGGCATGGTGATTAGGGTGCTGGACTCCCACGTGACTGACGATGGAGTGAGTTGCAGACCCAGTGTCTTGAAAATCATGCTAGGCTTGTGTGCCTGGTTGCCAAAGATCCCAAGAGGAGAATGGAGAAGGAATTGTGGCATGGCTAATTTTCCTGGGGGTGGGGGTGGGGGTGGGTGGGTAATTTGTTACTTTTTTTCTCTTTGTCTCTCTCCAGGGAGCACTCATGCCCTAGGGGAAAAAACAAAAACCAAGCAACAATAAAAACCTGATACAAGTTGTATGAACCACTGTTCTCAAAGTATGGTGCCTAGCAACTTGTTAGAAATGCAAATAGTCTCAGCTAATCACACACTCTGGGTTGGGCCTGGCAATCTCTCTGTGTGTTTTTTTACTTGTTTGTTTGCTTAGTTGTTGTTTTTTCATGAGAGAGGGGTATTTTGTTGTTGTTTTTTAATTTACTATAGGGTGTGTGCACTTGCCAGAGAGAGAAAAAGAGTGATAAAGTACCTCTCATTGGGGATGGCCACAATGCAATCCCTTTCTCCTTTTGGGATTTTGGACACATATGCAATGCTCCTGGTGTTTTTCAAGCCTCTGGGTCTGGGACTCGAACTGTGCAGTCAATCTTGTGGGATCCAGCCATTTTAACTGCCACACTGCCTGGCTGGCCCAAGAGAGATGTTTTAGACAGGATCTCACCATGTTAAGATTCTCTGCCCTGCCTTCCTAGTTAGCCTGGATTACAGGTTACTCCTAGTCTGTTCAGGTTGGTTCAGGAACCCATTCTCAAATTCCTTCGAGGCTCCACACTTGTGTGGCGGTGCCCTCCCCCCATGCCACCATGGCTGGGCCGGCAATCCGTTTTTTTGTTAGTCTGCGCACCAGCATCTGAGAAACACTGGTATAAACTCTGGTATGTGCTCCATTCTTATGTTTTTCTGATTTTTTAAAAAATTAGAGTATAATTGACAAAAAGTATATTCTGCATGGTATGCAACACGATGTTTTGATAAATGTATACATACATTGTGAAATGGTTAGATCATGCTGCTTAACACATTCATCACTCAGTTCTTACTAATATTAAAAACAATAATTGTGTTGCATTAGGAGTTTAATGAATCAGGGCATTTATTGATCTATGCAAAGACATGTCAATGCAAAACAACAATGGCCACCCCAGTTCCCATTTGAGAATTTGCTTTATGCCAAGCACCGGGCTAAAAATTGTACACAGAATATTTCAGAAACCCAATGACATGGGCACCATTATCATTCTCAAATGCTGGAGTGAGGGTTTGAGCCCATCTCTTTTGGACCCCAGCACACTCAGGCAGAGCTAAATACTTAGAGAAATCCCTGGCTGTTTATGCTGAACTTAACACAGTGCCCACTGCTAGGGCTTGTTAGGGAAAGGAGTGTCCATTGCTCCAAGTATTTGCAGAGCTTTCCTTAGGCCCAGCTAAACTTGTGCTTCTTTCCAGCTCTAGGGTTTGATTACAAGTTGAATTTTTATCTCAGATCCCACAGATGATTCAAAAGATAGCTCAGGTCCTGCCAACTCAACCACTGACCTGCTGAAGCAAGGGGCTGGTAAGTAGTCACCGGAGACTGGATCCCTGCCCAGGCCTTTATTTCTACATTCCTGCCCTATACCTTCCTTCAGGTGCAAGCTGCAAGTCCCTTCCAGACCAAATGTCTCTGGGCAGTTCACATTTCTATGTGTAGATGACTTAGCCCAAACCTGGCCTAAAATTGATCTCCTACCTTCTCCCTGAAGAGTAGACCTGGGATATTGTCCTTACAGATTCCAGCCCCCATGATTCCTCCTTGCGTTGATTTCTTCTAGCCTGCAACGTGCTCTTTGTGAACTCTGTGGACATGGAGTCACTCACTGGGCCACAGGCCATCTCCAAAGCCACATCTGAGACATTGGCTGCTGACCCCACGCCAGCTGCCACCATTGTTCACTTCAAGGTCTCTGCCCAGGGAATTACACTGACTGACAACCAGAGAAAGTAAGATTCTTCTACTTGTTTCTGTGTTGGACTCTTTCCTGTGACCGATTATCCACACATCTACCAATTTATTTATCCCCTGCTCCCATCTACCCACCTATCCACCCATCTATCTATCTTGTATCCATTGTCCATTTTCCCAGCAACTCATGCATCCACCCACCCACTTATCCATCCACCCACTCACTTATCCATCCATTCATCTATCTATCTACCCACCCATACAGCCAACTGCCTATATATTTATCCATCTATTCATCCATTTATCCTCCACTCACTGACTTATCCACCCATCCATCTATCCATTTATCCATCCATCTATCCACATACTCACCTGTCCATCCATCCATCCATCCATCCATCCATCCATCCATCCATCTGTTCATCCATGTATCCACTCGCTCACTTGCCAATGATTCATCTGCCCACTTACAATCCGCCTCATACCTACACTCCTTCACCCATATATCTCTTCATTCATCTCTGTCTCCATCCATCAATCTACTCACGCTCCCATCCATCTTATAGATGTGCCTGCATTGGGTATACGGTTGTAAATACAACTGATGAGACATGCCTCCTTTCTAGGAGCAGAGTCCTTGCTGAGGCTCTTGTCCAATGATATCCCCACCTCCCCTGGCAATTCTTATTCCTCAGTGCTAGGTTCTTCCCTCTCTCCCCAGCCCCTAGCATCTGGGAGATGTTTCCATGCACTCCTTTCTATCCCTGTACAGACTTGGTCCCCAGTGTGAGCAGCTGAGGCCTTCTTGCTCACAAGCAAAAGGCTGTGTGGGCCCATGACAGCCACAGACAATGAAATGGGGGCCTGACCTGCAGGTGGAAGGTGGAAAAGGTAGTCACTCCATCCTTCATTCTCTGTTTATCTGGTGTCTGTACCACAGGCTCTTCTTCAGACGACACTATCCCCTCAACACTGTCACCTTCTGTGACCTGGACCCACAGGAAAGAAAGTAAGTCTCTTGTAGATAGCTTCCTCTCCCCCAGCTCTAACTTTCCCACTGAAGTCTGTGTGAGAATGCATGCATTTCTGTGTTCTTGATTCAGTGACAGGGTCTCCCTGTGTCTGTCAGAGTGTGAATAATTGTGTCAGGCAGTTTTTTGAGCCTTTCTCACCATAATCCAGAGACCCAAATGCTCAATCCCACCTCCTCTGCCATACCCTTGACCCTGAACCTACTTCACTTCATCTTGGGAAGGGGAGATCGCCTTGGTAGGTGGGCTACAGTTCTTCCCACCTTGAATGCATGGAGTCTCCTGCATGATCTTTGGAGTCTCCTGCCCACTGGGAATGGGTGCTCCTCTACCTTCCCTAGGTCTGGATATGGATGGGGCTGGGCTCCTGGAGAGAAGATGTAGTGATTTATCCTGAGCTGTGTTTCTCTCCACAGGTGGATGAAAACAGAGGGAGGTGTCCCTGCTAAGTAAGTGTGTCACCTTCAACACCCACCCCCAACCCCAGCTGGTGGGTCTTTGCACTCACTCCTTGGCAAGGGTAGTAGGGGGCAGATTTAGGAACCAGGGCCAGCAGGTTGGGAAAGGAAAACAAGGACCTTTGTGCCCAGGTCACTGTGTTTTGGAGGCAGGCTTGACCAGGCAGTCAGACCTTTGTCTTCTCCTGCCTCAGGGCCAATGGCCCAGACTCTAGTCCAGATTCCTCCTTCTCCCAGGCTCAGAATGAGCAGGATCGAGCAAGAACAGAGAGCTTCGTTAGAGGCAATGGGGTGGGGGGAGGGCAAATCCTGCTGCTTTTATTCCTGTCCTTGCTCTTTTGGTGGGATTCTGTGAATCTTGTGCCTGGGCCAGACCTCCTCATCAGAACGAGAGAGCCCAGAATGCTGGGATTCTGGGGATGGTCCTGGAACTTTTGGTTAACTCTTTCCTCCACACAGCCTCTGAGGAACCCAGAGATGAACTGAGACACTGTATTTGAACTGTTCAGATCTGTATGAGACAGCCAGGCTTGCTGATAGTGGCCTGACTTTGGAACAGCAGATTAAGCAAATGAATAAACAACACTAAGATGCTTTAGTGATTTTCAAACTGTGGTCCAAGGAACCCTAGGATCCTTAGATTACAACTGAGATGTTCGGAAGAGAGAGAAAACCCTGTCATTACTTGTAGGCTTTTTTTATTATTAATATATAACTTTATCAATATCACAAAACCAAAACAAATATGGGAATAACCTGGAGTCTCATGCTGACATTAGAGTGTCATTATGATCCATAATTCACATATCGCTTGTTGGGCTCATTTCAATAGCCCCATTGTCCTCACTGATAGACTTGCTACTAAGTAGATGTTAATCTTTTTGAGTTCATACATTTATATTCATAAAATATTCTTCGACCTATGTATATATTTGGACTTGGTGCAAAATTGCTGTAGAAAAAGAAAACTTCTACTGTTAAAAAAGAATAAAAACCACTGCCAAGTGAGACACGGCAAGAAAGACAATGTCTATGAGTGTTCACGAAGGACAGTGCACTTAGATAGGGAGACTTGGGAGGGTTTGGGGAAATAATACACCTTTTAAAGTGTTTTTATTGAGAGTTTTTTTTGGTTATAGAGCGCGTGCGCTCGCCAGACAGACAGAGACAGACAGAGAGACAGAAAGCAAGAAATCACCCCCCAGGGGGGATGGCCATGCCGCAATCCCTTCTCCTCCATTCTCCTCTCGGGATCTTGGGCACGCACACACACGCGCCTGGTGTGAGTTTTAAGCCACCGGGTCCAGGATGCGAACCATGGTCGACTACGTGGGAGTCCAGCGACATAGCCATTACACTAACTGCTGGTCCCTTAAAGTGGGTCTTAAAAGACAAGTATAATTTAGATAGGTGTGTGGGCAGGAGAGAGGCTATTTCAGGGGGTGGCCATGCCACCTGCACGCTCCCAACGGGCAGGGCCTGGGAGGCTGATAAATGAGAAAATAGAGTCAGGGAGGGTAGAGGAGTCAGGAGACGGTGACACAGAGGCCACCTAGTAGACAATGAATGGGACCCACCAGTAGTCTGATTCTACAGTGGTTTTTTTCCAGGGTCTCCAGACTTCTGCTGGGTTCATAGGTCATTGGGGTCTCCCAGTCCTGCATCTCCTGTGTCCCTGCCAAACAGCCAGGCAGGCCAGAGCTTGCAGGCAGGATGGGAGGGCAGTGTTGATGGCAGGCAGGAGCTGGCTTGGCTTCTGTTTGGCAGAAATGGGCAGCCAGGGCCAGCAGGGCACATGGAGACACTCTCTCACTCTGCCTGGACCAACATCCCCAGCTACAGCACAGGGTCCAAGCCAGCCTGGACAGGGAGGTGGCTGGGGGCTGCTCTGTGGTGGTTTGCCATCACCTGAGCCCACTGCAGGTCCTTGGCTCCCTGTCCCTGAAACAAAGCTGGGGAGTGAAACTGTGAGAAATGTAGGGTGGTGTGCATGTGTTTATGCATTGCGTGTGTATGTTGTGTGCATTTGTGGCATGTTATGTGTTAGGTGTGTGTCGGATGCGTCTGTGGTATGTATGTGTCCTTGTGTATGTGGTGTACAGGTTGTGTGTGTATCTGTATGTGTGTCTTGTGCTATGTATGGTGTGTATGTGGTGGTAGGTGTGTATGTATGTGTGATGTGAACATATGTGCACACACAGTGCACACAGACATGCACAGTGGCAAGCAGACCCCAGCCTTGCTAATTTCAGCTGTTGTGGTCCAGTCCCAAGGAGAAGGGTTTCCATTGGAATCTCCAGCTGTCCTAATTTCCCCATCTCACTCTAATTAGCAACATGCCGGCTGGGAGGGGACCTGAGCTCACATTCTGTTCTCTGCCTCATATTTTTAACTCTTGTTTTGCACTGGGAGAATGCTAGGTCACTCCAGTCTTGACGCATGTGGGGGTGGGGAGGACAGCTCTGGGGACCACCTCCCCCTCCTACTCTGGACTTCCAGGCGCCTTGAGTCCAGGAGGAATATGTGTGCATTACGTGTGTGTGTGTGCACATGTGTGCATGTGTGTGTATGTGTGTTGGGGGGAGATGAACCGCTTTTCCTGCTCCCTGACCTTGTTGTGGTGTGTGAGGAGGCCGAGCTCTCTGACGGGCAGACGACATTTTATCCATCTGTGTATGTGCTGTGTGTAAGAACAGCCGGGTGGGTGGGGCTGGAGTGAACTGAGAGAGGCTGGTCTAGGAATGTTCCCATTTTATTTTTGGTCATGTCCTCACCCCTTACTAGTCAGTCTTGTGTTCACTCCCAGCCCCCACTACTGTGCCTCAAGGGACAGGGGCCTGCCCTGAGACAAAGTGAGGCGGGACTTGGCCTGTTGTCAGTGGAGCCCGGAGAGTGTCCCTCTTATGCGCCTCCCCAGTCTCATGCTCGCTGGAGGGACAGGGTGGTGGGGGTTGGCCTGAGACCACCTTGCTCACCTGGGCTGCTCCCCTCATCCCCGCTGCTCTCTCCGCCTTGCAGGCTCTTCGGCTTCGTGGCCCGGAAGCAGGGCAGCACCACGGACAACGCCTGTCACCTCTTCGCTGAGCTTGACCCCAACCAGCCTGCCTCAGCCATTGTCAACTTTGTCTCCAAGGTCATGCTGAGTGCTGGCCAGAAGAGATGAGCCCTCATCCCTTGTCCAGGGCCAGGGCCACGGGGATGGATCCCGTGGGGAGGGGACCCGTGATTCCTGACCACCCTTGAATCCAGAAGGAGGACTTTGGGCCAATTTTGGAGAAGGAGAGAAGAAAGTGCAACGTGGAGAGAGGGAAGTGAATTGCAGAGGGGATGGGGGCAGAGAGAACGAGAAAGAAAAAGATGGAGGAGAAGAACTCGGATTCCCCTGGGTAGATGGAAACTGCAAAAACCCAAAGCCTCCCAAACTAACCAGGTCCACCTAATTACCCATCACCCCTCCCAGAGGAAGGAGCTCCTCAGAGGAGACCAAATAAGCCTCCTTGGGACCCATATTTTTTGGGGAAATGGAAAAGCTCTGTCTCCCTAACCCCATTGCTTTGCAAGGAGAAGTCAAACAGAGAGAATCTTTTCTGGCCACCTGAAGGGTAGGTTGCTGGACCACATGGAGCCAGCGTGTGACAATGAGTGGCAGCACTTTGTATTTTCCAAGTGTTTCAGACCCAAGGCACCTAAGGCCTTTTGGCTCTGCCTCCGATGTGCTGTGTGGGTGTGTGTCCACACTCACACCCTCCATGTGGGTTTATATCTGTCACCCGGAATGAACAGCTGCACTTACCTGTGTCCCGCGTGCACACACGCACAAGCACACTGAACACAGAAGGTTGAGGTTGGGCTGACAGGGCAATGGGGAGGACAGAAACCCTCTGCTCCAGGAGCACCCGAAGTATTGGGTAACAAGGTTCTCTTTCCTGGCTTTTGCACCTGTGTTCTGGTGGCCCTGGTGCTACCAGCCCCTTCCCTTCTACAAAGACCCCAGTGGGAGTGTGGGTGGCCATCCTGCAACATTCCCGTGTGTGCCTCAGCTGGGAGGCTGGAGCCTGGGTTTGAGGATGTGGAGATGTGCGTGTCCACAGCCTGGGGAGGAGCCCCTTCAGGAAGGGTGGCTGTGTGCTCTGGGTGTCGTCACCAAGGTGTGTAGCTCTTGCAGCAAGGAAGGCGAGTTCCTCTACCAGTGCCCTGGCCTTGCTTCAGTCCCAGCTCTCAGCCCTATTCGTGGTTCTGTGCCTCCAAACCAGCCTTATCTCAGATTTGTTTATCTGCATGATGCCTTTTTGGGGTTCAGGGATCGAGCGTTAGTGCTCTGCCCTGCCTCATTCTGTCCTGCAGGGTCCCCACATCAGGGCTCATCCCAGGGAACCTGCTTCCAAAAGCCCTGCCCAGCGAGGCCCAGGACAGAAGCCTGTGGTCCTTGTCCTCCCCTCTGTAAGTGTCTTGGGGTCTGACTTTGCAGATACCCCTAGGGCAAAGCTGCCACCCATGCAGCTCCTGGCCTACCTACAATGCCAAAGCCTCGCCGTTGTCCCTTCTGCCTCGGTTTCCCTGGCAGAACCACACTGCCCATGGAGCAGAGGGCAGGAGGCGTACAGTTAGGCCAAAGGGCCTAGAGTCCACTTGGGCAGTTGGGAAAACCCTGACCACCACCCAAGGACTCTATGCTGGAATGGAGAATTCACCAGGACTCCATTCTTAAGCCTATGGGGGTTCCCTAGAAAGAGGCATTGTACTGATTTATAAATATATATAATATATATGTGAGACATACTGACGAAATCTGTAAGCTAATAAAATATATTAAAAAAAAAGTTAAAAAAACAGAATAGGTAAATTGACAAGAAGTATTTATTGTTTTCCCATATTGCTTTATTGCCTCCCTGAGTATAAACCAATTCTCAACCCTTTTTATATGTGTAACTAAAGCCTAAAATGTTGGGGCCTTTATTCTTGGAGCAACCAGGAGTCTCTTGGCCCTGGCCTTGGCCTTTTCTAGACTGTCTGGGGGTGCAGATGTCTCACCTTTGTGGCCTCCTTATTTTCTGGCAATCCAGGGCCCAAAAGTCAGTTCCCAGAGTGTATGGGAGCTGCCCTGGTGTCACGGGCTCAAGTGAGTGTGCAAGCTTGTGGAGATGTAGGTGTGTGTGGTGGGTGTGGGCGTGTGGGCATTGTTTGTACTTTTTCTCCTCCAGGGAGCTGGATCTGTGTGGACGTCTATTTCAGGGAGTTGGAAAGGAGTGTCTGAAGAAGATGGGGATTACTCCATGGGTACCCTGCTTCCCAAAGTGTGACTTAGGTCCGTCCAAAGTGTTCTTCCTTCTGAGATATCTATCCAGCCAGAGTCCTCAATCTCCCTGCCTCCCCATTCCCTCGTGAACCCCAATTCTCTTGGAAGACCAGAGGAGACGTTTCCCTCTCCCCTTCCTTTGTAAATACCGCCCTCTCCTGCCAGGTAGCCCAGGAGTCCCACCTGGTTGGGATGTTCTCTCCACACTCATCAGACACTTTGGGGCTGAGTCTGAGGTCAGACTTTACACTTGCTTTCCCACCACCCACTGCCCACCAGCAGCCACTCCCTAGGCATAGCCAGCACCTCCCCTCCAGGTGCAAGGACCCAGTGGGAAGGACCCAGGTCAGTGCTGGAAAGCTGCACACCCACTCCCAGCTCCCTGGAGAGCGAGACATTGCTGGGAGCTTGATCTTTCCAGCAGAATGATGGGGAAGGGGGGCCCAGGCTCCATGGTGGCCTCATCCTCGGGGTTGACGCCATGGCCCTCCCAGGGCTCACGGGAGGCCTGTGCGCACACACGCGTACACACACAGCACAGCACTGCAGTCTGTTCTTGCCAAAGATTTCCTTTAAAAGAAAGCACTTTTACTAATTATGTTATAAATGTTTATCCTCTTTCCTCCCCTTCTCTCAACCTGGTTTACTGTTGTTTTTGTTGAATCTGTTTGTCAGGCAGGAGAGTGTGGTCTGGTCTTGAACATGGGCTGAGGCAGAAAGGGGTCTGAAAGGAAGGCAAGCAAGAGCAGGAGAGAAGACCACTCTATGGTGTGATGAGACAGCCCCCAGGCAGGCTCGGCCCCAGCCCCAGGCCGTCGTAGCTGTCCAGCTGGCTCTCTGAGGCAGACCCGGGGCCCAGTGGCATGTGTGCTATCTGCAGGCAAGAGAGCAGGGAAGGGCATCTCTGATTCAGCAAGGACAGAGGCCCTGTGAGGTCCACGTGCCCTTCCTGGGGGAACAGGAGGGAACAAGTGAGCATCGGCACAGTGGAGAGGTGACACCAGAGAAAAGGCAGTGAGGAGGAGAGCTGTCAACCAGGGGTTGATAACCTCCGTGGGGGACCCCTACCCAGCTATCACAGATCCTGGCTACCTTGTCTGGCAAGGTGTGTGAGGGACAAGAGAGGTCTTGATTCAGGAAAGGCCCTTTGACACATAATGTCTGAGCCTCTCCCACAGCGACTGAAAGCTTGTGGAGGTTGACTGCCAGGATTCCCTCTCCCCTAGTTCCTGGCGAGTCCCTGGGTGTGCCAAAGCATGGCTAGGGGTCCGTGGCCATGTGACAGTAGTAGGGAGCAGCTGCTGGACCAGCACAGTCCCTCATCAAGGGGCTCCTGGGAGGGAGGACAGTAGGCTGGTGAGTGTGAACATCATCTGTGCTCCAACTGCTGTCCGCCACCCCTCCCTTCTGGGTCTTCTTCCCCTTCCTTGGTTTGTCCCAGTTCCAGGGCCTAGGGAGATTAAAGGAGTCAGAGTGCCACCCAAGGGAGGCAATCCATGCCTGCCTCCACCCTTGGGGTCCTTGAGGACGTTGAGCAGACTCCTGGAGCCCCCTCTTCACTGATGTCCAGGCATTGGAATCCAGACTCATCGCCAGTGTAACATGGTGTGTGTGTGTGTGTGTGTGTGTGTGTGTGTAAGTGTATGTCCATGTATGCTTATCTTGCTCATCTCTTTAGGGAACTTGGGGTGGAGGTTAGATGGGCCATAGCATGTCAATTTCAATATCACCCAGTCGGGAGAGGGATCGAGAGGTGAGGCCTTTAGGGTCAACAACTGGTGGCGCCTCAGTGTAGACAGTGGTGAGGACTGGGCCACCCGCTGGGGCTCGGGCAAACTTGTTTCTTTCTAGCTCCTCTGCCCTCAATGTCCAACACTGGAGGACTTCTGTTTACTTCCCACACCTGGGCTCCTCTGAGCAGCAAGGTTGTCCGAGAAAGATGCCCTGAGTTTGTTCCCTAATCAGTGTTAAACAGTTTGAAACGCTCCTGTGTGTCCGTGTTTGGTGTGTCTGTGTGCGTGCACACGTGAGAGAGCATGTTGGTTTGTGCAAGCTGTGTTTCTCCCTCTCTCTCCTTCCTTCTGACATGTCATTCAAAACATGTAAGGAATTCCTTCCCACCCCCACCCTTTCCACCCCTACCCTTTGCCTCCCAGGCCCTCTGCAGGTAGAACAGAATAACCCAGCATCCTCCCATCCCCCGGCTGTGTATTTATATAGATGGAAATATACTTTATATTTTGTATCATCGTGCCTGTAACCTCTGCCACCTTGTATAAACCCTGCTGTGCTCCTTGTCCGGGATGTGAATGTACTGTACACTGATGCTGCCCCACTCCTGTACAGCTACGTTGTTTCACTGCGATCTATTGTATGGCTTTATAAAGGATAAAGTTCAAGAAAAACCCCTGCTGTTTCTAGCTGTGTTGTTTGGTCAAGGGTCTGCCATTCTCTGGTGCACAAAACGGAGCTTCTTGCAGGCACCGGGTATGCGGTGGGCTTCACTGATGCCTCTGGTGGGGGACTCAGCCCCAGTCCTGCTGGTGGTTACCCCACTGGTCACTGTAAGTTATTCATCTGGACTCTAGCTGGAAGAGAAACTCAACTCAAACTGTTCAGGGGGGGAAAAAAAGGAGCTTATTGTCCCAGGTCCCTGAGGAGTTGAGGCATAGCTGAGCCCTCTCCAGGGGCCCAAATGGTAGAATCAGGAGTCGCCCCATCACAAGATTCTGAGTTGCATCATTCTCACACTGACGTTATCCAAGCGGTGATGCCACCCACCACCTGCTCCAGGCTCTCATCTACTAGTATGACTTTTCCGATAGGAAAAGGGCTCATTTCTTGCAATGTTCTCTGCATGATCCTGGGTCACATACTCACCAGCTCTGATAGGTCTAGTTGGTTCATACGATTAACTGGGAACCAATCACTTTATCCAGATCTGGGTCACATGACTGCCTCTGGAGCCTTCTGTAACTAGGGGGACAAAGAATGGGCGAGCAGGCAGTCCCTGAAGTGAAGTTTTATTAGAGGAAGAGGAAACAGGCTGACCAGGAAAATCTGTGGGTGCCCATCAGTGGTACATGTGTAGGTTCCCTCATCACCAGACCCCGGGGGTCCTGGGTAAGTTCACTGGAGTTCAGAAATAGGTGTGGTACCCACTGAGGCATGCCAGCAAAGCACAGGGGTCTCTGGGAGGTCTCCAATACTCAGATGGCGTGGCTCTAGTTCTCCATTGAGCTCACAGTGTCCTGGGAGGGAGGCTTGGACGACTGAGCCGTCTGCTGCCTCAGCAGTGACCATGCCGCAGGGCAGTCTTCTCGAGCTTTGGGTCTCAGGTCTCATTCACACTCTTAGAACTCATTGAGGACCCCAAGGCTTTTATTTACATGGTTATATCATTTGATCTTTATCATAGTATAAATTAAAACTATTTTTAAGATACTTTATCATAGTATAAATTAAAACTATTTTTAAGATACTTTTGCATGTAATAAATTCATTACATGTGAACATAAATAGCACTTTATAAAAATAGCATTTTCGGAAACAATAAGATGGGGTTGGAAGGGTGATACTGTCTTTCATGTTGGATTCTCGTACCTGTTTCTGCGTTCAGTCTGCTGTGAATCACTCATCATGGGCATCTGGAAAACACTGTATATTTGTGAGAAAGACAAAGAGCAGCTTTACATTATTATGAAAACAGTTTTCAAAAAATTGCCAGACGACTCATGTGTGCACGTGAGAGAGAGAGAGACAGGAAAAGTGAGGTGCCCCCCACTCCCAACCACGGGGATGGTAGCACTACAATCCCTTCTCCTTCATTTCTCCCTCTTGGGATTTTGGGCATACACATACACACCCCTGGCATGTTTCTCAAGCTGATGGATCCAGCCCATGTGGGATCTAGTCACCTTAACCACCAGGCCATGGGTTGGCCTAAAAGTTCTAATTACTTTTTAAGAGAGATTTTTGCTATAGGGAGCGTGTGCTTACTGGAGAGACAGAGACAAAAAGCAAGAAATCACCCCCTGGGAGGATGCACAATGCAATCCCTTCTCCATTCTCCTCAAGAGATTTTGGGCATGCACTCACACACACTCGGCTTGAGTTTTCAGCTGCCGGGCCCAGGACTTGAACCGAGGTTGATTATGTGAAAGTCCAGCGATGTAACCATTATGCCATGTGCTGGTCCCTCCTTGTCTGCATTTTAAGGATGAAGAAACTAGGTTGAGACACTCTGCTCCAAGTCCCAAAGCTGGAGTGAGTGGCAGAGCCAGGCTCTGCCTGTGGCTAGCTGACTTCCCTAGACACCTCTTTCTTTGCTCTCAGGGAAGCTGTTGGGGGGACAGACTGTGGTAAGCGATGGGCAGGTGGGATCCACACTGAGGACACTGATCAGGTGGTCAGGGCTGGGCAGCTAGGCTAGAGTCCCAGCAGCAGACCAGGGCTCCTAGTGTGTATGGGAAGGTCAGAAGGTCATTCTCCAATGCCTTCCAGGTTAGGGGGGATGTGAGTACTTCAGGACTGGGCTATAGAGGGGATTCTACAGGAAGGTGAGGCCAGCTGTGTCCCCTGTGCTCTTGGGGGAAAAACGGCCCAGGGCTGTAGCGGGAGGTGAGACTCAGAAGATCTTTGCATTTGCTGCACAGCTCGGCCTGGTACCACCAGCCTCAGCATCACCTGGAGCTTATTAGAAAGGCAGAACTCGGGCTGGATGGTGGCACAGTGGTAACGTACGAGGCTCTGTGAGTCTGACCACACGGGAAGGTTCTGGGTTTGCATCCAGAGACTTCCCCAAGTATGCCAGGCATACATGTGCCCATAATGCAGCACTCACTGGAGCTGGGGGTGGATTGGGCTGTCAGGACTCCACTGGGGTGCTGTCTCTCTGTCTCACTCATGGAGGAAATAAAGAAAACTTAAGGGAAAAAAAAAGGAAATGAAAGACAGAATCTCTGGTCTCACCCAGGTCTGCATATTAACAAGATCTCCAGGACACATGTGGGCACATCTAGGCACCTGGGCTGACATGCTGGGTGGCTTCCTCAGCACCACAAGAAATGCTGGGTCTGCTGGGTCCAGAATGCTTTCATCTGGGTCTCCAGTGGAGCAGAGTGGCCCTCGTCTCATCTTGATGCCTGCTATCCTGGGGTCTCTGCAGCCTGTGGGTGTCCAGGACCAGGTACGGCTGAGTCCTAGGCCCGAAGAGCAGGAACTCAGTGCCCAACATGCAGGGTGTGAATGAACTGAGTCAGCTCGGGAGAGGCAGAAATGCCAGCTGAGGGGAGGGCAGGAGAGGCTGAGGGATAGAGCTGGTGATGGCAGGGTTGGGAGGAGGTCTTTTGTTTTGTGTCAAACTCAGCGGAACAGGGACCAGCAGTTAGCATAATGGCTATATCGCTGGATTCCCATGTAGTCGACTGCGGTTCGAGTCCCGGACCGGGTGGCTTAAACTCACGCTGGGCGCATGTGCGTGTGTGCCCAAGATCCCGAGAGGAGAATGGAGGAGAAGGGATTGCGGTGTGGCCATTCCCCTGGGGAGATGATTTCTTGCTTTCTATCTCTCTGTCTCTCTCTGTCTGTCTGGCGAGCACATGTGCTCTATAGCAAAAACCTCTCCAAAAAAAAACACAAGAAAACTCAGTGGAACAGTACTGGAGCTGGGACTCCCCACAGAGATGCTGAGTGAATCAGTCAGAGGTCCAGCCCGGATGCTGGGATTTTTTTTCTTTGCCCAGGGGGTTCTGTGTGCAGCCAGAGCTGAAGACCACTATGGAAGAACTTTTCACGGATTACATTCTCCCTTGGCAGGGGTGTGCGTACCCCATGGGCACAGGCATGAGGGAGCTGAGAAGGGTGGGAGGAAGGTGCTGGATGAAGTCTCCTCAGGACTGACTCAGCTACCTCCGTGCCTAGCTCCTTCCTCAAATATTCACCAATTCCAGGCCTGGAAGGGACCTAACATACCCCTCCTGCCTCCTGGGGCCAGAGCTCTACAGAATGGAGGAGCTGTCCCATCTCAGCTCTCTGGGGGACTCGTCCCACTTGGGCCTGAAGACGTGGTAGGAGGGACAGGCCTGAGAAGGGTTTTCTAGGCTGGTTCATTGCAACGCAGGGGCTCTGGCATTTCTCCTCTGAGAATTGAAAGCAAGTTCTGCCTTCTATTGTGTTTTTTAAGGTTTTTGCCATAGGGTACATGGGCTTGCTGGAGAAAGAGAGAAAAAAATAGTGATAAATCACCCCAGGGGGAATGTCCACACCACAATCCCTTCTCTATTCTCCTCTCAGAATTTTAGGCATGTGTGCACGTACACCTGGTGTGATTTTCAAGCCACTGGGTTCAGGACTAAGACTGTGGTCAGCCTTGTAGGAGTTTAGCACCTTAATCACCACACCACTTGCTGGTTCCTCTGCTTTCATCTTTTTTTTTTTTTTTTTAAGAGAGATTTTTGCTATAGGGCCTGTGTACTCACCAGAGACACAGAGACAGAAAGTAAGAAATCACCCCCCAGGGGGGATGGTCATGCTGCAATCCCTTCTCCATTACCCTCTCAGGATTTTAGGCACACATGCACATGTGCCTGGTATGAATTTTAAGTCACCGGGTCCAGTACGGGAACCGCGGTTGACTATGTGGGAATCCAGCAACATAACTCTTACACCATCCGCTGGTCCCATCTGCCTTCCTCTTTTAAAGAACTGTGTTTTCTGGGACTTTCTTCACTAGTTGATGAAAATAACTATTAATGCTTAGCAGTTTCTATGCAGTTCGGAACATGGACAATGCTGTGAGTAGGTATAGGGCCAAGCATGCAAGTCCGTACATACACAGATGCACACACAGATACATACATGCACACATACAGTTACACAGATGCATACATGCACATAGAGACACACATATGCACACAGGTGAACACATAGATACATGCATGCACACACACTGATACACATACACACAAATACACATATTTACACACAGTTACACACATAGATACACAGATGCACATACATATATACAGAGGGACACAGAGATACACACATGCATACACACAGACACACGTGCATAAACTGACTTGCACACACAGAGATGCACTCATAGCCACACAGATACACAGACCAGGCACATGGAGATCCACAGGCACACACACACACACACAAAGAGACACACACACATGCAAAAAGAGAGACCAAGCCCCTTGGGATGTGCTGTGTCTCTATGTAGGTGTCCTTTTTTTCTAGCTCTTTCCCACCAAGAATTCTGGTGTCTTGCTAACTGCTGGATCAGTCCCAGGGATGAAGAGACTTTTCCCAGATCCCCTACTGCACTGACTCACAGAGTGTCACCCTCAGAGGATGAAAGCAAATACCTCTGTGAGCTCTGGAGGTCAGACCAATTAGGGGCTAGTTGCACACCAGACAAAGGACATGGGCAGTCAGAGTGTGGCAGGAAGGGGTCAGGACCCCAGAGAGGTCCCAAAGGGCCTGGGAGAGCTCACCTTGGAGGCAGGAGGTGAGGGGAGGATGGGATGTGGCTGCCCAGTGTTTGATGGACAAGGGGGTCAGCCTTCTCTGGGCTCATACATGGCAGGAAGGGCTGAAGGGGGGCCGGAGCTAGCAGCCACTCACGTGGAAAGGGGGCTTTGGGAGGGGTGGAAGTGGGAGCTTGAGACTGCAGAAGGCCCTTCCTAGGCCCTGGGCATAGCTGCAGGCACCCACTGGGAGAGCCTCCTGGACACTCAGAGACCCTAGAAAAGGCCTTGGAAGCATGACCTTCTGTGAAGGGCAGGGGTCTCAACCAGGTTGAGTTTGGTGCTAGGACTCTGGGAAAGTGTTTTCCTCTCAGGGCCTCAGGCTCCTCTTTAGAATGGGATGGCCGCTGCCCTGGAGGGCCAGACGAGGACCAAGGCTGTGCGCAGCTGGCACAGTGCCCAGCTGACTGCCGGCACTGTAGGCCCCTGGGAAATACATGCCTCCCTGCCTCTCCGGTGCCCCTCGCCTCCTCCGCACCGCGTCCTCAGGCCTCTAGAGAGGCTTGGCAGCTGAAAGGAGTTGAAGCAAAAAGCCTCCAGGACGATATTGATCTGGTTGGCTCTGCACCCACACACGGTGTTCGGGGATGGTGGTAGAGCCGCCTCCACGGCTCCAGCTTTTACAGGGTATAAAAGATCATCTCTGGCCATCGAGACACGATGTCCGGGTTCTGGGCCCCTCCTCTCAGCCTTTGCTCCGTTCTCTGATTCCCTGATAGGTCCTGAGAAACCAAGGGGTGTCTATAAGGTTGCTGGCCCCCTGGACCGGGGGGTCCCCCAGCCCCAGATCCTGCATTTGCAGAATCTGACCTGGAAGCACCATCACCCCTCCCTCAGCAGCAGGGGCCACGTGGGCAGGGGCAGGGGACGGGGTGGAGGGGCAGGGGATGTGAGAGGGCAGGGATCAGGGGAGGGCAGGGGGCAGGAGGGTGGGCAGAAACACCATCAGAGAGAGAACCTCATAGCCATAGAGCTTTAGAGCTGGCACAGACCTTGGGGCTACACTGGGGCGAGTTAGTCCATCAGGTACTAATTTGACAGATATTTATGGAGCACCTAGTAGGTTCAGGCACCAAGCAGTACCAGTGTGTTTGTTTTTCTGGTGACCCTCAGGGTCTAATGGGAGTAGAGAAACACAAAGAACCAGCAGCAACACAATTACAATGTGCTGAGCGCCCTGGAGGAAAGGCACACCACACAGAGTTTGTACATGGATCCCAATGGTCTGGGCAGAGCAGGGACAAGTCCCCGTAGAGTCACATGTTCTGGACATTAGGACCCAATGGGTGAACAGGAGTGTGCTGGGCAAAGTGGCGAGAAAGGGTGTTTGAGGTAGAGGGAACAGCACATGTCAAGGGTCATGGGCAGGAGGGTCTTGGTGAACCTGAACCCCATGTACCTCCCCAGGCAGCATGTTGTACAGGTGTAATTTGACATTCATTCCCAGGCAAGTAAGAAGAGTGGTTAAGTGCGCAGGCCGTGGGGTCAGGCTGCTTGGGTTCAAATCCTGGCTCCATCCCTTGTAGCTGTATGACCTTGGGCAAGTCACTTGGCCTTGCTGGGCTCCTTCTCCCACATCTATAAATATGAGATGATAATACAGTATCTAACTCAGAGGGCCATTGGAACTGAGACTTTATACATTAAAAACAACTTATAAGAGCGCCTGGGAGAGAACAAGGGCTCATTAAAGCTCAGCTAAACTTAGTATTTATTTGACCTTTCTTTCCTATCTCTCTCACTGGACTGTGAAGTCCCAGGAGCAAGAACCCAGGTGTGCACAGTGGCCTAGGGGAGGCTCTCTGTGAACGTGAGTGGAGGGAATGAGGTGACCGCAAGTCAGTGTGGCCAGAGGGGTTGGGGGAGGGGGAAGGGCCGGGCTAGAAAGTGTGTGTAAGGTAGGTCAGGGCTTGGCTGGCCATGTGAAAGGTTTGGTGTTTGTGGCAAGAGTGGACGTTTTGAAGCTTCTGAGTTAAGGGGGTGGTAGGATCAGGGTGGCACTTTGCAAAGATACTGGGCTATCTGCTTCAACCTCTATTGGATTCTAGCTATGTGTCAGATGTTGTACTAGGTGTTTTATCAAATGTTATCTTATATCATAAAATGATCCTGGAAAATAGGCATACAGCTAAGGAAATTAAAGCTTAGGAAGATTAAGTACTTTGCCTAAGATTTCAGAGCTCAAAAGTGCTAAAGAAATGGACTTAAGATCTCCTTGGCCCTGTGCCAGAATATAGGTTCAGATTCTGTAACAGAGGTTTCAAATTACCAGGCACTGATATGAGGATAGCTGATTTCTCTCTCAAGTAAAGGTTGTCACTTATATTACAGCTCGCCCCCATGAAGCTGTTCAGTTACTCACAGTCTTCAGTTTTGTTGCTCTGCCATGCTCAGTATGTAGTCCATTGTGGTTGCTCCAGCTCCTGCCATTACAACTGCATTCCAGTCCTCTCTTTAAGGACATGGCACATTGTTTGCATGATATACATTGTTTCTGCTCAGATTACAATGGTCAATACTATCACACGGCCTCGATTAGCTGCTGGAAAATGTCACTTTTATGCTGTGCAGCCTTACTTCTGGAGACATATCACTAAAAGAGGAGAGGAGAGTAGGGATTGGAAGCAGCAGGAAGTTTCTGACCCGTACTCCAATGCCAGTGGAAGGAGAGCACCTTGTCATTCCAAGGTGGGATGTGTGGGACCACCCCATGCTTTTATCTGGGGCCACACTCAGGACATGCTAAGGAGGTAGACTGGGAAAAACTCCGTCTCTCCTCACGTATTGAAGGGTGATGGAAAGAGAGTAGAGGAGAATAACCATTCGCACATTGATAACCCACTGAGTTGAGAAATAACAGTATGGGCCGGAGGTGTTGTGCTCAGAGCTAGGAGTAGCTGTGGGAATCCCAGGTGAAAATGTTCACATGGCAGCTAGAAAGAGAGGGCTCAGGCAAGATTTTAATGTCTTTGTCTTGACTGATATGCATGGTATTCCTTCTGGAAAAAGAAATGTAACACACTGTGAAGTTATATGTTATTCAATGGTAATATAAACAGGATTATGATGAAAAAAAGATCTGGGGTCACGCTGGCCAGCACTCATGTAGCTGCACAGCTTCATGGTCCCCTCTTTTATGGACTTGATATATGGGGCTGGTCATAGTGACCAGGTCTGCACATGGGGACACACTGGCCACTTTCTCCAGTTACATAGCATGATGGATTAGGAAGAGCATCTGACTCAAGGAGGGCCAGTCCAAATTTTTCCCCCAGACTGGAAAAAGGAGACAAGAGAGGGTCTGTATCTTGGGACAAGTGACTGTGTGGGCTTCTGAACATTAGCTCCTACAGAGATGGCCATCGAGGCAATCCCTGAGCCCACGCGCCTACCCCCTGGGCTGGCAGAGTTAGTCTGTCCAACCCCCTGTATCTCAGGCACAGAGAACAAGGACTGGGTTCATAGAGCAAATCTTTCTGGGTTTTGTGTGTGGCCCAGAAGTTGCATAGTACAGCTCAACTCATTGGGCCACACAGACCAGATGATGGACATCTCAGGGTGACTCTTAGGGACAGAGGACTTGTGGACCAGATGAGCCTGTGTTAATGCCATGGCACTGTCTAAGCTCCAAGTATTAGACACAACTTGAAATTTCTTGTTACTTCAGGAGAGAGAGTTATGGGAATGTAGAAAGTAAATTGAGTCACATTTGTGGGCTGCAATGCATTTGACATAAAGGCATTGATATGTAAGGAGGAGAGGCGGGGAGGAGGACAGGGTCTTAGAAAGAAGACAGAGCTTTCAGCAAGGAAGAGGGATATGCTAGAAGGTGCGCCTTGGCAGGCAGGAGAGATTGAGAGTTTCTAGTAGGGCATGGCCCATCAATAGTGCTGCCACCACCTTAGGATCGAGAGGAATGAGCTCAGGGAGAAGGCCATTGAATTTGGCCACAGAAAGGTCACCCTTGTCCTTTCTTTTGGGAAAAGACTGACAATGGAGTGGAGGGGGCAGAAGGCTGGGGAAGTGGTGTAGTACATATTTGGCTCATAAAAGTCTTGCACTATTTGTAAAATTGGTGAATCAATGAGTGAGCAGGAAGTAGAGGGAGACAGCAAGGGTAGATAGCTCTTTCAAAAACTTTGACCTCTACCCGCCCCATGAAACTTCTCCTGAGTTTGATGCTGCTTTCATTTGGTCCCCTGGCCTAGGTTTCCTGGCGTAGAGACAGCCAGGGCAGAGACCAGGAAGGAGGGGATTTGTCTTGGGAAGCCGAAGCCCCCCTGGGGTGGCCTTTCAGAAGCTGGCTGGTACTTAACCTGGATCTTTCTTGCTGCAGTATCAGCAGGTGTCTGCTGGAGAAGAAGAAGCCTTCTCTGAATGACAGTCCTTCAGAAGGCTGAAAACAGCCGAACTCTGTCCCCAGTGGAGATAAGAGAGCTGAAAATCAGGTGAGAGCAGCAGCTGGTGTAACTCAGAAGGGCAGGGTTGGTACTTTGTGTGCACCTGGTGCCACGTTACAACACTCACCGCACTTCCTCTTCTCGGATTCCTGCTCCAGGATCTCACTCTCCCCAGCCTCTAATAACCCCAAGTCCTGGATTGGTATTTGGGAGACTGCCGCTGAACCAGGTAAACAAGGCAGGCCAGGAGCCACCCAGACACTGGAGGCAGGGCTGTTGTGTCCCCATCTGGGAGATGTTTGGGACTCAGGAATGGCAGGCTGGAGGAGGCTGAATTAGATCCTGGATCTTAAGGTCTGCCCTCCTGGGGTTCCCCTCTTTCTTCCCTTTTCTCTCTTCTGCTTTCATTTAGTGCCTTCACTTTTTGCTTTCAACCTAAGTTTTCTCTCTTCCTTTTCTTTCTGTCCCTTCACTTCCTGCTCATCTCTCGCTTTCTGTCTCTCAGATAGCTTTCCCCATTCTCCACCCAACTGAGGGACCAGTAGACTGAGGAAGCAGCGGCCGACAGTGGAGGATGGAGACCAGGGAAACTTCCCTTTCCAGGGGCCTCTGACAACAGGGGTGGGAGATGGAGCTTGGGAGAGCTGAACGAGGACTTTGGCGTGTCCAGATGTGGCTGTGATCAGAGATCCTTTGGTTTTTTTCCCTCTACCCTGTTACATTCTCAGGGATGGCTTCCTGGTGCTGTCACAGGCTTAGGGCTTCCTCCAGTGGCAAAATGGAGAATTGCAGTCACTTATTGCCCCTCCTAGGACAGGTCCCAGAGGGCGGTGGGCTGAGCCAACTTTCCATGGGCATGAGAGACACCATGAATTGGGAGCAGAAGTTGAGAGTAACTGGGCACTTAGAGGCAGGCATTTTATTCAAAACCTGAGAGGCGTGGTAAGGACAGAGACTTGGAGGTCTCTTTTCCCATTATCCTCATCCTTTCTGGAGAACTGGGGCTGGCCAAGAGCACTTCAATAATTAGACCTGCTTAAGGACTGGGCTGGAGACCACTCAGGGGTCAGCGGTGGCAGGAGCCAGGGAGTCCCTGTCCTGAGTGTGGTTCAGCAGAAGGGGCACTGGACTCACTGCGGTCAGGAGACTGGGCAGTCAGGGGGCCGGGCAAGACAGGGCTCCTCTCGAGACCTTCATAGCCCCTTCTCCCTCCCCACACCCCTTATGGTGCATGTGCTTAATGGAGAGAAACAGAGACAGAGAGAAAGATGGAAAGTGAGAAATCACCCCCTCCTGCCTAGGGCAATGGCCACATTAAAACCCCTCTCCTCCATTCTTCTTTTGGGGTTTTCAGTATGCATGGACACATACCCGCTGTGATTTTCAAGTCACTGGGTCCAGGACTTGGAGCACAGTGTCGACTATGTGGGATACATACATAATCTCCGTGCCACCTGCTGGCCTCTGCATGCCCTTCTTTAACATGGGCCCATGGGACAGTGTCTCTGGGGTACCTTCTCTAACCCTGTATGGCCTAGGTCTGTGTGCTTACTCCCTGGGATTTCAAGGTCCACCCCCCTGCAGCAGGTCTCTGAGTCAGACTGGCAGGGCAGGCCAGCGCCTCTCCCTTGTGGAGTCTGGATCGCTGGACCTTCCCCTCTGGCACTCTGAGGGTGCTGTTCCACTCACTGTCCTTTCTCTGTCCTCCACAGGAACACATTTACTGGGGATTCCAGCCCCTGTGGAGACGAACAGCTTCTCTCCATCCTGGGGTATCTGGGCCTGAGACTTTGGAATGCAGGCATCTTTATTCCCTGGGCTTAGTTATTTTACTTCCTCTTTTTCAAAATCAATGACCCACATGAAGAAAAAGAATGAACTCAGTCTTCCAGTCTTCCTCTCTAGAACTCCCAAGCCTCTGATCTCACCAAATTGTTCAAGTCTCTATGAAAGCGAAGCTGAATCTGCCTGATTAAAAAAAAAAAGAGTGAGTAGAATAGGCCTCTTTTCCCTGAAAAGGAGTGTTGGTGGGTGCTTCTGCAGAGGCAGGATTCAAACGCTGATAAAACAACTGAAAGAAAAAACAACAAAACACTCTCTTCAAATCCACATGGAAGACAGGGAGGCAGAGGCCACAGGTAGAAGATTGGCCTTCAGGGACATCTGACCTGGGCCTGAGGTTTAACTCTGCTACTGCCTCGCTGGCATAATCCTGGGCAAGTTCTATGACCTCTTCATGCCTCAACTTCCTTATCTATGAAAGGGAAGAGCAATAACTAGCTGACAAAGTGATGTGAATATTAGTGATTATGTGTGTAAAATATCTACCCAGTGCTTGTGCAGACTATCGGGAGGGATAGAACATTTATTGATTGCCTATGATGTGCCAGGCCCTGTCTGAGACACGCAAAATCTATGTATTAAAAAAAAAAAAAAAAACAGAAAGAAAGAAACTCAAAAAGACAGTAATTATCAGTCCCATTTTACAGACAAGAAGCCAAGGCTCAGAGAAGATAAGTGACAAGTCTGTTGGAAGACAACTGTAGACACCAGAGAGAGTGTGAGAAGAGGGTGGGGAAGGACAGAGGGTCAGAAATAGGGGTAAAAAAAAATACTAGAAACTACAAATGGAAAATTTTTGATAATAACATGCATAAATAAGCCACTATGCAGTATATTCTGGATGGGAAATCACATTTTGTATGTTGTGGCAAAGCTTAGGGAATGAATGTAATTTAAGCCAAAAAAAAAAAAAAAGAAAGAAAAGTTTCAGAAAGAAAACTAAAACTTTTTCTTGAAATGAAAAAAAAATGCATTAAAAATACCTATTCAATAACTGCAGTAAGTTATATAACCCCAGCTAGGTGCTACTTTATAGGATGTTCATTCCACTCGCTGAGGCTTATGCTTAAAGTTAGACTTGTGTTCATGAAAATGTATATATCAGCTGTGCTTGCTATGAAAATATTTAGATTAATTAAGATCTCTAGTGACTCAATAAAACGTGGGGGAAAAAAAGTATAGAAAGCAACCATAGATACCAGAGACAGTGTGGGAGGAGAGTGGGAGATGGCAGAGGGTAAGAGATAGGGAATCAAGGACGGGAAAAAAAAAAGCACAACATACAGGAAACAAGAAATGGAAAATTATTTGTTGACGATAACACATATGTTGATGTGCTTGATTGAGCCAATATACAGTGTACTCTGGATGGGAAAATCTCATTTTGTATGCTGTAATGGTGTACAGCGAATGAATGTAAATAAATAAATTTGAATTAAAAAAAAAGTTTTGGCATAAGGATTTGAACCCATGCCTATTTGCTGCTAATGACTGGGCTTATTCAGAATGAGGAAGAGGGAGTGGAGTCAGGAGCATGCCGAGGGGAGCATCCTGAGGGGGCAGAAGGCTTGTGAGACCAGAGAAGAGTGAGGCAGAAGGGTAGGGTAGCTGCAGCCAGGATAGGCCTTAGAGAGAGGAGGAGACTCAGGGATCACGAGACCCTGGGGACCATCTAAGCTCCCTGCACTCCGAGGGGCCGGGCAGCTATATCCTTGGCTGGCCTGAAGGTCCAGGGACAGAGAATCCCACAGCAGTCCCCAAAGGGCTGACAGGGTTGGATGCAGACTCCAGAACACATTGGGAAGATTCCAGGGCCTGGGCAGACGGTGCACAGGGAAGAATTCTAGACCTTAGGGGCCAGTGATGACACTCTGGAAGAGGTGGAGAGGGAAAGCCTGAGAGTCAATATGGGACCCTCCTGGCAGCTCAGAGCTGGGAGAGTCCTTGAGACAGCACCGAAAAGCGGATCCCCTCACCTGACTCAGTAGGAGATGCAGACGAGGAGGGAAGGAGAAGCCATGGAGGTCACCAAACGTCCAGCTGTGGCAAGGAAGGCCAAACCACCTGGTGCAGAATCTTTTCCCTTTTTCAGAAACAGAGTGGGCCTTCTGCCTCCTACCCACATGAGCCCTGATCCTAGGAGGAGTTGGTTAAACGATGGAGGCTGTGGAGGCATTGGAAAGGGGACATCGCCCCCTTGTGGCCCATAGTGGCATTGGGAAGCCCAGGCCAGAAAGCCGTGGAAAGGCGGGATGTAGCCTCACAGCTCATTCCAGAGGCTAAAACATTTGGATCTCCTCTGACGCGGCAGGTCAGGCTGGTTGTGTGATGCCCAGGGGTGGGTGTTGGGACACAGATGGGGTGGCTTTCGAGTCTCACCACAGTGAAAGCAACTTCCTCTGGAGATCTGAGGGCACATACTAACCCTTGGCATGAATCTGGCCCTGTGCTGCCTCAGGGGTGTGAGACCCACAGGACACAGTCCACGCCCTCCACAGTCTGTGCCACAAGAGACCAGGGACAATGAGATCCCCCTCGCCAGGATCAGGGCATCAGGGCATCAGGACCCTCGTGGCATCAGGGTTGTCACCATTTCTTTCTCTGGAGAGAATTCTGAGTAATCCCCTGGCCTCTCTCCTCATCCCTCTCCGCCTTCTTCACGTCAGGAAGGGCGGGAGAGTCTGGGTAGAGAACGCCTGGCCTTTCCCTGCTCAGAGCCAGCATGTTCTTAGGACAGTGGCATCCCAGTCTCTTAGCTGTCCGTGGGGGCCTGTCCTGCCCAGGGGCCCCTGGGCATCCCGGTCAGCTAGTCTCTGAATGGGAGGGTCTCACGTTGAGTGATGTATGAGCAAGTTCTTGCAGCCCAAACAGCTAAAGTCACGTTGTAAATCCGCTCTATCGCTCACGTTTTGTTTTCATCTTCCTGGCTTTAGGTCAATATCACAATTGCTCCTGAACTAGGGTGTGGAGATGGAATGCTCTTTACTGATCTGCGAAAGTCTTAGAGCAGCGGCGCTCAACCAGCTGCCCCAGGGGATTTTTGTCACAACCGGAAAAGGGAATACTATAGTATCTAATGAGTAGAGACCAGGGATACTAAAATATAAAATACACAAGACATTGCCTTGGAGGCCAGCTAGTGATGTGGTGGTTAAGGCGGCTGAATTCCACATGGTTGACTGCACGGTTTGAGTCCTGAACCCAGCGGCTTGAAAAACGTTGTGTGTGTCTGTGTGTGTTGTATCCAAAATCTTAAGAGGAGAATAGAAGTATGGCATGGCCATCTCCCCTGGTGGGGGAGGGAGAGAGCTTTCTCACTTTCTCTCTCTCTCTTTCTGTCTTTCTCCAGCAAGCAGATTTAAATGGAAAAAAAGACTGCTTATAACAAGAATTGGCCTACACAAAATGTTGACAGTGCAAAGGTTGAAAAACCTGGACCCTATCTATAGCAGATGAATGTAATATCTGATTAGGGTTTGGATGTAAAGTTGAAGATTGTTGGGACCAGCATTTAGCGTAATGGCTATCTCGTTGGACTCTCATGTAGTCGACCACGGTTCAAGTACCGGACCCGGTGGCTTAAAACTTACACCGGGCACATGTGTGTGCGTGCCCAAGATCCCGACAGGAGAATGAAGGAGAAGGGATTGCAGCGTGGCCATCGCCCTGGGGGGTGATTTCTCGCTTTCTGTCTCTCTGTCTCTGTGTCTCTGGCAAGTGCATGTGCCCTATAGCAAAAAAACCTCTCCCCCCAAAAAATTGTTATGCAGAGGAAGAGTGTCGAGATGAGGTACAGGGCAGAATAACCAGGTAGTAGGAACAGTGTGTGATGGCATGGAGGGTGCGAGGCTGTGGTGCATCTGTACGCGTACATCTAGGACAGGGTCGTAAGCAGGGAGGTAAGACCATGGAGCCGGGCAGGGGTCAAGTGTAAAGGGCCTTGGTACTTTACTATGGACTATGCTTTTATAAAGTATAAAAAAGCATAAAATACATTCAGAAAAATGCATGGAGTGCTAACATATATGAATGTAGAGTTCAATGGATTACTGATTACAGGGGGTTGTTTCCAGCTTTTGGCTGCTATAAATGAAGCTCTGTGAACTCCTTTGTATATGTATCTTGGTGTTTATTTCATGAAAAAATTTTTATTGCCAGAGGATGCATGTGCTTGCTGGGAAGGTGGGGGGGGGGGAGAGCGCACCATGAACACAAGCAAGAGCATGCACCTCCTAATGGGGTGTGGTAGTGCTGTAATCCCTTTCCTCCATTCCATCAGGATTTCGAGCACACACACACACATGCACATGGCAAGTTTTTCAAGCTACCAAGGCAGGGATTCATCTGCAGTCAGTCACGTGGGATCTGGTACCCTTAACCACTGCATGATAGAGCTGTCTCCAGTGTCATGAATTCTGGGTGTGTGTGGGAGACCTACTAAGGGAATGGCAGGGTCATGAGGTGCGCATATGATTAATATTAGGTGATACCACCAAATAATGTTCCAAAGTTTTTGTAGGAATCTACAGCCCTACCAAGAGTGTAAGAGAATTCCCATTCTCTACATCTTCACCAACACTTAATAGTGTCAGGTTAAAAATTTTAGGTCTTCTAGAGTATGTCTACTGGGAGACATTTCATTGCCATTTTTTTAAAAAAAAGTTTTTTGCCATAGGGTACCTGAGCTTGCTGGAGAGAGACAGAGAGGGACAACAAGAGGGAAAGAGAGAAATCACCCCCAAGGAGGGATGGCCATGCCACAATCCCTTCTCCTCCATTTCTTCAGGATTTGGGGCACTCACACATGCATACATGCACGGCGTGATTTTTCTTTATCTTGCTTTTTATTTTTTTCTGGTTTCTTTCTTCTTCTATTTATTTATTTATTTATTTATTTATTATCATCATAATCTTGTTTATATTACATTGGATTGCATATAACTTTACAGTGTATTACATTGATTTTTCAAAAGGGAATGCCATGCATGTCAGTCAATACAGAGACATTAATCTCCCCACTTCATCATTCAATATCTTTTCATTGCTTTTCCCAATCATTATTATTATTATTATTCCAATTTTTTTTAAACAGTCAATCACTATTTCTCATTTTGCTTGTAAAAAGACTTTACCCATCATGAAATACTTCTCAGACCAATCCAGTTGAGAATACTATACACGTCATCATCAACAGGTAATAAGCCATATCTGTTTCCCACTAACGTCCTGCCTCAGGTAATAAGCTATATCTGTTTCCCACTAACATCCTGCCTCTCTATTTGTTCTCTTGCTATCTTTCTCTATCCTCTATTCTTCACGCCCCCCATTCCACTTTTTCAAGCCATGTGAGAGTCCAGTACCTTAACCACCACAGTACCTATAGCCCCTTAGTAATATATTTTTGAGATTCTTCCAATTCGATGCATGAAAAATCAGATGACTATTTTAAAAGAGAGATGGAAACTATAGGGAAAAAATCAAACAGATATGCTAGAATAGAAAAGATGGTAACAGGAATGAAGAATGTCTTTGATGGGCTTATTAGTAGAATTAGAAACATAAAGATAGGGCAGCAAAAGGTACCCAAAGGGGAAAAAGAGTGAAAAACATAACAGAACATCTAAGATCTGTAGGATAATCCAATGGTTTAACAATTGCATAACATATTCCAATATGTAATTGGAATCCCAGAAGAGAAAAGGAGAGTGCAGAGAGAATGAATATTTGAAGATGTAATAGCTGAGAATATTTTAAACCAAAATTCCCTAAAACAAAAAGATCACTCAGCTTTTCTGCCTGTCAACTTTGTCTTCCAGAATGTGTGGTCACGAGTACCTAGAGAAAAGCAGATCCAAATACCAGGCTCATCTCTTGGAATTTCTTTCCCTTCCTGGGTCTTGGTGTCATCATTCTTCACTGACTTGATAGCAATCACAACCTCAAAGCTGATTAAAAGTGCTATCTAGGGGAAGCAGCAGATGGCGTAATGGTTACATTGCTGGACTCCCATGCACTCGACTTTGGTTTCTTGTCCTGGACCTCGCAGCTTAAAACTCATGCAGGGTGTGTGTGCACGTGTGCCCAAAATCCTAAGAGGAGAACAGAGGAGAAGGGATTGCAGCATGACCATCACTTCAGTGGATAATTTCTTGCTTTCTGTAGCTCTCTGTCTCTCCGGTGAGAGCATGCCTCCCATAGAAAAAAATCTCTCTCTCAAAAAAAAAAAAAAAAAAAAAAAAAAAAAGCTATCTAGGCCTAGCCATGGGGATGTGTACTGAGAAGACACTGCTACATAGGCTGGGACCACACAGGGGTCCAAACTAAAAGCCTGGAGTGGTGGGGTGACCTATAAGCCCAGTGACTTCAGGAGGCTGAGACAAGAGAACTGCAAGCTCAAGGCTAGCCTGGGCATCAAAGCAAGACCCATCTTACAAATAAAAGCCCTGAGTGGGTGGTGTACACTGATAGTCCAGCTGGGAGGCTGAGACAGGAGGAGCGTCATAGTGAGACCCTGTCCAAGAAAACAAACACAGGAGATACGGTGGCGCAGTGGTAACACAATATTCTGCAAGGCTGATGCCCATGGGAGGATTCTGTTTGTATCCAGGTTTGCATCCAGAAACCTCCTTGAAAATTCTGGACATACATGTGCCCATGATCTTGAGCTGGAAGCTGGAAATGGATCAAAGCAGAAAGACCCTGTTGGGTCTCTCTCTACCTTTGTCATTCTCACTCATGGAAGGAAGACATAAAACCAAACCAAACCAAAACAAAATGACAAAAATGTTTTATTATTTAATATTATTTATTATCGTTATTATTTATTATTGTTTGATAATTTTAACATTATATTTGTTTTTTATTTTTGGCAAAAGAGTCAATCTATTACTTTTTCCACTAAAAGTATTGGAAATAAAAATCAAGGCAATTTTTTTTTCTAGTTTTAGTTCTTTGGGAATTGCTGGTCTAATCTAATTTATGCAATATATTAAGTTAGCTATTTCTTAGACACATTTAAGATGCTAGCATTTAATCTATTTTCTTTATTAATTCCTCCTCATTTAAAAAATAAGAATATAAAAAGAATTCTTAGATAGTAAGGGTATTTTGCTCTTGAAGTAATACAAGTGACCTCTGCTTTTTGTTCCTTTTACTCTAGATTCTCTCTTGATTTTCTATGAAATTACATGCCAACAATAGTACATTTATTGGGTCATTGGGAAAGTCATGACATAGTTTTGCATAGAAAAACAGAAAGTACGTCATGTCTTTCCCAACGACCTAATATTGTACCCTTTGGCTTTGTTTGCCTTCACGTTTCGTCTTCAGTTGGTGTTATTTATTTATTTAGGGAGATTTTTGCTATGAGGCACATGAACTTACTGGAGAGACAAAGAGACAAAATGTGAGAAATCACACCCTACAGGATGTGATGTTGGGATTTTGGGCACACACACACACACACCCGGCATGAGTTTCAAGCTAATGGGTTTGGGACTTGAACTGCAGTTGGCCATGTGGGAGTCCAATGATGTAACCATTATACCATCTGCTGGTCCCTAGTTATTTATTTTTAAATGAAACTGTTTACTTCAAGATAATTATAGATTCACTGGGGAAACTCTGGGAACCATTGGGGCAGGCAAAGACTTCTTAAGTAAGACTCCCAAAGCACAGGCAATAATCCCTAAAATAGACAAGTGGGACTATATCAGATTAAGAAGTTTCTGCACAGCAAAGGACACAGTAACAAGTGTTAATCGACAGCCCTAAGAATGAGAGACTATTTTTGTAAAATATGTCTCAGACAAGGGACTGATAACCAGAATGCACAGGAAACTCAATCAGCTAACTAGAAATAAAATGATTAACCCAATTAAAAGATGGGAAAATGAGTTGAACAGGAATCTCTCTACATATGAACAGCCAAAAAGCAAATGAGGAAATGCTCAACATCCCTCATCATAAGGGAGATGCAGATTAAAACTACAATGAGATACCAGGTGAAAGGGGAACTCTCCAACAACGTTGGTGGGAATGTAAACTGGTTCAGCCTCTGTGGAGAACAATATGAAAGTTTCTCAAAGATCTACAAATAGAACTATCATTTGATCCAATAATCCCACTCTGGGTAACTATCCAAAGGACAGAAGAATGCTCAGTCAGTAAAGCACTTGTGCATCAATGTTTATTGCAGCATTATTCAAAATCGCTAAGACATGGAACCAACCCAAATGTCCACAAACAGATGAATGGATTGAAAAAGTGTGGCTCATATACTCCCTGGAATACTATTCATCCATAAAAAACAACAAGGCCCTGGAATTTGATAGAAAGTGGATGAATATGGAAGATTTATTGCTGAGTGAAGCAAGTCAGGCTATGAAAGAGAAACATTGCATGTCTCCTCTTAACATATACTGTCTGGACTCTATGGTAGAGACTGAAAGGCTGGAGAACATAAAAGCATTAAAAATTGTAATGGACGCTGGAGACAAAGTAGTGTGGGAGAGGAAGAGCGTAGGAAATTTGGGGGGAAAATGGAGAGGTAAGACACTTGTGGGACACAGATAAGTTTATTATCTGTTGATGAGGACGTGTATGGTGGTCTCAACTAGGCTGGACTGAGGTGTATATCATGCTGGGTAAAGTCTCTTCACAATCTAAATGATGTGTAGCAATTTAATGTATGAATAATAATTTTTAAAAAGTGTGGGCACATATACTCTATGGAATACTACTCATCCATAAAGAACAACAAGACCTTGGATTTTGATAGAAAGTGGTCAGATATGGAGGATCTATTGCTGAGTGAAGCAAGCCAGGATATGAAAGAAAGATATTGTGTGTATCCTCTTAATACATACCAACTTTCTGCACTTTATGGTAGAGATAGAAATATTGGATGTCATAAAAGCAATGAAAATAGTTAGGGATGCTGAAGACAGTGTGGAACAGGATGGGAGAAGGGAAGAGTATAGAGAAGGATAGCAAGAGAACAAATAGAGAGGCATGGCATTAGTGGGACACAGAAATGGTTTATTACTGGCTGATGATAACATGTTTAGTTTTCTCAACTGGACTGATCGAGAAGTATTTCACGTTGGGTAAATTCTTTTTACAAGCAAAATGATATATAGTGATTGAATGTTTAAAAATATAATGAGAATAATAATAATAATCTGGAAAAAAGTGATGAAAAGCTATTTGATGATGATGATGTGGATAGTAATGTCTTTGTCTTGACTCATATGCATGGCATTCCTTCTGGAAAAAGAAACGTAATGCACTGTAAAGATATGTGACTCAAAGTAATATAAACAAGATTATGATAATAATAAATAAAATTTTTTAAAAGTTCATGGAAAATAAGAATTATGAAAAAGGGCATGAATCTCACAGTTTTTTTTCACCAAAATAAACTTGTACTTTAGTTCCCTTCCAAAATAAAAGATAATTATAGATTCATATGCAGTTGTAAAAAATAACACAGAGAAATCTCATGCATTCTTTATGTAGCTTCCCAATATCAGTATCCTGCCAAACTATATTGCTATATCAGATTAATGTTGATACAGTCAAGATACAGAATATTTCTATCATCATGAGGATTTTTTATAGCTATGTTCACTTCTCTAGGCCATGATCCTCTTATTTTAGCCTTCCAATGAGAACACAGGTACACACCCCCACCCCCACAGGTGCACACAACCACTATTAACTTGTTCTCCAATTAATATTTTTATCATTTGAAGAATGTTACAGAAATAGAATCATATAACTAGGTAATCTTTCAGGATTGAGTCCTCCCACCCCCCTCCACTCAGCATAGTTCTCTGAATTTCACTCAGATTGCTGTGCATATCAATAGTTTGCCTTTTTCCCCCTTTGGTCAGAGGGTGCCTGTGTTTGCAAGAGAGGGACAGAGAGGGAGAGAAGGAAAGGGAATGGAATAGGAAGAGGGAGAGGGAGGAAGTACTACTAAATGGGGCATGGTCATGCCACAATGCCTTATCCTTCATTTCTCCACCCTTTCAGGATTTTGAGCATGCAAATACATGAGCCTAGTATGTTTTTCAAGCTCCTGGGGCCTGGGTTTGAACCATGGTTGGCCATGTGGGATCTGGTTCTTAGTGATTAAGAAATCACTAAGCCACAGGGCCAGCCCTTAGTTTGTTCTTTTCATGGCTGAATAATATTCTGTGATATAAAGGAACCACAATTTATTAACCATTCAACCTGTGGAGGATAGCTGAATTGTTTCTAGCTTTTGGTTATCACAAATAAAGTACCTATAAAAATATATTGAATCTTCAAAAAAATTATGTCATGTGTTTCCTCACAAAAATCTATCATGACTTTTCCAACGACCCAATATATACAGGTTTTTGTGTAAACATGTTTTTATTTCTTTGGAATTAATACCAAGTGTACAGTTGCTGGTCTTATAGTAACTGCACATTTAGTTTTCAAAGATTCCTACCAAACTGTTTCCCAGAGTGGCTACACCATATATGTGTGAGTGATTCAACTTCTTCACATTCTTAACTGCATTTGGTATTGTCACATTTAAAAATGTTAATCATTTTAAGAGATGTATAGTAATATTTTATTTTGGTTTTAACTTGATTTCCCTAATGGCTAGTGATGAACATTTTTTCATAAAACTTATTTGTGATCTGTGTATCCCCTTTGGTGAAATGTGTCTCATACCCAGTTTCTAACTGGATTTTTTTTTCTTTTCTTTTTTTTTTTTTTTTTTCCCATTATTGAGTTCTGAGGTTCACTTGCACCAGCACCACTTGGTTAAAGGGCTATTTTCCCAACATTGAATTATTTTTGCACACTTGTCAAAATTGGTTGGGCATGTTTATGTGGGTCCATTTCTGAGTTCTCTATACTGTTCCATTTTTCTTGGTATCTATCCTCTGCCAATACCAATCTTGATTAATGTAGCTATATAAAATGTCTTGAAGTCAGGTAGACTACTTTGACTTTTTTTTAGTCTACTTTGACAAAGTTATTTGATGTATTCCAGTTACTTTGCCTTTTCATGTAAATTTTAGAATAGTCTTATCTAGATCTATAAAAAAATCTTGCTAGACTTTTTAAAAATAATATATTTTATTCTTTTAATTTCTTTTATACATTCAATCACTATACATTGGAATTGCATTAAGTCTATTTGGTTTAATTGGGAGAATTAACATCTTTACTATGTTGAATCTTGCATTGCATGAATGTGGTGTGTATCTCCATTTACTTATGATTTTTTTAATTTCATTTATCAGCATTTTGTAGTTTTTGGCATACAAGTCCTATACATGTTTTGCTAGACTTACACTTCAGTATTTTTTTAAAAATTGTAAATAGTATTTATTTGTATTTTTTAAAAGGGATTTTTGCTATAGGATGCATGCATTCACCAGAGAGACAGAGAGACAGAAGGTGAGAAATCACCTTCCCCCCCGCCAGAGGAGATGGTTACGCTGTACTCCCTTCTCCTCACTCTCCTCTTGGGATTTTGGGCATGCATCACATGAGCCCAGCATGAGCTGTAAGCTGTAGAGTCTGAGACTCAAACCACAGTTGACCACGTGAGAATCCTTTGGTGTAGCCTATGGTATAACTATTACACCATCTGCTGGTCCTTTTATTTATATTTTTAATTTTAGTGTCCACAAGTTTGTTGCTAGCATATAGAAAGACAATAGACTTTTGGCTATTTATCTTATAACATAAAACCTTTGCTGACCTTACTTATTATTCCTTTCACTTTTTTTTTTTTCCTCTAGGAATTCTTGTTCCTAGAGAAATTCCTACAAGGAATTTTCTGCATAGACATTCATGTCATTTGGATATAAGGGATGCTTTATTTCTTCCTTTTGAATCTGGATGTTTTTTGTTCAATTTTCTTGCTTCCCCTGCCTCTGGATAAAACTTACAGTAACGTGTATTAATGAGAGTGGTGACAACAAACAATCTCGCCCTGTTCCCAATATTAGGAAGCAAGAGTCAGTCTTTCACTAAGTATAATATTAACTTTAGATTTTTTTTTTTTTTTTTGAGAGGTTTTCACTACAGGGCGTGTGCTCTCGCCAGAAAGATAGAGAGCGACAGAGAGACAGAAAGAGAGAAATCACCCCCTAGGGGGAATGACCACGCCGCAATCCCTTCTCCTTCATTCTCCTCTTGGGATCTTGAGAACGCATGCACACGCATAGCCATTACAACACTAACTGCTGGTCCCAATTTTAGATGTTTTACAGATGCTCTTTATCAAGTTGAGAAAGATCCCCTTTATTATATATATATGTGTGTGTGTATATATATATGTGTGTGTGTGTGTGTGTGTGTGTGTGTATTTATTATTTATTTTTATTTTTTTGGAGAAGTTTTTGCAATAGGGAGCATGCACTCGCCAGAAAGATAGAGAGACAGAAAAGGAGAAATAATCCCCCAGGGGTGATGGCCACTCTGCAATCCCTCTTCTTCCATTCTCCTCTTGGGATCTTGGACACACACACATACACATGCCTGGCGTGAGTTTAAGCCACCAGATCCAGGACTTGAACCACAGTCGACTACATGGGAGTCCAGCGACATAGCCATTACGCCAACTGTTGGTTCCATCTATTCTGATATTTTTTAAAGAGTTACTCTTTCTTCCTTCTTCCCTTCATCCCTTCCTTCATTCTTTCCTCCCTTCCTTCTGAGAGGCATGCTTTCCAGGGTCTCACACTGCATTCTACACCCCATCCCCACAAAGTCTTTTAGTCAAGCCAGTAATTACAGGCATGTGCACTTGATAAGTCCAGGAACTGAACCCCAATAGTCCACAAATCTTCTACAGTCTTTCCAGAATTGTACAGCAGTGCACTACCATAGTTCCACCACATCTAAGTCAGAGTTTTTATGTTTATCATAAATGAGTGCTGAATTTTTTCAAATCTTTTTTTGTGAATTGATTGATATGTTCATATGATTTCCTCCCCTTAAACTTGTTATTACAGTGGACTACATTGTTTCATTTATAAATGTTGAACCAGCTTTGAATCCCTAAAATAAATCTCAGTTGGTATGCTGTATGATATTTTAAATATATTTCTACATTCTATTTGCTAATATTTTGTTAAAGATTTTTGTGTGTATATCTATGAGAAATAGTGGGTTGTAGTTTTCTTGTGTTGTCTTTGTATGTTTTAGGTTCAGGGTTATACATGTAGTTTCACACAATGAATTGTGATGTGTTCCTTTCTCTTCTATTTTCCAGAAGAGACTGTATAAAATTGATATTAATTCTTCTTTTAAAAAAATGATTTATTTTTTTTATTATCATCATAATCTTGTTTATATTACATTGAATTGCATATAACTTTACAGTGTATTACATTGCTTTTTCTTCTTCAACTATCTGGCAGAATATTCCACATTATGAACATCCAATATGCTCTTGAAATAAATGTGCACTTTGCAGTTGATTGGTATAATGTTCTATATCAGTTATGAAAACATGGTTGGTAGCATTATTCAGATACTTGCATAAACTTTACTTTCACATATCTTTACTGATGTTTTTGCCTAGTTTTTTTATCAAGTGCTGAAAGAGGGGTATTAAAATCTCTGCTGTGGAACTAGCAGGTGACATGGTGGTTCAGGTGTTGAACTCACAAATGATTGACCGTGGTTTGAGTCCTGGACTTGGCAGCTTGCTTTCTCATTTTCTCTCTCTCTCTCTGTCTCTCTCTGATTAGCATATGTGCCCTATGGCAAATTAAGAAACTAATAATAATAATAAGAATAAATAAAATAAAATAGTTATTTTAAGAACTGTATTGCAATTGTGGAATTGCATATTTTTTCTTTTTTAAGTTTTTTTTCTTTCTTTTTTATTATCATCATAATCTTGTTTATATTACAATGAATTACATATAACTTTACAGTGTATTACATTGTTTTTTCAAAAGGGAATGCCATGCATGTCAGTCAATACAGAGACATTAAAACCCCCACTTCAACATTCAATATCTTTTCATTGTTTTCCTGATCATTATTATTATTATTCCAATTATTTTTAATCAGTCAATCACTATTTCTCATTTTGCTTGTAAAAAGACTTTATTCATCATGAAATACTTCTCAGACCAATCCAGTTGAGAATATAATATTTTTCTTTCATAGCCTGGCTTACTTCACTCAGTGGAATTGTATATATTTTTTAAAATTTTCTATTTTTTTGCTTTATGTATGGCTCTGTTGATAGGTGCATATTTATTAATATTGTGTTTTCTTGGTGAGTTGATATTTTTGTCATAAAGTGTCTTTTGAAAATTTTGTCAATATTCTATCTCAAAGTGATTTTTATCAGATATTTATGTAACTATCTATCTTATGCATGGCTTTTTTTCCCCATTAATTTGATTTCAGCTTATCCCTGACTTTGTATTTAAAATGTGTTAGGTCTTTTTTAAAAAAAATTTATAATCTTTGCCTTTTCATTAGAACCATTTGGTCCATTAATATTTAATGTAATTGCTGATCCGTTTGAATTTAGGTCTGCCATTTTATTATCTGTCTTACATTTGTATCACCTATTTTTTTTTTTTTGGTTCCTTCTTTTTTTTCTTCTGAATTGCTTGGCTATTTTTCTTTTTTCCTTATAAATTAATTTCATATTTTATATAAAGTCTCCATCATGATGTATACTATATATATCTTTTTTCAACAGAGAACTTTACATTTTTTGTCAGTTAAATATTTCTTTCCTTTGTAGTTTACACTCACCCTCTATCCAGACACTCTCTATCATTTACTCCCACTCTTTATAGTCTTTGATTTCGACATTTATCCTTTCTGCTATCATATCTTTAGATCTCTCAAATTCTGCCATAGAGTGCAGACACTCCATACAAACTGAATAGGAATATACAATACACATTTTTCAAGGTATGGCTCACTTCCCTCAACATTATGTCTTCTAGAGTCATACACTTTGAGTCAAATGGTAGAATCTCATTTCTTTCTATTTTTGAGAGATAGAGAGAAAGAGAGATTATTTTTTTTTTTGCTGTTTATTTTTCCTTTCTTTTTTCTTTCATTTTAAATTTCACTTTCTTTTATACATTCAATCACATTATTTAGCTTACAAAATGAATATTCCAACATGTGAGCATTTCTCCCTAGTCAGTTGATAAACTATAAAATTATGTTTAACAGATAGTACCACATTTTTTTGTCCCACTGCTATATGGTACATGTGCTCTCTGGAGAGATAGAGAGAGATACAGAGACAGAAAGTGAGAAATCCCTCCCCAGCACTGGACTCTTACATGGCCAACCACATTTCAAATCCCAGACCTCGTGGCTTGAAAATCATGCCAACAACCACTGAAGAAATTAAGACTGAAATCAAAAGATTCATTGAAACTAACAATAATGATCAAATGAGTTTTTATAACCTATAGGACACAACAAAAGTAGTTACAAGAAAGAAGTTCATAGCCATTAGTGCCCACAAGAAAAAAAAAAAAAGGTGGCAAGTAGACAACCTAATGACACCTCTCAGAGAACATGAAAACAACAACTCCTCCCCCCAAAAAAACAAGAGAAAAGAAATAGTTAATATTAGATCAGAGGGACCAGAAAATAGCATAATGGTTACATTGCTGGAATTTCACATGGTCAACCATGGTTTGAGTCCTGGACCTGGTGGTTTGAAACTCACACTGGGTGTGTGTGTGTGTGTGTGCATGCCCAAGATTCCAAGAGGAGAACAGAGGAGAAGGGATTGTGGCATGGCCATCTCTTCCGGGGGGTGATTTTCTGCTTTCTGTCTGTTTCTCTGGCTGTATAGCAAAAATCTCTCTAAAAAAATGATTAGAGCAGAAATAAATGAAATAGAGAATAAAAGAACTATACAGAAAATAAATGAAACCAAAAGTTGTTTCCTTGAGAAAATAAACAAAATAGACATACTGTTTGCTAGATTAATCAAGAACAGAGAAAGAAACCAGAAAGATCAAATCAGCAAGGAAAGAAATGATACTACAACAGACATAATGGAAATACAAAAGACCATGAGCTATCGAATGATTATACACCAATAAACAAGAAAACCTACATGAAATGGGCAAATTTCTGGACACATATAATTTACCAAGATTGAACAAGGAAGAAATGGAAAACCTGAATAGATCAACAGCAAGTAACAAAATTGAATTAGTAATAACTAGTCTCCCAACAAAGAAAAGTCCAGGTCCTGATGGCTTCATTCTGAATTCTACAAAACTTCTAAAGAAGAACAAACCCCAATTCTCTTCGATCTATTTTTAAAATTAATTAATTAATTAATTTACATTCATTCACTGTACATCAATACAGTATATATAACAAAAATTTTCATCCAGAATACACTGTATATTGACTCAATCAAGGATATTACCATATATGTTATTGTCAACAAATAATTTGCCACTTTATAGTTCCTTATATATTTTGCTTCCCCCCCTTTGATTCCCTACCTCTCCCCCTCTGCCATTTCCCACCCTCCTCCCACACTGTCTCCGGTATCTGCAGTTGCTTTCCATGCCTTTTTTTTTTTTCCCAGATTTTATTGATTCACTAACGAGCTTAATTAATCTAAAAATTTTCAATAGCAAGCACAGCAGATATATATATCTATGTATCTATATATCTATATATCTATGAATACATGTCTGACTTTAGGTATAAACTTCAGTGAATAAAGTGAACATACTATAAAGTAGCACCTAGTTGGGTCTATATAGCTTACTGTAGTCATTAAGTAGGTATTTTTTAATGCATTTTTTAATTTTAAGAAAAACATTTTCAGTTTAATAGATCAAACTCAAAAAATGTTAAGAGAAATTTGCTTAAAACTTAAATCCAGGAAATAATGTTAGGATTCAGTTCAAATAGTAGGTAGATGAACCTATCAACAGTTCAGGAGAAGACAAATATTCTTAATATGGGATTCAGTTCAAATAGTAGGTAGATGAACCTATCAACAGTTCAAGAGAAGGCAAATATTCTTAATATGGGAAACAAAGCATCAAAGAAAATCAGTAATGTTTTAGTCAAAAGTCATAAAATTCTATTTCCATCTCAGTTATTCAGAATTCCAGTTCAGTCTCATGTAATTAATCTCTCTTCTATGGAATTTTCTGTGTTACTGTGGCCTGATCTTTCCATTTAAACTCTTTTTAAAAAATATATATTTTTAATTTCAATTTCTTTTATACACTCAATCACATCTGTCACTTAGCTTGCAAAGTGAATATCCCAACATGTATACATTTCTCACCAGTCCAGTTAAACTCTTTTTTTTTTTTTTTTTGGAGAGGTTTTTACTATAGGGCGCATGTGCTCGCCAGACAGACAGAGAGAGACAGAGAGACAGAAAGCGAGAAATCACCCTCCAGAGGGGATGGCCACGCTGCAATCCCTTCTTCTCCATTCTCCTCTTGGGATCTTGGGCACACATGCACATGTGTCTGGCGTGAGTTTAAGCCACCGGGTCTGGGACTCGAACCGTGGTCGACTACATGGGAGTCCAGCGACATAGCCATTACGCTAACTGCTGGTCCCCAGTCCAGTTAAACTCTTGAAGTTAACATTCAACTCCAGTTTTGTCCTTACTATTAGGCTGGCCATTCTCTTGGCTGTTTTTTGTATTCTTATTTCTGTATGTCTGACTTTACTTTTCCTGGTATAGCACTCACTTCGACACTTCTTGGAGAGCTGGTCTGGTGTTGGTAAATTATTTGAGGTTTTGTTTATCTGAGAATGTTTTGGTTTTCTTTCCCAAATTAAGGATAATCTTAGTGGGTATAATATTCTTTGTTGGAATTGTTTTTCACTTAACACTTCAAATATATTATCCCATTCTTTCCTTGTTCGCGTTGTTTCTGATGAGAGAGGTCTGATGTTAGTCTGATGGCATATCCTTTGAAAGTAACTTGACATTTCTCTTTTGCCAATTTTAATATCTTATCTCCATCTGTGGTTTTGGTCAATCTGGCTATGATGTGCCTTGGAGAAGATCCTGGGTTGATTCTATATGGAGTCCTTTGTATTTCTTTGGTCTGGATATTTGAGTGTCTCTCTAGGTTTGAAATGTTTTCTTCCAGGATTTCATGGAATAAATTATCAATGCTCTTATTAGTTTCTTCACCTTCTGATACCAGATCAATGATCTGGATGTTTGGGCATTTAATGATATGTAGTATTACTCATATGTTACTCTCTCTTTTTTTTTTTTTTTTTTTTTTTTTTGGTTATTTTCTGTCTTTTTGGTGAATTTTCTAGGTCAGAGGTTCTACCTTCTACATCTGAGATTTGATCTTCTGCATGATCTAATCTACTTTCAAGGGAGGTTTTGATTTCCTGTATCACAACCTTCATCTCTACCAATTCCATTTTATTTTATTTTTTACGGTGTGTATTTCCTCTTTCAGATTGTTTACCTCCTGGAACTCATTGTCTCTTTTCTCCTGCATCTTCTGAAGTTTGTCTCTCTTCTCTTGCATCTCTGTTAGCTTTGACACTATGAATATTTAAAATTCTTTGTCTGACATTTCCATGAGTTTCCTTGTATTATCTGTGGAGGATGAGAAGTTATTCTTCTCCCTTAGGGAAGAGATATTTTCTTGGTTTCTCATATTTCTTATGCCTGCAGTGGTTTCTGGTCATCTGATGGAGTATACATTTTTTTCTTAGTTTTTGGAGTTAAATCTGAGTATTCGGAGGCTTGCAGGAGGAGGTGACTTGTGATCTCTAAACAATACCATTTTTCTCTCTGCAGCAGATTCGACAGAAATTGAGGATTAATCTGACCCTAAAAGTATTCAGATACTTGGCTACTGTGCTAGAACTGTCTTGAGACTCAGTGTGTGGAGGCTGAACAGAAAAGTGAGAAAGGTGAAAAGAAAAGGAAAAAGAAGAGAAAAGAACTGAGAGAGAGAGAGAGAGAGAGACAAGACAACAACAATGAAAAAAAAAAGAGAAAAAATATTTCTTAAAGCAAAAACTGAAAACCATGCACCATGTGTGCCACACAAAAGAGGCCGCTCAGAACTCAGATATAGGCTTGTACCAGTGAAGGGCCTTGCCTGATTGTGGGCTGCCTGCAGCCAGAGGGCTGGTGGCCAGGGCCCATGGCTCATCCTCTCTCCAATTCACCTTTGGACTCTCAGGTTTGTTTCTTGGTACTTTGAAACAAACTTGCACTCCTCCCGACCCCATCTGGACGCTCATACCAGTGAAAGGCCTTGTTGGATGGTGGGCTGCTTGTGGCTGGAAGGCTAACAGCTGGGACCTACGGTTCATCCACTCCTCCATTTGCCTTTGGACTCTCAAATTTGTTTCTTGGGGCTTTGAGATGAACTTTTCTCCCTCCCCACTCCACCCAGACACTTGTACTAGAGAGGGCCTTGCTGGATGGTGGGCTGCCTGCAGCCAGAGGATTAAAGACCAGGATCCATGGCTCATCCCTTCCCCCACTTGCCTTTAGACTCTCAGACTTCAGTGTTTTGTATAGCACAATGCATGCTGCCCAATCTCTTTTTTGTTTTTGAGTTGAAGCTCAGGAGCTCAGCTTCAGGTGCACCCATTCTCTAGAAATAGGGAAGACTTTGGGTCATCCAGGGCCAGTGACAACAGTGCAGGGTGCTTGTGGGCTATAGGGAGGCAGAGAAGAAGAGATATTGCCAATTTCCTACTCCTGCACACCTTTGAATGTTCAGGACACCTTGAATAATTTAGGAAGGAATGTATAGATCACCAGAAGACTAGGAACAATTGCAGAGGTGCAAGAAATATGAGCAAACAACAAAATGTCTCCTCCCCAAGGGAAAACATCAATTACTTATCACCACTGACAACACAATGGAAATCATAGAAATGTTGGATAAACAATTCAAAATATTAGTAGTGACCAAACTAAGTGAGATGCAAGAGAAAAGAGACGAGTTCCAGATGAGAAAGTCCTTTCATGAATTGAAAAAAGAAATAGACACCATAAAAAATAATCAAAGAGAATTATTAGTGATAAAGGATGTGATACTGTCAAGTGCCTGAACATCTAGATAATTGGTATCTCAGAAGAGGAAGCAAATAATAAGGGCATTCATAATTTATTCCATGAAATCCTAAAAAAAACTTTCCAAACCCAGAGAGGCATTCAAATATCCAGAACCAAGAAATACAAAGAAACCCAAATAGAATCAACCCAAGAAGATCCTCTCCAAGGAACATCATAGCCATATTGGCCAAAACCACAGACAAGGACAAGACATGAAAACTGTCAAGAGGGAAACACATCAAATTACTTACAAAAAATGCAGGCAAGGAAAGAATAGGGAAATACAGTCAAACTGCTAAATGAAAACAATTTCAACCAAGATTACTATGCCCAGAAAGATTAACCTTCATATGGGAAAAAAAGATAAAAATATTCCCAGATAAAAAAGGAAAGAATTTACCAACTCCAGACCAGCTCTTAAAGAGGTTCTGAAGGGAGTTCTATAGCAGGAAAACTAGAAAGTCAGACAGACAGATATATGAGAACAAAAAAACAACCAAGAAAGTGGCTCACTTAATGTTAAGAACATGTTTGGAAATAGCAATAATAACTTTGAATGTTAATGGATTAAATACTCCAATCAAAAGACGCAGGCTGGCTGAATGGATTAAAAAAACCAGAAATCCTCTATCTGCTGCCTACAAGAAATGCACCATATGGATAAAGACATACATAGACTGAAAGTGAAGGGCTGGGAAAATATATTCCATGCAAATGGAAATCATAAAAGCATTGGAGTTGTACTGATTTCAGACAAAATATCTTGTATTGATTTCAGACAAAATAGGCTTTAAGACAAAGACTGTAAGAAGAGACAAATAAGGACATTATATAGTAGTAAATGAGCTAATTCATCCAAAAGACATAATACCTTATAAATATGCACCCAACTCAGGAGCACCTAAATTAAATACGTGAAGGAAAGACTGCAGGAACTAGGAGGAGATATAGGTTATAATACTGTAATTGTTGGTGATCTCAACACCCTGTTATCTACCATAGACAGATCTTCTAGACAAAAACGAAACAAAACAAAACAAAACAAACAAACAAAACACAGAGATATACAGGACCTAAATTATGCTATAAATCAAATGGGCTTGATAGATAGGCTATATAGAACTTTCCATCCTAAGACTACAAAACATAGTTTTCTCATCCCAGCATGGAATCTTTCCAAAGACTGACCATATGATAGGACACAAATCAAGACTTTTCAGATTCAAAGGCATAGAAACTGTATCAATTATCTTCTCTGACCATGATGGAATTAAACTTGATATTAATTTCAAGAAACACCCTCAAAAATATACAAACACATAGAAACTGAAAAACCTACTTCTGAATGACTTCTTAACTACTGAAGAAATTAAGTCTGACATCAAAAAATTTATGGAAACAAATGATAATGAGTACATGAGTTTCCATAATCTATGGGTCATGGCAAAAGCAATCATAAGAGGGAAATTTATAGCAATTAGTGCTCATAGAAAAAGATGGAAAGGTGGCAAATAGAGTATCTAACATCATGCCTCAGGGAATTGGAAAAAAAAAAAAAAAACAACAAAAAAATCCCAAAAATGCCAGGCAAAAGGGATTGATAAATATTCAAGCAGAAATAAATGATATAGAAAATAAACGAGCTATGTAGAAAATAAATGAAAGCAAAATCTGGTTCTTTGAAAAGATGAACAAGATCTACACTACATTATCTAGGCTGATAATGAAGAAGAAAGAAAGAAACCAGATAAATCAAATACTTGATGAAACAGGCAACATTACCACAGACACAATAGAAATACAAATCATTAAAGGATACTATGAGGGACTATTTGCCAACAAACAAGAAAACATGGAGGAGATGGACAAATTTCTGGATGCATATGATCTACCAAGATTTAATCAGGAGGACATAGAAAACCTGAATATACCCATAACAAGACATGAGATTGAATCAGTAATAAATAACCTCCCGGCAAAGAAAAGCCCAGGTCCAGATGGCTTCATTTCTGAATTCTACAAATCTTTTAAGGAGGAATCAATCCCTATCCTACTTAAATTACTTCTAAAGATCCAAAAGGAAGGAAACCTCCCCAATTCATTTTATGAAGCCTCCATCATCGTCATTCTCAAAAGAGATAAAAACATGACAAAAAGGAAAACTACAGAGCAATATCTCTGATGAATATAGATACAAAAATTCTCAACAAGATATTTGCAAATCATATCCAACAACAAATAACAAAGATTATTCATCAGGACCAGGTAAGATTTATCCCAGGGATGCAAGGGTGGTTCAACATATGCAAGACCATAAATATAATAAACCATATTAACAAAAAGAAAGATAAAAACCACATGATCATTACAATTGATGCAGAGAAAATATTTGATAAAATACAACATTCTTTCTGATTAAGACTCTCAGCAAGATCGGTATAGAAGGGTCATTTCTCAACACAGGGAGAGCCATATATGAAAAACCTATGGCTAACATTATACTGAATGGGGAAAAGCGAAAAACTTTCCCACTAAAAACTGGTACTAGACAAAACTGTCCACTTTCTTCACTGCTTTTTAATATAGCACTGGAAGTCTTAGACAATGCAATCAGAAAAGAGAAAAATATAAAAGGCATTCAAATAGGCAAAGAAGAGTTGAAAATATCTTTATTTGCAGATGACATGATGGTATACTTAGAAGACCCAAATGTTTCCATGAAGAAACTTCTCAAAGTAAAATGATACAGTAAAGTGGCAGGATACATAATCAACATCCAATAATCTATAGCATTTATATATATAAACAATAAGTTGAATGAAGTAGATCTGAAGAAAGGAATCCCCTTTACCATAGCCACAAAGTGTATAAGATACCTAGGGATAAACCTAACTGAAGAAGTCAAAGACCTTTACAAAGAAAACTATGAAAATCTCAAAAAAAGATATTGTAAATGACACAAAAAAGTGAAAGGACATTCCATGTTCCTGGATTGGAAGGATTAATATAATCAAAATGGCAATTCTACCCAAATTAATCTACATATTTAATGCAATTCCAATGCAAATACCAGAGACATTCTTCAGAGATGTAGAAAAGACAATCACAGAATTTGTCTGGAATCATAAAAGACCTTGTGTTGTTCTCTTTTTTTTTCTTTTCTTTTTAAAAATTTTTTCTCTTTAAATTTATTTATTTTTTACATTAATTCACTATACATCATTACAGCATACAAATGAATTTTCCATCCAAAATACACTGTGTATTGGCTCAATCAAGCACATCAACATACATGTTCTCAGCAAATAATTTTCCAATTCTTATGTCTTGTATACTTTGTTTTTTGTTTTGCAATCCTTGATTCCTTATCCCTCACCCTCTGCCATGTCCCACCCTCCTCCCACATTGTCTCTGGTATCCATGGTTGCTTTCTATGCTCCCCCCCCCCATTTAATTGATTTGCTAATGAACTTAATTAGTCTAAATATATCCAATAGCTAGCACAGCTGATATATACCTATACATGAACCCAAGTCTGACTTTAGGCATAAACCCCAGTGAGTAGAATGAACATATTATAAAGTAGTACCCAGCTGGGGCTATATATCTTACTGCAGTCATCAAATATGCATTTTTTAAAAAAAATTTCGATACGAACAGTTTTACCATTTTTTTTCCCTCCTGCAACTTTTTTTAAAAAATTACTTAACATTCATTCCCTGAGCATCATCACAATGTACTAAATGTGGTTTCCCATCTAGAATAAACTGCATAGTGGCTTAATCATGCATGTTATCATCAATAATATTCCATTTCTACTTTCATACATATGTATACGTATATATATGTTTTTTACCCCACATTTGACCCTCTGCCCTTTCCCACTCTCTTATTACACTATCTCTGCTATATACAGTTATCTTCCATTCCTTTTCCCCCAACATTTTGTTGATCACACAATATCATAAGTGATCTAACTACTTTCAATAGCAAGTTCAGCAGGTAATTTCAAGAAGAGTAGTTTTGAACTGGTAATGATATTTCCTTGAAACTTAAAGCCTAGAAACAGGTTAGTATTCTGTTCAAATAGTAGGTACATGCACCTATCAACAGCTCAAGACAGGACAAAAATCCTTTAAAACCAGAAAACAAAGCTTAGGAGAAAAGCTGCAATATTTTAGTCAAGTCACAGAATGTTGTTTCATCGGTTCAGTCTCATGTACTTAATCTTTCTTCTGTTAAGGTTCGATCTTCCAGATTGAATTCTGGGATATAATATTCATCTCCAAACATTGTCCCTACAATTAAGTTGCTCATTTTCTTAGCTTTTGAACTCTTATTTCTGTGTGTCTAAATTTAATTTTACCGACATAGCACTCCCTTAAGAACTTCTTGGAGATCTGGTCTGGTGCTAGTAAATTCTTTCAGGTTTTGTTTATCTGGGAAAGTTCGTGTCTTTTGAATGATAACCTCGCTGGGTACAGAATTCTCGGTTGAAATTACTTTTCCCTTAATACTTGAATATATTTTCCCATTCTCTCCTCGCTCGCATTGTTTCTGATGAGAGGTCTGCCGTTAGTCTGATGGGATACCCTTTGTAGGTAACTTGCCTTTTTTTCTCTTGCCAGTCTTAGTATCTTGTCTTTGTCTGTGGTTTTGGTCAATCTGGCTATAATGTGTCTTGGAGAAGATCTTCTTGGGTTGATTTTATTTGGTGTCCTCTGTATTTCTTGGGACTGAATCTTTGAGTGCCTATATTGTTCTCTTTAATATAGTACTGGAATTCTTAGCTATTGCAATCAGAGAAGAGAACAATATTAAAGGCATTCGAATAGGCAAAGAAGAGTTGAAAATATCTTTATTTGCAGATGACATGATGGTATACTTAGAAGACCCAAAGGTATCCATGAAAAAACTTCTTGAAGTAATAAGTGAATTCAGTAAAGTGGCAGGATACAAAATCAATATCCAAAAGTCTATAGCATTTCTATTTATGAACAACAAGTTGAACGAAGCAGAGCTGAAGAAAGGAATCCCTTTCACCATAGTCACAAGATGTATAAGATACCTAGGGATAAACCTAACTAAGAAAGTCAAAGACCTTTATAAAGAAAACTATGAAAATCTTAAAAAAGGTATTGAAACTGACATAAAAAAGTGGAAGGACATCCCATGCTCCTGGATTGGAAGAATTAACATAATCAAAATGGCAATTCTACCCAAATTAATCTACATGTTTAATGCAATTCCAATCAAAATACCAGAAATAGTCTTCACAGATCTAGAAAAGACAATCATAGAATTTGTCTGGAATCATAAAAGACCTCGTATTGCAAAAGCAATCCTGCACAAGAAGAATGGAGTAGGAGGCATATCACTCCCTGATGCCAAGATATACTATAAAGCTGTGGTCATCAAAACAGCATGGTATTGGCATAAAAACAGACAAGTGGACCAATGGAATAGAATAGAGACCCCAGAAATAACCCCCAAAGCTTACAGCCAACTGATCCTTGACAAAGGATATCAGTCAATCCATTGGAAAAAGAAAAACCTCTTTAGTTAATAGTGCTGGAAAAACTGGGTATCCACCAGCAAAACGATTAAACTGAACCCCTATCTCTCACCATTAACAACAATCAACTCAAAATGGATCACAGATCTGAACCTAAGACCTCAAACAATAAAACTACTGGTGGAAAATGCTGGGGAAACTCTGGGAGACATTGGAGTAGGCAAAGACTTCCTAAATAAAACTCCCAAAGCACAGGCAATAATCCCTAAAATAGACAAGTGGGACTATATTAGACTAAGAAGTTTCTGCACAGCAAAGGACACAGTATCAAGTGTGAACAGACAACCCTCAGAATGGGAAAATATTTTTTGTTAAATATGCCTCAGACAAGGGACTGGTAACCAGAATACACAGGGAACTCAAGTGTCTTATGTGAAAAAAAATGATGAACCCAATTAAAAGATGGGAAAATGAGCTGAACAAAAATCTCTCTAAGGAAGACATATGAACAGCCAAAAAGCATATGAGGAAATGCTCAACATCCCTCATCATAAGGGAGATGCAGATAAAAACCACAATGAGATACCACCTAACCCCTGTCAGAATGGCAAAGATGAAGAATATAAAAAGTGATAAGTGTTGGCAGGGATGTGGTGAAAAGGAAACCCTCCTACACTGTTGGTGGGAATGTAAACTAGTTCAACCACTGTGGAGAACAATATGGAGGTTCCTCAAAGATCTACAAATAGAACTACCATTTGACCCAGCAATCCCACTTCTAGGTATTTACCCGAAAGATACGAGAACGCTCAGTCAGAAAACTGCTTGCACATCAATGTTTATTGCAGCATTATTCACAATTGCCAAGACATGGAACCAACCTAAATGTCCACAAACTGATGAATGGATTGGAAAAGTGTGGTATATATACTCTATGGAATACTACTCAGCCATAAAAAATAACAAGACCCTGGCATTTGATAGAAAGTGGTCAGATATGGAGGATCTATTGCTGAGTGAAGTAAGCCAGGCTATGAAAGAAAGATATTGTATGTATCCACTCAATATATACCGACTATCCACACTCTATGGTAGAGAGCAAAAAATTGGAGGACATAAAAGCAGTGAAGTTGCTTAACAAGAATAGGACAGTGTGGAATGGGGGGGGGATGAGGAGAAGAGGATAGAGAAAGATAGCAAGAAAACAAGAGAGAGGTAAGACGTTAGTGAGTAACAGATATGGCTTATTACCTGTTGGTGATGACATGTATAGTATTCTCAACTGGATTGATCTGAGAAGTATTTCATGATGGGTAAAGTCTTTTTACAAGCAAAATGAGAAATAGTGATTGACTTTTTAAAAAGATAATTAGAATAATAATAATAATAATGATTGGAAAAAACATAGAAAAGATATTGAATGATGAAGTGGGAAGATTAATGTCTCTGTATTGACTAACATGCATGGCATTCCCTTTTGAAAAAGCAATGTAATACACTGTAAAATTATATGTAACCCAATGTAATATAAAGAAGACTATGATGATTATAAAAAAAGGAAAAGAAAAAAAAAAGACCTTGTATTGTCAAAGCAATCCTGCACAAGAAGAGTGGAGTGGGTGGTGTATCACTCTCTGACTCCAAAATATATTATAAAGCTGTGATAATCAAAACAGCATGGTATTGGCACAAAAACAGACAGGTGGACCAATGGAATAGAATAGAGACCCCAGAAATAAACCCCCAAAGCTTAGAGCCAACTGATTTTTGACAGGAAACCAGTCAATCTATTGGGAAAAGGAAAATCTCTTTAGCAAATGGTGCTAGAAAAACTGGGTATCCACTTTCAGAAAGATGAAACTGTATCCCTATCTTTCACTATTAACAAAAATCAACTAAAAATTGATCAAAGATCTGAATGTAAGACCTAAAACAATAAAACTACTGGTGGAAAACACTGGGGAAACTTTCAGAGACATTGGGGTAGGCCAAAATGAGTTTTCCATCCAAAATACACTGTCTGTTGGCTCAATCAAGCACATCAACATACATGTTATCAACAAACAATTTTCCATTTCTTATGTCTTGTATATTTTGCTTTTTTTTTTTTTTTTTGCCATCCTTGATTCCCTATCCCTAACCCTCTGCCCTGTCCAACCCTCCTCCCATTGTCTCTGGTATCCATGATTGCTTTCTATGCCTTTCCCCGCCATTTAGTTGATTTGCTAATGAACTTAATTTGTCTAAATATTTGCAATAGCTAGCACAGCTGATAAATACATACACAAGAACCCATGTCTGACTTTAGGCATAAACCTCAGTGAGTAGAATGAACATACTATAAAATAGTACCTAGCTGGGGCTATATAGCTTACTGTGGTCATCAAATACACAGTTTTTTCTTTAAATTTTGGTAACAGTTTTAGTATTTTTTTTTTTCTGAAAAAATTTTTTAAAAAAAAACTTACATGCATTCCCTGAGCATCATCACAACATACTAACTGTGTTTTCCCCTCTAGAGTAAACTGCATAGTGGCTTAATCATGCATGTTATCATCCATAAAATTCCATTACTACTTTCATATATATATGTTTTTTAACCCCATGTCTGACCCTCTGCCCTATTCCACTCTCTTATTACACTATCTCTGCTGTTTACAGTTGTCTTCAATTCCTTTTCCCCCAACATTTTGTTGACCACACAATATCATAAGTAATCTAACTACTTTCAATAGCAAGTTCAGCTGGTGGTTTCAAGAAAGGCAGTTTTGAACTGGTAAGGATATTTCCTTGAAACTTGAGGCCTAGAAGCAGGTTAGTATTTTGTTCAAATAGAAGGTACATGAATCTATTGACAGCTCAAGACAGGATAAAAATCCTTAAAACCGGACAACAAAGCTTAGAAGAAAAGCAGCAATATCTTAGTCAAGTCACAGAATGCTGTTTCATCAGTTCAGACTCATGTACTTAATCTTTCTTCTGTTACTGTTGAGGTACAATCTTCCAGATTGAACTCTGGGATATAATACTCAACTCCAGATTTTGTCCCTACAATTAAGTTGCCCATTTTCTTAGGTTTTGAACTCTTATTTCTGTGTGTCTAAATTTAATTTTACTGACATAGCACTCCCTTAAGAACTTCTTGGAGATCTGGTCTGGTGCTGGTAAATTCTTTCAAGTTTTGTTTATCTGGGAAAGTTCGTGTCTTTTCTTCCCAAATGAACGATAACCTCGCTGGGTACAGAATTCTCGGTTGAAATTACTTTTCCCTTAATACTTTGAATATATTTTCCCATTCTCTCCTCGCTCTCATTGTTTCCGATGAGAGGTCTTCCGTTAGTCTGATGGGATACCCTTTGTAGGTAACTTGCCTTTTTTCTCTTGCCAGCCTTAGTATCTTGTCTTTGTTTGTGGTTTTGGTCAATCTGGCTATAATGTGTCTTGGAGAAGATCTTCTTGGGTTGATTCTATTTGGGGTCCTCTGTATTTCTTGGGACTGAATCTTTGAGTGCCTCTCCAGGTTTGGAAAGTTTTCTTGCAGGATTTCATGGAATAGATTATCAATGCCCTTATGAGTCTCTTCACCTTCTGGGATGCCTATTATCCAGATGTTTGGATGTTTAATTGTAGCTAGTACTTCTCGCATATTATTCTCAAATTTTTGGGCCATTTTCTCAGTCTTCATTGTGGATTTTTCTAGGCCAGTCATTTTCTCTTCTACATTAGAGATTCTATTTTCTGTATGATCTAGTCTGCTTTTAATACTTTCAAGGGAGATTTTGACTTCTTGTATTATCACCTTCATCTCTAACAGTTCCATCTGATTCTTTTGTAAAGTGTGAAATTCCTCTTTTAGATCTTGCATGAATTTCCTCACCTCCTGGAACTCTTCAACTCCTTTCTCTTTCCTCTTCAGCAGTTCCTTGTCTCTCTTCTCTTCCATCTCTGTTAGCTTTGCCATTATGAATGTTCTGAATTCTTTATCAGACATTTCCATGATTTCCATTGAACTGTGTGTGGATGAAGAGGAGCTATCCTTTTCCCTTGTAGGAGAGGTGTTTTCCTGCTTCCCAATATTTCTTGTGGTCCTGCAGTGATTTCTAGTCATCTGGTGGATGGTCAGTTTCTTCCCAAACTTGGAAGTTCAATCACGCGAGTTTTGTATGCTGGAGGTCCAGTTATCAGTGGGACATCTTCCTTTCTCCCAAAATGGCTAGATCTCAGGAGCCATGGAGCTGTCTGTTTCTTGAAGAAAGCCTGTTCTGTTCCCTTCTGACTCTCCACGTGAGTTTTGTATGCTGGAGGCCCAGTTATCAGTGGGACATCTTCCATTCTCCCAAAATGGCTAGATCGCAGGAGCCACGGAGCTGTCTAGTTACCATACATCTTTACAGTGTACAAAACAAGTCTTTTCTAGTACGAGTACAGTGCATATCAGTCCAAGAAAAGGACATTATCCTATACATCATCATCAGCAAATAACTTCATTTTTGTGTCAGTTAAATGTATTTTACTTTTTCCTAATTCCTTTCCCTCCCTTACTACCCTCATCCCCTCACTATCTCTACTATCCACAGTTAATATCCTCTCTGGTATTATACCTTTCAGTCTTTTAGTTTCTGCTGTAGAGTGCGGACTTTCAATATATATCAAGCGGGGACATACAAAGTCTTTCATAGCCTGACTTGCTTCACTTAGCATCACGTCTTTCACACTCATCCACTTTGCATCAAATGTCAGGGTCTTATTTATTTTTTTATGGATGCATAATATTACATAGAATGCATATGCCACATTTTACCAATCCACTCATCTGTTTTTGGACATTTGGGTTTATTCCATGTCCTAACAATTGTAAATAATGTTGCAATAAACATGGGTATGCAAGTGTTTTTCTGACTTAGGATTTTCCTATTGTTTGAGTAAATACCTCAGAGTGAAATTACTCTGTCATATGGTAGTTCTACTTGTAGATTTCTGAGGAATATCATTCTCCACAGTGGTTGTACTAATTTACATTCCTACAAACAGTGTTGGAGAGATCTCTTTTCACCATAACCTCACCAGCACTTATCACTATTATTTTTTAAATTTTAGCCATTCTGACTGGGCTTAAGTAGTATCTCATTGTGGATTTGATGTGCATTTCCTTCATGAAAAAAAATATCAAACATGTTTTCATATGCCTTTTGACTATTTGCATAAGTCTTCCTTGGAGAGATATCTGTTCAGCTCATTTTCCCATCTTTTAACTGGATGGATTATTTTTTGGCAGCTAAGATGCTTGAGTTCTCTGTATATTCTGGTATCAGTTTCTAATCTAAGGGATAGTTTGCAAATATATTCTCCCACTCTGAGTGTTGTCTTCTCACTCTAATTATTGTTGTTTCTCTTGCTGTGCAGAAGCTTCTCAACTTAATATAGTTCTATTTGTCCTTTTTTGGAACTATTGTCTATGCTTTGGACGTCCTTTAAAAAAAGTCTTTGCCTACTCTGATGTCTACAAGAGTTTCCCCTGTATATTCCACCAGTAGTTTCATAGTTTGAGGCTTTATGTTTAGATCCTCAACCCATTTTGAGTTGATTTTTGTTGATGGTGAGAGATAAGGATCCAGCTTCATTTTTCCTCAGGTGGATATCAAGTTCTCACAGCACTATTTGCTGAAGTGATTTTCTTTTTCCCACTGGATTGTCTTGTGCCCTTTGTCAAGGATTAGTTGACTGTATGTTTTGGGGGTTATTTGGGGGTTTTCAATTCTGTTCCATTGGTCTATCTGCCTGTGTTTGTGCCAGTACCATGCTGTTTTAGTTATCACAGCTTTGTAATATATTTTGAGGTCAGAAAGTGAGATGCCTCCTACTTTATTCCTCTTGCACAGTATTGTTCTGGCGATACAGTGTCTTTTATAATTCCAGACAAATTTTATAATATTTTTTTTTCTGTTTTTGTGAGGAATATTTCTGGTAGTTTGATTGGAATTACATTCAATTTGTAGATTAATTTGGGTAGGATTGATGTTTTGATTATATTAATTCTCCCATCCAGGAACATTTTTTTTTTTTTTTTACTTTTTTGAATAATTTTCCATTTCTTTTTCAAGTGTTCCATAGTTTTAGTTGTAGAAGTCTTTGACTTCTTTGGTTAGGTTTATTCCTAGATATCTTATTGGTCTTGTGGATATCATAAATGGGATTGTTTTCTTCAATTCTATCTCAGTTTGTCCATTGTTGGTGTATAAAAATGCTATAAATTTTTGTATGTTAATTTTGTATCCTACTACTTTGCTATATTCATTGATCACTTCCAGGAGATATTTGGTCATTCTTTTGGGTTTTCTATGTATAAAGTCATCATCTGCAAATAGAGATCATTTCACTTACTCTCTTCCTATTTGGATGCCTTTTATTTGACTCTGTTGTCTGATTGCATCGGCTAGAACTTCCAGTACTATTTTAAAAAGGAGTGGAGAATAGACAGTATGGGATACTATTTAGCCATAAAAAACAACAAGAGTCTGGCATCTGATAGAGAGTGGATGAATGTGGAAGAGTTACTGCTGAGTGAAGCAAGCCAGGTTATGAAAGAGAGTCATTGTATGTCTCCGCTTAATATATACTGACTGTCTGCACTCTATGGAGCAAACTTAAAAAATCAGAGCATATAGAATAATGGAAAATGGTTATGGATACTGGAGACAGGGTGGGAAGAGGGTGGAAGATATGGAAGAGTGAGAGAAAAGGAATCAAGGAGAAAAATAGAAAGCCAAGATATTTAAGGAACACAGAAATGGAGGATTATCTGTTGATGATAATGCATATGATATCTTCAACTAGACTGGTGTGAAGTGTATTCATGTTGGGTAAATTCATTTTATAATCTGTAGTGATGTGCAGTGATTAAATGTATAAAGTAAATTAAAATGATTAAAGAAAAAGGAGTGGAGAAAGTGGGAAGTCTTGTCTTGTTCCAGTTTTAGTGGAAAAACTATGTTTTTCCCCATTCAGTATGATGTCAGCTATGGGTTTGTCATAGATGGCTTTTACTGTGTTGAGGAATGTCACTTCTATGCCAATTTTGCTGAGAGTCTTAATCATGAAGGGATGTTGTATTGTATTGAATGCTTTTTATGCACCAATTGATATAATCATATGGCTTTTATTTTTCCATGGTGATGTCTTTGACTTGACTAATATGCTGGAAAAAATTATGTTGTACATTGTAAAGATGTACAATAATTAAATGTAAATAAAAATTAAAACATTTTAATAAAGAAAGAATATCATGCTGAGTATGTGTGCACATGTTCCTAAAACCCTGAGACGAGAATGGAGGAGAAGGGATTGCCGTGTGGTGGTCATTCCCCTGGAGGGAGATGATTTCTCACATTTCTTCTGTCTGTCTCTGACATGTACACATGCCCTATGGCACAAAGTTAAACAAGAACAAAAAAAAAAATATTTATGAGGTTCTTTCACCTGTTTCTTTTCTGGACCTGTAGTATTTTTGTTTTGTTTTTAAATATTTTTTGTGAGAAGACTTTAAACCACAAATTAAATTAGTTTCATTAATGAATAAAAAGCAAGACGTAACTAACCTCTGTTTACAAGAGATGCACTATAACTACTAATACACTGACAAGTTAAAGGTAAAAAATAGGAAAAAAGATATTTATGCAAATGCCAAATGTAAGTAAGATGGTGTGAGTACAATAATATCCAATAAAGTAGATTTTAAGATCAGAGGATAAAAATCATAAAAGGTCACAATGGTATAGATAATGTTACAACCAAATTGTGTTCCCTTAAGATTCAAATGTTAAAGTCGTAATCCTCAATGTGACTGTATTTAGAGACAGGGCCTGTAAGGAGGTAATCAAAGTCAAATGAATTAAAAATGGCAGAGCCCTAATCTGATAGGACTGTGTCCTTATAAAAAGAGAAAACGTAATATCAAAGATCTCTCTATCCCTCCACACACAGAAAGGAAGTGCCATTTGAGGATACAGCAAGAATTTAGCCATCTAAAAGTCAATCAGGAAAGGTCTTACCAGAAAGTAACCCTATTGGTGACATGCCCTTGGACTTCCAGCCTCCAGACTTCTGAAAAAGTAAATTATTGCTGTTTGAGCCACCCAGCCTTGTAGTATTTTGTTTTAACACCTTGAGTTCATACAGATGCTAAAGGGGCCAGTTCATTAAGAAGAAGTATCAATTCTAAATGCCTCTATACCTAATTTTAATAGCACTTCAAGTTACATTAAAAAGAAAAAGACAACTAGAGAGAGAAATATGCAATCCTAGTTGGATGTTTTCATTCCTGTCACTCAGTAATTAACAGTACGTTTTCTGCTCTCGTTTTTGAAGAGGCCATTTCTACAAGGACTCTGCTTTCTTTTAGTAAATAATGGTATTTATAAATCAAGGTATGTGCTCATGGTTATTGGGGGGTTGCTATTCTCAAGCCTTTTCAGTGAAGGTAGAGAATATGAGAGGACTTCAAAATGTTCTTAGAAAAATGAAATTAAAGGGCCAGCAGGTGCCATGGTAGTTAAGGTGCTAGACTCCCACATGGCCAATTGCAGTTCGAGTCCTGGACCTGGTGACTTGAAAACCATGCTAAGTGCATGTGTGTGCATGTCCAAAGTCCCAGGAGAATGGAAGAGAAGGGATTGCGGTGTAGTCATTCCCCCAGCGGAGTTATTTCTCACTTTCTTCCTCACTGTCCCTATCTCTCTCTGGCAAGCACCTTCTCTCTGTGACAAAAATCTTAAAAAAATGCAATTAACCAGAATACACAGGGAACTCAAGCAGCTTACCAGGAAGAAAATGATTAATCCAATTAAAACATGAGAAAAGGAGCTGAATAAACAACTCTCCAAGGAAGATGTACAAAAAAGCACATGAAAAAATGTTCACCGTCCCTCATTGTAAGGGAGATGCAGATCAAAACCACAATGAGTTACCACCTAACCCTAGTCACAATGGCAAAGATTAAAAAAAACAAATAATGATAAGTGCTGGAGGGGATGTGGTGAAAGGGGAACACTCCTACACTGTTGGTGGGAATGTAAATTCGTCCAGCCACTGTGGAGAATGATATGGAGGTTCCTCAAAGACCTTCACATAGAACTACCATATGATCCAGCAATTCACATAGAACTACCAATATGATCCAGCAATTCCACTCCTGGGTATCTACCCAAAGGACAGGAGAACACTCAGTCGGAAAAATGCTTGCACATCTATATTCATTGCAGCCTGATTCACGATTGCTAAGACATGGAACCAACCCAAAACAGATTAATGGATTGAAAAATTGTGGCACATATAGTCCATGGAATACTATTCATCCATAAAAAACAGCAAGGCCCTGGAATTTGATAGAAATTGGACGAATATGGAGGATTTGTTGCTGAGTGAAGCAAGTCAGGCTATGAAAGAGAGACATTGCATGTCTCTACTTAACATATACTGAGTGTCTGCATTCTATGGTAAAGACTGAAAGACTGGAAAACATGCAAGTATTAAAAAGTGTAAAGGACACTAGAGACAAAATGGAAAGAGAGTGTGGGAGGGGAAGAGCATAGGAAATTTGGGGGGAAAATGGAGAGGTAAGACACTTGTGGGACACAGATAAGGCTTATTATCTGTTGAGGAGGTTGTGTGTGGTGGTCTCAACTGGGCTGGGCTGAGGTGTATGTCATGCTGGGTGAAGTCTCTTCACAATCTAAATGATGTAGGGACCAGCAGTTAGCGTAATGGCTATGTCGCTGGACTCCTATGTAGTCAACCGCGGTTCACGTCCTGAACCCGGTGGCTTAAAACTCACACTGGGCGCGTGTGTGTGTGTGCCCAAGATCCCTAGAGGAGAATGGAGGAGAAGGGATTGTGGCATGGCCATCCCCCCGGGGGGTGATTTCTCACTTTCTGTCTCTCTGTCTGTCTGGCGAGTGCATGCACCCTATAGCAAAAACCTCTTCAAAAAAAAAAAAAAAAAAAAGACAATCTAAATGATGTATAGTGATTTAATGTATGAATAATAATAATAAAATATATAAATAAAAAATGCAATTAAAGTATGAGTTTATTTTGGTACAAATAATTCTGAAGCCCATGTGTCTTTTTTCCCCTATGGTACATATTTTTAATGAACTTAATGGAGATCTGTCATATTCAAACAAATTACACACATTCAAACATTACACTCACAGTTTGGGCTGTTATAACAAGGTACAATTGGACTGGTGCTTAAAAAACAGATGCTTATTTCTCACAGTTCTGAAGGCTGAGAAGTATGAGATGAGGGTGCAGGCCCTCTTCCTGGCTTGTAGGTGGCTGTCTTCTCACCGTCTGTATCCTGACATGGTGCAGAAAGAGAGCAAGCTCTAATCTCTTTCTCTTCTTATGAGGCCACCAATCCCATCTGGGGCTCTACCCTCAGACCCTCATCTAAACCTAATTGCTTTCCAAAGGCTTCACCTACTAATATCATCATCACATTGGGGGTAGAGTTTCAACATGGAAGGTTTTTCGGGGGGGATACAAAAATGCAGTCCATAACAGTCACACACACACACACACACACACACACTTGTATCTTTATTATTTTTATATCTTTACCTATTGAACACTAAATTCACACCAATATCTTTAACCCCAATGAGCTTTTTAAATATATTTATTTGTTCCATGAGATGGAGCAGGAGAGGGCGTGAGAGAGAGAGAGAGAGAGAGAGCGAGAGAGAGAAAGGGTGATAGAAACACCCGCAATAGGGTCTCACATCATGACTCTCCCCAGCCTTCCCAGCCAGCCAGGATCACGGCACATGTGTGTGTGGGGTCATGTACAGGCTGATCCAGGAGCTGACCTCGATCTTCCATATGGCTTCCAGCACTGCAGTGTGGCATGCTACCTCTGCACCACTGCACTGGGCCCCTTCTGAATTTATTCTTGTTTTCACTCCTTCCTTATTTCCTACTCCAACCTCCAATAGGAAGAAAGTTGTCTCCTACTATCCTTAGAACACTGTTTCTCTGCCTGCAGGCCGCCTCCACCATTGCAGGGTCCCTGATGCCTGTTCCTTTTGAGTCACCCTTCTCACCCTGCCTGGGACAGACTTGTGCTAAAAATTGTTCAGTTTATCTTAACTAGGCATTCTACATTTTCATTTGCTAAATCCCCAACTTCAGTGCTCCTGGCCAGGTCAGTTGAGGCCTTCAGGCGGCTGCACTGTAGCCCACAGGCTCCCAGGTGCCAAGCCTGGCCTGCAACCCTTCCTGGGAGCAGGTGCCGGTGTCCAGAAAGCTCCCTATTGCTGTTCCTGTTGCTCATCTCCATGTCATTCTAACTCCGGGGAACCAACCTTGAAACCCTGAGCCTTTGCTTTCTTCTTTCCCGGCTTTAAGATCCCAGGAGTTCTGATGTCCCTCTGTGAAGTCCAATTCCCAGAGCAGCTTCCTTCCTTGCCACAGAGCCTAGGTTCGTTTTAGCACCTTATCAACAGAGAATGGATGCTGGGAGTGCAGCCCGGCCGGCTCCCATGCCCACCAGGGGGCAGCCTTTACCCGCGTGCGAGCAGCAGCGGAGGCCCAGGGGGAAGCGGTGAGCGCTCAGAGCGCTAGCCCTGAGAACACACCGCGCTGTGTACGTGAGCCAGGGCACGCGCGGGCTGTGCAGGTGAGAGCCCGAGTGTGCGTGACCTTGCGTGTGTGCACACACGCGCGTGCTCACGTGTGTACTCAAGTGCCTGGCCCTGGGCAAATTGCTTCTGTCATCTGGACCTCAGTTTTCTCATCTGTGGGATGAAGGGAAGAAGGGTTCCTTCCATCTTCGACCGCTGTGTTCCTTTGGGAGACTGGCAGCTCAGCAGCATGGGGTCCTCTGTTTAGAAACCTCCCTGCTTATGTGTTAAGGATTCCAAGACATTGATCTGAGGTGGTTGGCAGGGTGAGGAGGAGAAGTGGGATGGAGAGATTTTTGTCTTTTGCTCTCCAAATGTTTGCTTTGATTGACTTATAAGCATTTCCGTTTTCATTAAAGAAAAAAAAAATTTCCAGGGGTGCGCGTGCTTGCAGGAGAGACAGACACAGGGAGAGAGGGAATGGAAGAAAGCACCCTAGATGGAGCAGTCCCTTCTCCCCCATTTCTCCCTCTTTTGGGGATTTTGGTCACACTACGCATGTGCCTGGCTATCTTTCAAGCTGGGGATCCAGGACTGGAACCACACTGTAGGCCATGTGGGATCCAGCTGCCTGAACCACAAGCCCACAGGCTGGCGCACATTTTCATTTATATAAAAGTTCAATTTAAAAATAATGTGAGTCTTTAAGTTCCAAGTAAAGCCACGTGGGTGCTTGGGTAGCGCTTCTCCATGCATTTGCAAGAATCTGGGCACAGAACTAATTCTCAGAATCGTTGGCTCTTCCCAACCAACTATCCCTCATAAAGAAGCAGAAAATTGAGGTGGGCAAAGAGCTCAGGCATTTGAGTCCACCTTTTTTTAAAAAATTATTTTAATTTATTATATACATTCAATCACCAGACATCACTGCAGCTTGTAAAATGAATTTACACACCATGAACGCACTCCTCACCAGTCCAGCTTAAGATACCATACATGTTAACATCAACAGAGAATCCTCCATTTCTGTGTCCCTCAAATGTCTGGCCTCTATTTTTCTCCTTGATTCCTTTCCTCTCACTCTCCCCCATCTCCCACCCTCTTCTCACACTGTCTCTGGTATCCGTAACCAACTGTCTGCATTCTGCGAGTCCACGTTCTTGGCCCTCACAGTCACTGAAGGGCCGTGCCCTGGCGTGTCAGCTGTAACACGGGAATTACAATGGAAGTTTTAGAATGACCATTCTTGCTGTAGTTATTACATATTAGAAAAGTGTTCTCATCTCAGCTCTGTCATAGTCTGGCCCTGGGACCTTGGCCCTTCTCCTCTTGGGAATTTGTTTCCTCAAAAACAACAGGGAACCAGCACCCCTTTTGTGCGGTAGTTGTGGTGGACAGGTAGAGTGCTTATGAAACTGACCAGGCAGCTCGCAGGTGCTAATACAACCCGTTTGCCTTTCTTGATCATAGCGGTTTCCTAACCAATGCTTACTTCTCCCTATTGCCCTGGCCTCAGCAAGATGAGATGACAGTGATAAATCAGTGTCCCACCTGGCAGAGGCCTCTCCAGGACGACTGCCCTCAGGGGAAAGCGAGAGTGTAGGTGTTCATGACGCCTCGGGGAGATTATTTGCCTTCTGGAGAGCTTTGGGTACCCCTGAAATAGCACCATACGGGTTGCTGTTTCCTCTGCCCTGGGATTAGGTGGAGGGTGTGGAGAGGCCTTTTCACGTCTACTCTGAAGTCATCTTTTAGGAGGTGGGCCATGCCATCCACCCTTGTGAGATAGGACGATTTATTTTCTGTTCTCTAGTTTTGCCTCTGTTGCCCCCAGCTCTCATGGTAACTGCCTGCTCCCCTGGGAGCCCTGCTTTGGGAGGCTGATAGTGCAGGAACTGCTTTCTTTTCCGAGTCTTTTTTTTTCTTTATGGAAGGCTGAGTTACTTGGAAGGTGAGTGCCTTTGCAGGAAGTGTCCTCCTCCATGGAAGTGTCCCAATGGACTATGCCTGTGATGTGGCTAGAACCTGCTTTCCCTGGCACTGGTTGGCACAGAGGCAGCAGAGCCACTGGTCTCCTGGAGACCATCTGGTCTTGGAGTGGCAGTCTCAGCAGAAACCAAGGGGAGACTAGTGGCCATTGACCAGGCACACTCCCCTTTCCAGGACACTGGTGAGAGGATGGGGAGTCCTGTCAACGACTGAGGCTGAACGTCCTGACTCCACATGGGACTGGGACTCAGAGACAGACTGACCTTGACTGAAAGACGTTGTTTAGAATGGCATTTCTTGCACACCTAAACACTGGAGTTTATAGTTGCTATTTATGAGTTTCAAGGCTCCTGTTGAATTCAGCAAACACTCACTAGGCACTTCTCCTTTCCCTATTGGTTTACCTGTTACACTCTCCCGGTTGTCCAAGGCCTAAAGCAACTTAGCTTTGACTCAGAGACTCCAGGGCCAGGTCTTCCTGACTGCGAGTATCTTGTGATGGGCACCCCCAGCAGTTCAGCCTCACAGACATTGCTTGGCCTGGTGAAGGTTTGCTGGAATGAATGATGACAGCAGGAAGAGTCACCATATCTCAAGAGCTTACTTCCTTCTGGGCATGGTTCAAGTCCTTTCCATACATAATCTCATTGATCCCCACAACAACCCTATATGATTGGTTCTGTTCATTTTGTAGATAAGAAAACAGAGGATCAGAGAGGTAGCAGAGCAAATATACTAACCCAAGAACTACAGCAGGAATGGCAATTCTATAACTTACCTTCCCATTGTAATAACCCAGGTAATCAGACTTCAGATCACTTGAAGCATTTACAGCAAGTGACTGACAGATTCACTAAATAAATAAGTGCAGAAATAATAAAATAGTCAAATCAGGGAATGACCAGGCAGGATGGATCTATTTCCTGCTTGTGTCGTCTTTCTCTGGTGTTTCTTTCCCTCCCTGCACCTGATAGCCCCACCCAGACATGCTGATTTCCAGCCTGTGGGGTGCAGGGGAGAGTGAGGGTCCCCTGACTGCCTCTGCCAAACCCTCTGGGGGCTCTTGGTCCTGACTTTGAATGGGAGGCAGGAAGTTTATAGATTTTTTTTTTTTTTTTTTAACCAAGGATGGACAGAGACCTTCTTTCCGATTTTCCTTCCCAATGCCATTTTGTTAAAGCAGAAAATCTTTAAGGAGTGAAGTCACATTTTCCATGCCCCCGATAGCTCCCGAGAGTTGATGAGTATTATTGTAACCAGAGGAGACTGGGGACAAAGGAAGCTTATAATTTCGTAAACAGAGGCTTGGGAGAGCCCTGCCTGTGATGGCTTTGCAGGGGGAGAGGCAGAACTTGGAAAAACCCAAAGCCAGGGGACTCACAGGCCTGGCCAGCTTTAGGCCTGCCATTAGGGCAGACACCCTTTTGGGGGCCCTTTGAGGGTTTCTGAATGCCTCCCCACCCCATCTCTTCTTCAGTTAACGCGCTCTGTCAGCCCAGTGCTGTTTGCCAGCTCCAAGCTGGCTTGCTGAAACAGCAGGATTACTCTACTTGGAGTTAAGAGCCTGGATTCCAGAGCAGATTCTTTCTCTCTCATCTGTTTCCTCACCTGCAAAAGGGGATGGTGAAGGAGCTACCTGAAGAGTCTTCCCTCAGCCTGGTGGTGGGGCCAGACTCTGGTCTCACTTGCCCCAAGTTTTCACTGTTCATCTTTGGGCCAGACCACAAAGCCAGTCAGCTGATGGCTACTGTCGTTTCCCTGGGACCTTAGAGCCCTCCCCTTACCCCAGATTTGAGGTAATATTGAGTGTTATGTGCTAAGTGAGTTTCCATGTATCTTATTTAACGCTCACATCTTTCAAGGAAGGTGGTTGACATGATCATTGTCATTTCTGTTTTATAAGATTAAGGACATAAAGGTGCAGAGAAGGTAAGAGTGGTGCCCACCCGGATAGCCATGGGACAGTAGGGCCATGTGTGCAGCTCTGGGTGGCCCCACTCAGCTCCTCTTGGCTCAGAGTCTCCCCAGTGAGGTCTCTGAGCCGAGGACACTCATCATGACACACTTAACAATGTCCTGGAACACAGCTCTAGAAGCTCTGGATAGGAGGACCTCGAAGGCTCCTTAGGTGCTGGCCTCACCAGAAGACAGGCCCCACTAAATGAGAGAGACGTAGAGAGAGGGAGCATGGGGGGGAGATACACACATGACACTGAGAGACACACATGCACACAGAGACACACAGAGAGAGACATGAGACAGACACAAGCACAGCTACTGAGAGAGGCACATAGAGACACAAACAAAGATACTCTGAGAGAGACATGCATAGAGAGACCCTGAGGGAGAGCCACACACAGACAAACACAGAAAACTACTGAGAGTGCCATACGTATAGAGAAAAACTAGGAAAGATAGAGATAAAGACACTGAGAAAGACATATACGGACACAGACAGAGATGCTGACAGAGATGCACACAGAGAGATACATTCAGAGAGAGATACTGAGAGAGAAGACACTGACACACACACACACACACACGCACACATGCTTGTGAGAGAACTGTTATGCAGGAGAACCAGCTAAGTTTCTCAGAGAACTAGTGCTTTGGAAGGGGGCTTAGGTGCTATGAGTGAGGGCTCGCAAACCTGGCCAGACTCCCACTTCGAATGTGTGTTCTGACTCACAAGCTGAGGATGCTGTGCCTCGCCTAGGGGGAAGAATCTCATGGAGAAACAGGTCAAGCCTCACGTCCCTCTTGATTGCTGTGGGCAGCGTGGCCTGGGTGAGGAGGAAGACTGAGTAGGAGCCTCCGCCTCCTGTCTGGGGAGACATGCCTCAGGACCCTCAGGCTAAGGAGAGGCAGGAGAGCCAGGGCCAACATTTGAGGAGGAAAGGGCCCGGGGTTCTCACAGAGTAGCACTGACTGAGTACAGACCTGCACATTCCCCTTCAGCCAGTGTCTTCTCCCCACATCACTGACAAGCCTGCCTCTCCCAACCTCGAACACCCCGACCCTGACTGCAGCCCAGCCCCACCTGCCCAGAGGCCTAAAGTTCAGGAGAAGGCATGAAGACCCTGCAGGTGGAGTTTTTATGTCTGTCTTTGAATTCCTACCTCCACTCCTGTTCAGGGATTTGTCTTCAATAGAGATTTTCCCCCTCCATTTCTGGGCAACCCTAGTGAGACCCACATGGTGAACTAGAGGAAGCAAGAGCTGACTGTGTAGACCTAATCTGAGATGTGCTAAAATGGGCCAGCTGGCCCCAGCCTTCCCTCCCATATAGCCTGACCACTAGAAGAGCTGAGATGTTCAAAGTGACAGAGGAGCCTCACCTTCCGCCAGGTTCCTCGATCTCTCCAGGTGGGGCAACAAGGACTGACCCTCAGGTAGCCTACCGTTTATCTCGCTTTCCAACTCGGCCACCAGCAGCTGCAGCACTGTGGAGTGGAGGTTAGAAATTCCCTCTATGGAGTCCGAGCATCTGGACCTAAATCCAAGCTTTGCCACTTACGATCTGAAAACCTGCACCTCAGTGTCTTCCTCTATAAAATGGGGTTACTGATAGTGCCTTCCTCGCAGAGTTTGAGATGAAGCACATAGAACAGAATCCATGCATGGACACTAGCTATTGTTGAAATGTTTCCCCCCAAAATCCTTCTGTTGAGATTTGGCTGGGATGGGGTTAAGAGGGAAGAAACTTAATCTGACTATGGTATTGAGAGGTGAGGTCTTTGGGAGGAGATTAGGATTAGAGTCATCAGAGTGGGGCCTCCATGATTGACTCCTGGTGAGTTTTTAAAGAGAGGGACTGAGACAAATGTGGACCCAGACATGCTCTCCTACCCTCCTACCATCAGGTGTGGCCTCCGGACCTTGGATCCTCACACCATGAGCCAAAAACCTCTGTTCTTATAAATGATCTAGTTTCAGGAATCTTCTCTTATTAGCCGCAGGACAGACTCTAGCCTGGATATGAAACACCCAAAGTGTAAGGGCTTTCCCCTCCTCCTTACTGTACAGTTCTCAGAGCCTCTAATGTACTAAGGGAGCTGAAAAGTTCTACGAGAGTTGGTAGAGTCTCAGCACGTTCAAGGATTATTTGTACAAAAAAAATTTTTTTTCTGTGGAGCATCTAATGGGATTAAAGATCTTCACCTCATCTTCTGGGGTATGTTGCTCATCCAGATCTCTCATTTGTACAGTCCAGAGAGAAGTGGAAGTCCCTGCACCAGTCCCTGGGTCAGCTGGGGTGTACAGTCATGCACGTTCTTGCTGAAGGAGCAGGCTCAGCTTGGCCCAGAGATCTCACCAAGGGCATCCTATAATGCTCCCAGGAGCCACAGGAGCTGGTGTCTCTCCAGGGTGGATCCAAAGGTCCTGAGAGGCATGGAGTATACTCCCCTTGTAAGAATGGCCTGCCTTGGACATCAAGATCCTGCACTGACAGTTACAGATGGGCTGCCTGCAGCCAGTGAAAGTGGATAATGAAGAGGATTGACCAGCTCCAGGGCTGAGCAAGACAGTCCAGGAGGAGCTTAACTGGTCAGCTCTTATTCCTAGGAGCTGGGGATTCTAGGGAGAGGGCACTAGAGTTGGCATGCATCAGAGCCAAAATGATCCTTGGGCATCAATAGTCCAGAGTCATGACTCTGCATTTTGAGTCAGAAACCAAGCAGTTCAAAAAACCTGCTGGGCAAATGCACAAGCATGCCCCAGATCCCAAAAGAAGAACAGACAAGAAGGGATTGCGGCATGGCCAGGTTCTCTGGGGGTGATTTCTCACTTTCTCTCTCTCTCTCTGCCTCTCTCTGTTTCACTTTGGTGAGTGCATGCACCCCAAACCAAAATCTTGAAATAAAGAAATAAAGGAAGAAAAAAAGAAGAAACAAAGGAAAAAAGAAAGAAAGAAAAAGAAACTCCACTAGATATTAAAAAAAAAAAGATGAAAGTCAAACATCCTGGTTGAAAAATGTGTGGGAAACCTGAAGAACTCTGGTCTTGGTTTGCCCCTTGCCCCCATGTTCCCAGTTCCTCTCAACTTGCCTATACTCTCTGTGTTATGGCTCTTGTTCTGGGTCCTTTCTACCAGAAGTTGGGGTCTACTGAGGCTCAGTCTTCAGCTGAGCCTGAAGCTAATGGGCTGGCTGAGCCTGCCCTGTTATGAGCTGGCCCTTGCTCCTTTATGGCACTTTATAGCAGAACTTTTTTGCTTGAGGGGAGAACTGACAGAACTCTCAGCATCATGGACTTGTCCATGGCCCCCAGCCTGGGATCTGGAATCTCTTTCTCCTGGGTCCGTTCAATGATCTCTTTGGCATTATTCCTAGGAAAGGTGACGCCTGCTCATCAAGCCCTCATACTCCTCTTCTGCCTCCCTTGGAAAGTGCCTCTAATATTTTAGCCACCACCACTTAATTTACACTTTTGAGTACCTTAACCACCTCTCCTGGCAGCTCTAGTCTGGATAGAGTCTTCTAGGTATCCATAGTCAATGGAGTCATCATTTTTGTCCCCTTTCTCCTTGCAGTACAGCTGGTCTCCTACAGCCGCGGTATCTCCTAAACTGCTGTTTATAGATCACCCAAGGCTAAAGTTTTGACTGGTTTGCACCAGAACTAAGCCATGCTGTCTAGTTTAGAACTCTCTTAACCACAGAAGGGGAGATCTAGAATACTCAACCATATCACAGTTCATCTTCTATGGGAGTTGAGTGCCACGTCCCCATTAGAGATTCATTCAGATTTCTGAGCAGCCGTTTCTTATCTTGACCTAGCTTGCTCACCTGCAAGTGACTGACTGGGAGATCCACCCCTTCTCCACCTACTTCTCTTCTCTATCCATGCAGGGTCTTGGACCCCTGGTGAGGGAGACTGGGTGATGGTCTAAAACTAAGTCTAGAGGAGAGAAGCTTTTGTGGAGGTGCCTAAGAAAGTCCAGACAGCTGTCCCCTCAGCTGGTATCTGGCTAGTTGCTTGGTTTTTGAGGAAGGAGGATTCCTTTTGAAGGCATACAGTGAAAAATCAGGGAGACATGTGATTTTTAATATTGTTTGCTTGCTGTAGAGCACATGTATTCGACAGAGAGAGAGAGACAGAGAGAGAGAAAGAGAGAGAGAGAGAGAAAAGGAGAAGTACACCCCAGGGAAGATGGCTATGCCACAATCTCTTTTCCATTTTCTTTTGGGATTTTGGTCATGCGCACATATGTGCCTGGTGTGTTTTTCAAGCTACCACTTTTGAGACTTAAACCACACAGTTGACTGTGTGGGGTCCAGTACCTTAACCACCATGCCACTGGCTAGCCCAGAAACATGTGATTTCTTATTGTCCATGCCAGGTCATGTGACCCTGAGGGGGTCAAGCCATAGACGAGAGCTCCTGTGTGTGAGGGAAGAGCCAAGGGAACATGGCATCTATGGTACATTGCATTACAGCTCCCGTTCCCTGTCACTCACTCAGAGTCTCTCAGGAGTTCTTTAGCTTCTCTGTGACTCAGGGGTCCCAAAGGCCAGTGCTGTGGCCAAGGCCAGTTACACACCAAGTTCACATGAGGACCAGGGTTGCAGTGCACGTATTGGATTCACTCCTATGGATAGGACCAGGCTTTGGCCCTGGGAAGCCTGCAGGCTGTGGGGCACCCACTATCCTGTTTCCTAACCCTTATGTCCTTTCCAGAGTGGATGCCAGCAGCTTGCGGAGGCTGTGGGCTCTCACTGGAAAGCCAGAGGCTGGGTCCAGGAAAGTTGATTTTCATCTCCTGAGATGCTTGCATGGGCCCCAGGCCAAGCTTGGTTGAGGGCTGGCAACTGGCTGGGAAGTGTTCAGTTCCCTGTCATTGTGGACTCCAGTAGCAGCCTCTGGGGAGGAGAGTATCTTCGTGGAGGGCAGTGCAGGCTAAGCCATGCTGATGAGACAAGCAAAAGGGGTGGAGAGGGGACGGATTTCCTTGGGAGTAAAAGCACTGATCAGACGCTCCAATCCAGGAAGAGGAGGAGGCAGGAGGGGGTAGAAAAACAGTGGCGATATTGGAGGAGCCAAAACTGGTATAATTATTTAAAATTTGCTTTAGGGCATGTACCCCTCTCCTGTAGGGGAAATCTTGGAGAGAACAGGCTGGAGCAGGAGACAATAATGGTGCTCGATGCTTTGGGGTTCAAGCTGGCAACACCAGGAAGGTTGGCTCCACTTGGTAAGTGGAGAGGCCTTAGGACAGGCAGACGAAGTTCTGTTTGGGCTTTGCCTCCATTTCTGGTGGACTTTCACTGGAATGCAAACTCGTGAAGTCAGAGCTTCCTGTTTGTTTTGGTCATTATGTAGATCCCAATGCATAAAATAGAGACCAGCATAGATTAGACTCTAAATAAAATGAAACCAAACCAAAAAATAGTTAAAATTATAAATAATCTGGGCACAGGGATATAAGAAAAGAGACATTGTATTTTTTTTATAAAGGACTTATTAATTATAATTTTGTTATTATTTTTTAAAATTTGCTATCAGGCATGTGTGTGTGTGTGTGTGTGTTTGTGTGTGTGTGTGTGTGTGTGTGTGAGAGAGAGAGAGAGAGAGAGAGAGAGAGAGAGAGAGAGAGAATGAGAAAACAAGCCACCAGGTCCAGGACTTGAATTGCAGTTGGCCATGTGGGAGTTCAGCACCTTAACCACTACTCCATCTGCAAACCCTGGGACATTATATCTTATAAGAGTTAAAAGTCCCTTACAAATCTACCATGGGGTCCTATAAATGCTTGACAAGTTGCATTTTGGGAGATATTTTGAGCCATTCCATTACAGGGAGCAAGCTAAGGGAACTCTCTATCAGGAAGAATGCAGGGAGGATCTGAAGGTAGATTGTGCTGGGGGGGATCCAGGCCAGAAGACAAGTGAGAGCAAGTCACACAGGTGAGGGGATAGAGCATTAGGGTATGAAGTCAGGTGTCACAGCAGGTGGACTCACACACCTCCTGGGACTCTGGCTCAGGTGATCTTCAGAAGTCCAAGTGGTCCCTTGGCAGCAGGGCCTCAGGGCAAGATCAGATAAAAGAGCGAGACAAGGGTCCAGGGCTGTTGGGTCTGGCTCTAAAAGAAGATTACCAAGACGGGCTTTGGAATGGGCCTAAGACTGGAGGAGGTCAGCAACCAGACATGGGCATGGGCTTCAGGGCTGCAAGGCAAAGGAAACTAGGAACCCAGGAGAGCAGCTCAGGCTCCCCTCTGTCTTTGGCTTCCTGTTAGAATTCATTCTGGGACTTGCCACAGAGTGAGCTGCAGGTGGAATCACAGCCATGTGCCTTTAATGGTGGGAAGAGGAGAGCCTCAGACTCTGAGAAGCAAATAGGGCCCTCACACTGGGCATGCCAGCAGCACACATCGGCGTGGACAGATTCAAATAAAAGAAGTTAGCTGCGTGGACAAGAGAGACCAAGGGAGCAGTTGTGGAGGTCATGCGCAGAGCTGAGAGTCTTTGTGTGATGGAAAAAGCAGGCTCTTTTCCCTCTGTGAACCAGACTTGGATTTTTGTGCTTTGCTCAGAACTAGGATACAGTCTTTCCAGGGAGAAACAGTCCTTTCTGTGTGACAGAGAGTGCCACCTGTATCAGGGAATGACTGGGGAGGAGATGGAAGAAGACACTTGGGGACAGTTGCAGAAAATGAGTATTGAGTGCTTGTGAGAACAGTGACTGAGTTTGGAAGGGAGCAGCAGGAGTCAGAGGATATTCCTAGAAAAAAGAAGTGACTCCTCAAGGCCATAGGTAAGTTGAGGGCACAGCTGATCAGAAACCCAGCTGGCATGTTGTTTCTTCCACTCCTCAGTGCTGTCCAAGATCTGGGAAAAAACAATGGGGAGAGAAAGAGTCCCTGAGAGGTAGCTGAAGTTGGACAAAGAAGGGATTTAGATAGAGAGCAAGTGTGTTTCCCTACCTCAATTTTAAGGAGGAGAGTTAAAGAGAAGGCCAGGCGGGACCAGCAGTTGGTGTAATGGCTATGTCGGTGGACTCCCACGTAGTTGACCGTGGTTTGTGTCCTGGACCCAGTGGCTTAAATCTCACGCCGGGCGCGTGTGCATCCGTGCCCAAGATCCCGAGAGGAGAATGGAGGAGAAGGGATTGCGGCGTGGCCACCCCCCCCCCCCACGGGGGGGGGGGTTGTGATTTCTCGCTTTCTGTCTCTCTGTCTGGCGAGCGCATGTGCCCTATAGCAAAAACCTCTCAAAAAAAAAAAAAAAAAAAAAAAAAAAAAAAAAAAAAAAAGAGAAGACCATGGGTTTGGACTGCTTGGAACTCCAGCCTTGAGAAAGCCAGGCAGTATGATCAAATAACATGTTTGAAAGTGAGCCTTTTCTGGGCATCTGAGTAAGCTACGGGCGAAGTTCATCTGCCTTTTTCAGAGGTGTGGAGAGCCTCTGCGTGAGGCCAGAAGCTCCTCTCGAGGGCTCCCCGATGATCAAATAGGAAACTGTGGAACCCATCTAAGTGAGAGGTGAGAGATGGAGCAATGGCAACTTCAGAAATAGAATAGCAATTATTTATTTAGCATTTACTATGTGCCAGGCACTGTTCTGGAGTGTTCAACCCTCACAATTTAGTAGGTACTGATATCCTAATTCAAAGATGCTAAAACAGGCATAGGGAAGTTTAGCAATTGGTGGAGCCAAGGATTGGGAGCTTATACTCTACTGCCATGCTCTGCTACCTAGTGGTTAGGATGCTGAGAGATGAGAATGAGAGGAATTAGATGTAAAGGGATTAGTGAGGGAAAGGAGTCGCTCAGGCTCTTCGCTGGCCCAGGAGATACTATTTACACTAATAGGCACTAGTCAAATGAGGCTGGGTTTGACGGAAGAGTTCATGAGTCTGGCCTTGAACAATATGGTGGTTTTAAAATAGGTCCTCAAATTCTTTGATATTCTTCTCTTTAAGAAGTGGAGCTTAATTGGATTTAGTAACTTGTTTCTAAGAAATAAAATATAGTGACAGTGGTTATGTATGACTTCTAAGAGTAGGTCATAGAAACCACTGTGGCTTCCACCTTGGTCATTCTCCCTTGGATCACTCACTGTGAGGAAAGACAACAGCCATGTCATGAGAGGTCCATGTGGCAAGGAACTGAGGCCTCCTGCCAATAGCCAATTCCAACCCTCCAGCTATGCGAGCAAGGAGAACCATATTGGAAGTGGCTCTTCCAGCCCCAGTCAACCCTCGGATGACTGGAGCTGCAGTTGATTCTGAGATCCAGGCTACAACTCTGTGAAACAACTTGAATATGAGCCACCCAGCCAAGTGACTCTTGAACTCCTCACCCTCAGAAATGGTGTCAGGTAATAAATGTCTTTTCTGTTTTTAAGGTGCCAAGTTTTGGGGTGATTTGTTTCACAGCAATAGATAACCAATACTGACAACCAAGGGGAGGTGTTCAGTGGACACATGTTGTGACTTAGAATTAACACTGGGGAGTTGACAACATTTGATGGTTATTGAGCATGCAAGATTTCACTAGAAGAAAGTCCATATTGGTCTTTGAGAAGTTCTGGCCTATAATGGCCTTGTGAAGAAGGATGAGGTTTTTGAAGAGACTGGAAAGTTCTATGTTTTTCAGATTATGCCCTGTATTGTCTTTGGTACTAGCAGGGGACAGATGGAAATTTGATGAGCATCTAGCCTGGTCAGTCTTCCACTGTGGTTCATTTGGAATGGCTTTACTTTCTATGATTTTAGCTTGGGGTGTAATAAATTTCATTTGGGGAACAGAAAGGATATACCTTTTAAAATATTGGAAATTGCAACCCCTATTTTTATAGACAAGGCAGGTGAAGGGACTTGCCCAAGGGTGAGTAGCACAGGACACTGGTCTTATTGGCCTCAGTGTAGTGGTCTTAACACTGGGACTCCTTGCCTCCAGCACTTTGCAGAAGGACCTGGGGCAAGAGAGACAGGAGATGTGGGCTCATTTCTGGTTCTGCTAGGCCTGAGGCTTACCAATATAAACAGCTTCTGTGTGCCTCAGTTTCCTCATCTGTAAAGTGGGGATGAAAAGTCATCCTTTCTCACCAGGCTGCTACAAGGGACAAATGACGTGATAGAGGTCAGAGGACTTGTCCTCAGTGAAGTACTGTAGAGACAGATCAGGTAAGTCATTGCTGGCTGGGGGGAACTGGAACTCTTTAGACTGCCTCCAGGCAGAGTGGGGGTTCTCAAATCTCCGGAGATCCGGAAACCCTGCATGGTATGACTCTCCCGCTAGAGCAAATCCAGGCCAGCTGCTCTGAACATTGCATTGCCAAACTTTCCATAGCTGAGACCCCTGCCAGTCAGGATATCCCCCCAGGTCTGATTTGCAGTGCAAATTGACTCTTAGCTGTTCCCAATTCTCTTGGCTCTCCAGACCCCCAAACCCATCTCCCATTCTGTATATCTGCCCCTCCCTCAATTATCTGCCTGTCTGATTTGGAATTATAGGGAAGGGATGTTAGAAATCAGAATGCATCTCATGGTACAGGGGAGACTGAGCAAGGCCCAGGAAGGGGAAATGATCTGCCCATAATTACATTGTCTTTACCCACCCATTTTCTCTTCCATGATTTCTTTGGAATGATCTTTACCTGCAGCTCCCAGTTAATCACCCTTCTGTGGACCCTGGACCCTCCATGACCAATCTTTGATGACAACGAACCGTTGCATTCACCTTCATCCAGCCCATACCACCACTAGTTGGTTAATTTATACTGTACACTTGGCCATAGAACCTGGGCCAAAGCTAGGGAATGTGGTTCCATGACTTCTCTCTTCTGGCTGCAAACCCCTTTCCATGTGTGAGATCCGACTCATGAGCCCTTTGAGAATGGGCAAGAAGCTTTTAGAAGAGGAGCCAGTAAACCTTGACTCTGGGAGCTTCCCTCCATGCCTGGCCCGTGGGCATCCTCAGCCCTCCCAGCCCCCTCAAGCGTCCAGGCTACTTCTGAGGTTTGGAACTAGAAGAGTTTTCCCCTGACCCTATATTTTCCTCTCCCACTTCTCTTTACTTGAACCCATTTGTAAGCGAAAAACCATTTGGGGTGTTGTGTTTATTTTTTCCTTGTTCCACGGGAAATTACTCAGAATGTATAAGTATGTGTTTTCCTTAGAAAATAGATTCCTTTACATTTTGGCTTTGTGGTTCTTGAGGCAAATGGGCCCACAGAAACCTAGGCTGCCAGGAGAATTCCCCGTCCAGGAGTCGTCTCAGCTTCAGAATTACACCCTTTCTCTTCTTAGGACCCTCAGCTTTTCAAGGTCCATATGACCCAGCCCAGTGGACCAGACATCTATTTATGCACCAGATTCTCTGCTTCTTCACACCCACTTCCTCATTCTTTCTGTTTTGAGGCAGATCAGGGCATGAGATTATTCCTCCCTCCCATCTCACTGTCCTCTTATCAGAGCTGTAAGGGTCTCCAGCATAGACCTGCAGTTCTAAGTTCTAGTCCTGGCTCTGCTTCTTCTTAGCTGGCAATGTGAGCAGACGGCTGCAGTTCTCTGTGCTTTGTTCTTGCCTCCTGTGAAATGGGTATGTTGTGGTACTGGTACAAAAGGCTATTGTGAAGGTTAGGGAGCTAATGCCTGAAAGGAGGTTAGGATGTTATAGGATGTTATCTGGCAGGGAATAAGCATCACTTAATTTTGTTTGCTTGTGTCTATGTACATGCTTATTCCCTGACGTACTCATTTTAGTTTTTCTAGGTGTAGCCACAGCCCATTTCTCTCTCTCTCTCTTTTCAAGAGAGATTTTTGCTATAGCGTGCATGTGCTCACCAGAGAGACAGAGTGAGGAAGAGAGACAGAAAGTGAGAAATCACCCCCACTCCCAGGGGAGATGGCCAAACCACAATCTCTTCTCCTCCATTTTTCTCTCGGGATTTTTGGGCACACATGCACACACACACACACCTGGTGTGAGTTTCAGGCCACTGGGTCCAGGACTTAAACCGTGGTCGACCATGTGGGAGTCCAGCAATGTAACCATTATGCCATTTGCTTGTCCCTCAGCCCATTTCTCTTAACATCCAAAGGAAGATAGAGATAAGACAACTTTCCTCAAGCTGAGAGATCCTGGGAGCCCTTCCTTGGCTTGGCCCTCTAACCCAGAGCTCCTTTCCTTCCTTTCCATGTGTATATCCATGCTCTTAGCAGCATGATTCACAACAGCCAAAAGGTGGAAGCAACTTGAATATCTGTCAGTGGGTGAGTGGGCATATAAAACATGGTATTTCCATACCAGTGGAATATTACTCAGTCTTTAAAAGGGAGGAAATTTTGATGTATGCTAGATGCATGATGCTTAAAGATTATGCCAAATGAAATAAGCCAGATGCTGGACAAATAATGTGATTCCATATCTATGTAATATTCAGAGCAATCACATTTAGAGGTGAAAAGTAGAATATCAATTCCAGGGGCTAGGGAGAGAATAGGCACTGTCATTTAGTGAGTAGAGAGTTTCGATTTGGTATAATGGAAAAATTCCCAGAGATGGGCAAGGATGATGTTTGCACAATGATGAAAATGTTCTTTAAAAAAATTTTTTTTAAGGTTTTTGCCACATATTCTCACTGGAGAGACAGAGAGAGAGAGAAAGTGAGAAATCAGCTCCCAGAGGAGATGGGTACACTGTAATCTCTTCTCCTCCATTCTCCTCTTGAGATTTTGGGCACATACTCACACGCACCTGGTGCGATTTTCAAGCTGCCAAGTTCAGAACTTGAACCGTGGTTGGTCAGGTGGGAGTCAGTGCCTTAAACACTGTGCAACCCGCTGGCCCAGTATAAATATTCTTAATGCCACTGAACTTTATACATACAAATGGTTAATGTGGTAAGTTTCATGTTGAATATATCTTGCTACAATAAAAAAGGCACAAATAAAGAATTGTATACCAATTATTTAAAAAAAAATCCCTTTGAGATAGCCTGAGGGAGTGCATTAATACGCATTTAAGTCCTGTGGGAGTCATGAAGGTGGATTAGTCTGCCTGGAGGGATTTCAGAGCAAGAAATAAGTTAATCGACTACAGTGTAATACGTTAAAATCTTATTTTAGCCCCATAACGATGTTTGGGGAACTGAGGTGAAGATAGAACATTTTCCTGGAGCAGGATAGTGATATTTGAGCTGGGCTTTGAAGGTTGAATAAGAGTTTGCACTTCAGAATGAGTAAAGGCCTGACGGATGTGGTGTTTAAAAGAGTTTGGGGAGGGACCAGCAGTTAGCGTAATGGCTATGTCACTGGACTCCCACGTAGTTGACCGGGGTTTGAGTCCTGGACCCAGTGGCTTAAACTCACGCCGGGCGCGTGTGCATGCGTGCCCAAGATCCCGAGAGGAGAATGGAGGAGAAGGGATTGCGGCATGGCTATCCCCCATGGGGGGTGATTTCTTGCTTTCTGCCTCTCTGTCTCTCTCTGTCTATCTGGCGAGCCACGTGCCCTATAACAAAAACCTCCCCCCCCCCCAAAAAAAAAATAAAAAGAGTTTGGGGATATCAGTTTATCCCCAGTGGGAAGGATGCCATGTAGGAAACTTGCAAAGGAAATGACACTGGAAAGGGAGACTGGAGTCAGACTGGAGGCTTCTGGGGCAGTGACACCTCTGAAGGTCTGCAGTAGTTAACAGTTGATGTGTAAATCTCTGCTCTCTCCTCAGAGCTCAGGACACTGTACAAGGACTAAAGGAATGCAGTTTAAAAAAAAATAGGGTAACTCCAGGCACCAGGAGAAGCTTGTGGGGAGATGCTTGGGGGACAACTATGTCCTCATCGCTCACCCTTAAGGCTGTCATGTGATCTTCCTCGATTCCTGCTTAGTCATCATCTCTGATGATCCTGCTATAGGAACAAACCTTTTCCTTCCCAAGTCCCTTAGTAACTTCTGCCTCTGCTTTCTCAGAGCTCGTCAGAGCCTGCTTCCTCCAAGATGCCCTCCTAGGCTAAGCCAGTGGCAGGAAGTTGAATTTACCTAACTTTCATCAAGTTAAGTTCTCATCCTCTTAAGAGAGCAGGGTAATGAAGGACCTAAAGCTGGGGCCAAAGGGTCTGGGAGGGCTCAAATCCCACTTCTGGTCCTTGGCAGCCATGTGGACTTGCATACGTGCCTGTACTTCCGTGCCGCCGTCTCCTCATTTGTACAAAGGAAGGAATTGTATCAGCTAGTTGTACTGGTGACAACAATCCCTGTGCTCTGTATGGTGCTTTGTGCTTACACAGCTGATTCCAGCCACTGAGTGGACTGTATGTGAAATGGCTTTGGGTAAGGGAGAACTCACCCTATGGACTTTTTCTGAGCTTCCCCAGGATGGGGAAATCAGAATGTAACCAAAAGAGAAGCTCCTGACCTCAGGTGGGCTTCTAGAACTAGGCTTACCAGTGGATTTCTAACTGGCTCACCTTGCTGCTTTCAACCCTGGAGGGAAGCTCTTCCCTCCAGCAACCTCCCTGAGGGATCCTAAGTTCACAGGGGCCACGGCCTTGACAGGAAACAGCCTCCGTGTCAGAGAGCTACATGATCGCCAACACTGCTGGAGCGGGGGCTGGGCTGCTGGCAATGTGTGTGCGGCCCTCCTGGGTTCCCCTGCACTTTGTTTGCTCTCGATGCATGACCAGGTATTAATGGGTATCTGATAGTAATTAGGTACCACAGTGTGCCAGGTAGCCTGCCAGGTCCTGGGGATACAGTGCCAGACAGTGCCCTGCTGTTAGGAGCTTTTGTTCTAGTGGTCAAAGGTCAATTATGAGTGCCAGGTCCCGAGATGGGAGCTTTACACCCATTATTTCATTGAACTGACAACAGCCTCGTAGGTGTCAGGCTCTTACCCTTTTGTAGGCGAGCATTCTCTCCAGGGGGATATTTGTGTATGTGAGTGGGAGGTTGGGTGGTCTAGTAATAAGATTTCTCTCTTATCTCTTTCTCACTTAGGTCAGAGCTTCTTGCCTGAAAGACTCTAGGTCATTTAAATGGCTCCTCTAGGGTTGGCAAGAAGTCCTGCAATCCCCAATGGCCTCTATCCAAGCATGGTTAGACCCCAGAGGAGCCCAGCTCTGCCCTCAGTGATATCTTGAGGGAAGTGAGGAGAAGCTTAGTGACAGAGACCAAGGCTGTAGACCCTGTCCCTGAGGGCCAGCCTGCCAAGGCACCACACCTGTACGGCACTAAGCAGCCAAGTGCTCCTGTTGGGGAAGCTGCGGGCTGGACCAGGCTTGGTGCTGGGCTTCTGGGGGCTGGTGTGCGGAAGCTGTGATGCCTCCTCATTCTTAATTCCATCCTTCTGTTTTTACTTGCTCTACGTCTTGCTAAATTCCCTTCCCAGGCTAACAGTTTCCATCTCTGGGCTTGGCCCCAAAGCTAAATTCTTTGGAAACTTTCAGCTGAGTTCAGTTAGCGATTATTGAGTGGGAGAAGGTGGGTGGGGGAGGAGACGATTTGGGTTCTGCTTGGTTTTGATACTTCAAATGCAAGCATGGTGAAATCCAGAACTTTCCCCTGAGTTGCTTGCAGTCTCAGTTGGGGTGTGGAAGGCAAATGGTGTCACAGAAACAGCTTAGGGTGGGGGTTGAGACCCCTTGGATCCCGGTCCTAGATAGGATGAGCTCTGCCCCATAGCCCTGCTTTCTCTGAAATCTGTTTGCTAATATATATAGCTAGATCTTTGGAATAAATTAATTTTTTTCCAAAAGTTAATTCATTTATTTCTGAGAGAGAGAGAAGGAGGAAGAGGGAGAGAAGCAGGGAGGGAGGAATAAAAGGAAGGAGGGAGAACTATAAGGGGTAGAGAGAAGCACCTCCAAAAGGGTTCACACTGTGACTCACCTTCAGTCTCGGCCACTCAGGATCATGGGCACGTGCGTGAATGCCTGGTGTGTACAGGGAGACCATGAGTCTCAAACCTGGGACTCTTACATGGCTTCTGTATCACTTAGCATTGTATCGCTGTGGCTGGCCAGAATAAATGATTTCTGAGGTCTTTAAGCACTGCCCTGATGCTTGCCAATGGATGCTTTAATCTCATGATGCAATTTTTGTTTGAAACACGTCTTGCTTCCCTCCGTGTGTGGGCAGCCATCAGAGGGTTCTAGCTTCTGGAGATGCCTGTGCAGTCTGTCAGCCTCCAAATCATTTTGAACCACGTGGCTGGACCACAAAAGTCTCAGGCTTGGTCTGATGGAAATCGGCAGCTGGCCCGGAAGAAATGAGTTTTGCTCTGCCCACCCTTCCTCTTCTGTTTGTTTGGTTTTCCCTGTCTTCTGCGTCAGGGATGAGTTGGTTAGGAGAAGGGTATGAAACTTAGAGTCTGGATCTGCACATGTTGTTTGGTTTGGGAGACTAAAAACAAAACATTTGGTTGATTTTAGTCCAATAAGTTAATTTTTTAGAAAGACAGGTTATTTGCTGGATTGAGCTGACTTTTTGGTACCCTAACATTAAAAAAGGCTAGGATAACAAAACAAAAAAACAACCAGCATTAAAAAAAAAATGGTTTGCAAAATGACCTCTGTAAATTAGTTTCTATTAAGAGGGTTTTCTATAAGTGGGAGCTCTGAGTAAGGAAGACAGAAGAGAAAAGGGACAGAGGCCAAAGTGCAATGTAAGATTTTTATTTTTATTTTTATTTTTTTCTTTCATTTATTTATTTTTACATTTTTCTATAAACATTTACTTTACATAGCAAAAAATTTTAGCTCATACTCCATAATTCTTGACAGTTTACAAACAACTTTCAAAATTTCAAAATACTGAATTTTAAAGATAATGCTCAAAATATATCTTAAAATTTTGTATAATTTTATAACTCTATAACAACAGAAGCAGTATGGTTTCAAATATATATATATATATATATATATATATTTTTTTTTTTTTTTTTTTTTTTTTTTTTTTTTTTTTAGAGTGCATACACTCGGTATATATTAAGTGGGGACATGCAATGCCTCTCATTCATTTCATAGCATGGCTTGCTTCACTCAGCAGTAAGTCTTCCACATTCATCCACTTCCTTTCAAAAGCCAGGGTTTTGTTGTTTTTTATGGATGAATAGTATTCCATTGAGTATATGTGCCACAGTTTTTCTAACCATTCATCAGTTCGTGGGCATTTAGGTTGTTTCCATGACTTAGCAATCGTGAAAAGTGCTGCAATAAACATCGATATGCAAGCACTTTTTCGATTAAGTATTCTTCTGTCCTTCGGGTAGATACCAAGGAGTGGGATTGCTGGATCATATGGTAGTTCTATTTGTAGATTTTGGAGGAATCTCCAAACTGTTCTCCACAGTGGTTGTACCAATTTACAATCCCACCAGCAGTGTAAGAGAGTTCCCTTTTCACCACACCCCCTCCAGCACTTATCATTTTTTGTTTTTTTAATCTTAGACATTCTGACTGGGGTTAGGTGATATCTCATTGTTGTTTTGGTCTGCATTTCTCTTACAATGAGGGATGTTGAGCTTTTTTCATATGCATTTTAGCTATTCGTATGTCATCTTCAAAGAGTGTTTTTTTCAACTCATTCTCCCATCTTTTAATAGGATTGATTGTCTTTTTCCGGAACAGCTGCTTGAGTTCCTTGTGAATTCTGGTTATCAGTCCCTTGTCTGATGCATAGTTTACAAAAATATTTTCCCATTCTGAGGGCTGTCTGTTCACACTAATCACTGTGTCTTTTGCCATGCAGAAACTTCTTAGCCTGATGTAATCCCACTTGTCTATTTTAGGGATCATAGGCTGTGCATTGGGAGTCTTATTTAAGAAGTTTTTCCCTACCCCAATGTCTCCCTGATTTTCCCCGGTGTTTTCCAGGAGCAGTCTTATAGTTTGAGGTCTTAGATTTAGATCTTTGATCCACCTTGACTTTAGTTTTGTCAGAGGTGAGAGGTAGGGGTTCAGATTCATCTTTCTGCAAGTGGAGATCCAGTTTTGCCAGCACCATTTGCTGAAGAGGTTTTCCTTTTCCCACTGAATTGACTGGTACCCCTTGTCAAAAATCAGTTGGCTGTATGTTTGAGCATTCATTTTTGGGGACTCTATTCTGTTCCATTGGTCCACCTGTCTGTTCCTGTGCCAGTACCATACTGTTTTAATTATCACAGCTTTGTAGTATATTTTTGGGTCAGGTAGTGAGATGCCACCCACTCCACTCTCCTTGTGCAGAACTGCTTTGGCAATACGGGGTCTTTTATGATTCCAGACAAACTTTATGATTATCTTTCCTAGATCTGTGAAGAATGTGTCTGGTACTTTGATTGGCATTGCATTAAATAGGTAGATTAATTTGGGTAAAATTGCCATTTTGATTATATTAATTCTTCCAATCCAGGAACATGGGATGTCCTTCCACTTTTTTGTGTCATTTTCAATTTCTTTTTTTAATCTTCTCATAGTTTTCCTTGTGGAGGTCTTTAACTTCTTTAGTTAGATTTATCCCTAAGTATCTTATATTTTTTGTGGCTATGGTAAATGGAACAACTTTTTTCAGTTCTATCTCAGTCTGCCTGTTGTTCGTATACAGAAATGCTATAGATTTCTGGATATTAATTTTGTAACCTGCAACGTTACCAGAAAGTTCCCCAGGAAGTAGCTTTGACACCATTTCTTTTTTCTTCTTCTTCTTTTTTTTTTTTTTTTTTTTTTTTTTTTTTGAGAGGTTTTCGCTAAAGGGCGTATGCGCTTGCCAGAAAGACAGAGAGAGACAGAGAGACAGAAAGTGAGAAATCACCCCCCAGGGGGGATGGCCACACCACAATCCCTTCTCCTCCATTCTCCTCTTGGGATCTTGGGCACACACACACAAATGTGCCTGGCGTGAGTTTAAGCCATCGGGTCTGGGACTCAAACCACCTGTCGACTACATGGGAGTCCAGTGACATAGCCATTATGCCAATTGCTGGCCCCTTATTCTTCCTTTTTCTTTCCATCTTCTCTTTCTTTCTTTTAAAAGTTTTACCTACAGGGGCTATAGAGATAGACACAGGGAGAGAGAGAGAGAGAGGGAAAGTGAGAAAGCATCCCAGAAGGGGATGGCCATGCTACAATCTTTTCTCCTTCGTTCTCTTGGAATTTGGAGCCCACACACACACACACACACACACACCCCTACCTTGCACTTTAAAAATTTTTTTTTTTTTAGGTTTTTTGCGATAGGGCACATGTGCTTACCAGAGAGAGACAGAGAGAGGGAAACTGAGAAATCACCCCACAAGGGGAATAGCCATGCTGAAATCCCTTCTCCTCCATTCTCCTCTTGGGTTTTTGGTACACATGCACATGCAACCTGAATGATTTTCAAGCCACCGGGTCTGGAGCTTGAACCATGATCAACCATGTGGAAGTATGGCACTTTAACCACTATGCTACCTGCTGGTTCTCTGGAATTTATTTAAGCCTCTAGGTCTGGAACTCAAACTGCACAATCAGCTATGTGGGATCCAGCCACCTTAACCACCATGCCACCAACTGGTCCAATGCTATTTCTGAGATACATCTAAATAATCTAAAATGTGCAGGGAGAGAGAAAGGAGCTGTGAAGTCTCCTGTCAGAGACCTTAAAAGCAAGACAGCCCACTAATGTCTGTAGTTTCTTAGTAGTCTTGCTTGACAGCAGAGAATGAATGAAATGGGAGGCAGGTTAACGTGAATGGGAAGGTGGAACAACTCATCAGGCAAGTCCATAGACTGAAATCCTCCCACCTGCTGCATGGGAGGCATTTGCATGTTGTCTTTCCTGGGTGCTGACCCAGCTCTCCTTCTCTCCAATCCTGGATTGGGAACCTGTCGTTCAGATTATTGCAGGGAGCCTTGCCCAGGATAGACACTGTGAGGCTCCGCCAAGCTTTTACTCTAATGGCCCTTTCCCCTAAGCTTACCTTGCCTTGAGAGAGCCTTTACTGCATCTTGAAAATAAGAGTTCAAGGGGACCAGCAGTTAGCGTAATGGCTATGTCGCTGGACTCCCACGTAGTCGACCGCGGTTCGAGTCCCGGACCCGGCCTTAAACTCACACCGGGTGCGTGTGCGTGCGTGCCCAGGATCCCGAGAGGAGAATGGAGGAGAAGGGATTGCGGCGTGGCCATCCCCCCTTGATTTCCTGCTTTCTATCTCTCTGTCTCTCTCTGTCTGTCTGGCGAGCGCATGCGCCCTATCTCTGAAAAAAAAAAAATAAGAGTTCAAGTGGAAGACAGACTGAGGAACAGAGAAAGTTTGGGAGGGGAGGTGCCTTTCATTTGCTCTGGTGGGTACCTGCCTTTTGACTGGTCCTGAAGCTGGTCCTGAAGCCACACTGGCCTGGTGGGTTCTTTTTCCAAAGTAAAATATTAAAAATTATATTTTAAGACTCTATTAGTATAGAGACAAATATAATCCAGGCTGGGGACATGGTTATATATTCATTTTTTCTTCTGATTTTGAAAGACACTAAAATAAAAACACTTTGAGGGTCCCTAAAACCAGCATGGGCCTCAAACTATACTGCCTAATGTGAAGTTGGCCTTTTTTTTTTTTTTTTGGAGAGGTTTTTGCTATAGGGTGTGTGTGCTTGCCAGACAGACAGAGAGAGACAGAGAGACAGAAAGGAAGAGATCACCCCCAAGGGGGGATGGTCACGCCACAATCCCTTCTCTTACATTCTCCTCTCGAGATCTTGGGCATGCACGCACACATGCCTGATGTGAGTTTAAGCCACCGGGTCCGGGATGCGAACTGCGGTTGACTACATGGGAGTCCAGCAACATAGCCATTATGCCAACTGCTGGTCCCATGAAGTTAGCCTTTCATGTTGACATTGACAGGGAAGCCCTGGAAATCTTGTCTTGAGAATTCCCTTGGACCCTGCTACCTCTGCTGCTGTCTGCCTTAGAGCCAAATCCCAGTCCTTCAACCACTCAGCTCCAGGCTTCAGAAACACCTCTTCCTCTTCCTCCACCCCTTCACCATCTCTTAAAATTCTTTCAAGCCATGGGACAAGCTGTTGGCGTAATGGCTATGTTGCTGGACTCCTATATAGTTGACTGTGGTTTGAGTCTCGGACCTGGTGGCTTAAACTCACATCAGGTGCATGTGCATGTGTGCCCAAGATCCTGAGAGGAGAATGGAGGAGAAGGGATTGTGGTGTGGCCACCCCCCCTGGGGGGTTGATTTCTTGCTTTCTGTCTCTGTCTTTCTGGTGAGTGCACACTCCCTATAGCAAAAACCTCTCCCCCCCAAAAAAAAAATTCTTTTAAGCCTTGTAGAGAATCAACACTTCAAAGAAAGTAAACTTTCTAGACCCCTCTAAAGTCTCTTTAGTCCTCTTTACCCTTCTAACACAAGCTCTTTAGTTTTCTTTTAAAGTTCATTTATTTATTTCTTAGCAGAGAGAGGGAGAGAAAGAGAGAGAGAGATGCATCCCCAACAAGGTTCTCATGCCATGATGCCATGACAAAGGCATGCATGCCCACCTGGCATGTATAGCGAGATCTCTGGGCTCGAACCTAGGACCTTCCCATGTGGCATTAGCACCACGGAGTATTGCACTACTGCTGCACCACTGCTGCTGGCCGCAAGCTCTTTGATTCCATCTCCTTCTCCCCTTTTGAGAATGACTGACCTGGGCAACTCACTCTACTTCACAGGAAAGCCTCTTTTCCTCCCAGAGGAAGGTTGGTGGCTACTATGGACTCAGCACCATGTCCTCTCCTCCCTCCCTGAAGGCTTTGAACACTGTAGCAGTCCCCCAGGACCTTGAGGGGAAAGAGTACCTTTCTAGCCAAGTCTAGCCCTGGCACTAGCAGGGTACAGGGTGGAAGTAGACATGGAGGTCCCTATAGTGTGTATGACTAAGTATCCAGAGTTATAAGACAAGTGTAAACTTTTGTACTCTGGTTTCCTTGACAAAACACCTTTTAAAAAACCTGGAAGATTAGCTTCTAATTTAGAATTGCAGACTCACAAGAATTATACACCGCAATATACTGGAACATATACTGTCCCTGGCCTCTGCCCACCCCCTGCTCCTTCTACCCCTAAGGAGATTCCGCGTGCACATGTGGAGTGGTGGCAGCTCATGCAGCCTGACTTGGCCATTCCTTAAGTATCAAGTTAAGGTGTGTGCAAGCTGGTAGGGCAGTTTTCTTCAATCTTCAGTAGAAGAATCTGAGGCAGAGGCCTACAAAGGTACCCAGAGTAAGGTTCAGGAGGAAGCACAGAGCTTTGGGCTGGCATTTTCTCTTGGCCTTGAGAAATCGTTGTCCTCTGGAGAGTCCTATCGCCAGAGGAAGGCCTGAATGAGGCCTCTGAAGAATGGCCCAGGGAAGGGGCCTTGCTTGCCTGGCTCCCAGGGCAAGGTTGTCTGCAGCTTTCACTGGGATGCTTGATTGTAGCTAGGCTGTATATTAACAGTTGTTGACTCAGCTTATGAGGGGTCTTTTTTATCTTAACAAGAAGTGAGCTACTCTTAAGGCATGTGGCAGTGGTGGCCCCTTATTCCATATGACTGACTTCCACATGTTAGAAAGGAATAGAACATGTTACTGAGTCCATATATGAGTTAATTGTCACCTTAAAAAGCGGGTTGAGGGCCAGCAGGTGGTGTGGTGGTTAAGGCTCTGGACTCACTTGGCTGACCATAGTTCAGATCTGGCAGCTTACTTTCTCACTTGTCTTCTCTCTGGTGAGCACATGTGCCCTATAGAAAATTAATAATAATAATTAAAATTAAATTAATAATTCTTAATAAAGAAATCAGATTGAAAAAGGTGAACTTCTAAGTATAATAAGGTAGCTTCCATTCTCATATTGATGAGGATTGGAAAAATGCAGATCCTTTTAAAACCAAAGCTTTATTAGAACATTTTTTGTGACATGTCCACTTAACTCAATCCCTACAAGAATATGAATAACTCCTAAGGTTCACACAAATTTTTCTTACTCTCTAAATCCAGGAAAACACTGCAAGTGCTGAGTAGCGAAAGTTGCTGCTTTTTAATAGACACTGAATTATTCGAATCAGGGAATTCCTTAGTTGGTTGTTCTAACATTCCCATCAGCAGTCTGAAATTTAAGACTTCCTGTATCTTCTCTCCATATGGACACAGAATGGAGAGAATACTGAACTTCATGCTCCATTTCTTTCCTCAAGAGCAATCACTTTCCAGTCCCCTTAATCAACTAGCTCATTATTGAACACTTGCCAAGGGACCAGGTACTGGGAATGCAGTGGGGAATCAGACAGGTGTGGTCCTTGCCTTTATGATGTTTGCAAAATCCATTTTTTTAAAGAATAAGAAACTTTTAAGTCTTCTGACAAATCACTCAGTTGCTTTGAATTTAAGTTCAATGAAGCTTCTGGTAGGCAAGTTTCACCTAGCAATACGAGTCTAAAATTTCTCAGTATCTGTTGGGCTAGTGTCCCTTGTCCTTTAAGCAATTCAGAGAGTTTTTATAAGTCATGGGTTGGGGAACGGACTTGGCCACTAATTCACTGTGTCACTTGGAAAAAAAAGTCATTTACTTTCTCTGAGATGCAGTTTTCTAACCTATACAGCAAGAGAAGGGGCTTAGGGGATTCTCCATCTCACCTCCTACCCTGACATTCCATGGCAAATATTTTAAAAATAGAAAATAAACAATATCTTATTTATAGGCCCTAAGTGACTTCGCTGTGCTCACCTTGGAACTGGCTGCAACAGAGATAACCTGGCCTCTCCCCGCCAACTGTCTTGGTTTGGTCAAAGTCCCTATAATTCTTGAGCTGGGCTCCAGCTGCTGTTGGTCTCTAGGACTCTCAGACTCTTCTGGTGGTGAACTAAATCCAAGGCTCTTATTCTTACATCTGTTTCAACATTTGTGACCAATCTGTTCCTCACCCAATTAATCCACTCATTGCACAAATATTTATTGAGAGCCTGAGAGTGCCAGACATTGCTCTAGGTGTAGCAGGGAATATAATAAAGCCCCTTGCTTCAAGGAGCTTACGTTTCAATGGTGAGGGAGAAGAGGGGACATAAATACACACGCACATCCACACAATTTGATGTCAGTGAGTAATCAAGTGGAATGAAGAATAGTGGAACAGCTTCAGTAGAAGAGCATAAAGCTGCAGTGCTGTTTTAGCCTGGGTGACCAGGGAGGCCTTCTGAGGTGGTGATTTTAAGCCTAGACCTGTGTGCAAAGAAGCAAGGATGTGAACCAAGATATTTGAAGGAAGAGTGGCTCCCTGAGACGGGACAGCAAGAGAAAAGGCCCTGAGATAGGAGCTGTTGACTGGGCTGTAGTAGCAGCAGGGCCATGTAGCGGAAACTGGGGTAAGTAAATGGGAGAATGAGAACCTGGTGGCACCTCTTGGTGAAGCTGTGATAGGCAGGAAGGTCTAGAGGTCAGAACACACAGAGGTATAATGGCATAGATTTTGTTTCAAGTGTGATGGGAAGTCTTTGGGAGAGGGACTGAAGAAAGGGGCAGATACGATGAGATTTGGGTTTTAAATGGAGCATTTGGCTGCTGTGTATAGAGGAGATTGAGGCAAAGCAAAGATGGAGAAGTGAGGTGCCACTTAGGAACTGATATTGGAAGATAGTGGAAGATGACAATGCTGGTCAAGGTAGGGGAAATGAGAATGCTTGGGTATAGGAGTGTGGATATGCCGACCACACATTGGGTACCTGAAATGGCCTTTGACACAGAGCAGGTGCTCAGAAAAGGGAAAGAATGAGAGCAGAGAGCTATGGTAAAGATTGAGAAAGTGGAGAGAAGTGGAGGACACTTGCCAGTTCCAGAAATCCCCCCTCTGAGGCCCTTTCTGCATTTTCCATAACCCATGTTGTTTGCCCTTGACATGTATGGAATAGAAACACTTTGAATTGGGTCAACCTTTTGTTGTTTTTGTTGTTCAATCTGGAGGGCTCCTGGCCTTGATTCTACTACCTGATCCCGTTCTATTCAGAATAAGGCTGTTCTACTTGGCACCTGCCCTTCATATCCCCATTGCCTGCATTGCCTCATATTTACTTGGTCTTTTATTTTCTTCTAAGACCTCACCGCTTGTTCATGGAGATCTTCAATCACAGCTACTGTCAGAAGTTCCCTCTCTAGGATGAATTCTGGGCTCCAATATCACCTCTATTGCTCCTGCCACAGCCACCTGCCCTGACTTGATTTTCAGAGGCCTCCTCTTCTCCTCATTCTGGTCTCTGATGAAGTGTCACATAGCAAAGTGTGACATCTGACATCCCCAGGAGCTGTCACAAGATGCTTTGGAGGGAACACTCCATAAGTGCAGGAAGGGCCATCCTTTGAGTGTACAACTTTGACCTACAAGAGTCAGGAGATAGGAGAGATCCAGCAGGCCAAACTTTCTCCCTTCCTGCACCTGGTGGGATGTTCTCAGGCACTTGATTTTGGCCGGCATGTGTGAAGAGGTCAATGAGAACGAGAACTGGTGGCATCCTCTGGTGAAGCTGTGGGCAACAAGGCAATACCTTCCTTGTATTTGCTTCCCCGATTTTACTGCATTTCTGCTCTGCTTTCCTTTTCTTTCACTCTCTTTGCCTTGGGATTGCACCGTCAAAGAAGCCTATCATGTAAGGGGCACTGCAGAACCCATTCTTTTAGATACGATCCCAACCATATGATTCTAGCCGACTCTGTCAACCAGTTCCCCAAACCCTTGGCCACGAGGGTGGGATCATGCCCTAAGGTAGGCCAATAGAAGCCCTCTCCTGGTATTGTTTTAATTGAAACTGAAGAAAAAGCAGTTGTTCCATTCTTTCATTGAGCTGAAAGATCTGAGTCTGAGAGCTGATGAGAACTATTTCCTAAGGAACACGAAGGAAACCTATCTGGAAGAACAAAGCTGGCCTGTAGAGAGAAGCAGAGATGAGCAATGCAGAGAGTTCTGGATCTAATTGCTCCTGAGACCCAGCTGCACTCCTGCCCTTCCCACAGTTTCCTTCTGTGAGGCAATAAATTCCTCCTCTTTCCTGGCTGGTTTGAATTGGATTTCTGTCATTTGCTGTATTAGTCAGGGACCAGACAGAAAACAGAAACTGCTCTGAGAATGTTAAATAAAGAGATGAATGCAGGGACTTGGTTATACAGAGATGGAAGAGCTGAGAACCCAAATAAAAATTAATGACATGGAGATTTCTAACACCACTACCCAGGGCTAGAGGACTAAGGGAGGAGGTGGCATTACTTATAACCAGATGGGGCCACCTGGCAAAGTTGAAATCGTAGAACAAAGGCTGCCACAGTCTGAGTTGCTGTCCAAAGCAGAAAGAGAGGAGCAGAGAGAGTATAGGTTCCCGTTCGTTCAGCCTCCTAGCACGCTGCCTATTGACTAAAGCAATCCTGAAGTCTTGAACAAGGGAGCCTGGGAAATGTAGTCTTCTGCAATGCAGAGTGAGGTAGAAGAGAGCAAGAGAGTGGGTTGCAAACAAATGACCAATACACTGGTGCCCCAGGCTCAGTTTATTCCACTCCATCTGCTTTTTGTAGTCTGTCTATAGACCCTAAATCCCTGTCTGTAGCTCCTGAATCTCTGTCTGTAGCTCCTGAATCCCTGTCTGTAGCTCCTGAATCCCTGTCTATAGCTCAAGCACTATGCTATGCCCCAAGAGTTCTTCACAAAAGACCAGTGATGATAGCAATGAGGTTGACTGTCCTAAGAAGTCCTGCTCCTTGGGAGGTTTGAAGTGATTCTCCCAATACCTGTTTTATTGCCTTTATACTCACATGGGGGAATCCACAGGAGGTTGAGTTCATTACTTAGAGATTCACTGAGCCATAGGGAGAACCAGGTGTATCTTCAGAATTTCCATAGCTAACGATCTCTTTCCAGCATGACTACAGTAAGCTTTGACTGAATTCCAACACAGAGGCTGATCAGAGCACCACAGAGGTGCTAAGCTTGTTAAACTATATTGGGTGCATTGGGTACTCTCTCTAGTGCTCAGTTCCTTGCCTTGTATTGTCAGGTCACCCTTTAGATACTTAGGATGGGAAAGTCCTCCGTTATCTAGAAGATAATGCAGGATTTTGACAAAAAAGAAAAAGAATATTTTTGAATTTGAAGCAAGTATGGACTTACTGAATTCTGATGATGTGGCAAGGGAGGGGCAGGGACTGGGGGTCATGTGAGGGATTTTTAGACTCCAGAGTGACCGGAATGACTAACTGGAGGCTGTCCAGGCCATGGGGTTTGAGGTCCAGTAGTGCTCAGCAAAGAGTTCCTGGGAACCTAATGGGGACAATTTGGGGTTTTGCAGATCGTCTGAGCCGAGGTTGTTTCACATATGTTGGAGGACACGCAGCTCTCTATACGTCTATATTTTAAAGTAAATAAAGGTTCTCTGAGCAAACCACATGGTATTGGATGGATTCAGACTTCAGTTCTGAAGCCTTTGCTTTCTGGCTTTACAAGAGCCTGCGGTGACCACTCCGGGCTGGAAGTCCGGGTTGCTGGGTCAGCTTCTGGCTCCTGCTAATGATTCACTGTAGCTCCAGTGGACAGGCAGCCTTCCAGGCCTGGGCCTCAGTTTTGCCTTTCTGAGAAACAGGCAGAAGGCTATGGCCGTAGGCTGTTTTGAGTACAGCTGAGATTTTAGCTCAGTGTTATAGATTGAATCATGTCTCACAATATTCATATATTGAGGTCCCAGCCCACAGTCCCTCAGAATGAGGCCTTATTTGGAAATAGAATCTTTACAGAGACCATCAAGTTAAAGTGAGGCCCTAGTCTGGTATCATTGATGCCCCTTTAGAAAGGGGAAATTTGGACTCAGAATTTGGGTTCAAAAAATAGAAGGAAAACTAAGTACAGATGGTTTTCTACCAGCCAACAAGAGGGGCCTGCATTGGATTCTTCCCAAATGAACCTTGGCAGAAGCCAATCCTACTGAGCCCTTGATTTTAGACTTGTACCTTCTACAACCGTGAGGCAATACATTTCTGCCTGTGTGCTTTGTTATATAATAGAAGAACCAAGCAAGATAATATTCTCAGTCTCCTGTTTCTTTTTCACTGTGGATGTGTCAGAAGAATCCTTGTTCCCTTTTTTCTCCCTCTTTTTTTTCCCCTTGAACTACTCCTACAGCTTCCTAAGAAGCTCAGTTCAAAGCTCTGTATTATTTTCTTCTAAAACATTTATTGTCACCTGCATGCCTCCAACTCTACACATTCTTATGCTCCTTGAATATAAGAGGAAAAATATTCTTGGTGCCAATGGTCAATTGAAAGAGAGTTCTACATGTTCCACAGGTAGAGTAGAATAATCTTTTGAGAGGGACCATATTTCAAAGAAGGAGAAGAAGCAATGGGGCCAATGGGAGAGAGAGGCAGTTACTTCTTTCCCAGAAATATTGGTAGAAAATGGGCCTTGAACAAAGAGTACTGCTACTTGAAGACAGAGGTGGTCAATAAAGTGGATTCCAAGGGCCTTGAAGACTAGTTCTCAAACCTGGGTCCTTCTAAATACTTAGCTTCAGGGAAGCTATGGTGGTGCAGTAGTGACACTGAACCAGATGGGAAGGTCCTGGATTAGTGTCCCAAGGTCTCCTCATATACCCCAGGGATTTATGTACATGCTTGTGAACCTGGCTTGTAAAGCCAAGGGTGGATCACATTTTCTCTCTGAAGAAAAAGAAATAAACTTAAAAAACAACTTAAAAGCTTTTTCATTCCCCTTTTATGTTAGTGTATTTTATAAATGACTACAGTGAATACCCTTGTACCTGTAGGTATTGCTTAATTAACAGTACAAATAGCATTAAAAAACCTGGAGTACTCCTCTCATTTTCACCTTGGGAACTTAAGAAAACATACACATTTCCTAGTCCCACTACATACTTCTAAACTAGAATTACCAAGGCAGGGCCTGGGAATCTGTATTTCACTGGTTCCCCAGGTGGTTCTCTGCAACCAAAGAGGCAGGGTATACCTAGGTATGGATGGAGCCAACAGAACTACTGGGATCACATGCTGAGAGCCTCCAGACTGAGGCCAGCAAGTGGTGTGGTGGTAAAGATGCTGGATTCCCACATGGCTGCCTGCGGTTCTAGTGTTGAACCTGGCGGCTTTAAACTCATACCAGGCACATTTGCATGTGTGCCTGAAATCCTGAGAGGAGAATGGAGGAGGAGGGATTGTGGCATGGCCATCTCCCCAGGGATGATTTCTTTCTTTTCCTTTCTGCGCTTTCTCTGGCAAGTACATGCACCCTATGATGAAAACTTAAAAATAAATAAGTAAATAAAAGGAGCCTCCAGATTCTCCCTCAGGACCTAGCTGCATGCGCTTGACCTGTCCTTTAATTGAAGGGAACACCATGTTGCTGTTGGCCCACTGGCTCTGGTCTTGGAGATGAGGTTGGGCCAAGATGGCAATTGGGACTAAAGGAGCTCAGAAATTGGGGGCTGCTGATGACCAGAGCTGGGTGAATATTTGTAGAAAAGAGAGAAGTCAAAGGGGAAAAGAGGTCCAAGGTAGTAATCTGTCCTGACCCGCAGGACAGTCGAACAGGTTTCCTGAGGGAAGGAGTGAGAGATGGGACAAACACACAGACACACAGAGTGGAGACAAGACGAGGTGCTGATCAAGTCTTCTGTTTATTGAGGAAGAATTACGAGCTTATATACAGGCTGGTGGGCATTGATTGGTTGCCTGAAATGCAAATGAGATAGAACAGCATGAACCAATCACTGATGTGAGTGGATCTCTCCCGTTGCCTAGAAACCCAACCGCCCCACGGGGAGAACAGTTGGTCACATGATTTCTGAGAAACGGTTTGCTCAGTGAGGAAGTGAAACCTAATGGTTTCCAAGATGATGGATAGCTCAAGATGGCGGATAGCACAAGATGGCCTCCGTATGCAGTGCCCTCCACAGTAATCCCCAAGAGGAAAAGCATGGAGGATGTCTTTATAGCAGGATCTGCATAAATGAGAATCATCCCTCAACCACATTGCTTTCTACAACAAACTCCTCTTCTGCTTAGACAGTAACTAATGTCTAACATCCTTTCCATTAGCTAAGTTTTCAGCTCTTTTCTTCCTTTCTCTTGTAACTTACTTTCCACCTCAGGGAAGTGGAGCTAATACTATCTTCCTTATTTTCTTCAATGGTATGGTTACTAGTATCTAATTCACTGATGTTCATGCAAGCACTGGATACATAATGCCAATGTATTTCCTTGTCCTCCCAAGGGTGATATCAGTCTTCTTCAAACTGTTATTATTTGCTTCTAGACCATGAGGCCTGTAAGGACAAGATAAATGTTTCATTAAGGTGTAGCTCCAATGTTTGTCACATCATGGATGACTGGCAAATGTGTTTTGCATAATGAGCAAAGGCTTTAGGAGAATGTGTTATTAATAGGTTCCCAGTGCCCAGGCTGCAGAGCCATGCCCAGTATGGGTCCAGGCTCTGGTGGAGACAGCACTACATAAACTTCTAGATCCTCAGAAGCCCTGCTTCTAACAGTGTCACCCAGCAGCATGGCTTCTCACTCAGCCATCTCCCTTCTTACATCCTAGTCCATTGTGACTCGAAGGCAGCAGCCCTTGCATGTCCATTATATGTTTGTTAAAAGCAAACATATAATTTCAGGTCATGTCCGGTGCCATTTGGAAGGAAGCTCAGGTTTCTCTAAGTGGAAACAGCATGCTCTGAAAGTAATTATGGGCCGGGAAGCATGTTCTGGAGCAAGACCCAGTATTTATGAGCAAAGGTTACCCTTCCTGCCTGGTGACAGGACAACCCAGGGAGGACATAATCAATCCCAGTTCACCCCAGTGGTTTCTCAGGAGGCTCACATCACCCCAGGAGCAGTTGGACAAATTGGCACCGGGGCATCTGGTCAGTATTCTGAAAACCATTTATTCTGGACCTTAGCTTCTAGTGGGCTCTCTAGGGTCAGTCTTCTATGCTAGGACCTCAAAAACAAAACTTCTGGTAATAGTACCTTGGTTATGTAAGATGTTACCATTAGTGGATAAAAGATATAGGAGAACTCTGTCCTATCTTTGCAACTGTTTGGTAATCCTAAAAAGTACTCAATGAATCCAAAAATTATTTGAAAATAAAAATTTTAAAGCCAAAGCCCCCCGCCCACAAAACCAAACCAAACCAAACCAAACCAAACCAAACCAACCAACCAACAAACAAAAAACCCAGAATTTCATTGGGAGAAATGGATCATTTATTAGGAATGATGGAACCTGGAACAATCATGCTCCCCTTGGTTTCTGTATTATTAGGAGGTTGAACTGGAAGGCCTCTGACCAGCTGTATATTGGCAAATGTTTAACACAGCTGTTTGGAGAATAAAAGTGCCCTATCTGTAGCATCTGCTGATTTCTGTGGTGTACATATTTCCACCACGGCCAATGTGATGTCACTAAATGCAGACATGGGAAGAGATACAAGCAAAGGACTGCTGAGAGCTGGCACGAGGTGTAGGAGCCAGCCCCAGCAAGATGCTGCTTCTGACACTGATGCCTCACAGTTTTTTTCTACTCCTGTCCAGATGAATGCTACCTGGCATTCATCTGCTATATTGTAGTTGCAATCGAGCTTCTATATTACATGCACAGATATTCATCTGTATCTATACAGGGGTACCCAGAACTGGCTACCTAATTTGCTGGCTCCCTTGCAAAATAAAAATGTGAGTCTCTTGTTCAAACAGGAGGAAAAAAAAAAAAGAAACATCAAAGATACTAAAACATAAAGCTTTTCCCTTTCTTCCATGGTTTCTCACATTTTAAAAAATTTCCTGTTTCATGTAAGTTTAAGAAAACAAACATTTTAAAATTAAATGATGACTACCAATTTTACTGTTCTTTATATTGTGCAATGCCACTTTAGATGCAAGGAATTGTTTAACTAATGGAATCACCCAAATTATGCAATTGCATTTTGTAGCTCAGACATGACATAGTGGAAACTTTCACAAAACTAACAGTTCTGTTTGCATTTTACTTCTTGAAATACACATATCCAACCAATTCACTCTACTTTCAGCCTACTAGGGAATAAAGAAGTTCTGAAAGGAAAAGAATCTATCAATTGTTCTTTCTTTTCTTTTCCTTCAATGTCATCATTTTCAGCATAAATAAATGGTTGGCTTCTATAGGGAAATAACACAAGAAAGAAAGAATATGATAGGGTTTCTTGATTGTCATGTTTCCTAGAAGCCATTTCCTTTATTCTATGTTCAAAGCAAGTTCTGTTTAAATGGAAAATGTAGTCTTTGGGGCTGTCAGCTTCCATGTTGCCCAGTTGTAGATGTAAAATGCTTACCTTAAACTCACTTTGAGTCTTGCCGAATTGCCATGTGTCGTGAACCCACTGGAATTCTGGACTTGAGGGGCATTGTAAGTGCTGCAAGCCAACAGGGTGGCAAAGAATGGGGGCATACATAGTCCCCTATCTCCTCTTCCCAGGGACACACTCATGTCTCATTGGATTTTACATATAAAACACAAAAAAACAAGATTATTTTTGTTACTTAAAAATATTTTTCTTTAGGGCCAGCAGGTGGTATAGTGGTTAAGGCACTGGATTCTCTTATGTCTGACTGCAGTTTGAGTCCTGGGCCTAGTGGCTTGAAACTCACATCAGGTGCATGTGCATGTGTGCCCAAAATATCGAGAGAAGAAAGAAAGAGAAGGAATTGTAGCATAGCCACCACCCTGAGGGGTGATTTCTCATTTTCTCTCTATCTTTCTAGTGAGTGCATGTGCCCTATAGCAAAAATTTCTCTAATTTTTTTTTCATGATAGAATATATGCATGTGCATCTGAGAATACTCATAGCATGTAAGAAAATGAGAGAGAGAGAGAGAGAGAGAGAGAGAGAGAGAGAGAGAGAGAGAGATGAGCACTCTCTATGGGTCTGGTCATTCTTAGGTTCCCTTCCTCCAGACACCTAGTCTGTCAGATCCTGAGCACTTAAGCACATGTTCAACAAGTTTCAGGCTGACTGGGCTGGGAATTTGAACTGTGGTTGCCATGTGGGATCTGGATTCTCGTGAGCATTGAAATACTGCTAAGCTATGAAGTTGGCCTCTCAAAATAAAATGATCAAGAATTTTAAGATGGTGACAACAGAGCATTAAACCCAGAAGTGAGCCCTTCAGAGCTCAAGTTCCCATGTGCCTGCATAGATGACAAGTCCAGGAAGCTGGGCTTGGGAGGACCATGGTTTAAATCTGAGATTCATTCTGATTGGTCATTGCCAGTGCTCTACTATTTGTTAAATATTTTTAATATCTAGCTGCACTTAAGCATTTTCTTTTGGGGAACCCAGAATACTAACAGAAATATACTCTCACTGATAACTCTCAGTTTCTACTCAGGAGAAAAAGTTTCAGTGTAAGATATTGCTAAATGGTCATGTCCCAAGTGCCCTTGTCTATAAGTTGAATTCTTAACCCTTGGGGAGACTCAGGCCTGGCCTCAGCAGGCCTCCTTTCACGATTGCACACCTAGGCCCTGGGAGTAACTTTGGAACTTTCACCACTCTGTCGCCCAGCACTCTAAGTGGCCTGAGTTCACTCCATCCACCAGGAGACTTGGGCCTGGTTTCAGCAGGCCTTCTCTTGTGGGTGCACCCTAAAGCCCTGGGGATAACTTTGGAACTGTCAGCCTGTGCACTGCACCCTTAGCGATCCTCTTCACTAAGTTATACTCCTTAGCTTGCTACCACCTCATCAAGAGCTGAAAGTTTGGTGTAGGAATGTATAGGAACCAAGCACCTGAAGTTACCCATTAACGTCTCTGATCTGGGAGACACAGTCCTCTAATAGGAACACACATGGGAACTAAGGATAAAATTTCCTCTTCTAATACTACAGAATTTACTCCAATAAATAGGAAAAAGTGAATACTGCCTCAGTTGAACAAAACCCAGCACAAATTTTGAAAAAATATGAGAAAACAAGAGGGTAACTCTTCCCGCAGTGAGCACAGTAGCCTCTCACCTACAGTGAACAGCACAGAGAAATACACAGAAATCTTGGAAAAAGAATTGCAAATATTCATAATACCAAAACTCAATTAGATACAAGAGAAAACAGAAAATCAGTTCCAGAAAATGAGAAAATCATTTCAGGACATTAAAGAGGAATTTGATAAAGATATAGACACCCTAACAAAGAAACAGACAGAACTTGTGGAAATTAAGAATACAATACAAGAAATTAAAATCTCCCTGGAAAGCATTAACAGTAGATTGGACCATGCAGAAGAGAGAATTTCTGACCTTGAAGACAAAGTCTCCAACATAGACCAAATCAAAAAAAACACACAAACAAACAAAAACGAAACAAAACAAAAACATGAAAAGAAAACAACAACAACAAAAAGTGAGGACAACATATGGGAAATTCTAGATCCCGTGAAACAACCATTTATTCATTTATCTGTATAATGCATATTCCAGAAGGTGAACAATCTGTTAAAGGCATGGAAAATCTCTTTCATGAAATAGTATCTGAAAAATTTCCAAATATAGAGAAACATTCAGACCTAAGAAATAAAAAGGGCCCCAAATGGAATCAATACAAAAAGATCCTCCCCCAGGCACATCATAGCCAGACTGATAAAAAGACAAAAACAATAGTCTAAAATTGGCAAGGGAGAAACATCAAGTTACTTATAAAGATTATCCCCTTAGGCTAACGTCAGACCTCTCAACTGAAACAGTGCAGGCAAGGAAAGAATGGGAAGATGTATTAAAAACATTAAAAGAAAAACAATTTCAGGGGCCAGTAGGTGGTGTGGTGGTTAAGGCGCTGTACACTCCCACATGACCAACAATGGTTCGAGTCCTGGACCTGGTGGCTTGCTTTCTCACTTTCCCTATCTCTCTATATGTCTCTTTCTGGTCAAAGTAACATAAATAAATGAGTAAATAAAATTAAATAGTTCTTAGAAAAAGAAAAGAAAAATAATTTCAATCAAGAATACTATATCCAGCAAGATTATCCTTCAAATGGAAAAAAACAAATAAAATTATTCTCAGATAAACAAAAACTGAAAGAATTCACTAAAACTAGACCAATTCTAAAGGAATAACTGAGGCGAGTACTGTATCAGGATAATGAAAGAGAAGTAAACAGAATAAAAAACAACTGAGAAAATGGCTAAGAAAATGACAATGATAAATCCACACTTATCAATAATAGCATTAAATGTTAATGGATTACATTCTCTTATTCAAAGACACAGACTGGTTGAATGGATATGAAAACAGAAGCCATTTATATGCTGTTTACAAAAAACACACCTCACCAATAAGGACATACATAGACTGAAAGTGGAGGGCTGGAAAAAGATATTCCATGCAAATGGAAACCAAAAAAAGGTTGGAGTTGCGATACTGATATCTCACAAACTAGACTAAGATGACAGACGTAAGAAGAGACAAAGAAGGACATCATATAGTACTAAAAGGACTTGTTCACCATGAATATGTAACACTTGTAAATATCTATGTGCCCAACACTGAAGCACCTAAATATATCAAAGAGTGTTAGATCTTAGGGGAGAGAGAGACTGCAACACAATAATCATCAGGGATCTCAACACCCCATTGTCTCCCCTGGACCAATCATCTAGACAAAAAAATAAACAAAGAGATATAAGATCTAAATTATATCATACATGGAATGGACTTGACAGACATCTACAGAGTATTTCACCCAACTACCATAGAAATATACATTTTTCTCACCCCCCCATGGAATATTTTTGAAGACTAACCACATGATAGGGCACAAAACAAGCCTTTATAAATTCAAATGTATAGAAACTATACCTATCATCTTTCCTGACCACAATGGAATCAAACATGAAATCAACTAAGAAAGAGGCCTCAAAAATACACAAACACATGGAAACTAAACAACCTACTCCTGAATGACTTTGAAACTACAGAAAAAATTAAGACTGAAATCAAATGGTTCATAGAAACCAATGATGATGAACAAACAAGTGTTTATAATTTATAGGACACAGCAAAAGCAGTCATAAGAGGGAAGTTTATAGCAATTAGTGCCCACAAAAAAGCAGAAAGGTGGCAAACAAACAGCCTAATGACACAACTCAAGGAACAGAAAAAACAAAAAATTCCCGGGGGAAAGCAACAATAAAGACTTGAGCAGAAATAAGTGAAATAGAGAATAAAAGAACTATACAGAAAATAAATGAAACCAAAAGCTGACTCTTTGAAAAGATGAACAAAATTGACACACCATTAGCTAGATTAATCAAGAAGAATAGAGAAAGAAAGCAGATAAATAAAACCAGCAAGGAAACAGGCATTTTAACAATGGATATAACAGAAATACAAAATAGCATCAGAAAATACTATGAGTGATTATTCTCAAACAAACAAGAAAATCTAGATGAGGGGACCAGAAGGTAGCATGGTGGTTAAGGCACTGGACACTCCCACATGGCCAACCACAGTTCAAGTCTTAGGCTTGATGGCTTGATTTCCCACTTTCCTTCTCTCTATGTCTCTGTCTCTGGTTAAATTAAAAAAATAAAAAATGAATGAATAAATAAAATTAAATAATTCTTTAAAAAACAAAACAAAACAAAAAACCTATATGAGATGGGCAAATTTCTGGACATCTATAAATTACCAATTTGAGCCAGGATGAAACAGAAAGTCTGAATATATCCATACATAACAAACATTGAGATTGAATCAGTAATAATCTCCCAACAAGAAAAGTCTAGGTTCCAATGGCTTTTCTTCTGAATTTTACAAACCCTTAAAAAAGAACTAACCCCAGTTCTCCTTGAACTATGTCTACAAATTCAAAAGGAAGGAAACCTCCCAAATTCATTCTATGAAGCCTCCATCATCTTAATTTCAAGAACATGAGAAAAGACAAGAACATGAAAGGAAAAGAAAACTTCAGGCCAACATCTCTGATGAATATAGATACAAAAATTCTCAACAAGATACTAGCAAATCATATTCAAAAATATATTAAAAAGATTATACACCATGACCAAGTAGGCTTTATTCCGGGGATGTAAGGATGGTTCAACATATGCAAAACAATAAATGTAATACATCACATTAACAAAAGGAAAGATAAAAACCATATGATCATATCGGTTGATGTAGAAAAAGCATTTGATAAAATACAACATCACTTCATGATTAAGACTCTCAGCAAAATAGGCATAGAAGGGACATTCCTCAACACAATAAAAAGCCATTTATGACGAACCCATAGATAACATCATACTGAATGGGAAAAAGTTGAAAGCTTTTCCACTAAAAACTGATACAAGAAAAGGTTGCCCACTTTTTCCACTCCTTTCTAACATAGTACTGGAAGATCTAGCCAATGCTCAGACAAGAGAGTCAAATAAAAGGCATCCAAATAGGAAAAGAAAAAGTGAAATTATCTCTATTTGCAGATGATATGATGCTATACATAGAAAATCCAAAAGAATACACACACACACACACACACACACACACACACAAACTACTGTGAGTGATAAATTAATAAAGTAAAGTGACAGGATACAAAACCAATATACAAAAATGTGTTGCACTTTTATACACCAACAATGCACAAACTGAGATAGAATTAAAGAATGCAACCCCTTTTATAAAAGCCACAAAACCGGGACCAGCAGTTAGCGTAATGGCTATGTCGCTGGACTCCCACGTAGTCGACCGCGGTTCGAGTCCCGGACCCGGCGGCTTAAACTCACGCCGGGCGCGTGTGCGTGCGTGCCCAAGATCCCGAAAGGAGAATGGAGGAGAAGGGATTGCGGCGTGGCCATCCCCCCTGGGGGGTGATTTCCTGCTTTCTATCTCTCTGTCTCTCTCTGTCTGTCTGGCGAGCGCACGCGCCCTATAGCAAAAACCTCTCCAAAAAAAGAAAAAAAAAAAAAAGCCACAAAACCAATAGGATATGTAGTAATACATCTTATCAAAGATGCCAAAGATCTCTGCAAGGAAAACTATGAAATACTTGAAAAAGAAATTTAAAATGATATGAAAAAGTGAAAAACATCCCATGTTCCTGTGCTGGAAGAATTAATATGATCAAGATGTAAATCCTACACCAATTAATCTACAAATTCAATGCAATTCCAATCAAACCACCAGAGACATCCCTCACAGAAGTAGGAAAAACTATCATAAAATTTGTCTGGAATTATAAAAAGCCCTGTTTCACCAAAGTGATATTGTGCAAGGTGAATAAAGTAGGAATCCTCTCACTTCCTGACCTCAAAACATATTACAAAGATGTAATAATTAAAACAACGTGGTATTGGAACAAAAATAGAATAGACAGGTAGATCAATGGAACAGAATTGAGAACCCCCAAATAAACTCCCAAAAGTACAGCCTGTTGATCCTTGATGAAGGACATAAATAATCCATTGGGAAAAAGACAATCTCTTCAGCAAATTGTGCTGGGAGAACTGGATATTACCCTGCAGAGGAATGAAACTGGGCTTTTATGTCTCACCACTAACAAAAATGAACTCAAAATGGATTGAAGAGCTAAACATAAAACCTCAAACTATAGAAGTACTGGTGAAATATCCTCTTTCAGAAAAACACTTGCACATCTATTTTTATTGCAGCATTATTTATAATTGCTAGGACATGGAATCAACCTGCTGGCCCTCAGACTTAGAATTTCGTTAGACCCTTGGGTCACTAGATGAAACACAGATTTACTGGGAACTTTGATTCAGTATGGGGTTGGAGTGAGGGGATCCCTTGGAAATCTTTATCTTACAACCCCTTTGTGTTTCTGCTGCAGAGGGTCAACCACCTTCATTAGTGAAGCACTGCTGCAAAGAAGGTAAATTTTGAAAGGAGAGAAAAACCAAAGGCCAAGTAGAGAATGGGGGCTTACTACACAACTGGTAAATAAGTGAATGAGTGAATAAATTACAGAAAGAAAGGGCATTGAGAAGCCTGGGGTCTTCAAGGAGAAACTTCAGGAAGTCATGTAGCTTGAGCTTCCCATCCAGGTCTATGTTGTATATCTAGCACTTATGCCAGGGCTGGGGAAGAGAGGGGCTCAGATCATGATCATTCAATGACTGATGCAGGAGAGAAGCTACCCTTGAGCTCAAGGACAGAGAAGGTAAGAGCTCAGTTTCCCCATACTCCTGACATGGAGTCAGTGCTCTCTCCTAATGCCCCTGGCTCTGAAATCACCCACGAGTCCAGAATGAGACTCTTTTCTGTATATAAGTTCATCCAGGATATGTTCAGGAGAACTTAGATGTGCAGGAGTGTGGGATAGAAAGTCTCAGGCCCTGAGGATGCAGTGGGGTTGAGGAAGAGGGTGCACTTCTCAGCTCTGGCTACTTTCTTAAGTCATCTGGACAAGTGTGCCCAGTCACCACCATCACCTGTTCCTGTATTTCACCAGGGAAAGTCAGGAGCTAAATCCCCGTGGATTTGAGTGTCTAGGACACAGAAATGCCACTTGGGTCAAATGCCTGTTCTCTTCTGTCCAGTTGGAAGGCTCCACACCCTTCTTAGAATACCCAGAAACTTTTATCTGTGCCTCTGCCTCTAATACAGTAGTTGTAGCCAACCTTATGACTTGAGTGGCTTGTTTCCTCCTGGTAAATAGAGCCTGGATGATTTATCTCTGTGCACCTTTCTACACTCCTTCTCTGTGTGCTCTTTTAGCACTGAGCTGCCTCTATAGGTCTTGCAACACACATGGGTGGAATGAGGGCCATGTCCTGGGCTTCTAACTCAGACAGTAATGTGGCTGCTGAGCTGGGGGGGTGGGGGGAGCTCTTCCTATGACAAGGTTTCATTCATCAGGGTCTTGCTTTGTATGTACCAACGAATGCCATGGAGAGGAGGCCAGGAGTGATCAAGCAAGTCAGCTGAACTGTTTGCAGAGCTGCACTGGAAGGTTGTTGAAAGGCACAGCCTGTTCCAGGTGGATCTCCAGATGGGAAGGGATCCAGTCCTGACAAAGGGTGCAGAGACCATAGGGGCCCAGGATGAAACTAGAGCTGCTGTGGGATCCTGCCATGTAACCAGCTGAGTCCCAATTTTGTCATCTGTCAAATGAGAACAATAATTAGAAAATAGAAGAAGGATATAGAGGATTTGGTGACCTCCTATGTCTGCTTTTAGTACCCACCTGCTCTTTCCTGTCTAGCTTTGCTTCAGGTCTCCTGGGTACATGTACCCCTGCCCCCCCACAAGGACCCATCCAGCAAACCTCCCACAGCCGAGGTTCTTCCTTTCCTTTCTTCTCTCTCCAATCAGAACAATAACAATAACAACTTACAGTCAGTGGGCACTTCCTGTGCATCCTCTGCTGTACTAAGCCCTCCACATGCATGAGCCGATGTAATCCTCACGGCAACCTGATAAGGTAGGCATTTCTATCATTTTCATTCACCAGATGAGGAAACTAAGGCTCAGAAAGAAAAGTAACTTGCCAGAGGTTTCATAGTTAGGGAGCTGAAGAGCTGGATCTGAAAGCAGGTTTGCCTGAACCAAGATTTGTGGTCTTAGCCACCACACTTTACCAACTTTCTGAATTACTTTCTCATCTAGAGTTCTGAAGCTGTACATCCTTTGGTGGTGCCTGACTGTTTAATCTTAAAGCTGCTTGAAGGAGCCTGGCTCTTAATGTGTTGGGCTTTAGCATTTTAATTGACCTCTTAGGCTTTGGTTTTTCTGCAGGAACAAGGACCTCTAACGGTGGAAAGCCGTGCTAGCATAAGGCTACTCGGCTTGTGCTGTGTGATCACACTTGTTTACCCTCTTTTCTCCTTGGAGCAGCCTTACCCTTGTCTGCCCCCCACCCCCATCTCTGAGCCCTTGTCTGCCCCCTTTCCCCATCTCTGAGCCCATTGCCAAGCAGTGGGCCTGGTGGTGGTGAAAGTTGGAAGCACACAGTTTTCCCTGACTGTGGGCTCCCAGCACAGATGCTGAAACCTACTTAAACTGCCTATTGGCTTTGGAGACAGAGCTGGGTTGTGCATGTATCTTTTTCCCTTGCTGCTTTTAAGATTCTCTCTTTATTACTGACTGAGAAATTTGGTTATGTGATGTGATTTTTCTCCTATTTCTTTTGCTTGGTATTCATTATGCTTCCTGGGGTTGTGGATATATACTTTCATTAAATTTGGAAAACATTTAGCTTGTATTTCCTAAAGTAATTTTTCTGTCCCCTCCATTCAAATTTGATAGCTCCAGATTACACACATTGGACTGCCTGAAGTTGTCCCATAGCTCACTGAGGCTCTGTTCTTCTTGGTAAAATGATCTTTTCTCCCTTTATATCCTTTTGGATTCCTATTGCTGTCTTCAAGTTTACTGATTTTTCATCTGCAATACCAGATATCCCATTTATTCTGGCCAATGTGTTTTTTAATGTCAGACCTTCCAGTTTTCATCTTTGGAAGCTTTATTTGGATCTTTTGAACTATTGTATATTTCCATTTAACTTTTTCAATAGATAGAATACAGTCATAACAATTGTTTCGATGTCCTTGTCTGGGAATTCTAATGTCTGTGGAAGTTCCAAGTTAGTTTTGATTGCTTGATCTTCTCATATGGGTCATATTTGCCTGCTGCTTTAAATGTTTTTTTATTATCCAATCAATTTTTGATTGGATGCCATTTTGGATGCCATTTTGGTTGGATATGGGATACCGCCAATCATTTCTTCACTAGAGTCTTTGAACTGATACCTCAGAAGATGAAATTTAGTTAATGTGTTGAGCCCAGTCTGTGGATATGTTTTGGTTGGCCTGTATGATACTTAAAAAGATCTCAGATGTTTTTACACTTCAAAATTGAGACATGCCATGAAAACCATGGCTTTTCTAAAAGCTTTCCCTTTTTTAGAGATTTTTGCTATAGGGCACATGCACTCACTGGAGAGACAGAGACAGAAAGTGAGAAATCACCCCTCGGGGGGGGGGGTGGTCTCACTGCAATCCCTTCTCCATCATTCTCTCCTCAGGATTTTGGGTATGCACACACACGAACAGGCCTGGTATGAGTTTTAAGCTGAAGGGTCCAGGACTTGAACCTTGGCTGACTACATGGGAGTCCAGCAATGTAACCATTACACCATCTGCTGGTCCCCTTTTAAATAGTTTTTAAAGGCCAGGATATCCCATAGCATGCTGCCAGACATGCTATGAATAATCACCTGAAGAGTGGCCAGCCTCTACATGGGGTGTGAGATTTCTATACTCCCTCACATTTGCATCCCCTCACAGGCTCCGGAAGACACGTTAGTTTGAGTACTTTGTTGTCTAAGACCAATTTTCTGGAAATAGAGCCTGAGATCCATTTAGCGTACCAGTGATGTATTAACAAAGTGTTCTCAGGAGAAACTATTGAGGGAGTAGGCCATATAGGGATGAGAAGGGGCAAATAGATTTTCAGGTAAAGACTTGTGAAGGGTAACTTTATCTTGACTTTGCAAAAGCATGATGGGATGCAAATCATGCCTCAGTTTGTCCTAACTAGAAGGAAGGGAGCTGAACCTTCATACCCGCACCTACCCCCAGTTAGCTAGATGGTGCCCTTACATCAGGCAAGGCAGACAAAATAGGAAGGATGTAGGATTGGGTGTCTGTATTGCTGGTTCTGTATCTTCTAGTTGGACTCAAGTAATCTGTGTGGGAACACCTGGGAGCCTCCAAAGGCTTTGACTGAGATGAAGAAACAGAGGGGATATTGTGTCCATGGGATACACACTGAAAAAATTGGGAACACCATCTTCACCATGTCACAGCTTCCTTATCCCTAAGGCTTTCTTGGTGGGAAGAACCATTGAGATCATTAGTGGAGGCTCATTTTAGAAACCAGGAAACTTAGGTGCAGAAAAGGAGGGCACTCACCCATGACTGTTGGAGAGCTTGGCTAGTGTCATCCCACGTGTTCCTTACTTTGAGAAGAGATCACCAAGATTTGGTATTGTTTCAGTCCCCAGGATTCTCTACAGAGGCAAACACAATAGATTTCTAATCAATTATTCATCCATCCATCCATTCATTCATTCACTCACTTATTGTTCATTCACCCATAAACCTTTATTGAGTCAAGGAATATGTTTGGAAGAACTATTTGAATGAGAATACTTTAGGCTTTTGTAATATAGTGTCTTCACACTGCTTCCTGGCCCACTCTTCCCAGTTCTCAGACAGACTACTATTGTTGCTTCAAATTCCTTCAATGCCACAAATGAAGGATTTAAACCTAAGTTCTTCCAATCTGCACCTAGGGACTTTCGTGCCTTAAGCTTTGGAGGAATCCAGCTTTCAGGCACCTTTCTTTTGACGTATTGAGTCACTCTGGGTCTTTCCTCTCTCTAGACCTTCTGTGTTCCTATATGAGCTGCAGTTAAACAAGGGATCCAGTGCTGGTTATCACGGGTGCCCAGGAGGGGGCAAGCACAGGTAAGTAAAGAATCAGGAAGCTATTTGCTACCACTCCAGCCTTCTCAAAGTCATGGACATAGGTGTAAATAACAAATTCCCCATTAGAGACCCAGAGCTCTGAAGGAATTGGCTGCATGGGAACTAAGGGCGGGACTTAGTTGTGCTTCCAGAGATAGAAAAGAGGTGGTGGGCAGGGGTTGGCGATGACGTACTGGCCATTTTCCATCTTTTAGTCTGCTGTTGTAGGCTAAGGAAGTGAAAGAGGGAAAAAGGGAGAAGAAAGGAATGGAGGAAGAGAGGAAGAAGGAATAGAGGAAGCAAGAAAGAATGAGAGTAGGATAGAAAGGGAAAAGAGAGAGATGAGGAAGACAGAGAGAGGGACAGAGAGAAATATCATGGAGGGGAAAAAGACAGAGAGAAAGAAAAGAGAGAAAGGTGCAAAGAGAGAGAAGAGAAAGGGGAAGCGCGTGCATGTGTGTGTGTGCACGTGTGTTGGGGGTTAGAATCGCCCAGGGGTATCTGGTTTGAAAATTCTAGGGGCGTGGCAATTCTGGAGTGTGGTGAAATGGCCTCAGGGGCTTAAGAAGCTAAAGGCAGGCCTGTGCCAGGCCATAATAACAACCTCTCAGTGGCTCCAACCCGCTCTGGCCTCTCAACTCCCAGGAACACTAAATTCACACAGGCGCAAAATGTAGCCCTGCTTCAGGCCTCGGAGCCTAATAGCTACCGTCGTGTTTGCACTGCACCCACAAGCATCATGGGCAATTAAGAAAGTCGTCCATTGCAATCAGGGGCTGCCATTTACGGGTTGGAGCCTGGAGCCCCTCCAGGCTAGTCAGCCCTCTGATGAGACACAAATGAGCGGGGGAGGAGTGTTGTTTCCCAGGAGAGGGACCCCTGCCATTAGCTGGCAGATCCTAAAGGGAGGCAAACAAAGGCTTCTGTGGACTCATGGAAAGGGAGGAGGAGATGGGGCAGATGAGGGATCCTGCTTGCGCGGACAGACACGTGCACATGCAGGCACACACTTGCATGCACACCCATGCAACTGTACCTTGAATACAGATTACAGACATATCAGAGCATATGTGGGATGTGCATAGACACTTCCATGCACCTACTCACAGGCACAACTTTATGCACATGCTGGCCATCAAATGTGCATATTTATGGGCTCACAGGCATTTGTACCAGTTCTCGTGTTGTGCATATATTTATTTATGTAAACCTACACTCTGGCAGCCGCTCTTATGAATGCAAATGTAAGTACACATGCACAGAATAAAAGCCTAGATAAACTCAGGCTCACACACACACACAGGCACATACTCATGGGCATGTCACAATCTTTTAATCCCAAATCCAAAGACCGTTATGATGCTAGACTTCAAACTGCTTTCATAGCCAAGAATAAGAATGGATTTGGGGACTGAGGCCGATGAATTTGTCCGGTAGGAGACAGAAAAAGAGTTGGAATACAGTTGCCCTTTCTTTGTTCTGCTTTGAGCCACGGCCAAGGCCATTTAGGTAGTTGAAAAATAATTGCTGGTAGATGGCATCTTTCCAGGGCCCTGCCACTGGCCACTTGACCCTGTTGTCATCCCTCGCTGATGATTTTTAGGTTCTCAGGGAAGTAAATTTTCAAATATTCTTGATCCCATGAGAGCAGAACTCCACTCCTCATGTCTGTGCAGTTTCTCCTCCTTGCCTGCCTGCCCAGCATAGCCGACTGGATCGGATGAGTAGAGAGAGTGATGTGTTATGACTTGGTAATTTTGATTTTCTTATTTTTGAAATTGAGTTTAGAAGTGTTTTCATCCTTTTCTGAGGTTTGGGGTTTTTCCTGTCTTTTGCCTCCCTCACCCCTATTTCCCGCACTGTTATTAGGGAAAGAAAATTGGAGACTGTGTCCATTTTGGGACCGTCTCTCAGAATAATTGTGCTGTGACACACGAGGAGTGCAAACGAAAAACAGGAAGCTAAGCTGCAAAGGTTCATTTGAAACTGGCAGACTTTACAGTGAAGTCCTCAGCCAGAAAATCCACAGATGGCAGCCATTTCCCGCAACACCACTTCCCTCCGAATCTAGTCCTGAAGGGAGGCTGTGATTGGTCCATCTGTCTCCTGTGGTAAGGATGGTGGCCTTCTCCATCAGACCCCAAGACCACGTTCAGTGCATTTGCTGTTTGCTCCACGTGGCAGACCCTGGAAGCCCACAGCATCTATCACTGTCCCACTGCTATGGCCACAGAACCAGGACTCCATTCGGAGCCTGCCAAGGACACTTGTTTCGGAGGCTTTTTGGCAATTTAGATTTGGGTCAGAAGTGGCTTCAAGAAGCTTAATTGACTCAAGGATTTTCATTGTACTTTTAGCACCCTCCTCACCTCAGTCTTCAATTTCTCTTTATTTTCTATGAAATGTGTTGGAAATACGGGTAATTGGAGTGCTGGGGCTGTCAGAGCGCCCTGGTGAGTGGACAGAAGTTACAGAAGGATGCTGACACTGACTGCAAGGATTTTTCTGCAACTCCTGGGGCTGGCATGAAGTGGGAAGAAGTGGCAAAGGATGCCTTGGCCTGTGGTTTTCCTGTAACCCAGTCTGTGTGACCTCTCTCCACTTCTGAGAGTGTAAGGGCCGTTCTGGCACTTAGAGGCAACAATAATTATTTCAATATTTGAAGGGCTCTCCCCACTGATAAAGAATCAGGATTATTGAGTGCAGCTATAAAGGGCTATTATGGGGTGCATCAGTTTATTGCATAATAAGGCATACTAAAACATAGTGACTTTATACAACGTTCATTTATTTAGCTCATAGTTCTGAGAGCAGCAGTTCAGGCTGCGCTCAGTCAGGTACTTCTGCTGATCTGGGTCAGGCTTGGTTGATTTCAGCTGGAGCTCATTTATACCTTTGCTGTCAGCTGGCAGATTGGCTGGGCCTATCTAGTCTAGAACGGTCTAAGCTGGGACAATTCAGCGCCCCCTCCATGCACATGTTCATCCTCCTATAGGCTGTCCTGAACTTGGTCTCATGCTGATGACAGGGCTCAGAGTTCTGCAAAGTTGCACATTAAGGGCGTGGGGAAAGGGAGAGTGGAAAAAGGTGGTCATTTTGATCACCTACATGGGGACAGATTGTAGCCTGATATCTGAAGCACTTTCTAATGAGTCAAGCTACTCAGCCTGCCTTGTGCCTGTTCCAGAGAAGGGCAGCCTCACACGTGATCAGAATGGGGCCGCCTGTCTTCCAAAAGTTATTCCTATTCCAAGCGTTTATTTACTAGGGACTTATTTTTAATAATCCAGAGTTAGAGATTTTCATAATTAGAGATTTGAAAGAACCAGAATAATTTCCAAACTTTTGATTGCCCCGGTCTTGGCCATTGCCCCTAACCACTTCCCCAACCCCAATGCTGAGTAGGTTCTTCTATTTACCCATATTACCCCCAAGTCCCAGCCTCACCCACTTCTACCTCTGATCATATCCACCTGCTCGTGCTCTACATTTGGGTGGGGGTAGAGAGCAAAAGAGCAAGGATAAAGCATGCCCCCATAAACAAAGGTTCCCATACTCCAAATTTATATTATGGTCTCTAAAGAAGAATGTGTGTTGGAGAGGGAAAAAGAGACAGCACATGCATATTTTTCAAAGAAACACATCGAGAGTGCAGAGAGTGGAAAATAAAAGAAGCCAGCAACCCAAGCTGAAGTAGATTCTACAGGAAGGAGATGTAAACTTGAGCTCTGGAGCTGGAGCCAGGAGAGGAAGTGGGCTTGGCCCGCACGAGGTACATAGGCTGCCTGGAAAACCACCCTACGCCCGGCTCCCTGTCTTCCTAATTCCCTCAGCTTCCAGCCCCTCCTAACCCTGGGAACAATGCAGCTCTGTGCTGAGACTGTGCCTTTTGTGATGGCCTGGGAGAGGAAGAAAGGAGAAGCTGGTTTGGGCGTCTGCATGTGTGAATCACCCGTGTCACATGGCTGGGCTGGCTGCAGCGGCTTCCTGGGTCTGCAAAGCGCACACAGGGAGCGTGGCCTGAACCCATGCCTGGAGGCTGGTTGGCAAGCTGCAGGGTGCCCTGCTCTGAACTTCACAGCAGGGAGCTTCTGGAGAAGGGGGTGGGAACAATGGCAGGTCTGGTAGAAGGAGAGCCATTAGGGACCCTCTCCTAGTGCCATGGAGCAGGTCTAGGCCCTGGACATCTCCCGCCTAATCCCAGATCAGGATCTGGTTCTCTTGAGGGTCACAGAATTTCTGGTCCATTGGGGAGACCTGCAGCCCCTGGTTTGTCCCTGTTTCCAGGAAGGATCATCTCCCTCAGCTTGAGGGGCTTTCACCAGGACTGGAATATGTCCAGCATATAGAGAAACCACCTTACTCTGGAGCAGAGAGGTTATAACAAGTCAGGCAGGAGTCAAGGCTGCTCTTTTTTAGAACCTTCTCAACCGTGGCTTCAGACAAAGTGAGAGGCACTAAGGCAGGCTCCTCAAATGGCAAGTACTGGGCATTGGACAGGAGGAAAATTTGAACCAGGCATCGAGGGAGGTCTGTGCTGTCTGAAGACAGAACAGATTATCTCTCAGGTGGGGGCATTCTTCCATCCCGTTTTCAACCTGGAGGGGGCTCACACTGCAAGCAGGTCGGGGAATGGACCCTGTGACCCTGGTCAGTAAATTAGCCTGACCTTGCCCAGCCTAGGTGCTTTCTCTCAGGCAACCTGCAGAGGGCAGTGTGGCACTGTGGACAGGACTTTGCTGCCTCATCAACTTTTCTTTCCACTCCACCGCCCTCCTAATCTTTTAAAACCAAAGCTGCTTAGAGGCAAACTGAGGAGCCTTGTGTGAATGACATGGATTTAGCTTGGTGCTCTGGGCCCCCTTTGCTGAGAGAAGCCCCCCAATCTTGGATCTTCTTGGAGAGTATGCTTAACTCTCCCTTCTGCCTGTTCCCTGGTCCCTACATTTGACTTAAACAAAGCCTTGGGGACAAGGACTAAAGATGGCTGTGTAGACAGGTCGGATTCAGTTGTATACATGTTCAGCCTACTGTTCTCAAGGCACTTTTTCATCTGCATGGAGAGGTAAACAGGGTACTTCATTTTACAAAGAGAACTGAGACCCAATAGGTAAAGTGACAGCCCATAGAGGCTCAGCTGGTTTGAACGGAGCCAAGTGGGGGAACCCTGGTCCTCTAACCTCCAGCCATGTTCATTCCACCCCTTTGTGATGCCCCCGAAATCCATCCATCACTCCTACCCCCTAAGAGACCTTGCCTCCTTTTGTGGTAGTTTTCTCCCAAGTGAAATGGGTGAAGATGCCTTTATTCCTCTAGTAGATTGTTGTGCTACTCTCTGGTCAACTGTATGGCCTTGGACAAGTCACTTTGCTTCTCTGGGATTTGCTTTCCTTACTAGAAAGGTAAGGGTGTGGGCTCAGGTGGACTCAACAGTGGCTTGCAGCGATTCCATGATTGCAGTGGTTCCACATTTGAGCTGTGTCCTCACTTTCAAGAGAGATGATTGAATTGAGGAAGAAAACATTGAGGATTGATGGATGGTGACTCCACATGAATTCTAATTATGAATCTGAACGTGCTCTTTACCTTTAAATGGTCGTTTCCATGTGGTGGATGAGACCTTGCTACCCAGAGCTTAGGATCAAACTACACGAGGGCATCCCTCGTGCTGATAAAGGATGTGGAAACTGGTGCCGGTGAATATAAACGACCACCAGCAGCTTGCCCAGCAGAGTTTCATACCTCGCTGTCGGATGCTGGGGAGCCAGCACAGGCCTCCAGGCGCCCTGCTCTTTGTGCTCTGTCCCTCTGGCATCCATATGTAGCCCCAGTGCTTTCGGGGTAGCACAAGATCCTCGATGGCTCTCTCGGGGGATCTAGAAGTGAACAAAAGGAAGGAGGAGCCAAATCCTTCAAGGCATCCCCAGGGTCTAACGTATAAAATTTCCTCTGGGTATTTGGGATGGGAGAGAGTGGAAGGAGAGAGCAAAACAGATAATGCCTGAAAATCAAAATTCCTTTTTTTTTTTTTTTTTTTACTTTTTAAGAGAGCTTTTTGCTATAGGGCATATGTGCTTGCTGGAGAGACAGAGACAGAGAGACAGAAAGTGAGAGATCACCCTTTGGGGGTATGGCCATGCTGCACTCCCTCCACCATTCTCCTCTTGGGATCTTGGGCACACACGTACATGCTCCCAGTGTGAGTTTTAAGCCGCCGGGTCCAGGACTTGAACCACAGTCGACTATGTGGGAGTCCAGTGACATAACCATTATGCCATCTGCCGGTCCCTTAAAATTCCTTTTTAACATCACAAGCACCACTCATGGAGGACTAACTCTGTGCTAGGTACTATCGACCTCCTACCGGGTGAAATTTACTAATACTTCCATTTTGCAGATGAAGAAATTGAGGCCCAGAGAGGTGGAGTAACTAGTCCAAGATTACATAGCTCAACAGAGGTAGAGTTGAGGCTGCAAAGCACACGCCCTTAATTGCTTCTTTATCTTCCCAGTTTGGATTATTCTCCCCTGTTCTCTGATCAAAAATTAGGACATGCCATCTTAAAAGTATGAGTTTGTGAGGGAACTGGGGAAGAGTATCTGCTTTCCAGGCCATTCCCAGGATCTGGGAGATTATCTGTTTGTCGACACATCTATTTATTGTCTCTCTCTATCCCGGCATTCCACTAGGCAGGAAGTAGGCTATGATTTCCATATGCACAGTCCTATTTGTTCTTCCCATAACTTTTCAGAGTAGGGAGGGCTGGTGATATGTCCTGAGATAGAGGAGCTGAGAGGTGGCAAAGGTCAGTGACTTACACAAAGCCCACAGGGACTGACCTGGAACAAGAGCCCGTCTCCTGATCCCTGGTTATAATGTTCTGTTCACTATGATGAGTACTCTGGGAAGAGAGCCCTGGCTTGGCCCATGGGACCCAGGGCCTCTGACTTTCCAGCCATAGGGGTCTCAGTCTCTGTGTACTTTGAGTTCCTGGGGTTGCCATGTAAATCAGTGCCCAAGGGCCTAGCCCCACCCTCTGCCAGAAACAGCCCAGGGTGCTCACACTCAGGATTGTAGTCTTGTTGCAGGTTCGGATATGAGGTTTTGTGGAATTTCTCTTGTACGTAAGGTCCGGTGTGGATAGGCAGGAGCTTCCCACAGAAACCTCACCTATACATTACGTCAGGCCTAAAAGTCCAGCGGTAGTGCAGAGCTCTGTGCTACAGAGTTGCTCACTGAGCTGTTGCTGCAGCCCTGCATCCTGGGGCAGCTGGAGATAGGGAGAGCCCATGGCAGGGAGCCTCAGGGGAGATTTAATGGCATTCACATGGGGTTTCATACCACACAGGCATGGAGTGACTTAGATTTCTGAGAAACCATCCCACCCAGGCTGGATAGCTTAAGGGAACCCTTTTCTAGAGGCAGGGTCCTAGACATAGGCCTTCTGGAGATTTTTAATTTTTTTTTTTCTATTTAAGCTATTCATTTCTCTCTGTAGTTTTACTTCTCTGCTTACAAACTGCCATGGTTAAATGACTACAATGTAAGACTGCAATTGTTTACCTTGACAATAGGCTACCTTCTAATCTCATCTTGGTTACTGCCTTCCCCTGGTCCTGTCCTTTCTCATTTTTATTTTTCTAACCCCATTGAATGACTGTGAAATCTTGAATATGTCCCTTGCATTATGAGCTGTAGTTACTAGAGCGCAGATTGTTAACTCACTAAGCAGGCTGCAACCAGATGTGTGAACTTGGGCAAATCCCTCAATCTTTCTGAATTTCTATCTATTTTCCATAAAATGGGAATAAAAGCTAACTCTCCCAAGCATTATGGGGATCTAATGAGGACCTACAGGTTCTTATGCTAGTAGAAGATCTCAAAATCCACTGGAACAAGGACGTTTGATGAGCGTGAGATGAGAGAATCTACTGAGTGAGGAGAAATTTCTGAGCTTGATTTTAGCCTCAAAGGTACTGAGGCTATGAGATGTATGAGATGTGTGACTTCATGTAATGGCAGATGTGGTTATGCTTGTCCTAGAATGTAAGTTTGTATACGTGGTGATGACAGCAATTTGTATGAGTACGTGAGACAAAGGAGGATTCTGAGAAGGTTCCCAGATTCAAGGACTGAATATTATTCAGGCACCTTAGGTAGCAGGAAGCTGGTGAGCTAGTCTCCTTCCTATTCTCCTTATTCTACAATGTGGGATGGGTTTGAGGATGGCATAGGATGGCATACATCTTTGTGGGAATAGAAGGTGTTTTATAGTCTTTTGAAACAAATTCAGGGAGGTAGGGGGAGGCTTGAAGATGAAGTGCTTTGAAGTGCCATCAGTAGATAACAAGAGGATCTGGCTAAGGACAGAGAATTCAGCAGAGTTTGGGTAGAGTGGGCTGGAGAGGGAAGTGCATGAGATGACAGAATTCTACTAGCTTTTGCTTATGAGGGCTCACCCACCCTGGAGAACATCTTAAAATGGCTTATTTGTTTAATTTGTCATTGCTTTGATGTTTCAGACATCAGTCTGCAAACCAGCATACCAGACTCTATGCACCCTCCACAAACACTTAGCACCATATGATCTGCGTCTCAATGTCACTTCCCCTCTAATCCCTGTTGTCCAGAAGCACTGGAGAAGCTGCTCTAGATGTGAGCACCACAGGGTTGTCAGAGAGCACCAGGGTGTGGCAGGGTTGGGGGAGAGGGGGAAGGCTCTGGAAAAGGTCAGGCACCAGTTTTCTCGCCTCAGCAACATCTGGTGGCCATGACCTTCCAGTAGCCTCTTGGTGGAAAGCTGCTATGGAAAGGAGGAGACCAAATGATTGGTGTGTTGCATTAGCATCCTGTGTCCCTGCATGATCTTCACATTTCTAAGCAATTCACCCTAAGCCATATGGGCCTGAGAGGAGTTTTTTCCAAGGGGAAACAGATTGGGTGTTATTCATTTAGATTTAATTTGTCTGAAAGGGATTGATTTCTTAACACCTCTCAGAAGTCCTGTAAGCACTGGAGTCTGTTCCCCTAGGAAGGGAGGAACATGGAACCCTTCTCTTGTGTCCAGAATGCCAAAGGGACTTTGGGTGTTGTTACCCACTACTGTTTTCCTTAATATCTGGTACAATAGAATAATGATGGGTCACCTCTGGGCTCTTATTTGAGCCTTTGCTTAAACTACACTAGGAGTGAGTAGTATTACTGCAAACCCTAGCAAGTAGTGGTAGTGTAAAGAGCACTAGATGGGAAGAAGAGGACAAAGATGCAGGCTTTGACTTTGCCATAGTGGTCTGAGCTTCAGTTCACTCACCTGTAGAGTGAGAAAAATAACAAAGTATACTTCAAAAATATACTTCAAAAGTTTTTTTTTTTGTTTGTTTTTTAAAATAAGAATGAAAGGTATTATGTGTGTGAAATGTGAAATCAGGGGCAGGTCTGTGGTGCAGTGGTTAAGGTGGCTGGGTTCCACATGGCCAACCACGAGGTCTGAGTCCTAGACACAGCAGCTTGAGAAACACACTGAGCCTGTGTGCTATGTGCCCAAAGTCCTCAAAGGAGGGAAGGATGGAGGAGAAGCAGTTATGGTGTGACTCTTCTTTATGTGGGAAGTACGTTCTCACTTTTTTTCTCTCCTTCTGTCTCTGGCAAATGCATGTACCCTTTGGCAAAATTTAAAAAGAAACATAAAAACAAAAGAAATCCAAAGTGTAGGAGGAGCACTTCAAAATGTTATTGTTTCTTTCACCCGAGGCCCAACAGAGCTATAGTTTTGGGTTGGGGGTTCTGGTTGTGTTGTTATGAGAATTGCTAATCAATGAAAAGGTTGTGGTCTGTATTAGGTGAGGGCTTGGCACAGCTTCAATGGTTCTATCCCTCGGAGAATTTCCAGCATTTTTCTGGGGTTTCTTCTGTAGAGCATGCAAATACATTCAGGTAATGTCTATATCCAGCTTACAGCTGCTATGTGTTGAGCTCTGCTCAACATATCCACATAGTCTGGATATAGACATTACCTGAAGTGGAAACATCCAACTGAAAAGTGGGGGTCAGCAAGATGAACCAGTGGCATTTTTCTTTGAAGTACTTTGGGGACATGGAAGGAGCCCCCATCAAAGGCACAGGAAATGAACCCAAAGTCGGCTCCCAATGCCAGCTTGTCCCCTTTTGACTCCTGAGGTGGGGGTTGTTCTTTCCAATTTTTGCTTAGTAATCCTACAGAACTCTACCTTGGCTCCTTCCTATTCTCCTTTTTCTATTTTTTTCTCACAAATTCTGCCAAAAGAAAAGAAAGTCTCAAGATACTCTTATCAAAGCAAATGAAAGCAGTTACCTGGTAAACTTGGATTTAGTTAAAAATAAAGAAAAGAATGACAACTCTCACAATAGTGCGATTGTAGGAGAAGAGACATCTAGGGCTTGGTGAAAGTATAATTTTGCCCAACCTAACTGAAAGGCAATTTGGCATACATATCAAACATTAATAATTACTATATGATGATTTCACATCTGGGAATATACACCAAAGAAGTGACCAGACAAATTCACATAGTTGTATATGTAAGGTAGAGAACTTATTGTGCTTATAACACCAAAAATTGGAATCACAGTGAGTATCCAATAATAAGAATTACTAAGAGAACAGAATAGTCATATCATGATTTTCTATATAGACTCTTAAAATAATGCAGATTAGATATTATCAATATAATTGAGAGAAAAAAGGATTATGAAATATATATGATTCCATTTTTATAAGAAACAAAGCATTATTAAGTACATAGAAAAAACCTGGAACTTATAGAAAAGAGAATTAAGGGGAATTTTTGAAAAGCTTTTCCTTTTCATTAAATTTTTATTTTTTCCTAAAACAAGCAGATATTGCATCTTTAATACAGAAATCACACATATTTTAAAAGAATCAAGACCATTAACTTAGGCTTAAAATGTACCCAGGCCCAGCCTGGTGACACAGTTGGTAGCAAACTGAACAGTGGTGCTGGAAGTCACATGGCTAACTGCCAGTTCGGATCCTCTAGTTGGTTTCGAAACATGCTGGGGGCATGCATGCATGCCTGAGAGCTTAATGACCTGCAGGACCAGAGAATGTGGATCCTGGTGTGATGACGCTCTGTGCCTTTCTCTCCTAGTCTACGTGCATGCACTCTATTACAAATAAAACAAGCTTTAAAAAGAAGTACCCAGATGACATTTCCGTCAGAATTTCAAAATCTTTTAACTAGATCTGCTTCCCATGATTCTAGAAATGTAAAAGGCAAATAAACAAAGGTTTCTTAGGCAATATTATTGATTAATCTTGTACTGGATTACTAATATTGCCAATGATGTTATTATATTTTTAAGAGGTTTTTGCTATAAGGCATGTGCACTTGCCAGAAAGACAGAGAGAGACAGAGAGACAGAAAGCAAGAAATCACCCCCCAGGGGAGATGGCCATGCTGCAATCCCCACTCCTCCATTCTCCTCTCGGGATCTTGGGCACACACGCACATGCGCCTGGCATGAGTTTAAGCCGCCGGGTCCAGGACTCAAACCGTGGTCGACTACATGGGAATTCAGAGACATAGCTATTATGCTAACTGCTGGTCCCACAATGATATTATTTTATAGTATTTTTTTTGTTGGCTCATTTCTACTTTATTGGGGCTGAAAGTTGAAGAAGGACTCTTAGTCCTGTTTTCATTTTCATATCACTGTCTTTCCAGCTGCAGATTTGGAGAGGAAACAAACACTGAAACCCCATCAGGGAGGCAGCTGTGTGCATCCCGTTCAGTCTGGCTGGAAGGAACCACTCCTGGAAACGAACCCGAGGGCAGAAGCTCATTTCCTGTCCTCTGGCATCCTCCCAGCCCTGCCACCCTGTCTTCACTTCCTCTGGCTCCCTGAGAGCCCTGTTCCTGGAGGGCTTTTGGAATTGAGTTTGGGGCACCTGCAGCTTGGCTCTCTCTCTCTCTCTTAAAGGGGGTTTAGTTAGTTCCTGAAGAATGAGTCAGCATGCAGAGCCTGGAGCTGAGAGACTCTTCTGTTCTGAGATCTGGGATCTTCTGGACAGCCCAGAAAAACTTGTTTTGGTGGGTAAAGGCACAAGGCTTGGGATAGGATATTTTGGTTTCTGGCTTGGTTAGCCATGTTCACCAGAGCAGGCAGGGCTATCTTGTTAAAAACAGGAAGATGCAGTGGAGTGGACTTTCCATGCTGGGATGAGTGCAGAGCCTGCTCTCCAGCTCTCCTGGCTCCACACTACTGGGTCAGTCTGTGGCTAGTGCACTTTTAAAATTCTAGGTTTCATTTAGAGCCTTGCTGTGTGCAGGAGGAGCAGGACTGGACAGCAAGCTGAGAGGTTAGACTGAGAAATTTGAAGGATAGGGCAAATAAACAGTAATATGTAAGATAAAGCTGGTGGTGGGGTGGTCCTCTAAACTGCCCAGGATTGAATGGGACCCAGTAAAAGGATGATGCTGGTGGTGGGAAGGTTCCTAACCCCCAGTGTCCATCTGCTAAAGAGGACAGAATACGATGCCAGGGAGAAATCCCTGTCTCTAAAAGTCATGAGACTTTGCAATCAGCTGCAAATAATAGAAATAAACTACACAGCATTCTGCTCATTTCCTGATCAGGAAAGGAATGTACTTTTTCTTAATGTTTATTTCTTCCATGAGAGAAAGATAGACAGAGACAGAGAGACATGCACTCCTAACAGGGAATGTTTGCAACCAAGACCTCTAACTGATACACAGTGGAATTTTATGTCCTAAGGATTTTTGTAAAACCCTGAGACAATCAGGGATGGTTAAAGACTCATTCTTCTAGTGGTGCCACCCAGAATCCAGGGTCTAATGGTAGTGACACAACTGCTGGTATTGTCCCAGGCCAAGTGGCAGTGAGAATGGCATCCTAAGCAGATGGTTTCTGGGGCATGAGTTTTACTGTTCTCTCTTAAGAGAGGGATCCTCCATCCTTTCTGTTAATTCTGTGAGCTGTTTGATGTTTCGTTAAACTGCTCTTCTGAGGGCCAGGTGGTAGCGTGGCACTAGTGCAACTGAACCTTCCTTAGCAAACCACATATACACACATGCCTATGATCCAGGCCAGCTGAAACAAGGGTGGGTCACAGATGTGAAGGCCCTGTTAGGAGTGCATGTCTCTCTGTCTCAGTCTATCTTTCTCTCATGGAAAAAATAAATATTAAGAAAAAGTACATTCCTTTCCTGATCAGGAAATGAGCAGAATGATGTGTAGTTTATTTGTATTATTTGCAACCAAGAGCTCTAACTGACACACCCTTAAGTCTTAACATTTTCAGGTACACAAATTTGTATTACCATATGGGAATGTTTTAGCCCATTTCTTCTTTCCTTCTGGACATCTTCTTGGAGAGAACTTACTGGAGGCTCTACTTCTATCTTATTTTCCCAATTATAAGGTAGGTTTCAGAGGGGCTATAGATTTTAGGATCTCTGGGGTTTTCCTTGTGAGGGAGGGTGTCTTTACGTAATAGAAACAGATCATCTTAACTTCTCATGATTACTGACCCTTCCCTAAGTAAGAATTTATAGAAATTTACCACGTGTCATTCAGAGTACCAGATTCTACTGAGTACAGAGAAAAGTAATTCAACTAGAGATTCATCAGTTTCACCTCCTTGAATACCATCTTATAGTGTGTGGTGCCTTCAGATTTTTAAACCTCTGCTTAGTCTACTCTCTCTTTGGATCTGGGAGGGAAGTAGGCATGGACTACTCATTGCTATTAACCACTCTGAGCATTGGTTTCCTCATCTGTATAGTGATACTCAGTGTAAGATACTGAGTACTTAAACTCTTTTATCATGTAGCTCTTGGGATGAATGGGCTGAAAAAAATGTATCACTTATGCAATATAGAATACTACTCATCCATAAAGAATGATGAGACCCTGGCCTTTGAGACAAAGCTGATGAGTATGGAAGATTTAATGCTAAGTGAAGCAAGCCAGACTATGAAAGACAGGCATTGTATGCCCCCACTTAATATATACTGAATGTTTGCACTCTGTGCCAGAAACTGGAAGACTGGAAGGCATAATAGCAGGGAGGGCAAATGAAGTTACTAGAGACAGTATAGGAAGGAGTAGGAAATAGGATATGGGAAGGAGGAGATCAGGAAAATAAAAACATTTAACAGATACAAAAATGAAAACATAACTATTTTGATAATGTACATGGTAACATCTACAATTTGACTAATATGCACTGTTTTCGTGCTGGGATAAACCATTTTGTATGCTCTAAAGATGTCCAGTGATGACCCTTTTGGAATTGGAAAATATCTGTGAGCATTCTTATTTTGTGGCAGAATGGTTATTTGCATAAGTTCAATAATACAATAGTACCTGTTGCCTTTCATAAAAAATTGAATTTTTATGGGGCTTTGTGCAAATAACAGACCAAATTGAAATTAATCTTTTTTTTATTTTTTGCAAATAAGTTAGTTTATACCTCTCTTTACCTCTCTTTTGTAAGAGGGGGAAAGGAGAGAAAGACAAAAAAATGTTTTGGAAGAAAATTACAGTGTATTTGTCACTAGATTCTAGTTTTGCCCATATTTGAAGACCTTTTGTGAATCAATAAAATGTGAAAAAAAGTTTAATATGGAAGGGAGGGAGGAGGAAGGGAAAAAAAAAAAAACTGGTAAAAGTATGCTTCCTTGACAAAAAATGAGAAGTTACTTGCTGTTGATAATGTATATAGTAATAGCTTTGTCTTGACAGACATGCATGGTATTTGTGTTGGGAAAAGAAATGTATATTGTAAAGACATGTGATTAAATGCAAATAAATTAAAAGATGTCCAGTGACTAAACATAAATTTTAAAAATATTGTTAATGCAAAAGCATGCACACTATATTGAATCTGCCATGCTAGACATTTAAGGAAAATGACTCTGGAAAAAATTAAATAGATGTACTTTCTTAAGCAGTAGTACACTTAACTATCTTGGCTCTGGGAGAAGAGGACATTCTTAGCTGACATCACAGAGCATGGCTGGAGCTCCTGCTTCTTTCACTTTCTTTTGTCCAGTCTGTTCACAAACCTATTCATCACTCAGCTGTGTCCTTTCCAGCCTTCCTTTCCACAGTAGTTCCAATATCTAGAACAATTCTTGGTACATTTTGTTATTGAACAAAATACTTAATCTTCCTTCTTCCTGCCCTTGATGGAGTTGTTGATAAACTTAGCATTGCACATGGAGGGCAACATGGAGAATGGAAAAAACAAAACAAAACAAAACATGCCTTTGTATCAGAGAGGCCTTGAAGTCACAGTGTGATTTCAGCTGACCTGTATAGAGCTGGAGTTTGGCAGTTGCAAGTGACAGAATACCAACTCAAAGTTCTCCTCCTCCTCCCTCTTCCTTTTCTGGCACCCTCAGTGGTCTAACAGCTTTTCCATGTGTGCGATTCCCACATCTGAGCCTTCTTTCAATTGTACTTCTGTATTCTGTTATTAGTAGTTGCCTCTATTCCATTTTTAGCCTATCAAGGGATCTCAGAGGACCTGGATCACTGTGAAGCTGATCCCATAACAATGGGACACAGATTGATGGCACTCCCTAAGATCTGTCTAACCTCTTCCTACCATCGTCCTCCCCCCCTTTTTTTTTTTTCACTCAAGGGATACTACTCTACCGAGGTCAACTTCAAATTACCTGTCAGAGAGCTGAGCTTGATTTCTAATGTGGTGATTGGAAACAGATAGAGTGGAGAATTAAGGGAGAGTAGGTGGGTGACTTGGGAGAAGCAGTGCTACTGATGGACCAACTTGCTGGCTGGGCTGGTATATAAGGCTGAAATCTTGGGACAACTCCATCTCTCATTCAGATTCTAACAGCAGGAGCAAAATGACCTGGGCCTTGTCTCTCCAAATCCCTCATGCAAGTGATTTCCATCAAACTTTGTAATATGAGTGCTTCTTTGGAGGCCAAGGCCTTCATGCTTAGCTGCAAGTTGTTGAGACATCATTTGCAATCTGTTTAGTGTGTAGATTGGCTTCCAGACTGCCAGCCCTGGAAACCGGACTCCTCTGTTTTGTCCCACAAACAGGTATTGCCTTTGAGCTGCAAGCAGAGGCAGGACACAGTGTTCAAGGCCAACTCTTGTTTTTCCATGGTTTGAGGTGGGTGTGGGTGAGGAAACATTTGAAGCACACAGAGACATGATGTCTATAACCAAAAACTAATAATGATACAGCCACCTGCATTAACTTCTCCCTTAATAAGATGATTCTAAGCTTAAATAACTGAAAAGTGACATTTGAACAATTTCAGTTCTAAAGGGGTCTATCACCCAAGTTGCCCCGCAAGGCTGGAGTCTCTATTCAAGTCCATTCCTGTCTCTATTCTTTATGATCTGAATAGGAGCATAAACAGATTCTTTGCTTTTCCTCAACTCCATCCTTGTAGGACTATATATCGACTTTAGCTACTCTTCTTTCCTTCTCTCAGTCAAACCTCTTGAGATGCAAAGTCCTCTAATGGGAGTATCAGCTAGATCTGTATTGAGTCACATGACTACAGCACAGCCTCCATGATTCTAGGAGAAAGTGATTCTGCTCTTCAGAGTTCCCCTGGGGGGAACAGAGACCTGCTTCCCAGCTTCCTACCTAGACCCACACAAAGGTGAGTTCTCGTAGCATAGAATAAGTTGAATCACAGGCAGTCAACATGACAACTAGCATTCTCTGCAGCCCACCCAGCCCTGCCAAGAGGGAATCCTTCCTTCTTTAAACAAACAAAAAAATTAACAAAAAAAATCAAACATGGCCAGTTGGTGGTGCAACAGTGATGCAACACTCTGAGATGCTGAAGCCACATAAAAAGGCCAAGGGGAAGAATATGAAAGATTTACTGCTGAGTGAAGCAAGCCAGGCTATGAAGGAGAGACATTGTACGTCCCCCTTAATATATCCTGTGTGTCGGCACTCTATGACTGAAACTGATTGACTAAAGGATATAGAAACATGGTAAATGGATGTGAATACCAGATATAGTGTGTGTGAAAGAGTAGAGTCTTAGGAAGGACATTTAGAAGAAAAATAGAGAGGCAAAGCATTAATGGGACAAAGAAATGTGGTATTATCTGTTGAAGATACTTTTATGGTTTTGTCAGCTGGACTAGGGAGAAATGTTCACATGTTGAAATATTCAGTTTGTAAGCTAAATAATGTGATTGAATGCAAAAGAGAAAATGAAATAAAAAAAGTAAAAAAAAAAAAAAAGGCCTGGGGTTTGCATCCAAGGACAGCGTCTATATTCCAGTCCCCATTTCTGTCTCTATTCATTATCTGAATAGGAGTATAAACAGATTCTTAGCTTTTCATCAATTCCATCCTTGGATGATGGCCTCTGAATAATGGAAACATTATAACTGAAATTGTTCAAATGCCACTTTTCAGTTACTTAACCTTGGGACCATCTTATTAAGGGGGATGTTAATGCAGGTGATTGATTTCGCATAACTATTATTAACACTTACTGCTTCTTCCTAGTTGTCCATCCAAGAATTTAGTGATGTTGATGTTAGGATTTCAAGTGGATTGTCTTAATCAATTCTTATAGCAAGAAGGAAGACAATAATAATAAAAGTAGCTTAGTTCATTAAGTGATTGGTATGCTAGATGATTTATGAGTGTAAACTCTAATCCCCAAAATAATCTTATAAGGTAGTGTAGCTACTCTCATTTTACAGGCGAAGAGTCTGGACACTGAGTCTAGGAGAAGTCATCACTTGCCCAAGTTGTGATTTAGATATGATGTGGCAGGAGTCCAAGTTGAGGATGTTCTTTGCCATGGTGCTCTGAGCAGAATCTTGCTCTCCAATTCATCAGCAAATCTAGGTTAGATCAGGGTCAGCAAGGACAGATGTCCACTGCTTGCTCATTTCTTGGCTTCTTCATGGTACAGGTCTTTTCTGGAACCCATTGTTCTGATCTACTATTATTCTTGGCTAGGGGACAAAAGGAATTAATATCTCCCATACCTAGGAAAGGTGAGAGAAGTTGGTGAAAGGATAAAATGGGTGAAACCAAGGGAAGAGATAGGAAGTGGAAGACAAATTCTGTTGGTTTAAAGAACTGTTTACAGGCAGTTTTCAAGGTGAGAACATGTTCATTTTGCATTTTCCATGTTCTCAAAGATGATGAATGCCTGATACAAGGAAACCTCCTAGAAAAAAAAATTCACAAGTATTGTAAACTACTAATTTCTTTGGCAAATTTTGGTCAACTGGGCCCAGTCATATCCACCCACTCTGTCTGGATTGTAAGAGAAAAGTATCTCAGAACTTCGCAGTTACTCCTCGACCCAGCACTAGTAGTCTTGGTGCTGCCAGAGAATTTGGGAGAACTCTCCCCCCATAGGCTCATTACTGCTAGGTGGAGTCAAGGCGTCCCAGAGATACAGAAACATGAAGCCTTTTTGACAGAAGGATGTCCTGGGCTTGGAGCTCAGAGACAGAAATGGAAATGGCTCCAAATCTAGAACCTGGGGCCAGCTTCACCACAAGGAAACAATCTCCTAATGGGTCATATGGCTACTCAATTTGCTGCTTAGTCACTTCTGGGTCATCATTGCAGACCCTCCCTGCTTGCAGCCCTGTCTCTGCTCTATGTCTTCTGTTACTTCGTAGCATGAGCTGGAAATGGCCATGGTGCTTTCAGCAGTAATGAGAGAAAGAGAGTAGATTTGGAGGTAGTAAAAAAAAGTTGTTCTTGAGAGGGGGTAGCTTGTACCAGGCACTATGCAAGGTGCTTTGCCTACATTCAGTCTAAACCTTTGCAGAAAATGGCCACATTAGGACCAGCAGATGGCATAATGGTTACATTGCTGACTTCCACGTAGTCAATGTGGTTTGAGTCCTGGAATCAGCAGTTTAAAATTTATGCTGGGTACGGGTGCATATATGCCCAAAATCCTGAGAGGAGAAGGGATTGTGGTGTGGCCATTCACCCAGGGGGGTGATTTCTCGCTTTCTGTCTCTCTGGCAAGCATATGGACCCTATAGCAAAGATCTCTCTTACAAAAAAAAAAAAAAAAAAAAAAAAAAATGCCTATATTAACAATATTCAAATAAGTCAAGCAACTTGTTCAGGGTCCTACAGAAAGTCAGAGAGAGTCAGAATCCAAATCCATTCCTGTCAGAGTCTAGAATCTATAGCAAAGAAGACAGAAGCTGTCTTTCTGGTCATGATTACTACCATTGCTGCTCAATTGTTCTTATTCTTAGGGTGTTTTCTAGGGCTAGGTACTGTTTTTGTTTTTAAATTTCTATTTCTCTCTTTATACATTTATTTATTCAATCTCTGTACATCATAATATCTTGCAAAATAAATTTTTCCAGCATAAACACACTACACACAAGTCTGGTTAAATATATTATCATACGCGTTATCATCAACAGACAGTCCTCCATATCTGTGTCCCTCAAATGTCTTTCTCTATTTTTCTCCTTGATTCCCTTTCTCAGGTATTGTTATTCTTAGACAAGAAAGCTAAAGCAGAGAACAGTTGGGTGAAATATTTACAGCCCAAACAGGTCAATAGATGAAACTGAAACAGAATGTGGGTGGTCCACCCATTTATTATTCCTTTGTAAAAACTGCTAAGAGATCCAATAGTTTGCATGAAAAATATAGATTCAGAGAAACGCATCAGTGAAACTGACAAAGATGTGAAACACTGAGATGCACATTCATCTCGTGAACCAAGTGGTAAGAGAATGTAGGAGGATGGTATTTAGAATACTGGCTAGGGTGATGTCCATATTGTAGCATCGTGAAACTAGAATTGGAATAAATCTGGAAGGCAAATAGTCTAGTTTTCTCACATCCCTAACTAGCAGTTGCCCAGTCTCTTCTTGAAAACCCACAGGGACAGGAAATTCACTGTTTTTAGAAGCTGTAAATTCTGCCTCTAGCCATTTCAGACTTCCTAGATATTGGATCAATAGAAGTGGGACTTTGATATTCTCAGACTGAGATTCTGTGAGTACAAATGAGATCACTGTTCAGCCAGACACAGGGGGAATGCCAAATGGTCCAGTCACTTTGGAAAACAATTTGGCAGTTTCATATGCAGTTAAATGTACCCTTACTTATGACCCAGTAATCCAATCCCTAAATATTTAACCAATGGCAACATTTGTCCACACTAACACCCATATGCAAATACTTCATTCATAATTATCAGAAGCTGGAAATGACAAATATCCGCTAATGGTGAATGGATAAACAAACTAGTATATCTATAGTACAGAATACTGCTAGTATAGCAAGAAAAAGAACATTGTCCTGATATATGCTACATCATGGATAAATCTCAAACACTTGCCTGAGTGAAAGAAACCAGACTCAAAATGTCAAAAGGCTATGTTATGATACCTGTAGGAAGCACAACATAGAATATATATATATAAGCACACACACACACACACACACACTACATATATATACACACACACACACACTCAAACTTTTACACACATGCACACTAGATAGATTGGGGATTGTCAGGAGCTGGGATAAAGAGAGGCATGAAGAGATGTTTGGGGTAATAGAAACGTTCTACATTGGGATCATGGAGGTAATTTTACAACCATATGAACTTTAAGAGTTTATTAAACTGTACATTTAAGAAGGATACATTTTTTAACTCTTTTTTTTTTTTGAGAGGTTTTTGTTATAGGGTGCATGTGCTCGCCAGACAGACAGAGAGAGACAGAGAGACAGAAAGCGAGAAATCACCCCCCAGGGGGGATGGTCACGCTGCAATCCCTTCTCCTCCATTCTCCTCTCGGGATCTTGGGCACGCACGCACACGTGCCCGGCGTGTTTTAAGCCACCGGGTCTGGGACGCAAACTGCGGTCGACTACATGGGAGTCCAGCAACATAGCCATTACGCTAACTGCTGGCCCCCAAGAAGGATACATTTTGAAGTACATATATTTTATCTCAATAAATCTGACCTTAGAAAAGCATTAAAAATATTCAGTTATAAAATGTTTAAAGTTGATTTTTTATCCATATTATTAATTATAGGGAACATGTGCATATGTGTGTACCTAGGGGAGGGAAGTGAGGGAAAGAGAGACCCTCAATTGGATCTCATCATGACACAATCCCATTCCCCCAGCTCTTCATCTCATCAGGATCTTGGGCACTTGTACACCCACCTGTTTGTTTCAGGTTGACTGGGCCAAGGATCTAAATCTATGGTCAGCCATATGGCTCCGAGCAGTGCAGTTCAGTATGCTACACACTGTGGCACTGAGGCTGGGCCCGGGCACAAAATTTGATCATTTGATGGCTTCTGTCTGTACGACTGCAGATTTTGGTCCTCATGGTAATTATGGTGATCAGAGAATCTTCTTCTCCTTTTCACCTCTGGAAATCTGCAAAAGCTGCCTCATGTGGGTATCTGAGTACAACAGCCACTACTAGGACTTGGGCCACTACTCTCTTCTGGAGCAATAACTCTGATGTTCCAGTAAGTCTCTGAATTTACACTTGTTCTGTAGCCTGTGCCAGAGCCTGACTCAGGCAACTGGTGTTCCCTATTGTTCCACACTCTTTGATGGTATTAATTTTTTTTTTCTCAGCCAGGACAGACATGGATTCCTTTTCTTTGTGGTCTACTATTTTGGGGTTCTCTCGAAGAGTAACTTGGATCAGATATCATGGATCTTTTCATCTTTACATTTACAAGGTCTTTTCCTTTCAATGAGATGTGCATGGGACTGGAGAAGACTAAAATGGGACTGCCATCTTGCTATTTACAGAACCTCCACTCTCACAGTTGATACCAGGCCCCTGGTTGTGTTCAGCACTCTGATGATTTTTCCCCCCTATTGCAGATTCTTTGCTCTCCCCTTGAAACTTAGCTTCTCTTGGCATGTTTTGTCTACACACCCCAAATTCATCATGCTTATTTCTATGTCTTAAACCCAAATTTGGATGAGGTTCCAAGTTCTTTTTCCATGCAGATCAGTGCTATAAATAAATATGGGGGTGATGAAGATGGGATATATTCTACTTCTGATGTTCAGAAAAACTCTATTGTAGTTTTGGTCTAAAACATTTTTCATAATGAAGACATTTTGCCTTCTAGCAACTTCTACCTCTTGTTCTCATTCTTCTCTGTCACTGAGTAAATCTAATGCCTTTTCTATGTGGCAGGCTTTCAGCTACATGCAGATAATGATCATGTCTTTCTGGAATTTTTTATCTAGGCTGACTTAGCAAGAATTTCATGTTTGCTGGGGAGACTCCATCTGAATTGAAATGTGGATCTTGCATGTGAGGACACACACACACACACACACACACACACACACAAAATGAAGAACTGGTTCTCAGAGAGGAGCAAGTAGACCATATCACATTGTAGGGAGAACCCATCTCATGTTCTGGATCTGCTTTCTCTTCTATGTCTTTCTCCAACTCTTGCAGTTGATTGAGGTTGATTCTCTTCTAAGAATCAGCCTGGGATTGCCATGTCAATGCTAAGCAAAAGAAGCATTCCCTCTCGTCAGGGAATCTAGAGTGAAATGATACTGTCATGAAATTTCTCCATGGAGTTATTGACATTTTTGAATATATTATTTTTAATTTTTGGTCCCAAAGTGGATTTAGCATTCCCTAGGATTACTGGCTTGTGCTAGATTCTGTGTAGATGCCCAGAGGGAGGGAAAAATCCTGGTTTAATGGAAGAAACCTCCCAGACACATGGGGTAAAGGCCCAGAAAACAAAAACAGAGAAGCATAATGTACCCAGCCCTTCTCAAAGCACATGGGAGTTGGCACTGTATACAGTTCTGGTGCTCAATCAAAGTTGAAACATAACCCAAACATTGGCGAGTTCACAGGCCAACTCCCTGCATTTCTGGAATGGTCTTGTTGAGGATTAGAAATATATTTCATCCCCTAGAATTGTCTTTCTTCTTTACCACCCAGGCTGCCTCTTCTATCTTGTATGGGACGACTCATTCCTTTCTGAGCACAGCTCTGTGGTCTGAGCACATATGGAGAACCCCTTGTCTTCTCATCCAGAGATCTTTTGGGAAGGGCCCTATATTCATTTGGAAGAAATATTTTGAGTCACTCATGAGTATACTCAAATAACAAAAGATATCCTCAGAACTGCCATGTGTCGGACAAGGAGGGGAATTTGTGCTGCTTTTGAGAAAGAGAAGTGAGGAAAGGAAAAAGGAGAAGGAGGTAATGAGGCAACAGGAGATAGAAGAGGCTTTGGGGGAAATCCTGACTTCTTAAAGGTTTAATATATGTTATTAAAATTATAGGACAGGCCTTAGAGGTGAGTGTGCTACAGAAGAGGCTGTGTTTTGTGCTTTCACTTTAATGGGAGAGGCAAGAAAATGTGGCTGGTCTATAGATAGTGAGGAGGGTTTGAACCTGAATTACATTTTTTTTCTTTTGTTTGTTTTCCCATTAGATGTGAACTTCCTTTGGAGTATCTAATCTATCTTATTTGTCTTTGTACTTCCAATGCATAGCACATTGCCTGAAATACAGAAAACCTTCCATCAATGTTGTTCGAAGAAAATAAAAATGGAAAGATAGATCTTTGCACTAAAATATCATTTTTCAAGTATAACAAAGGGAAAAAGATAATTGAAAATGCCCCAAGCATCTACAGTCTCAATATTGATTTCTTATAAAGTGGTTCTGATTCATTCAAAGGAAAATAGAGTCAGATAAATCTTTCTTTAAATGCTGTTTTCCTTATCTGGGTAAGTCTAGCTTAGATGGATTGGTCTAGACTCGATGCACATGCCCTACTAAGCCTCTGCTCTGCTCTAATTGGGCATCATGGTACCTGATTTAGAGTCATGGAAATTTAGAACTGACAAGGGATATTAGAAGTCACAAAGAGATAATCTGATCCCTGCACCTTTCTTAATTCACTTCATACTATCTATCTTTGTTTCATAAAATGTCATTTGTTTCAAAACAAGGTATCTCTGGGAAGAAACAGTTGATAGATGGATAAAGATATACAATGATTGAATGTAAAAAATAAAAAAAACAAAGAAAACAAAGAAAAGAAGAAAAATAGAGCATGTTTATTATGAAATTAACTAAGTTTTGTTGTGTAGCAGGTTATTTACAAATTGATTTATTTATATTTGTTCATTAAAGTATGCATGATGAAATTTCTATTCATCCCAATAATTTCAAGCCAATCATTGACTGATTTGTCATATATTTTTCATTTATATTTTTGCATCTTGATTGAATTAAAAATAATCCAAACCTCCCAAAATAAGATATCTCTGGGTCTGTCATATAGATGTGTGTCCCACACAGAGATAAGCTTAAGTGTATGAGACATGACTGGTGTAAAATTAGTGCTTGAAAGTGCTTTGAGACTGTTTTACAAGAATGGTATTATATTATTATTATTTTAAAAATATTTTCCAGAGGATATGTGTGTGCCTGACAGAGACAGAGTTGGGTGGAGTGAGAAAGTACTCCCCATGAGGGTGGTCATACTGCAATCCTTTCTCCTTCATTTCTTCCTCCTTTTGAGATTTTGGCATGTATGCACATGTTCCCAGCATGTTTTTCATACCACTGGGTCTGGCTTGAACTGTGCCTGTGCAGTTGAATTGCACAGTCAGCAATATGGGATCCAGCTATCTTAACTACCACACCACCAGCTGACTCACAGATATTACTGTATAACTCACAAATACTACTATTTTAAACCATGATGGCTTCTTGGTAAATCAAAAACCCCTTTGTTCAGCTGAACACCTTCAGTTATGACATGCAAAATAATCTTGGAGTTCAGTCTCTGAGCAGGAGTTGGAGAAAGAAAAAGCCAAGACAAAGACTAGGAGCTCTAGTGGGAGGGGCAAAGGGTATTCTGAGAGGGAGAAGAGAAGAAGGAAGTAATACAAAAAAAGGACTGATGGGACCAACAGTTAGCGTAATGGCTATGTTGTTGAACTCCCATGTAGTTGGCTACGGTTCGAGTCCCAGACCCGGTGGCTTAAACTCATGCCCGGTGCGTGTACGTGTGTGCCCAAGATCCCGAGAAGAGAATGGAGGAGAAGGGATTGTGGCATGGCCATCCCCCCTGGGGGGTGAATTCTCGCTTTCTGTCTCTCTGTCTCTGTCTTTCTGGCGAGCGCACGCACCCTATAGCAAAAACCTCTAAAAAAAAAGAAAAGACTGGTGAGATGGTGAGAAGTCAGGTCAGGAGTGATATGGCCAGGGACATCGTGCCATGTTTGTTAATGACTGAGAGTCAGAATGGAGGTTGTTCATGTTCTCATGATATAACGCTGCCCCACTTCCGTCTCCTACAAACCTGGAGGTGAATTTTTGAGCAAAATATTCACTTTTCTCAAGAATTTATAGAAATAGAGGGGGAGGGAATTAGACCTTCAGTAGAATGTAGAATGTAGGCTTGATGAATCTTATCTAGAGCATTAGGAGCAGAGAAAACCAGAAGCTATTTGGATTATACAAGACTAGTATAATGGGAACTCATGAACATACAAATGTTATCACCTTGAAATTCGTATGTTTCAAAATAGAGGATTGTGATAGAAATACAATTCATATATAGTCAAATCTCAGCTGTAAAATACAAAATATCAGTTGAATGCTTTTTGTACAATTTTTGTCTTTCTCTGATATGAATTTCAATAGTGCCATTATTGTGCAAGAGATCTCACAACTAGTGGCCAGAAGATGAAGATTATCACCAATGTGAAGTTTGGGGACTTGGAAAAGAAGATAATTTTAGTGATATATTATCTTAACATCTTCCACACTAAAGTCTGATGAAAAGTTTTTGTGTCATTATACACCCAAAGAAGAATGGCATGCAGCATATCCGCAAACCAATCCTGAGCCAGGCGTATAATGAAATTCAGGGCTGTGACACTCCCAAGGCCATGGGAGAGTATTAATGTTATGATAACCTATGAGGCAATTTCTGCCTTGATGGCTTTATTCCTGAAAAGATCTTGCTGGAAGATAAAATTTCTCAGATTTTCCTGATGATTAGATATGCTATTTGCTGGATCATAATGCCTCTGAGAGTGGCTGTGTAGCCTGTCCATTCTAGGTATTTCTAACTCATTTTGAGGCATAGCTATCTTTTCAGTCATTCATGGTGTCCTTTTCCCATTGACCCAGGAGTTAATGAGGGGGCTAGATCTAAACCTTTCCTATGCATAAATGATGACATAAGTAACAAAAACTCCAAAGGCTTGGAGGAAGCCAACATACAGGAAGGAGTACCTGGCAAGTTGCCTGTTTGCCAACCTGTCCTTGTGGTTCACAATGTGAGTTTCATTTTTCTTATAAGCTGAGGCAACGAGGGAATTATGTCTGTGCCCACGTTGATCAACAGGATGGTAATGGTGTCCAGTGGGTGGGTAGACTTAACAATGATGTAGTTCAAAAAAGGGCAGAATGATTTGATAGAAAGTGGTCAGATATGGAGGATCTATTGCTGAGTGAAGTAAGTCAGGCTATGAAAGAAAGATATTGTATGTATCCACTTAATATATACTGACTATCCACACTCTATGGTAGAGAGCAAAATATTGGAGGACATAAAAGCAGTGAAAGTACTTAACGAGAATAAGACAGTGTGGAATGGGGGCGGTGAAGAGAAGAGGATAGAGAAAGATAGCAAGAGAACAAATATTGAGAGGCAGGATGTCAATGGGAAACAGATATGGCTTATTACCTGTTGATGTGTATAGTATTCTCAGCTGGATTGGTCTGAGAAGTATTTCATGATGGGTAAAGTCTTTTTACAAGCAAAATGAGAAATAGTGATTGACTGTTTAAAAAAATAATTAGAATAATAATAATAATGATTGGGAAATACATAGAAAAAGTATTGAATAATGAAGTGGGGAGATTAATGTCTCTGTATTGACTGACATGCAAGGCATTCCCTTTTGAAAAAGCAATGTAATACACTGTAAAGTTATATGTAGTCCATTGTAATGTAAAGAAGATTATGATGATAATAAAAATAAAAAAAGGGCAGAATGCAGCCATATTTTTGGTCAGAATTTTTTAAAAAAATTATTTATTATCATAATCTTTTTATATTGCTTTGAAATATATATCTTGACAGCGTATTACGTTTCTTTTTCTGGTATGATTACTACGCATATCAGTCAAGACAAAGACATTACTATCCATATCATCATCATATCAAATAGTTTTTCATCAATTTTTTCAGGTTATTATTACTTATTCTCATTTTTTTAAACATTCAATCACTATATATCATTTGGCTTATATAAAGAATTTACCCAACATTAAATACTTCTCAGATCAGTCCAGTTGAGAATACTATACATGTCATCATCAACAGGTAAAAAAACATTTCTATGTCCCACTAATGTCATGCCTCTCTATTTGTCCTTTTGTTATCCTTCTCTATACTCCTTCCCCCTCCCCCCTATTTCACACCATCTTCAGCAACTGTAACTATTTTCACTGCTTTTATGCCCTCCAATATTCAATCTCTACCATAAAGTGCGGATAGTCGGTATATATTAAGTGGATACATACAATATCTTTCTTTCATTTCCTGGCTTGCTTCATTCACTCAGCAATAGATCCTCCATATTTGACCACTTTCTATTAAATGCCAGGGTCTTGTTATTTTTTATGTCTGAGTAGCATTCCATAGAGTATTTTTTTTTTTTTTGCAATAACCAACCTTTATTTATGGTTGGAATACAACTAGCCTCTTCTAATGAGAAATCATGAGTACACATAACTTGGTAGAGCAGGATATAGGCTTATTATCTATGAACAGCTGTTGGATTGGCTGCATATCATTCCATAGAGTATTAAGCAATAATCTTCTTTAGGTTGTTCATCAGACGGCCTTCCTCCACTTTGTGGCTGTAGATGCGAAGTTGTCACATTGTCATTCAGTGACAACACCATGTAGCCTGCATTTTTAGCTACATCAGAACTTTTCCTCCTCTTGGAAATTCCAATATTTGCCTTCTTTAGAGCATTGGATCCATACTCTGTTACAGCAGCAACTTCATCCTGTCTCTGATAGCCCACCACAATGATCAGCTTCTGATAATGTTTTCTGGGTATGTTAAGAGCTCATCTAGGTATTCTTGACTCATGTCCTTCTGTTCATGATAGTCACTACAGCAGCTTTAGCATCCCATTTGTTAATTTGATTGACAGCAACACTGAGGCATTTTGCAGTGTCTTCCACCATTTTACTATTGGCTGAAATGCTACCTACTCTTTTGGCAGTAGCTTTTGCTGTTAGAGGGACACTCACTCATAACCACAATAATCTTGATTCCAGCACTCTGATGTTTGGTAATGCGTCAGGCACAGTAGACTGAGGGGACTGATCATTGATGAGCCCACAAAACAAAAGTTGGAGGTGAGAAAGGTCATGCTATCATTGTAAAAGGATTAGGTTTCTGGGAACTTGTCAGCTAGAAGGTATAGGTGGCAGAAATCCAGAACATGCTTTCTTGGCTGCTGAGGTCCAGGTACACTGGGTGGAAGTCCTTGACTATGGTCTTTTTCAGAGACTGCTTTGGGCAGTAGGGTGTTGATGCTGGACTTCTCTAAGATAGTTTCAGGAACACCATCATCGTGAAGTGTTTATGATGTTTATCATGTATAATGAAGAGTCACCATCTCATGTATGGACTGCTGAAATTTGTTGGTAGATTCAAAAGTGATTTCAGTCTGAGTCTGCCTATTTTGCAGTTTCACTTTCTAAACACGTCTAATTTCCATCACAGCCTCAAAATTACCTCTGAGAATTTCCAAGGGCATTTTCTGAGGCATCTCCAACCCCAACTTCATCAATGATGGGAACACTTCAGTGTTTTGGTTTGACCTCAACCAGGTTACACAGTATAATTTTCAGGAATAAGGAGGCCCAGATTCCAGAGGTTTCAGCAAAGACTTGCTTAAATGGTTCATCAAGCTTGTGAGCCACACAGACTTACTTGTCAAACCACAGATGGGTCCTGCTGAGTCAGAGTGTCAGTCTTGTTAATACAAAGGATCAAGTGAAACTGAGGGTCTCCACTGCTTCAAGGTCCTTTACTAGGAATCTCGACCCAGCCATTCATTTTCTGTGAGTAGCAGAGAGACAGTGATAAGGATTAAGGAGGACCTTAGGTACATTTGCTACATGATGCCAATGAGGAAAGTAGAGGACATCATGGTATGGACCCTGTGATGAAGAAAAGGAGGGCTTTGAAGGCAACCACTCCTGCCTTAATACAAGGGAAGTGCTTGATTTCCATAGTATTGGGTGACTTTTCACTTCCAGCATCTAAAGTTGGTGAGGTAGTCTGTTCAACAGTGGTACCATTGCCAGTGTTGGTGACTGTACCTTCCAAATAAGTTCTGAAGGGAAGTCAGTATTTATTTCTAGGGAGTTGTTATGAGTAAAGTCACAAGAGCAGAACTGAGGCTTAGATATTCTAGTAAGAGATGAATTATCTACTGTACTTTCCTGAGAAGCTAGCAACTTGATATCCGTAGGAATTTAGTCTCCTCATTTAATCTCCACTATGTCCTGACCACCAGTTGTTCTACAGGGGTTACATTCTTCACTACATCTCAGATGTTAAGAGCTTGCTGAGGAAAAACTTTACTGAATTTGATCATAATGTTTGTGCTTTTCCCTTCTTGGTAATAAGCAAAGATCCCCACAACCAGAACAAGCACAGAACCCACATTTATATTATCTAAGGGTACAGACTTATCCCTAGAGTATTGAATCTGAAATTCAATTCAGTACAGGAAAACCACAGAAAGATGAAAAGTCTCACACCAGCTGTTGAGGAACTTGACAATTTTTGATGCTTTGAGAAGCCTGAGGGTGTTAGAGTTGTCCCAAACCAAAAGCTCTGTAGTTCTCATGCTGGAGAGACCCATATAACTTTCGTACCACATTTTCTCCCAATTCATTATTGCTAAATTTGTGGTCATCCAGATTAAGTTCTTTCTTATGTTCCTCTTTCTAGAAAATCTTTTTGAGTTCTTCAGTCCCCTATACTTTTTCTTGACACTCTCTTGAGATTTTTTTTCCTCTACATATTTTAGTTCCATTGACCTGCACAGAGTAAGGTGTTGGTATTGTCTTACCCTTAGTGTTGAAGACATGGGTGCTGGTGGACTGATGTTGAATACAGAGTTCTGGGTTGCAGGAAGGTGTGGTTCCAAGGTGTGAGCCATACTAAGGGCCTGGAGCTCACGAATCCAGCAGCAGGAGCCCTTAGCAGGGACCCAAAGGGCTAATGCCAGTCAGACAGACCATGTAGACATCCTATAGCCCTTTGGATTTAGCACCTGCTGCACACTTTCTATCATTTCTTTTCTTTTTAAATCTACTCTGCTAAGTTTGCTAGGTCGAAAATCTGTGTTTGTTTGATCATTATGTTCTCACCACATGGAAATTCAAATAGATATTTGTTAAATGACCAAATGGCCTAACGACCTTGCAACTTAGTGTCTGTGAGTTTAGAACTACCACTAGGCAGAGAAATACAGCCACTGATTGGAAGATAAAGCCTGAATGGATAAACTTCATGAAGCAAGGGACTTGAACCACGTCAGACATTCACAACTAGGGTCCCTGGAAAACTTTGCAGGGACAAAAGGTACATAAATCAATGTAATCCTCAGTTTCAGTATTTGTAAAGCCAGGACAAAAATAGGAGAATGATAGTATTCACTTCTTGGGGTTGTTAAGATTAAATAAGCTAATGCCCATACAACACTTAGAACAATGTCTGGTCAATAGTAAGAACTCAAATTTAACTTTTAATATCATAATAAGCAATTACAATAAAAAATAAGTCTGCCAGCATCCTCTATCAGAGTTTCTGCAAATGGAACGGCGATTAATAATATTTTGGTAGTTACCGACTTCAGAAGCTTTATGTAGTGATCCTTCAACACTGTCTTCTTAAAGGAAATAAACCTATAAATGTTTACAGAGCTCTTTGAAGGCATGGCACATGGCATAGCCAGCTCATTATCCTGCATATCCAGCACAGTGTATGGCACAGAGAGGTCTAAACACGTCTTGAATGAATGAATGAGTGAATGAATAAATCTTATTCATAGAGGACATTGACTATATAAATTGGTTCAAAAGTCATCTTGAATTAGTGATGATTTAGTAGTAATCAAACTGAACCTGAAATCTGCTTTAGAGACCTTTTCATGCTCAGAAGGTCCCATTATGTTATGGTTCTCATTATCAATAACCCTCCCTTCTCTGAATCCCACTCCAGATTTGGGTTTAGCAGCTGCCTGTATAGTGAAGGGAGTATTAACCAAGAGACCTTTCTTAATTAATAGTCATTCAATCTGGGCTTTGGAGGAATGTCTGATGTAACTCTCATTAGCTTCATCAGCAACGCCATGATCAATTTCAAGACTAGAGTTGATGCAGCTTATCAAGGGACTTTAACTGCCATGACGCCATGGACTGGCTTAATGCCCTTGGCCAAAGCCAAGTGTTGGGTGGGTAGTTTGGCTCTCTTAAGAGCCTGCCTGGCCCACTATGTGATATGTGTCAGGGCAGCAAGAATGCATTGCCTAAGCTAGGAATGTGTACCGTCTCTGAGGGCTAGAGGAAGAGGGGAGTGCAGGGAGGGAGCTCTGATTCTGATGGTGGAATAGGAGAACAGGTTGTTCAGAAGGACATGTAAACAATCCAGGGCTCCAGTGTTCTCTGCTGTTATATCCACAGTCAATATATCGGGTATTGGGACCAGCAGTTAGCATAATGGCTATGTCGCTGGACTCCCATGTAGTTGACCGTGGTTTGCGTCCCGGACCTGGTGGCTTAAAACTCACGCCGGGCGCGTGTGCGTGCGTGCCCAAGATCCCAAGAGGAGAATGGAGGAGAAGGGATTGCGGTGTGGCCATCCCCCCCGGGGGGTGACTTCTCGCTTTCTGTCTCTCTGTCTCTGTCTGTCTGGTGAGCACATGAGCCCTATAGAAAAAACATTTCAAAAAAACAAATATATATCTTGGGTATTGTTCTGAGGCAGAGAAGGGGTGGAGCCCAACTGGCAGCAGGTAGGAAGGCACGTTCCAGATCTAGTATGTCTAGGTGCAAACTTGGCCTTGGAAAATAATGGGTACAGTTGACGGATGTTGTGACCTCAAGGAGGCCTCTACTCTTTTATTTTTTTAAGAATTATTTATTTAATTATATATAATTAATATATTAATATTTAATTATAGGGAACCAGCAGTTAGCGTAATGGCCATGTCGCTGGACTCCCACGTAGTCAACGCAGTTCGTGTCCCGGACCCGGTGGCTTAAAACTCACGCCGGGCACGTGTGTGTGCGTGCCCAAGATCCTGAGAGGAGAATGGAGGAGAAGGGATTGCGGCGTGACCATCCCCCCTGGCGGGTGATTTCTCGCTTTCTGTCTCTATGTCTCTCTCTGTCTGTCTGGTGAGCGCACGTGCCCTATAGTAAAAACCTCTCCAAAAGAAAAAAAATTAATTATACACACACACACACACACACACACACACACACACATATATATATATATAATATATATATATATATATATATTATATATATATATATATATATATAATTTGCTATAGGGCACATGTGCTTACCAGAGGGTGACAGAGAAAGAGAAAGAGAGAGAGAGGGAAAGTGAGAAAGCAAGACACCAAGTCTGGGACTTGAAGTTCAGCTGGCCATGTGTGAGTCCAGCACCTTAACCACCATACTACCTCCTGGCCTGAGGCCTCTATTCTTAATCTTAAGAAAGAGAACTACTCATCCCAGGTATAAATTTAAAAGTCCATTTGCTCGGGACCAGCAGTTAGGGTAATGGCTATGTCGCTGGACTCCCACGTAGTCGACCGTGGTTCGAGTCCCGGACCCGGTAGCTTAAACTCACGCTGGACGCGTGTGTGTGCGTGACCAAGATCCAGAGAGGAGAATGGAGGAGAAGGGTTTGTGGCGTGGCCATCCCCCCTGGGGGGTGATTTCTCGCTTTCTGTCTCTCTGTCTCTCTTTGTCTGTCTGGCAAGTGCACGCTCCCTATAGCAAAAACCTCTCCAAAAAAAAAGTCCATTTGCTCAAAGGGACACATCTTGACCTGATGATTGGAAAGACACTAGAAGTCCTTTGTTGTCCCAAGTCAGGTGAAAAAGAATCACCACTCATCTCATTCCCGTTCCTCTGCTGGTTGTTAATTAATTTTAGCACTTGGAACATTTTTTGAGTAGATTCTCCTCGCTGCATTGGAATTTGAGTTTGAAAGGCAGAGTCCTTGAAATGTTTTGTAGAAAAGGCAATGCTGTATGCAGCCTCCTCATGACCAAGTGCCTTTCTCAGTGGAGGGAGCAAAACCACCTCACTAGAGTGACTCATCCTAGAGGTGATAAAGTTGCTGTGATATAAGCCTCTGCCATAATGGGCTTGATTGCCGGCGATAGTGGGCTGGATCATATGAAGAATATGTTGTTTTCCCTCTGTTCAGCCAGACTATCGTTACGACAGTTCTAGAATATAGTAGACTTTTCCTGCTTAAAGACTTCACTTCTCTGGTCTTGTTCATTTCTCAGATTCTTGTATGACTAGCTCTTTTTAGTTTTTCCGATTCTTGCTCTTTGTTGGCTTCTCAGAAAGGCCTTCCTTGAATGTTTTATGTCTAAAGTAGATGTTTCATCTTTATCTCTTTCAATATCCTCTATATTCTTTTTCCTTTCCTTTTCTCATCTTGTTTTTATTATTATTTTCTATTTTATTATCAAATGAGAGAGAGAGAGAGAGAGAGAGAGAGAGAGAGATATTTTTGTTTGTTTGTTTTTATTCGCCATAAGGTGGATGCACTCACCAGAGAAAGACAGACAGAAACAAAGAGAGGGAAAGTGAGAAAGCATCCTACACCCCAGGGAAAATGGTCAAGCTGTAATCCCTTCTCTTCTATTTCTTTCTCCTTTAGGGATTTGGGGCATATATGCACTCACTCCTGAAGTGTTTTTAAGCTGCTATGTCCAGGACTCATATCACACAGTTGGCCATATGGGATCCAGTTTTTTTAACTGCCAGACCACAGGCTGCCCAAGAGATATATATATATTTTTTCTTTTTTATGGAGAGGTTTTCGCTATAGGGCGCGTGCGCTCGCCAAACAGACAGAAAGAGACAGAGAGAGAGAAAGCGAGAAATCACCCCCCAGGGGGGATGACCACGCCACAATCCCTTCTCCTCCATTCTCCTCTCGGGATCTTGGGCACGCACGCACATGCGCCCGGCGTGAGTTTTAAGCCACTGGGTCCGGGACGCGAACCGCAGTCGACTACATGGGAGTCCAGCGACATAGCCATTACGCTAACTGCTGGTCCCAAGAGATATATTTTTGATAGGGCCTCATTTCACCCTTTTGTCCCAGCTTTCCAGTTATCTGGGACCACAAGCATGTACAGCTATGGTTGGCCTGCTTACATTGGGCCAGGAATCAAATAAGCTCAGGCCTTCGGTGTGGCCTCAACTACCATGCAGCAGTGCCTTTCCGCTTGCAGAATCTCAGCTGGACCTCTTTGTTGCTTCCTTTTGTATTTTACTTTATTTTATTTATTTATTTTAGTTTGCTATAGGGCATGTGCTTGCCAGAGAGAGACAGAGAGAGAGAAAGGGAAAGTGAGAAATCACCTTGCAGGGAGGATGACTATACTCCAATCTCTTTTCCTCTCTTCCCCTTGGGATTTTGAGCATGCATACACATATGCCTGGTATATTTTTCAAGATTATGGGTCTAGTACTTAAACTGCACAGTCAGCTATGTGTAATCCAGCTGTTTTAACCACCACAGCACTTGGCTGACCCTCTACACAGCTCTGATTGCATTATGCGCTGTTCACTTGTTTTTTATCTAATTTAGAGTGTCAGGTTTGTGAAGGCAGGCCTGCCTTGTTCACTGATGTTTTCAGGTCATAAGACAGACGTAGTATATTGAAAATACTTGAGTCCCTACCATGAACACTTCGATACTTCGGTAATTTCTGGGGATGTGAGTTAGATATAGTCTCTTACAGCTTGAATTCTAGGTGTGAAGATAGAAAGTTTGTTACTAGCGCTTGTGATAAGTGCTCTGAGAGAGGGAGAACAGAATTTTGCTGGAGGAATCTGAAATGGGATCATAGAAGTTGGAAGAGGCTTTCTCCTGGAAAAATCTAAGAACTGAGACCTGCAGAAAAACAAATTGGTTGGAGGAAAAGGGAAATAGTTCGAGGCAGAGAGGATAACACATGCAAAGACATGGAGTTGAAAAATGAAAACATTTCAGAGAATGTAGAAGCTGGTTAGTAGGCTACAGAAGGCAATGGTGAGTGAAGACAAGGAGACATCAGGGGCTGGAGCATAGTACATCAAAGCCAGACTAAGTTTGGATTTTACTTTGTATAAAGTGCAAAGATGCTGAAGAGCTTACGGTAGAGGAGGCACAATCAGATGTACTCTGGTTTGTGGGGAGCAAGGACTTGGAGGGACAAGACTAAAGGGATGATTGTGGTGGTCCAGGAGAGCAATGATGCTGTTCTAGACTGTGGAGAGGGCCATGGCTATAGAGAGTAGGGGAATGAGTGATTCCTCAGGATTTAATAAGGAGAGGTAAACCAGGAGAGGAAAAGCACCAAGTACATCTTCTCTTTCAGGCTATCCCTCCTGTTCTCTTCCTCTAAGGAAATTACAACTGCCCTAGAGACCTAGAACAGTGTCACCTTCCCCTTAAAGTTTCCTTTGAACCTGCTTCTGAACTCTGATAGCACCAGCAACCGGCCCATACCTTTTGTCACTTGTGAACATTGCTCCACATTGTTTCCTCCATTTTAATCTTGTCTTCACAACTAGGTTGTGTGCTCCTGAGTAGCAAAATCATTTGTCCCAGGGACCTCTTCAGGACTGAATACACGGCAGTTGCTGAGTCCTTGGGAACTGTATTAGTCAGGAGATGAGGAGACAGCAGAACAATTGAACCAATAGGATGTATATAGATAGAAAAAGGATTTATTATAAAGAACTGGCTTATGTAATTATGGAAGCTGGTGAGCCCAAAATCTGAACTGGAAGCCAACAGGCTGGAGACCCAGGAGAACTGATGGTATAGATGAAGTGTGAAGGCCAGATGCTGGCATCCCCTCTTGCTCAGAGTTACCAGTATTTTTGTTTTATGCAGGCCACTACCAAAATCACGTAGAGTAATCTGCTTTATGCAACATTTACTGATTTAAATGTTAATCTTGTTCAAAAGTACCCTACAACTCCAAGTTGACACACCAAGTGAGCCAATCACAGGAACTGAGTAGTGTTATTCAAGTAACATTCATCCTTTTAGGCTAAGTGAGAAAGTTAGGTTGCAAGGTTTTGGCTAGTTGGTCTTCACAGGCACATATATTGAAACTGAAAGAGAAAAATTTGAGAACAGAGAGGTGAAGAGACTTTCCCAAGGCCACTGGGTAAGATTGTGTCAGAGCCAGGAATGGAACCCTAATTTCTAGAATTTTATATATATATTTATATTTTATATATATATATATATATATATATTATATATATATATATTATATATATAAAATAATATATATATTTTATATATATATATATATATATATATATATATATATATATATATAATTTTTCTTCTACAATAGACAGCTTGAGTGTGTGTGAGCATGGTGTGTGTGTGTATGTGTTTCCTAACTAAGAGGCCAAGATACTTTATTGTCGCTGTAACTTGTAGTTTTTAACTTGGAGATCATAAACATAGAGGAGATGTTTTTTTCCTGTTGTATATCCTTTGTTGTGGGCTGGAATATAGGAAAAGTGTGATGGTAGGTCTCTACCAAAAATAGCCAGTTATAGGTCATTGAACTGAGGCAGCTTCAGGCCTGACAACCTGGACAATCTGGGTTTGTGTGGTCACCCTGAGTTCTGAGAGCAAGGTGGAAGTCCATCAAATAGAAGGGACAGGAAAGATTTAAGATCTACACTATAAGAGTGGGAGCTCTCTTAATGTTGAGTTCCACACAGGTCCAGAATCCAGAGCTGTGGCCCAGGATGAGTTTGGGATTTCTAGTTAAGTACAAGGCAATTAAGCAAGTCATAGGACTTAGATCAACATACTTAGAACACATGCTGGATCTGGGAGCGTCATGTTAAACTCTGGTCTAGGGTAAACGAGGTGTGGGTGATTGAGCTTAGGGTCACAGTGTCTTGAGTTTAATCTCACTATCTCTCTGTTTCTCCATTTCTCTCTTGCTGTGTGTCTATCTCTCTCAGGTTGGGAAGAGCTGGTTACCATGACATCTCTCTGTAGATATTGGAGGCTTGTTCATCAGAGTCAACAGCAGCCACATCTTACTTCTCAGGGGATCCTCATTACTCTCACACAAGCTCACTGGGCAGCAACTAGAATTCTAAGCAGGTTGCCTCTTCTTTTATAAAATTTTTGATGCAGCAAAATTCAACATGATGTATATGGGCAATGCTGTGAAGGATGCTGTAATGGATTTAATCTGCGTAATTTCAGTATTTATCAAGGCAATAGAATCAGATGCCACATGATGCCAACTACTCAGATGGAAAAGAAGTTATTTGTCTCTTCGGCCCACTGACGTTTCAGAGGGAAAAAATTCCCCAACTTTCAGAATCTATGACATGATAGTCACTGGATCCTTAGTGCTCTCTTTCCTCTAAGACTGCCATATGAGATAATTTTGTTTTGTTATCTTAAGGGACTTTGAATTTATCTTACTACAGAAAAAACTTGGACTCCCCCCACCCCCTTGGTGTCACAAAGGAGTGCTGAGCAGTCAGTGCAGTTTAATCACCTTTTCAGACCCCAGACCTATAGGCTTTTCTCTGAATAACACATTTAAGGAGTCACTGAATGAATATACACATTTGGCAAGACCCTAGGCTGTGGCGAGCATAAAAAATTTGAGATGCCATTACTTTTCACAAGTGTGGTAAATGTCTTGAGCTCTGATCTGAATAATCTCTTCTTCTGTATGTGCTGAAGCACCCATGGAAAACAAAATTAGGATCATAATGGAAAAGAGCTCAAACCTGCACTGGAAGATAAGCAGGTCAGGCCAACGGATAAATAAAAAAGAACGCTGAAGCCCTAATGGGTGGGTGGAGGGTGGGTTGGTCTTCTTTTCCACTGTTCTTTTCCATCCACAAAATTACTCAATAGTTGGATGAAAGGAATTCCGTAGATGTTATGGATTTGGAATTTTAGGGGGAAATGTGATAGGACTCCTGTTAATTTCAAATGGAGATGTGTGCAGATTATTTTGGGAGGCACTGTAACCAGTTCTCTATTGGCAAATTGGCCGAGAGGTCAGAGCGAGGGGTGGTAGCATCCCTGATGTTGGTCACTGGCATTAGCATGCATTGTGTGGTGGACTGACTGGGTATCACACACTGGAACACTGAAAAGCAGAGCTTTACCCCTGCCCATCTTTCCTTCTAAGCCATATGTTGATGCCAGTATAGGAGGTGCTGGTGGACAGCAACAAAGAATCCAGGACAGAATTTTCCATATTCAGAGATCTTTTCATGGTAGAAAGAGAAAGAGCTTAACAAAGTTCTGGAATTGTACAAATACATCTGTGAGACAGAAATCTCAAATACAAATATCTGAGCAGTGGGATGAAAGCTGGAAAAAATTAACACTCAGAGAGACCTGGGGCAGGACAGAGAACTGCAAATTTGTTTTGTACTTGCCCTGTTACCACTGGTTGACTCGGGACTCAGAGATGTGGGGTGGTGGGTGGGTGGTGGGGAAGGAAGGCAATTATTTAGAAGGAGAAGCCAGTGCTATTTAGAGCTGCAAACAAATACAGCTGCAGGTCAAGAGGAAGGGCAGTCAGTGACCCTCGTGTAGATGCTGATGAGACCATAGCTATAAGGAACTTGGAAACTGAAGAGTGGGTGTCCCTGGTGTGACAGACTCTGGAGAAGTTTCAAAGGAAGAGGGTCTGAAAGCCCAGCATGAGGTCAGTTTAGTATCTCTACGGAGTTCTTTCTGCTTTACTAAAGGATGACCCTTTAGCTGATGCTCTGGCTAGTATAGAAGGAGAAAACTACAGAAAAAGTAAGGTAGAGGAAGAGAATGTAATTTTGCTAGGTTAGAGGTTAAAGAATGAGAATTTAGAATGATCCTTAGAATTATCTTGTCTATTCTTTCAATGTCCACAGTATAATACAGGGGAGAAGGAGTAAAGAGAAGGAGTGACTTTGGCCTTCATAATTTTGTTGTAGTTTATGACATGAAGTAAAATAAGGGAGGAGGTTTAAGTTAAATTCAAGATTGTCCTCATTGTACTAGCTTAACCAACATCTCTTTTGGAGTCGGAGAAAAGGTGAAAAGCTAGAGCCTGGATAAAGGTCAAACTGGAGTAAATGTCAGAAGGTGTAATTTTGGTAGATTTATGGAAGAATTCTGATTTGAGATTTCATTTTTTCCTCCTAGTGTCCATAAGGAGTCCACAGGTGACAGGACAGTTTGGGGAAGGGAGGAGAGGGGCAGAAAAGGTTGATACTATTGAAAAAAGCAGAGTGAGCTGATCTCCACTGTGAATATCTTTTGAGGTTTTGTCTCAAGAAATATCTTCTTTGAGGTTTTTCAGCACCCTGGGCATGTGGGGTTTCCTTCACCTAGATCTTGTAGGTGCTGTGGGAATAATGTCTTTAGAGCAATCTGACAGCACATGTTCCATTTAGGAGACCTTGCTTCTGCCTCAGCTGAATCTGAATCCTCACTCTCTCTCTCTCTCTCTATTTTTTTTTTTTTGAGAGGTTTTTGCTATAAGGCACATGTTCACCAGAAAGACAGAGAGAGACAGAGAGATAGAAAATGAGAAATCACCCCCCGGGGGGATGGCCATGCCAACAATCCCTTCTCTTCCATTCTCCTCTCGGGATCTTGGGCACGCATGCACACGCGGCCGCCATGAGTTTAAGCCATTGGGTTCTGGACTCAAACCGTGGTTGACTACATGGGAGTCTCGCGACATAGCCATTACGCTAACTGCTGGTCCCTGAATCCTCACTCTAGTACCTGCATCAGTGGTGAGATGGCTGCTGAGGATCACTGAGGATGCAGCTACAAGCAAAGATTTTAAGAGTAACTCCTACCTTCATGAGATCTTGACTCAGAAATACATGGATGGGGCCTGAAGTCATTATTTTAAAAAACGTTTTCCTGGGGATCAGCATGGTGAAATGGTTATGTTGCTGGATCCCCACGTAGTCAACCATAGTTGGAGTCCCAGGCCCGGCAGCTTAGCACTCACGCTGGGCATGTGTGCTTGCGTGCTCAAAATCCCAAGAGGAGAATTGAGGAGAAGGGATTGCGGCATGGCCATCCCCCCCTGGGGGCTGATTTCTTGCTTTCTGTCTCTCTGGTGAGCACATGTGCCCCATAGCAAAAATCTCTCTTAAAAAAAGGGGAGCTTCCCTGGTAAATTTGATGTGCAATTGGAGTAAAAACCCCTTGGGCAGAGTCCGTTGTTCAGAGTCCAGATCCTTACCTTCTATAAATTTTTGATGTAAAACAGATAGCATCAACCTAACCTCTGCAGTACTTCCAGACCATTATAAATAATAGCAGTAAATGTTGGACGAATATGTAAGATTTATATATACATGAAGTAGAACTCAAAGAAAGATGTATTTGTGTTATTGAATGTCACAATCATGCTAGACAATGGAAAATATGTAGGTGCTTAATAGAAACAAGCCTTTTCTTTTAGTCTTTCTCTACCATCTTGGTGTTTGATTTTAAAAGCAGAGTCTTTCAAAGCAGTTTTTATGGCACAGAGGTGTAAGTCCTATGTAGTATGTAACGGCTTTTTGGAGGAAGTAGAAGTTCAGAATCCTGTGTAAATGGGATTTTGCATGTGTGTGTGTGTGTGTGTGTGTGTGTGTGTGTGTGTGTATGCATATCTATGTGACATATGATGAGCTTCTAGAAGTTTAACTAAAATGCCCTTACACTTTGCATGTAATTAATAAATACAAGTCAAATGGGTAGGGCTGCCATTAACATGCAAATAAAACTTTCAAGATGTAGCAATGGAATAAAATTGGCACCAGGGCAATAACAGTGAGGAGATCAATAAAAGAATCATTGGAAAAAATGAGGGGTAGTCAAAGAGTTTATGGAAAACGCATATCATGAAGGAACCATGCATAGATTTAAAAAAAGCCTTATGCCAAAATAAACTCATACTTTAATTCCTTTTTTTCTCAACCATTCTGAAGAAAAAGTGTGGCAGGGGGCAGTCTCCTAAATTGTGTCCTTCACCTGGGAAGGGGGATGGATTTGTTCATTCAAAAAGTCAAGGAGTGAACAGCTGTGAGTCACCTCTATAACTCCTGTAGATTACTACAGACAAAGTTGATTTTGTCAGATTCTTAAACAGGTTAACAAGTTGACAGAGCAGCTTCTCCAAAGATGAAGCCAGTCTTTGCTGCATGCAGTTGTTTGCTTGATAAATGGAACAAACCCCTGGAGGGTGTTGAAAGAGAGGGGTGTAGCTAATTCTTTGTGCTGACAAGTCATTTAGAAGAGCTAAGAAAACAAGAGTATAAACTTTAAACTTTTTTTTAGGTTTCTTTTACTCAGGCAAAAAGGACTCAAGACTGTAGGAATTAACTAAGTCTGATAAATAGATACTGTACATAGATTTTGATGAGGCAAAATTTGATGAGGCAAAATCTTGCTTGCAAGTCCTTTTTCCTTATTGGTAGGCTACATAGTCTTCATTTTCTTTCCCAACCCACACTGTGCTCACTGTCTCCAATTTGCTTGCTTGCTTTCTTCTTTCTTTCTTTCTTTCTTTCTTTCTTTCTTTCTTTCTTTCTTTCTTTCTTTCTTTCTTTCTTTTTTCTCTCTTTCTTTCTTTCTTTCTTTCTTTCTTTCTTTCTTTCTTTCTTTCTTTCTTTCTTTCTTTCTCTCTCTCTCTTCTTCTTTTCCCTCTCTCTCTCTCTCTCTCTCTCTCAAAGATTTTTGCCATAGGGTGTGTTCACTGGCCAGAGGGAGACAGAGAGGAAAGTGAGAAATCACCTCCTAAGGGATATCCATGTCATAATCTCTTATCATCCATTCTACTCTTGGGATTTTGGGCACACACGCACATGTGCCTGGAATGCTTTTCAAGCTGCCATGTCCAGGACTTGAACAACAGGCATCCAGTTCCTTAATTACCATGCTACTTGTTGGCTCCTCCAATTCTTTTTCTGCCTGTGAAGACTCAATTTTACTTTCTTGTCTAATTTATTTGTCCTTCAACTTAGGGAACTGTATGTATTTATTTTCCTCATCCCCCTACTATTTCATGCTGGAAAATCTTATCTTTCTGAAGAAACACTGCTTTATATTATGCTACTCTTTCCTTTTTATCCCCCTTCTCTTCCTTCTTTTCTTCCTTCCTTTCTTTTTTCCTTCTTTCTTTTCTTTTTTCCTTCCTCGCAAGATCTGCCTAGCTGCGTCAATCTCAAACTTCATTCATTATTTTGTTCACTATATCAAACTATCAAACTATCTTTATCAAGCACTTACTGTGCCAGTCACCAGGCTAAAATGTAGAAACACAGAGACATAGATATGCTCTCAGACTTCAGGTTGTTTGCAGTATAGTGGGGAAGATTTCAGATTCTAGGTAATCAAAATGTATATACGTGACCTGTTGAATGTGAATGAATCACCAATGTTGAAATTTACAACTTTAGCAAAAGATAAGCTAGAAAAATGTTTGAAAGATACTAAGATCAGCAAGAGAGAAATGTCAAGTTACCTATAGAGGATATTCTCTTAGGCTAACAGTGGACCTCTCATTGGAAACAATGTGAGCAAGGAAAGAATGGGAAAATATACCCAAAGTGTTAAGGAAAAAAACAATTTCAACCAAGAATACTATACCCAACAAGATTATCCTTCATATGGAAAGAGAAGAACATTCTCAGATAAACAAAATCTGAAAGAATTTATCAATACCAGACCAGTTCTCCAAGAACTTCTGAAGGGAGTGCTATATTAGGAAAACTGAAGTCAGATGCACAGAAATAAGAGTTCAAAAACAACTAATAAAATGGCAGGGACAAGTCCAGAGTTGAACATTATCCTCCAGAATTTAAACGGAAAGCTCAGATCACAACAGAAGATAGATTAAGCTCATGAGTCTGAAACAGACTTTTATGACTTTTGACTAAACCATTACTGAACTCCTATTCTTTGTTTTCCAGAGTTAAGGATTTTTGTCTCCTTTTGGGTTGTCAATAGGTCCATATACCCACAATTTGAACAAAATCCTAGCCTGTTTCCTGGCTTTAAGACTTAAGCAAAGTTCTCTTAACATTTTTAAATTTTGATTTATTAAAGCTAAAACTGCCTTTCTTGAAATAAAAAAAAATATTTAAAAAATACCTATTTAATGACCACAGTAAGCTATATAGCCTCAAGTAGGTGCTACTTTATAGTATATTCATTCTACTCACAGAATTTCATGCCTAAAGTCAACATATGTTCACAGATATGTATACTTCAGTTCTATGGGCTCTGGTTCAGGCAGTTAGGGTGCTACTGCTGGAGACCACATGAGGAGGTTCTAGGTTTGAGTCCAGGGTCTACCTGAACACATCAGGCATACCCACGGGCCCTCCCATGGTAGTGGCAGACCACCGGGCTACAGGGAGGACATAAAACCCTGTTGGAAGTGACTCTCTCTTTCATGAAGGAACTTAAAAACAACAACAGCAAAACCCCCCAAAACCCTCCAAAATAACCATAATGATAAAACCAATTAAGCATAGCCTAGGGGATTTGCGTGTCCCTTTTGAACTCTCTAAAGCATTCCTATAAGGCACTCAGCACTCAAAAGACTGACTTCCAAAGAGCCTGGAAGAGGTTTTCTGCACTTTTGGGTGACTCAGATGTGGGAAACTCAGAGTGAAGGCAAGTGAAGCAGAACTGACCACTCAATTCTAACCATGTGTGAGTCTCACTATGGTGAAAAGTCTCTGTGACTCTCCTTGGGCTTGACATACCCTTCCATATCAAGAGAACTTTCCTCAGCATGTTGAGCTCCTCTGACTTTTGAAAGTAATATTCTCTCTCATGGCTTAGAAAAAGGCTGGAGTATTAGAAAATCAAAAGAAACAGGAAAAATAAAAAAAAAAATACTGGTTTAACAATTCCTCAATTATAAGAATGGACATGATTAAGAGTAGGGGTTGAACATGTGGAAAGGGGAGCTTTCCCATGGCATAAGTTCTTGCTTAATAGAGATGTTCAGATGAACCTTAGTGTGAGTGAAAGTAGATAGCTTTGGAGTAAATTGTTTAATTTGATCTGGGAATGGAATGTACCTTGTACACCTCCTTTTTCAAGAAACTGACATATTTACCACTTGTAATTAATTTACTTAAGAAGAGGACAGAATGTATCTTGGCATTTCCAGAAAGTCAAGCATGGCAAATTTTCCATTCACCCCCATAATCACACACACACACACACACACACACACACACACACACACACACGTACCCTATCATCATTGAAAATGTGTTCCATACGTGCAGGGAATCTTGCATTAAGCTCTAAGAATTTAGATTCCCGTATAGTCACTTAGCTGTTATCATACACAAAAAAACTGGCTGTGGGATGAAATTAGGTGGTTGAATCTTTTCTTTAAAAAATGGCACTATTTCAAACACAATGCTTACATTTTGTGTACAGTGAGTCCTGTCCCTCCCAGATAAAAATGCCTATTTTGTGAAACTGACTTTTTAAAATTTTTACATTTAATACTGTACTTCTTTATAGCACACAAAATGAACTTGTGGACCTAATTTTTTAGACCCCTTTTATCGTAGAGAAAGTGGAATCTCTGTGCTCATTACCAACAGTGGGTTCGAGGTTTTGAGACATCAGAAACACATTAGACACAGCTGCGACCACTAAAAGGGATTTGGGGAACTTATCTCTCAAAATGTGGCAAAATAAATGCTTTTTAGAAGATTGGGGCTATAAATAATAGTGCAGGTTATGGGCAATATAGTCTGGGAATTGTGTATGTCTTTCCAGTATACAAATTGATTTTGTGTCAAGGATTTTGGTGGACTATTCTCTATCTACTAAGGAATCCTCCCTCCTTCCTCTAAAGAAGAAGTTGGGCTTACATAATAAGCAGAAGATTCAAATTATAAACAAGGAAAAATACTCTGACTCCATCCTGAAGAAAGGAATAAATGCACTAGATGATTCTGCTAGAAATCTAGTCTCAGTTTTGTTGTCTTCAGACCTGTTTTTTGCAGGTTAAATTCTACTAGATCATAAAGTCATCTGAAATTTTGTTGCATTGATATGTTCAATAATTTTTCCAGTACCTTGTACTTGAAAATCCATTCTACAAACATTTGTGTGCCTACATTTTGCCAGGCAATAGGGACAGATAAGACCTCAGGTTTCCTTAGTGAGTCAAATTAATGAACTGCCAATAGAGGGCCCTGAAAACTCAAAGTATGGAATCCTCCTGCCCTGTGTTTTATAGCATATGGCAAAGGGCTTGATACAGAGAAAAAACAAGGATGTTTTCAAGGATAAAAGGGTATCGAGAGAGTGTTTCTTCTGAAATGTAGGATTAAGTTGATCATCCATAACATTACCATCATGGTCACTAGCCCTGTGTTTCATTTATTAATTTAGCTTCAACTCCAGATTTTCAAAATGGTGACACACTTTCTAAAAGAAAAAAATTCAGGAGGCCTCATAATTCCTAGGAATTTCAATGAATCAAGCCATTTTGCTCCTTTTCAGAAGAGTGATGGAAGTTATAAAGTCACTAGGACATTATAGTCTGTACTGAGGTTCTTTAAGATATGTATTCCCTTCACTATGAAACCATTAAATTGAGCTAGGGAAAACCCAAAGGAACAAAACATTATGAACTTTTCCTCAGCCTCAGCTGGGAACTCTTCTTGGATTTTGTTGTTGTAAAGTATGATGTCCAGTTTGTGCATTTGAGAGAGAGAGAGAGAGGGGGAGAGAAAGAGAGAGAAAGAGAGAGAATATTAATGTTATGTTTTGTTTTTCAAAGATAACTTTTTTAAAATTATAAATCCTAAAAGAATAGGATTGGGATAAAATTTGACTGGAATCATGAAAGACCCTGTATTGCCAAAGCAATTCTGCACAAGAAGAGTGGAGTGGGTGGCATCTCACTCCCTGACCCAAAAATATACTAAAAGCTGTGGTAATCAAAACAGCATGGTACTGGCATGAAAACAGACAGGTGGACCAATGGAACAGAATAGAGTCCCCAGAAATAAATCCCCAAACATACAGTCAAGTAATTTTTAACAAGGGGTACCAGTCAATCCAGTGGGAAAAGGAAAACCTCTTCACCAAATGGTGCTGAAAAAACTGGATTTCCACCAGCAGAAAGGTGAGTCTGAACCCCTACCTCTCACCTTTGACAAAAATCAAGTCAAGGTGGATCAAAGATCTAAATCTAAGACCTCAAACTATAAAACTGCTGCTGGAAAACATCGGGGAATCTTTGGGGAGACATTGGGGTAGGGAAAGACTTCTTAAATAAGACCCCCAAAGCTGAATTGATAATTCCCAAATTAAACAAGTGGGATTACATCAGACTAAGAAGTTTCTGCATGGCGAAAGGCACAGTAATTAGTGTGAATTGACAACCCTCGGAATGGGAAAATATTTTTGTAAACTATTCATCAGATAAGAGACTGAAAACCAGAATACACAATGAACTCAAGCAGCTGTCCTGAAAAAAAGGTGATCAAACGTGTATATATATATATATATTTTTTTTTTTTTTTTTTTTGCGGTGGGGGTGAGCAAAGATGTTTTAATCTGAGAGCTCTTTTATTTTTATTTTTATTTTTTTTCCATCCAGGGTACACTGTATATTGTCTCAATCAAGCACATCAACAAACATGTTATTGTCAGCAAATAATTTTTCATTTCTTGTTTTCTGTATGTTTTGCTTTTTTCCCCCCATCCTTGATTCCCTATCTCTTACCCTCTGCCATCACTCACTCTCCTCCCACACTGTCTCTGGTATCTATGTTTGCTTTCTATACTGTTTCCCCCCCACATTTTATTGAATTACTAAAGACCCTAATTAATCTAAATATTTTCATAGCAAACACAGCTGATATATACATTTCCATGGACACAAGTCTAACTTTAGGCATCCTATAAAGTAGCACCTAGCTGGGGCTATATATCTTACTGCAGTCATTGAATAAATTTTTTTTTCTGAAACTTTTTTTGTACCTTAATTTATATTCTTTCCCTAAGCATCATCACAGCATACAAAATGTGATTTCCCATCCAGAATATACTGCATAGTGACTTAATCATGCATATTATTATCAAAAATTTTCCATTTCTAGTTCCTAGAATTATTTTTACCCCTCTTTCTGACCCTCTGTCCTTTCCCACCCTCTTCTCACACTATCTCTGGTGTCTACAATTGTCTTCCATTCCTTTCTCACCCACATTGTATTGATCACACAATTTCTTACATAATCTAACTACTTTCAATGGTGAGTTCACTCGTTACTATTAAGAAAACCAGTTTTAACTTAAATCAAAGAAATGCCAAGGAACTTTGCTTAAAGCCAGGAAACAGGTTAGGATTCTGTTCAAATGGTAGGTGCATGAACCTATCAGTCTCATGTACTTTTATCTTCTGTTCTGGTTCAATTTTCCTGATTAAATTCTGGGATATAATATTCAACCCCAGACTTGTCCCTACGATTAAGTTGGCCACTTTCTTAGTTTTTGAACTCTTATTTCCGTGTGTCTGTATTTAATTTTCCTGACATAGCACACCCTTGAGAACTTCTTGGAGATCTGGTCTGGTGCTGGTAAATTCTTTCAGGTTTTGTTTATCTGAGAATGTTCTTGTCTTTTCTTCCCACCAGAAAGATAATCTTGCTGGGTACAGTATTCTTGGCTGTTGCTTCTCTCTTACCACTTTGAATATATTTTCCCATTCTTTCCTCGCTCACATTGTTTCTGATGAGAGATCTGCTGTTAGCCTGAAGGGATGTCCTTTGTAGGTAACTTGATGTTTTTCTCTTGCCAATCTTAGTATCTTGTCTTTGTCTGTGGTTTTGGTCAACCTGGCTATAATGTGTCTTGGAGAAGATCTTCTTGGGTTGATTCTATTTGGGGTCCTTTGTATTTCTTGGGACTGGATCTTTGAATGCCTCTCTAGGTTTGGAAAGTTTTCTTGCAGGATTTCATGGAATAGATTATCAATACCCTTATGGGTCTCTTCACCTTCTGGAATGCCAATTATCTGGATGTTTGGACGTTTGATGGTATCTAGTACTATTCGAATATTATTCTCAAATTTTTGGGCCATTTTCTCAGTCTTCATGGTGGATTTTTCTAGGCCAGCCATTTTTTCTTCTACATCTGAGATTCTATTTTCTGAATGATCTAGTCTGCTTTTAATACTTTCAAGGGAGATTTTGACTTCCTGTATTATAGACTTCATCTCTAACAGTTCTGTTTGAGTCTTTTGTAAAGTGTGTAATTCCCCTTTTAGATCTTGCAAGAATTTCCTCATCTCCTGGAACTCGTCAACTTCTTTCTCCTTTCTCTTTAGCAGGTCATTGTCTCTCTTCTCTTCCATCTCTGTTAGCTTCAACATTATGAATGCTCTAAATTCCTTATCATACATTTCCATGATTTTCACCGAACTGTTTGTGGATGAAGAAGAATTACTCTTTTCCCTTGGAGGAGAGATATTTTCTTGCTTTTCCATATTTCTTGTGATCCAGTGGTGATTTCTTGTCATCTGATGGATGGTGTGTTTCTTTCAAATTCTTGAAGTTCAGTCTGAATGTTCAGGAGCAAGCAGATAGAGGTGATCTAGAATCTCTTTGCCGTTCTGTTGTGATCGCTGGTGCAGCAGATTCAATAGATATTGAGGAATATTTTAACCCTAATAGTATTTGGATGTTTAGCTACAGTGCCCTTAGATCCGTCTAAAAACACATTAAATGGATATTGGAGAGTGGAGAGACAAGAAAAGGGAAAATGAAAAAGAGAGAGAGAAACAACAATGAAAAGAGAAAAAATAGACAAAAAAATTGTATGTGAATACCAGATATAGTATGTGTGAAAGAGTAGAGTCTGACTAAGGACATTTAAAAGAAAAATAAAGAGGCAAAGCATTAATGGGACAAAGAAATGTGGTATTATCTGTTAAAGATACTTTTATAGTTTTATAAACTGGACTAGGTAGAAATATTCACATGTTGAAATACTCAATTTGTAAGCTAAATAATGTGATTGAATGTAAAAGAGAAAATGAAATAAAAAATGTTAAAAAACTAAAAAAAAGAATAGGATTGGGACCAGTAGTTAGCGTAATGGCTATGTCACTGGACTCCCATGTAGTGGACCGTGGTTCGCGACCCAGACCTGGTGGCTTAAAACTCACACCGGGCGCGTGTGCATGTGTGCCCAAGATCCCGAGAGGAGAATGGAGAAGGGATTGTGGCATGGCCATCCCCCCGGGGTGTGATTTCTCGCTTTCTATCTCTCTGTCTCTCTCTGCCTGGCGAGCGCATGCGCCCTATAGCAAAAACCTCTCAAAAAAAAAAAAAAAAAAAAAAAAAAAAAAGAATAGGATTGAGATTATCTCCCAAATATTCTACATTTCCTTAACTGAGAGCCGGCCATTCCAAAATCTGCATGAGGACTTTTGAATTATAAGAAGAAATATGCCTGTACTGCTCACTTCTTGGATGTAGAAGGCAGTCCTTTTCTCAACTCTTCTCAACTTCTTTCCAGAACACAAGTCTCCAGCTCCCTAACCCAGATGAGGAGATAATGATGGGAAATAGCGCTGGGAGCTGGGTGGGATAGGAGTGAGCAGGAGCCCCACAATGTCTTCAGAGGTGTCCTGACCTCCCTCAGTCCTGCTGGGTCTCTGCTCTTCAGCATAAGAGAGGTTACTGCTAGGCATATCTGTGGGTTCCCATCCTCCTCCGTGCTCACAGCCCCAAGCCTGAGAGTCCTGTGGGAATCCTGCCCCAGGCCCTATTCTGAGGGGCATACCTGGATATGAAGAAAACTGGGTGAAGCTTTGTGGGCAAAGCATTTTTTTAGTGACCCCAGTGGGCTCCCTTGGTAAGACTTAGTGAACCAGATAATACCATTCAGTACTCAAGAAAATTTAGGGGCCCTGATTATAGGATCTAGTAGTTACTGGCCAGTGATGGACAATTTGTAAACTAAGGCCCACAGGATGGAACTGCTTTACCAGGTCACTCTGATTCCTAGTGGTTGGAGTAAGAGTACCTGTATCTAAGCTCAGAGCTTCTCCTTCTGTCCTTCTTGAGATTTTTGGGGGTGGTGGTGGTGGTGTGCGCGTGTGTGCATGGAGTCTTTCTGGCTCTTAATCTCCATCTTGACCCACTTTGCTCTTCTAAGGAATATCCTTGAACTCATTCTCTTTCAATGCTTCAGGCATTTACTTACCTACCCTGAAACTCAGAAAAGAAAAAAAGAAGTCTATATGACCCATGGAATATTTCTTTGCAGACAAAACAAGTCCCAACTGCTCCCTGTTTGGTTCCTTCAATGATCTTGAAGTCAGTTTTCTTTGGCCTGTCATCTGTAAGATTTTCACAGCTTCAGAGGTGTCCTGACCTTCTTCAGTCCTGCTGGGTCTCCATGCCTCAGTCAGATTTTGAAATTTGCTACTGTTCCTTAAAATCATTTTTCTAGGAGTTTGCCATATCAGTTTGCCTTATCTTGCACTCAATTAGTTTCTGACTCTGACTTTTTATTTTCTTTCATATTAGAGCTTGACTTTGCCAACAGACCTGTTGGTTTATTCTATTACCAATTTGACATAAATTGGTTTTGAGTCTTCAGCAGGGCCTGGCCCTAGGAAAAATTGTGGAATTGTTAAAATGTGTTTCTGGAACCTAGCCACCTCCCTTTACAGCTACCTTGTCCCTCATGCTGTTTCTTCTCTGAGTTTGCCCTCTGCTAGCTGTTACTCATGGAAAATATTTGACAAATTAGTGATATATCTGATTAACCAATTATATTTGTATAGTAATAACATTTCCAAGACAAATTTTGGCATCTTCCCATTCCATGCTTCTTTAGTTTCTGCCAGATATTAGTGGTCTCTAAATTTGGATAATCGTAGAATATCTGAAGACTTTTGTTCCAAATATAAACATCCAGGCCTTATCTCAGAACAATAGAACAGAATCCTGAACTGGGGTCAAGAAATTGGTGTTTATAAATACAATCTTTGAGCAATTCCTATAGTTAACCACTGATTGCTAATTGGAAGGTCCCTTACAATTCTGACATTCTGTGACCCTATTATTTTATCATCATCACAGCCCTGGGAGGAATTATCATCATCATAATAACAGGTAACATATTAAGCACTCACTAGATGTTAAGTTCAGAGTTAAGCATTTTATAGAATCTTTCAGGGACAAGATCATTCTTAGTCTCTCTATAATAATGAGTAAATTATGGTTTATATTGATCAAGACCACTTATTAGAAAACTGTTGAATATTTTAAAAAAGAATAAAAGAAAGAAGAAAAAAAATGGACTAGAATATCTTAAAATTCTTGTAACTACCAAGGAGAAAACATTCTCCAAATTCTCCACTCTGGGTTCCAAGGTTCTTTATAGGGGATGAGTTCAGTGAAGATAGACTCAAATGATTAGATCTGAAACACAACTGTGAAATACTTAAAGAGAGGGAATGTGTCCTATTATGTCCTCTCTACTCTTCCAACATACTCTAGGCATTATGCCTGGCAAAGAGAAGGCTCTCAGCAAATGTTGGTTGGATTAGAATGATTTGAACTCAGATCTTCTGACTTCTTGCCAAGGCATTTCTGTTAGACTCAATAAACTCTAGGACCCAAAAGTATAAATTGAGACCAGAGCTTAATTTATTATATAATGCCTAGATAAGTGGAATTTTGAAGATCAAAATTATACAAATAACAAAGGTAATGGCTTCTAATGATGAAATTTTAGTAATCTGAAGAGCTAGACAAGTTTTGGAAAGGTGTAGACTGTATACCCACATATATGTCACTTGATTTTCAAAAAAGCAGTAATGGGGTTCAACAGGGAAATTCATTTAAGTGAGTGGTGCTAAAGCAACTAGGTATCTATAAGGAAAATAAGAAAGAAACTCTTGGGGCCTACCTCATACTATACATACAAATTAAGTAGAAATCCATTATAAGCTTAAATGTGAAAATTTGAACAACAAAATTAGTAGAAAACAGGAGACTATCTTGTAACCTCAGGGTAGAAAAAGATTTTTCAGGTGGTACACTAAATTATTAACTACAAAAAGAAAATTTGTCAAGTTGGATTTTATTAAAACTAAAGCCAAATAAATTTCTATTTACATGAAATAAAATTAAGAAAGTGAAAGACAAGCTATAATATAGGATAAAATATTAGCCAAAAGACTACTATTGAGAATTCCAAAGAATTCTTACAGCTCAATTATATCAAGACAAACAATCCAATTTTTAAAAATGTACAATATTGAACAGGAAATTTACAAAAGTATCAAAACAGCCAATAAGATGCTTGACATTGTTTGTTATCAGGTGTCTTAGTCTATTTACCTATTGCTATATGAATACCATACTGGATAATTTACAAATAATAAAGGTTTATTTAGCTCATGATTATGGAAGTTCAAGGTTGAGAGGTCACATCTGGTGAGGAGCTTCTTGCTGTCGTGACTCTCTACGACGTTTGGAGTGGGTCCAGCGCATCATAGGTCAAGAAGGCAAGAGTGTGGATCATTTCTAGTCTTTATCTTCTTATAATGCCACCAGTATTCCATAATGAGGGCCCCACTCTGACAACCTTATTTAATTGCAGTTACCTCCCAAAAGCTCTACCTATTAACATCATAGTTGGGCTAAGTTTACACCTTCTTAATACTATTGCAATTGAAACCAAATTTTAACATGGGATACACATTCAAACTTAGCATCAGGGAAATGTAAATTAAACTAATAGAGATATTATTACACACCCATTAGCATGGCCAAAATTGAAATGATTGACAATATGAAGTTTGGTAAGGGTGTGGAGTACTTGGAACTCTCATATGCTATTTGTAGAGTATAACATATGGTAGCCAGTTTGGAAAAATTTGACATTTTCTGCTAAATATCAATGTATACCTACTCTATGACCCAATAATTTCACTCCTAGGCATATATCAGGAAAAAAACAAAATATATGTTTAAGAAAGATTAACCCAAGGCCAACTGGTGGCATGTTGGTTAAGGTGCTCGATCCCGCATAACTGACTGCACAGTTAAAGTTCTGGACCTAGTGGCTTGAAAAACACACCAGGCACAAGGACTTATGTGTCAAAAATCCCTAAGGAAGAATGGAGAAGACTGGACTGTGGTGTGGCCATCCCTCAAGGGGGAGGAGATTCTCACCTTCTCTCTCTCTCTGGTGAATGCACTTCACCTATAGCAAATTTAAAAAAAGAAAGATTTACCCAGAAAAGTTTATTAGTAAAATTTGAGGTGAAAACACCTCAAATATCTATCAGTAGAAAATTAGATAACCAAGTGAGAGTATTTAATAACATAGAAATGTATTTAGCAATAAAAAAAACACTGATACAAACAACACAGAAATAGTATATTGAGTGAAAGACACGTGCCACAAAGAGTTTATATTAGCTGATTCTTCTATATGTACTTTGAGAGAAGGCGAAATTAATCTATGGCTATACACATTAGAAATGTGATTAGCTCAGAAGAGGAGGGAGTGGAAAGGGGCATATGTGAATTGTTTAAGCTCTACTGACTGGGAAGGGGCACATACGTGTTCTTCCAGTTATTATATCATAAGCTACTTCAGAAACCTAGTTGCTAAAATAACAACAAGTTCATTCTATCCCTCAGTTTTGAGTGTTGGGAATTCAGATAGGGCTTGACTGAGTGATTCTTTTCTTCCCATGTTCCACTGATAGGTAGCCTGGTCTTGAGGGTCCGAGATGGCTTTCCTTACAAGTTCTTAAATCTTGGCAAGGCTGGTTAGGGTGAGCTCTTTTGGAACTGTGGACTGAGGCCTCCATGTGGCCTCTCTAACATGGTAATCTCAGGTGGACTGCCTGATGCTCAGGGGCATCAGGAGTGAGCGATCCAGAGAATAAGGCAGAAATTATATGACTTTTACTAGTCTAGCCTTGGCAGTCACACAATGTCAATCTTGCTATATTCTATTAGTTAAGGCAGTTACAATCCTGTTCAGATTCAGAGAGAGGGGACATAGACCATACCTCTCCATGCAAGATATTTCGGAGATGTCATAGCCATATTTCAGAATTACCTTAGGAACTTTCTAGGTCTGATGGAAATATTCTATATTTCGATTTGGGTGGTGGTTACATGAGTATACACCAAAGTATTTAGAGGCATAGTTAGGATTTGTGCACTTTATGTAACTTATACTCAATTAAAAATATCTGCAGAGTGCATAACATACATTACTGTCATTATTTTCACAAAAACCTCATGCATCAGCAAGTATTATCTCATTTTATAAATATTTAACTTTACTTAGTAACTTGGTTAATATCAGACAGAACCAGGGTTCAAATCAAAGTTTATCTGACCTCCAAATACCATCTTCCCACTTTCACCTTGTGAAAGTGACAAAACAGTTCATTTATTCACCCATTTTTCCATTTATTCATCAATTATTATCTACTAAGCACCCAGTGTATGTTGGGTACTGGGTTAAGAATTGGGCATAAAGAGAAGAATAATATCTTTGCCTTCAAAGAGCTGATGGCTTATAGAGTAAGATAGATCTACTTATAAATACATATACTACAATATGATTAATATTATACTAATATTATACTATTAATATTAGACATATTTCCTGAGATTTCACCTCAGGATCCTGTAAGATGAGGGATATCCATGGGCACAAATGGGAACACAATATTTGAAATCAGAACATATTCCAGAAAACATATGGTCACAGTAGCCTAGACCCTTTATAAAGCTCTGATGGGGCACAGAATGAAGGCAGAAGTCCTGCTGGGAGAGGATGGAATCATTGCTCAGGGTCTCCTGAGACTGGAACTATGCTGAGAGCTTTACCTTCATTTCTCTCCTAATCTTGACAACACCCCCCATTAGCATTACTTACCTAATTTTGCATTTGAGGAAATGAAGCTAGGAAAGATTGAGGAATTTTCCCAGGCTATATTGCCAGTGGATAGAAGTGTCTTAATCTGATCCTAGATTTGGCTGTTCATATCGGGGCGGGGGGGAGGGCTTGAAGGGTATTTGATTTCTCCCCTCCTTTTTTTTTGACTCTTGGTGACCCTTGGGGGCTGCTTGTGCTCTTTCTTCTATGTATGCTTCCAACACTCAACTTCTTCCACTGGTGAAGGTGTCTTGGACTGACATGGGGGCAATTGTACTGGCTCTCCAGTTTTTAAATGCCTTCTCAACTCTGAGTTCAATGACAGTTATATGGGTAATGGTTCAGGGATGTAGGGGAGCAGGGGTGATCAGGCTCGGCACCTGCCACAGGACATGTGTTGTTGTCTGAGCTCATGAAGACGTGGAGACAGAGATGGAATAGCAAGTGGAGTTTATTAGGAGAAGGAAAAAAGAACAGAGTCCCAAGCAGGGAGGGGTTCTGGAAAATGGGTTCACTTAGAGGAACCAAGATGGGTGGAGGTTATCTTTGTGAGGAAGGGCTTTGTCTCAGGTGGGGCCTGAACATGTATTCTCCCCACCATGATGAAGGTCATCACATCATTCTTTTCCTAATTTTGGAGTGTGTATGAAGGTCAGGAGATTCTCTTTGTCTAGAAGCTTTGGACCATAAAAACCAACATCTTACCTTCTTCCTGGGAAGTGGTTGGGGCCTGGAAAAAAGCCTTTGTTTTAGGTCATGCTGCCTAGGTTAATCATTGAGTTACTGTTGTAAGTTGTTTCTTCTGAGCAAGCAGCTGAACTGTTGTGTCTCCATCTTAAAACTTAGACATTTTGCATTTCCATTTGGGGTCTATACACTAAGTATATCTTTAGGGTCTCTGTCTCTTATCTCAGTAGCTGAATATTGGCAATGAGAATGTATACACCATGGAAATCAGCAAATGCTACAAATCAGATTTTATTATTTTTTTCAAAGGAGGGTGGTGAAAGATACCAGCTTTTACAACATATCTCTGCTTTATTTCTCTAGAACTAGGTCTACATTTAGTTATATTTGGAAACTTTTGACTTTGCTTTTCAGAAATTTTCTTTATTCAGGTAAATTCTTGCATATAAAAGTAATTTGTTTAGAGACCTTCCTGGGCTGCCAGCAGGCAACAGCGTCCCCTGCAAGCCTCTGGCCAGCAAGGGATACTGAGGGAGGGTCACCTCTGACCCCCACCCCACTTCCAGACCCCCAGGCCCCAGACTCCACCTTCTAGACCTTCCTGGACTGCCAGCAGGCAACAGTGTCCCCTGCAAGCCTCTGGCCAGCAAGGGATACTGAGGGAGGGTCACCTCTGACCCCCACCCCACTTCCAGACCCCCAGGCCCCAGACTCCACCTTCTAGACCTTCCTGGACTGCCAGCAGGCAACAGCGTCCCCTGCAAGCCTCTGGCCAGCAAGGGATACTGAGGGAGGGTCACCTCTGACCCCCACCCCACTTCCAGACCCCCAGGCCCCAGACTCCACCTTCTAGACCTTCCTGGACTGCCAGCAGGCAACAGCGTCCCCTGCAAGCCTCTGGCCAGCAAGGGATACTGAGGGAGGGTCACCTCTGACCCCCACCCCACTTCCAGACCCCCAGGCCCCAGACTCCACCTTCTAGACCTTCCTGGACTGCCAGCAGGCAACAGCGTCCCCTGCAAGCCTCTGGCCAGCAAGGGATACTGAGGGAGGGTCACCTCTGACCCCCACCCCACTTCCAGACCCCCAGGCCCCAGACTCCACCTTCTAGACCTTCCTGGACTGCCAGCAGGCAACAGCGTCCCCTGCAAGCCTCTGGCCAGCAAGGGATACTGAGGGAGGGTCACCTCTGACCCCCACCCCACTTCCAGACCCCCAGGCCCCAGACTCCACCTTCTAGGTAGGTAGCCAGGATCTCCTTCAGGCGGTTTTTTTTTGTTTTTTTTTGTTTTTTTTTTCTTTTCTCTTGACCCCCCCTGCATTCTCTTGTTAACACCTAGCCCTCCTTCTCCCCCCAGACCTTCCTGGACTGACAGCAGGCAACAGCGTCCCCTGCAAGCCTCTGGCCAGCAAGGGATACTGAGGGAGGGTCACCTCTGACCCCCACCCCACTTCCAGACCCCCAGGCCCCAGACTCCACCTTCTAGGTAGGTAGCCAGGATCTCCTTCAGGCGGCGCGCGACTTTTTCTTTATTTTTCTGTGTTGTCTTTCCTTTCATTGCATATTGTCCTCTCCTCATTATTTTTTACGGTGCCAGACAGACTAGACAGGTCTAGAATCATATATCTGAAATTTCCTAGGAAGGTAAGTGTCTTTGGGATCTTCCCTAGTACTGATCCCCTTTGAAAAAAGGAGATTCTGCTTGTTAGACACTTCTGTAGAGTTCCCCGCCTGAAAACACATTGGTAAAAGCAACAGAAGAGAGACTTCAACAAACAGCTATTCCCATCAAAAAGGAAAGACTCTTACTTCTCATGGGACAAAAGTTCTCCCAAGAAGTCTTTATAAGGGAAGTAATCCTCCAATGGCTAAAGGTAGAAAAAGAGCCTCAGGTCTGAATAAACAAGAAAATATGTCTCCAACAAAGGAAAATGCCCCTCCATGTATCGTAAATATGGAGGACGTTACCAAAATGACAGACACAGAATTCCGAACATTCATGGTGACCAAATTCTGTGAATTGGAAAAAAAAAGAGACAACGAACTACAGGAAATTAGGAAGTCCTTCCAGGATATGAAAGAAGAAATGGATACTCTGAGAAAGAATCAGGTGGAACTATTAGAGATAAAGTCTATAATACAAGAAATCAAAAACTCTCTGGAAAGTATTAAGAGCCGATTAGACCATGCTGAAGATCGAATCTCTGATGTAGAAGATAAAACCTCTGATCTAGAAAAAAACTACAAAAAGATCGAGAAAATAACTAAAAAACATGAGGATAATATACGAGAAATACTAGACTCTATTAGACGCCCAAACATCAGGATAATCGGCATCCCAGAAGGTGAAGAATCTAATAGCGGAATGGAAAATCTATTCCATGATATCTTGGAAGAAAATTTCCCAAGCCTAGAGAGGCACCGAACCATCCGGACCCAAGAAATACAAAGGACCCCAAATAGAATCAACCCCAGAAGATCTTCCCCAAGGCACATCTTAGCCAGGCTGTCTAACGTCACAGAAAAAGACATGATACTAAAACTGGCAAGAGAGAAACGAGAAATAACTTACAAAGGCCATCCCATAAGACTAACACCAGACCTCTCATCAGAAACAATGCAAGCAAGAAAAGAATGGGAAGACATACTGAAAGTGTTAAGAGAGAAACAATTTCAGCCAAGACTATTATACCCTGCAAGATTATCCTTCATTTGGGAAAAAAAAGATTAAAATCTTCTCAGACAAACAAAACCTGAAAGAATTTGCCAACACCAGACCAGCTCTTCAAGAAATCCTGAAGAAAGTACTGTTCCAGGAAAACTAAAGACGCAACAGCCAGAAACAAAGAAATAACAGGCAACTAAGACAATGGCTAACTTAAATGTCAGTACAGACCCTATAACATCGATAATAACATTGAATGTTAATGGGTTAAATTCTCCAATCAAGAGACACAAACTGGCTGAATGGATAAAAAAACAGAAACCCTCTATCTGTTGCCTACAAGAAACCCACCTCATGGAAAAAGACATACATAGACTGAAAGTGAAGGGTTGGAAAAAGGTTTTCCATGCAGTTGGGAACCAAAAAAGAGCTGGAGTTGCGATACTAATTTCTGACAAAATAGGCTTTAAAACAAAAAGTGTCCGAAGAGACAAAGAAGGGCACTATATCATAGTAAAAGGCTCTATAGATCGAGAAGATATAACGCTTATTAATATCTATGCTCCTAACACAGGAGCACCCAAATATGTGAAGGAAAGATTGTTAGATCTGAAAGGGGAGATAGACTGCAACACATTAATTGTTGGAGATCTCAACACCGCATTATCCCCTCTGGACAGATCATCTAGGCAAAAAATAGGTAGAGAGATCAAGGACCTAAATGATACCATAAATCAATTGGACTTAACAGACATCTATAGAACTTTCCACCCAAAAACCACAAGATATAGTTTTTTCTCACCCCGACATGGAACTTTCTCGAAGATTGACCACATCATAGGACACAGAGCAAGCCTCTGCAGATTCAGAGGCATAGAAACTATTTCCAGCATCTTCTCTGACCATGATGGAATTAAACTCGAGTTTAATTTCAAGAGAAATCCTCAAAAATACCTAAAAACATGGAAACTAAATAACCTACTCCTGAATGACTCCACTATTACCGAAGAAATAAAGTCCGAAATCAAAAGATTCATGGAAGCCAATGACAATGAAGATACAAGTTTCCATAATCTTTGGGACACTGCCAAAGCAGTCATAAGAGGGAAGTTCATAGCAATTAGTGCACATAAGAGGAAGACAGAGAAAAGGCTAATGGATCACCTAACATCAAGCCTTAGAGAATTGGAAAAGCAACAGCAAAAAAATCCAAAAAATTACAGGAGAAAGGAAATAATAAAGATCCGAGCAGAAATAAATGAAATAGAAAATAAACGTACTATACAGAAAGTAAGTGAAAGCAAAAGCTGGTTCTTTGAAAGGATAAACAAAATTGATACCCCACTAGCGAGACTTATTAAGAAGAAGAGAGAAAGGAACCAGGTGAATCAAATCTGCAATGAGGCTGGTAACATAACAACAGACATAGTAGAAATTCAAAACATCATTAGAGGATACTTTGAACATCTATACGCTAAGAAACAAGATAATCTGGATGAGATGGACAAATTCCTGGACAAATATAATCTACCAAGAATGAGCCAGGAAGAAATAGAAAGTCTGAATAGGCCCATAACAAGCCAGGAGATTGAATCAGTAATAAGTAACCTCCCAACAAAGAAAAGCCCTGGCCCCGATGGATTCACCTCTGAATTCTACAAAACTTTCAAAGAAGAGTTAACTCCCATTCTGCTCAAATTATTTCTAAAGATCCAAAAGGGTGAATCTCTCCCTAATTCATTCTATGAAGCCTCTGTCACCCTCATCCTCAAAACAGATAAGGACAGGACAAGGAAGGAAAACTATAGACCAATATCTCTGATGAACATAGACTCAAAGATTCTCAACAAGATACTAGCAAATCGTATTCAACAACTTATACAGAAGATCATACACCATGATCAAGTAGGCTTTATTCCAGGAATGCAAGGTTGGTTCAACATACGCAAAACCATAAATGTAATACACCATATTAATAGGAAGAAAGACAAAAACCATATGGTCATATCGATTGACGCAGAAAAAGCATTTGATAAGATACAACATCCCTTCATGATCAAGACTCTTAGCAAAATCGGCATAGAAGGGCCATTTCTCAATACAATAAAAGCCATCTATGAAAAACCCATAGCGAACATCATCCTGAATGGAGAAAAGCTGAAAGCTTTCCCACTAAACACAGGAACAAGACAAGGATGCCCACTTTCTCCTCTCCTTTTCAATATAGTACTGGAAGTCCTCGCCAACGCAATCAGAAAAGAGGAAAAAATAAAGGGCATTCGAATAGGAAAAGAAGAGGTGAAACTCTCTCTATTTGCAGATGACATGATTGTATACATAGAAGACCCAATGGTCTCCATGGAAAAAGTACTGGAAGTAATACATGAATTCAGTAAAGTTGCAGGATATAAAATCAATATACAGAAATCGATAGCATTTCTATATACGAATAACAGGCAGACTGAGATAGAACTGAAAAAACTTATTCCATTTACCATAGCCACTAAAAGTATAAGATATTTAGGAATAAATCTAACCAAAGAAGTTAAAGACCTCCACAAGGAAAACTACGAGAAGGTAAAAAAAGAAATTGAAAATGACACAAAAAAATGGAAGGACATCCCATGTTCATGGATCGGAAGAGTTAATATAATCAAAATGGCAATTCTACCCAAATTAATCTACCTATTTAATGCAATGCCAATCAAAGTACCAGACACATTCTTCACAGATCTAGAAAAGACAATCTTAAAATTTGTCTGGAATCATAAAAGACCCCATATTGCCAAAGCACTTCTACACAAGAAGAATGGAGTGGGTGGCATCTCAATCCCCGATCCAAAAATATATTACAAAGCTGTGGTAATAAAGACAGCATGGTATTGGCACAGAAACAGACATGTGGACCAATGGAACAGAATAGAGTCCCCAGAAATAAGTGCCCAAACATACAGTCAACTGATCTTTGACAAGGGGTACCAGTCAATCCAGTGGGAAAATGAAAGCCTCTTCAGCAAGTGGTGCTGGAGAAACTGGACTTCCACTTGCAGAAAGATGAATCTGAACCCCTACCTCTCTCCTTTGACAAGAATCAAGTCAAGGTGGATCAAGGATCTAAATCTAAGACCTCAAACTATAAAGCTGCTCCTGGAGAATGCTGGGGAAACTCTGGGAGACATTGGTGTAGGGAAAGACTTCCTAAAGAAGACCCCCAAAGCAGAGTCCATCGTCCACAAAATAGACAAGTGGGATTACATCAGACTAAGAAGTTTCTGCATGGCCAAAGACACGGTAGTTAGTGTGAATCGACAGCCCTCAGAATGGGAAAATATTTTTGTAAATGGTGCATCAGATAAGGGACTGATAACCAGAATACACAAGGAACTAAAAAAGGTGTTTGGAAAAAAGATGAGCAGCCCTATTAAAAGATAGGAGAAGGAGATGAAGAAAACACTCTCTAAAGATGACATACGAATGGCCAAAAGGCATATGAAAAAATGTTCAACCTCCCTCATCGTAAGGGAAATGCAGATAAAAACAACAATGAGGTACCACCTAACCCCAGTCAAATTGTCTAATATTAAAAAACAAAAAATGATAAGTGTTGGCGGGGGTGTGGTGAAAGGGGAACTCTTTTACACTGCTGGTGGGAATGTAGATTGGTCCAACCACTGTGGAGAATAATTTGGAGATTCCTCAAAAATCTACAGATAGATCTGCCATATGATCCAGAGATCCCACTCCTCGGTATCTACCCAAAGGACAGAAGAATCCTTCATTGGAAAAGTGCTTGCACATTGATGTTTATTGCGGCACTATTCACAATTGCTAAGTCATGGAACCAACCCAGATGCCCCCGTATGGAGGAATGGATTGAAAAACTGTGGCACATATACTCTATGGAATACTACTCAGCCATAAAAACCAACAGAGCCCTGGCTTTTGACAGAAAGTGGAAGAATATGGAAGATGTACTGCTGAGTGAGGCAAGCCAGGCTATGAAGGAGAGACATTGTATGTCCCCACTTAACATATACCGTTTGTCTGCATTCTATGTCGGAAACTGATTGACTAACAGTTGAACAAACACAAGAGATGGGTGTGAATGTCAGATGAGGTGTATGTGGAGGAGTGGGGCCCAACGAAAGACATTTAGAGAAGGGATACAGAGGTAGAGCATTGACGGGATGGGGAGGTGTGGTGTTATCTGTTGAAGATATTTCGATCAACGGGTCTGGGGAGAAATGTTCACATATCGAAATGGTCTCATTGTAAGCCAAACAATATGATTGAAAGTATATACAAAAATAAATAATTAATAAAAATAAAAAAAAAAAAAAAAAAAAAAAAAAAAAAAGCAAGTGCCACCCGCAGTGCTCTCTTTCTCTGCGCACACCTACCATCCTCTGCCTCTGTCAGCTATCAGCTATGGAGTGACATAGGCTGGCCTGAATCCAGTCCTACATACCCTCCAGCCACCAGAATTATGAGTCAAATAAACCTCTATTTCTTTATACATCAAAAAAAAAAAAAAAAAAAAAAGTAATTTGTTTAGATTTTATTCTCTTTTAACTGTTTCCTTTCGTTTTAGGGCTTGAATTGGATTTGATTTCACCCTTTACTTTCCTGTTACTCCTGGTTTTTGTCATTGTAGTTGTAATTGGGATCAATTTAGTACAGTTCTGAGCTGCTCTAACCTTCCCCTTTGACCTTGTTACTGGACCTCGCAGGTGAATTGCTACTTTTACTCCACACATCAACATGTGGCCACACAGGACCACCTGCTCTGAGACTTTCGTCTTGATTATTGCCATGCACTATCCATTTTTCATGCCTTTTTCCTTTCTTGGCATTCATAGGCTGCCGGAGTTCAGGTAGCTTTGAGTCACAGGTGTTGATGTGCTGATCTCTTAAAAACAGCCTATTTTTTTTTTTTGGTCAACTCCCCAATGTATTTCACTGTTGTCATCAGCTAGCCTGAGATATGAGGGCCTTAGCTGGAGACTATGGAGTGTCTGTTTTCTGGCCAGTGATTGGGGTTCCATCAGTCAGCTGGAGGGTTGCATCAATCAAACTGACATGTTGTGCTGGCCTGGGTTTACAGAGACAGACTGCTAGCCTGATTGCTGGGCTGGGGCGTACCTTGAGTTATTTCTTCCAGGAGGTGGGTAGGGGGCTGATTTTCTAGGTTTTTTTGTTTGTTTGTTTGTTTGTGTCACACAGATGTATTTAACTCACCTATCTTCTTCTTACTTTCTACTTGTACCTTCATAAAGATAACTGTGAGACAACTATTAAATGTGCGTGAACCAGCTCAGCCATGGACAAACCCATGATAATTGGCAGCCTGATCTTGCCCTTCTACCACATTTATTTAGTGTTTATGGAACACAAGGTGCTCTGCCAAGTGCTTCAACAGCATTGTCTCATTTACTTCTGACAATGACTTAGATGAGGAAGCTAGGCCTCAGAGAGATTAAATAATTTTTTTATGGTCACATAGCAATTAAGTGTGTGAGTCAGAATTTGAACTCAGGATTACATATTTCCAGTCCACATCATCTCTTAACCTCTCTGCTATGCTCTCTTGGCCCTTTGGAGGATGTAGCAATTTAATCATTTGCTAAAAACACCCCCCGATAAGGGGTCTTCAAAAATGTCATAGAAAATGCACATAATGAAGAAATTATGTGTGCATTAAAAAATTTGTTTGTACCAAAATCATCTTGCACTTTAATTACACTTTTTTCCCATGAGCTTTGTGAAGTTACTTCACATGTACCAGACCTAGGGTCAAGAGTACAGGAATGAATGAGCCACACTTCCTCCCTTTGAGGAGTTTTCAAGTTAGTGGACCAAACAGTCTGGCCCACAAATAATTTTCAAATAATTCTAATCAAAGTACAAATAAGAGTTCAGGAGTTGATATAGAATTGAAGAGGCATTGTCTCCTATGTTTGGGGATGGAGTAAGCCAGAGATCCATCCTGCAGGAATAAGGCTATCAAAAGGGTCTAAGAGTACAAGACCTTCCTTCTCATGAAGTGCAGAGACTCTATCTTCACGTGGACAGAAAGCACAGACTTTATCACAGGGTACGTAGGACCTAATGGGAGATAGAGTCAAGGCTGGTAAAATATTTTAAAGGTTTTTGCATCCAAAGCCTAGAAATCTGTATATAGACATCCATCCAATTTTGATTTTCCTATAATTTTGTTACTGAATTTGCTCGCCTAAACACTGCAAATCAAACTGTAGGCACATGGTGTGATGAAGGCAAGTATAGCTCTATTACAAGGTACGAAGTGAGGAGAGCTGGCAGCTCATGCTGAAGAGAACTGGTCTCTTCGAGGCAGTCCTGACATGGATTTTTAAGGGCAAAATTAGGGGGAGGGGTACCAGGCATATGATCAGTTCATTGATTGGTTCAAGAGGTGTGATCATCTCATGGACATTCTTGATTGGGGAGGCCTTAGATCATCAAAATTCTGTTCAGGTTTCAAAGTCAGTTATCCTGGGGTCTTTGAGGTCATAGCCTGCAGTTTCCATTCTAGGAAACATCTTTCATATTGAAATTAAAACCTTAGCTTTCCTTTAAGTGAGAGTTTTAGAAATCTATTAGCCCTTATTCATGGTCAATGTTGTTTTATTACCATAACCAAAGTCTGACGTCTTACCCCTTACTCTGGGCCATTACAATGTAAATGTACCTTGTATTCCAAGCACCTAAGAAAAGACATTTTACTTTTAGTTCAGCCCTTATTAATTTTCAGTTTGGGGAAATTCTTATTTTTTCTTTAACAGAAGGGTAAACTGAGGATCCAAACCTCTTAGAAGGTCCCTGCTTGGTTTCAATGTTTTGTTTTTTTGAGAGAGATTTTTGCTATAGGGTGCCTGCATTTGCTGGAGAGACAGAGAGAGACAGAGAGAGACAGAGAGACAGAAAGTGAGAAATCACCCCCCAGGGGGGATGGCCAGTAACAATCCCTTCTCCTCTAGTTTCTTCTCCAGATTTTAGGAGAGTGTTGCAAGCGCCAGTATCAGTTTCAAGTCTCCAGGTCTGAAACTCGAACTGTGGTCCACCATGTGGGAGTCCAGAGACATAACTATTATGCTGTTGATTTCAGTTTAAAGGGAGATGAGCAAGGACCCATCCCTCTTAGCGGGTCCCTGCTCAGTTTCAATTTTAAAAGGAGATGAATCATATTCTTTAATTTACTCAACACCTAGATACTGGCATGTGCGAGGTGTTGGGGATAAAGGCAGAGATTAGCATTTGTTATCACACTTAAATTCTGTCTCACCAATATGCTATGCTGCTCAGACTCTTCTTCATTTCATGACTAATTCCAACACAGTCTTTGAGATTCTCCAGGAACCCAAATTTGACTTGTAGGCCAGGCTAAGTGCTAAGTGCTTATTATTTTCTGTGCTTCTGTAGGATCATATCTACTGTTTATCTTATTGATGTTGATGCTTACCTCACTGCATTGGAAATAGCTGTTTTGTCATCCCTTTCTTCATTCCCTTTAAATTATATGCTTGACACGTTGCCAGGTCCGGGGATTCAAAGTCAATAAATCATGGCCCACGTGGATCTCAGAGTGTGGGTCAGAAAATATTGTGTGTGTAAGGAATGGGCCGACCACACAAGAAAATAGAAATGGAGAGCCTTTATTGGGAGTGCTCCCGAGTGAGGTTCGCTGGTCTGACAGAGAAAGAGAGAGTGGGCCAGAGACGTTGTGCCCTTGGGTGGGGTTTAGTGATTTTTATAAGGGTATAGGGAGGGTGAGTGTCTTAGAGGTAGAAACAGTCTATGTATGGTAAAGGTTTAGAGGGAGAACAGACTTCTGTGCCACGTAAGGTCTGGTGTCGCGTGCAGAGAGAGCCATGTGCTACATCCGGGTTAGTTCTAACTGCAGCACAGGTCTGATGACAGGCTAGATCCGGGTTGTATCAGCAGACTAGGGCATGGCATCCAACCCTCACATCCAAGCTTCCCAGGCTTCCGGCCTAACACTATGCTCCTCCTGTCAGATAAAGCAAATTCCATCATTAAAATTTCACCCAAATTACTCCAGAGTGCTTGGATAATCAGCATAAAGTTTCCTTTTGTTTCCCCTTGCCCACACTGCCAATGAGCCTGGACTATCCAGATGCTGGAGGTGGAGACAGTTGCGGGCAGGTGGCACCCTGCTCTAGTTCTTACACATAAGAGGGCCATATGCTGTCAGTTCTCCTTTCACATCTCTTCTCAGGTGGTGACACCAATGACTGTGTCTCCCTGGAGCCTATGGAGGAATGGGGTGAGAGAAGCAAAGAGACCATGCAGAGAAGCATAAAGAGAACGCTTAAGAAAAACTGAAAAATAAAAGCAGAAACAACAGAGAAAAATGAGAAGAATGTGATAATGAGGAAGGGCTAGTAGAATAAAAATCCCAATAGAGAAGGAGAAATACACTTCTAGACTATGTTCCTGGTACCTGACCACCTACAATTCCTGGCCTGAATGGTCCTGAGACTTTCCTGGGTCTGTCTTCCACTGTCACGTGCACATCCCTGGGCTCCAGGAGTGACCACAGAGGGGTTATTTGTGTCGAGGGGTGTGGACAGAGCTCAGATCAGTAGCCTAGAGTGATCACATGTGTATGTGAAGGTCTCCATGATGCCTGGAAAAGAACTGAGGGAAGAGTGAGAAGAGAGGCAAGTCATTGGCCTGGGCACTAATGGAAACTTCCAAATTCAAACTTGGCCTTTGAGATCATTATGACTTTTTAAAAATGATTTATTATTAAATAATTTATAAAAAACAAAAGTCTCCCCCTCCACCCCCTGCCCCACATACTCACTCCACCCCTGTAACCATTCAGATCTTGTTGCTGGCTTTTTTCTTTTTTAGGGTTTTTGTCATTGGGCGCATGTGTTTGTTGGAGAGGGTCAGACGGTGAGAGGGGAAGTGAGAAATCACATCCTGGGGCATGGTCATGACACAATCCCTTTTCCTCCATTGTTCTTCTGATATCCCCCTTAGCTCTCTAATTTCACTATGAGAGAGCAAATAATATCCTCTAAGCCCTAGATATGTTCTATGAGAAGCTTCTTGGGGTAAGAATTGTAAGATTTGAATATTGAATTGTGATAGATTTTAGAATATTAGGTTATGGTGGATAACACAGGGTGTTTGAAGAAGCCAAATGCTGTATACACATGTGTATACATCCATGTTCTCATCTTTTCTCCTTAATTCCCTTGTCTCTGCCTTTCTCTCTACCTGCTGAGGAATGAGTTTCCGCCTGGAGCCAGGAGGTCCTAGTCCTCTGCTCTGAGCTCAGCGACCTCAGGGGTGCCACTGGGTTAGGGCAAATAACTTCACCCTTTGGCTTCCTGCCTGACATTTGAGAGGAGCCTGATCTCTACAATCTTTGAGACATTTTTCACCTCTGACTTTTGTATTTCTCCTTCTCTATTGGGATTTTTATTCTACTACCCCTTCCTCGTTCTCACATTCTTCTCATTTTTCTCTGTCATTTCTGCTTTTATTTTTCAGTTTTTCTTGAGCATTCTCTTTATGCTTCTCTGCATGGTCTCTTTGCTTCTCTCACCCCATTCTTCTCTTCTTCCTCTCTTTCTGCTTTGCCTTTCTTTCTCTTCTCTCTCTCCTCCACTTTTCTTTTCCTTCCAATTCAGCATAATTTTTGTGATACACGGGAGTTTTATGGCACACCAAATGCTTGTGGCAATTATTTCAAATGAGAGGGAGAAAAGGAGGGAATTAAATCATAGTATTGGCAGCTGGCAATTTACTTCAATCACAGAAAAATGTCCCCGGCTTCCTTGAATATTGAAGGATTGATGAAGAACAGATTTTCTCTGGCACTGTGAATTCCCCTCTGTCCAAGTTTGGCAGAGGGATTGCCTCACTTGATATTATTATAGGCGTTTCGATGCATTCCCTGTTTAGCAAAGCTGGAACACATTTCAACCAACCCCTGTATTGATGTAAAACTATTTTTATTTGTAATGAGGGTGTATTAAAAAATATATACATTTCCACTGGTTTCTGGCTCTTGGGAGGCTGGGATCTGATGATGTCCAGGCAGGAAGGCCTGGGTTTTTCCACCCTTTCTCCGTGGGGAGAGTGCTGGAACTGAGGTGTGCTCCTTGTCCCCACCCCCTTTTAGACTTCACTGATTTTAATAAACATTTTCCTTCCTTCAGTTTCCTCAGTGATACGGAATCAGTTGGATGTCAGTTGGATGGGGCCTTCCAGAGGTCACCCTCTCTATGCCCTGAACACAGTGACAAGGGGCCTGAATTGGGTAAGGTCTGAGTGAGGTGTTAAGGATAATAAAGGGAAGAGAAGTTGCACGTGAAAAATAAAATACAGGGACCAGCAGTTAGCGTAATGGCTACGTCGCTGGACTCCCACGTAGTCGACCGCGGTTCGCGTCCCGGACCCGGTGGCTTAAACTCACGCCGGCGCGTGTGTGTGCGTGCCCAAGATCCCGAGAGGAGAATGGTGGAGAAGGGATTGCGGCGTGGCCATCCCCCCGGGGGGTGATTTCTCGCTTTCTGTCTCTCTGTCTCTCTCTGTCTGTCTGGTTAGCGCATGCACCCTATAGCAAAAACCTCTCAAAAAAAAAAAAAAAAAATACACAGATCAAGAGAGGTTGCTACTTCATTGTAATTCCTTTCCTGTTCAGGGCATGAAGGAAGGACTGGGCGATGAGCAGAGGGGACTTGGAGGGCAGTCTGCAAGAGTGGCAGGAAAGCTCAGAAGGAGGACAGAGGCAGGTAGGTCAGAGGAGCACTGGAGTGTTTGGGGAGACCAGAAGCAATGGCTAATGACAGAGGGCTTCTTCTTTTTGGAAAGAACTTTAGTACCTTCTATTAGGGTAGATTTATCCTTTTATTACTGTCAGTAAATTTCTTCCCTACACCTCCCCACCAAAGCACAACTGGGTGCAAACTTTCTGGGGCAAAGATATGTCAATTATGGTTCTAGAATTCCAGAGTTGGTAGGGACCTCAGAAAATCCTAGTCTGGGGGTTTTAGCCTGGAGCTTCTAAGAGCTCTGAGAGAATGCCTTGAAATGAAAACCAGAATTGCATATGTACTCATTCCCCCCCCCCCCCCCCCAACCAGGGTGTGAATGGAAGACAGCGTTCCTAAAAGATATTCCTAAAGAACATTGTGATTCAAAAAGTCTTCAGACCAGCTTTCCTGGGGGAGCTGAGGACCAGAGAGGTGATGTGACTTACCTTGTAGAGAGCTGTAATTCTTTCCATTTACAAACAAAACAGGCCTGGGGAATTTTAGTGACTCAGACTCTTAGCACCAGAGCCAGGTTACACTGGTGTCCTGGCTCTTAGTCTAGAGGCTTCTTTTTTCATCTCGCCATCATTCCTGCTCTACCTTACCACCTCCTTATTTCTCCCTATCCGTACCAGGCAGCAGCAATGGCTGGCTGTACCATACTTTTGCGACTTGTTTTTGAGAATAAATACTCTTAGGAAGGTATTTACATGGGACTTGTTTTCATGAGGCCAGTGAATATTGTGATTTGTTTACAGTCCACATCTAATGCACAACATAGCTCCTAATATACAACTACACATCTTTAGGGGCTCAGTGAATGGAAACTTTGAGATTTGAATGCAAAATAATGCAACCCCCATGCATCTCCACTTGCCATACCTAAAACTCACCTTGAATTTATTCCAAAGTAAATACAGTTTCAAAGCCAGTTAAGGAGGGGGCATAAGGGTCAAGAAGCTTGGCAGCAATTTGGTTAAGTCTTCTGGCTTTGTCACTTTGTCAACTGGACTCTAAGCGCCAGTTCCTCTGACCAGTTGTCTTGACTATATCGTGCTACTACTCCATGCTTTGAATGAAAAGTTGTTCATTTTGTCTAGAATATCTTTCAACTGGAAATGCCTTGCTATATTTTAGACTTGCCCTAAGGCTCATCTCCTCTGAGAAGCGTTTTCAAACTCTCCTAGGCAGAGTTGGGCTGACTTCCTCCTGTCCATGAACCTGTAATAGAGTGTATCACAGACTATTGGCATACACATCAACGTCCTCGTGAACTGTGAACTCTGGGAAAATGGAGCTGGATAAAGTGCTATGTGCCATGATTCTCACCAGGGACTGTTTTGTCCCCTTTGGGTTGGTGGCAGTGCAGATAGCATCTAACAGGCAGAGATCAGAGTTACCACAAAACATCCTGAAGTGTACAGGACAGTTTCCTACAATGAAGAACAATCAGACCCAAGATGCTAACAGTGCCGCTATGGAGAAACCCACCACAAAAAAATCAATAGTTCCTCACACAGCAGGTACAAATGTGGATAGGGTTCATATGGTCTTAGAAGAACACCACCTGTTTGCATCTCAAGGTGAACCAGATAGGGAGTATGGCCTTGAAGAACAGTAGTATGGGGACCAGCAGTTAGTGTAATGGCTATGTTGCTGGACTCCCACGTAGTTGACCACAGTTCAAGTCCTGGACCCGGTGGCTCAAATTCACGCTGGGTGTGTGTACATGTGTGCCCAAGATCCCAAGAGGAGAATGGAGGAGAAGGGATTGTGGTGTGGCCATCTCCCCGAGGGATGATTTCTCGCTTTCTATCTCCCTGTCTCTCTTTGTCTTTCTGGCAAGTGCACATGCCCTATAGTGAAAAACCTCTTAAAAAATAAACAAACAAACAAACAAAACAGTAGTATGAAACAAAAACTTTTTTTTTTCTTCTGAGTAGTGCAGTTAATTAAATTAATTAATTATTATTATTATTTTTTTTTTCTTTCTTTTTTTTTATTATTATTATCATCATATTCTTCTTTATATTACATTGAATTACATATAACTTTACATTGTATTACATTACTTTTTCAAAAGGGAATGCCATGCATGTCAGTCAGTACAGAGACATTAATCTCCCCGCTTCAACATTCAATATCTTTTCTATGTTTTCCCCAATCATTATTATTATTCTAATTATTTTTTAAGACAGTCCATCGCTATTTCTCATGTTGCTTGTACAAATACTTTGCCCATCATGAAATACTTCTCAGACAAATCCAGTTGAGAATACTATACATGTCAACATCAACAGTTAATAAGCCATATCTGTTTCTCACTAATGTCCTACCTCTCTATTGTTCATTTGTTATCTTTCTCTATCCTCTTCTCTTCACTTCCCCCATTCCACACTGTCCTATTCTCATTAAGTATCTTCACTGCTTTAATTATTATTTTTTTAATGTTTTGCCATAGGGCGCATACACTCATCAGAGAGACACAGAGAAAAGAAAAGTGAGAAATCACCCCTCAGGGGGATGACGACACTGCAATCCCTTCTCCTCCAATCTCTTCCCAAGATTTTGGGCACTCAGGCACACGTGTCTGGTTTGATTTTCAAATCACTGGCCCAGGGTTCAAACCATGATTGGCCATATGGGATTCTAGTGTAGTAACCACCATCCCACCTGCTGGCCTTAATAATTAATTTAACTGCATATTTGTGGGGTACAATGTAAGTTTCTTTTTAAGTTAACTTCTTCCTTCTCTCTAGAGAGAAAGACCCTGATAGGATCTCATCACTTCATGATCCTCTGTTGGACCTCCAGTATACCTTGTGTGTTCAGGTCGATCATGCATCTGAACCCCAGGTCTTCCCATATGGCTTCTACACTGAGCAGTGTCCCCCTACTACCTGCACAATGATGGCTGGGCCAATGTAAGTTTTTGATACATGACTGTAATGTATAATAATCAAATCAGGGTAATCATCATGCTCCATCACCTGAAACATTTATTTTTACTTTGAAAATAGCAAAAACATTTAAAGAAAAATTTAAATGCTTGGTTTGCGTTCTGGTTTGTATTTTTACGACTCTGTCAGCCCCTGGAGAGGATGACATTGAAGGTTCTTTCCAATACTGATATTTTAGAATTCAGTGTACATCAAACATGTCATGAGCAGGTAGGCCTGAAAGTTACTGGCTTTTCAAAATGTAGACCTCATTTAAGATCACGTCTTCTTGAAACTCCTCCTATGCTCTTAAAAGAACCAAACTTCTTTAAGTGAAGAACTTTTCCCTATTTAAGAATAGTTGCCAGATAAGAGAGAGACCACAATTAGAAATTTAGATATATTCTACCTAATCTGCCATATTCTTAGTTTTTTTTTTTAAATAATTCTTAAAATATTATTTATTTAGAGAGAAGAAGACAGCACCCTTTAACGGGGTTTGACACCAGAATCTACCCCCAGCCTTCGGCCAGCCCCAGATCATGGACAGGAGTGTGCCTGAAGTACTTAGGTAGATTTCTGGACCTGAACTGGGAACCTTTCCATGTGGGATTGCTTAGCAGAATGTCACATTTTACTGCTCTCTAGCCCCTATTAAGTATTTACTTTGGAAGAAATGCATAAACAAACTTTCCTTATATAACCAGCATAAATACAAGACATTTTCTTTAGCTCCCCTGAAGACATTATTGGCAAAGTACGCTGGTTAGGAAGGCTAAGACAGAGACAGTGCACGTGTACATCCATGCAGGAGGAGACTGGAGATGGGACAGGCATGGGAAGAAAAAGAAGTACAGAGAAGAAAGGCTAATAGGAGGTTGTTTTCATGGCCAGGGAAGACGAGGAATGGCATGGGGCAAGAGAACAGAGTGGGGTGGAATCCCACTGATGCAAATGGAGGGTGGACTTAACCATATGGTCTTGGATGCATTGAATCAGTTGGAGGTGGAGGGCAATGTCCAAGGCACTGGGAAGTGCTTTGATGTCTTTAAGAGTGGCGATCTTGAGCCTGGAAGTCCATTGGAATCACTAGGAAGCTTTTTTTTATTTTAAGACCTTAAATTTGCTTTATTTTCAATTTCACAATCACGCAATACTTTGTTCCATAAACAGGATATATTTTTTTTCTTGAGAGGTTTTTGCTATAGGGTGTGTGCACTCACCAGAAAGACAGAGAGAGACAGAGTCTTTTAAAATATTCAGATTCTAGGATCCTGTTCCTGGAAGTCTGAGTCTGGGGTGAGGCCCAAGAAACTTTAGTTTATAAAAGTTCCCCCATATGATTTGGATATTCATCCAGGTTTGAGAATCAGTGTCCCAGATTAGAGAAAATTGGAGTTACCAATGGTTGAACAGTTGCAAGGGCACTGATCATTTAGTCAAACAATTGAACAGATTTGGGACTGTGCTTGATGGTAGGAAAGGTGAAAGACATGGGGATCTCTGTCCTTAGGAGCTTATAAAGTGGTTTAGAAAAGACTTAGTACCAATGAAAAGAGAATTGGCTGTGTAGACATACTTGAGAACTTAGTAAGTGGTAAATAAGTGGTTGCAGTGACTATGGTGGTCAGAGAATCTCAGTGCAGAGTGAGGTAGAGCCCTAAAAGTTAGAAAGCCCTGTCTGGAATGATGGGTACACCTTCAGTGGGGAGGGTGATTGTAGATAAGGGTGTCAGAGAAAGACAGGGAGACGGAAAGAAGGATGCTATGGGGTGAAAGTGAAATACTAGAGTTTGGACAAAGGCTTCTATTTTGGAGTCAGAAAGGATGGGCTAGAGGTCTTATGGGAATGTGATGAATGTCTTTCTGGGGTACTGTTCTTTCCTTCTTTGTCTCAGGACTGTGCTGTGGTTTTTATTAAAGAAGGGTCTGCTCAAGACTAGGGCATGCAACTGCTGCTCCTCGGAGGCAGATACATCTATCATGAAGGAAAGTCCTTGGATAGAATCATTTAAGAGTCCCTGAGGATACTTCCAGGCTGCAGTCATTCCTTACCTAGGGGTATGATCACATCTGTCTACAATCATTCCAGTCCTATTTAGAAGTCTTTCTCTTTCCCTCAAAGTAAAACCAGTTAGATATGGCCAGTAAGGTGGCATGGTGGTGAAGGCAGCTGGATCCCACATGGCCAACTGGACAGCCGGAGTCCTGGACCTGGCAGCTTGAAAAACACTACAGGTACATGTGCCTGCATGCCCCAAATCCTGAGAGGAGATTGGAAAAGGGACTGGAGCCTGGCCATTCCTCCCTGAGGGGTACTTTCTCACTTTCCCTCTTTTCTTCCTTTCTCTCTCTCTTTGTTTCTCTCCAGTGAGTGCACATACTCTATAGCAAAACAAACAAAAAAGACATAGCAAAACAAAAATTCGATTATTTTGCTCTTTAAGAATGGCTTTAATTAAAAAAAATCTGGCATTTATTGAATACTTACTCTATACTGGATACAGAGCAAAAATGCTTCTGCTGCAATGTATTATTTAATCTGAATGTAGACTGTTTAGATGGGGGCTATATTAGTCAGAGTTCTCCAAAGAAACAGACCCGATAAGGACTTGGCTCTTGTGATTATGGAGGCTGAAAAGATCCACAGAACCATCATATCAATTTGCATGTGAAGGCCTGCAGGATGTCTTTAAAACTGGGAAGAGCTGGGACCAGCAGATGGCATAGTGGCTACACCACTGGACTCCCACATGGCCAACTGTGGTTCAAGTCCTGGACCCAGTGGCTTGAAACTCACTGTATGAGTGAAGCATGGCATCACCCCTGGGGGGGGGGGGCATGATTTCTCACTTTCCTTCTCACTGTCTCTGTCTCTGTCTCTCTTCTGAGCACACACTCCCTAATGCAAAAACCTCTACCAAAATAAAAAAAAGAATCAGGAAGAGCGAGTGTCCAAGTGTGAAGACTTTCAAATAGAAGAATTTTCTCTTACTCAAGGCAGAATTGGGCTATTGTTTTATCCATGCCTTAAACTGATTGAACAAGGCCCACTCATGGTATACAAGGCAATCTGTTCCATCTTATCTAAAAATACCTTCACAAAAGCACTCAGAACAATGTTTGATCATATAACTGGAACCCCTTGGGCTAGACAGGTTGTGACATAAAATTAACCATGACTGGGATTTATTTTGTAGATGAAGAAGGGAAGCACAGAAAGGTGAAGTCATGTGCCCAATGTCACACAGCTGACAGATGGCGGAGCTGGGGTTTCACTTACGTAGACACTGCCTGACCTTCTGAAGCTCTGGCCTTTATCTCCCTCACATAAGGGGGAATAGGTGGCTACTCTTGATGTGATTTAGTGGACTGGAGAGGCCAGCTCAGGCCTCTGAATGTCTCTGCTGCCACCTTGCTAGATACTTGGAGTTCCACCAGGAAGTGCAGCCTTTTGGGACAGTTTTAAGCATTTTAACTATGGTTCTTTGTTTGCTGAAGGCAGAGGGACTGTGTATTTCCCCTCAGCTACTCAGTCAGCATGCCTACACTTATCTGATCGATGTAGAAACATTGAATTCTCATGGGGTCAAGGTATGGAGAGTGCAATAAATGAATTTTACTGGAGCGTTTGGTTTCTTGTGCCACCATTTGGTAACCTGAATAACACAATCACAGTAAGAAGACACTAAACTTCTGGACACCAAAGTCACAACTATAGTGTCTGAAAAGGATTATATTTCTTAATATTTTCAGCAGAGGAAACCTCACTACCTCATAGAGTATCCATATATATACATATATCCAGCAACCCAACCACCTCTCCGCTTGCTGGCTCTACCATTGTATTTTTAAAAACACTAAAGGAACTTTCTTCTCACATTACAAATTGTTTCCCTTATTCTAGACTAACAGAATAAATTGTGTTTTTCTGGACCAATAGTTAGTGTAATGGCTATGTCGCTGGACTCCCATGTAGTCAACCGTAGTTCGAGTCCCGGACCTGGTGGCTTAAACTCACACCCAGCGCGTGTGCATGTGTGCCCAAGATCCTGAGAGGAGAATGGAGGAGAAGGGATTGTGGCATGGCCATCCTCCCTGGGGGGTGATTTCTCGCTTTCTGTCTCTCTGTCTCTCTCTGTCTTTCTGCCAAGCACGCACGCCCTATAGCAAAAACCTCTCAAAAAAATTAAAAATTAAAATTGTGTTTCTCTTACACGAAAGCTTTTCCAATATTTGAAGACAGGGATTGTGTCCCCATGAGATTTCTTTCTCCAGGATAAATACTTCCAGTTTCTTCTTTTTGTGATTTGGTTTATAGGTGTCTTTGGTGTTATCTTCCTTTGACAATGGTCTATGACTTTTATTTTTATATTCCAAATGCTTTAGTTCTGTTTTGACCAATGTAGCAGTAGAGTGGAAATATCACCTCCAATGTCTTGATTGTTAGATATTTACTGATGCAGCCCTCCTGCATTAGCTTTCTTGAGCACAGTTATTTTAATGTTTTGCATTTCACCCTCTGTCAACTTAAACGATCTCTCACCATGCTCTGTTTTTGCACTTGAAGTTCAGGATTTTATATTAATTTTTATTAAAATAAATCTTTGTTAATTGTAGCCCATACTTCAGTTCGGCTCTGCTGATTTGTGGCTAAGAGAAAAAGGGGAGGGATACTGGAGAGAAGGTCCTCTAATTCACACCTCTGTCCAATGTTATGTTGGGAAGGATTGCTGGAAGTAGACTAGGGAGTGGATGGGATTAGAATCCAGGCCATTATGTCAGAAGTGAGTCTCTAAAATGTAGAAAGAATATTATGTTGCAGTTTTCTTTTCTATTTTCTCTTGTTGCAAGGATGTGAGAATAGGGTGCATTTACTTGTTTGGAGGGACATTGAGATCTTATTGGAAAGACCTACTACAAAGGATCCAGTTGCTACTCAAAGCCTTTTTAAAAAATAATTTTGTTTATTCATTCATTTATTTTAATTTGATGAGAGAGAGATAGAGAGAGAGAGAGAAGGCCAGCCACCAGGGCTGAGACTTGAACTGTGGTCAGCCATTTGGGAGTGTCCAGCACCTTAACCACCACACCACCTGCTGGTCCTGCTACTCAGAGCTCTTGTGTGTACCCTTTATATTTCCTTCAGAGCTCGATCTAATTTATTCCAGACCCTTGGGCCCAGAAACAATAGATGTGGTCTTAGTCCTCAGAAAGAGCCCGTGATAGGTCTGGGAAGAAGACTTGTACGTGTGAAACCACAGCAAAGTAGCTAGAATTGAGGACAAATTTATGCTAAGTGGAGTGATGCTGACCACACGCCACAAGGGGGTCTATGTAGGAGGATGTAGGAGAGGGACCAGTCCACCAGGGAATATTCCAGAGGAGAGGAGAATGAAGCTGAGTTTGAAGGATGAGTAGAAGAGAGAAGGAAAGGCTTTGCAGAGTAGGCAATAATGAAGAAGGTGGGTGGTGGTGGTAATCTGCAAAGACTGACAAAAGGAAAATAGGTTGATTCTTTTCCATGCAATGGAAAAATTCACTGATGGGGCCAGCAGGTGGTATAGTGGTTAAGGTGCTGGACTCCCACATGGCTGACCACAGTTTGAGTCCCAGACCTGGTGGCTTGCCTTCTCACTTTCCCTCTCTTGCTGTGTTTCTCTCTGGCGAGTGCACATGCCCTATAGCAAAACTAAAAATAATAAATAAAAGCTAAATAAATAATTCTTTAAAAAAAAGAAAAAACTCACTGATGAGAAATAATATACTTAATGTCAAAGACCTCTCTAAGACTCAATCACGGGATCTGAGTCAACTTTGCAATTTCTCTTACCACCAACGGAACCTAGGCTCTTCTACTTTTCTCAATACATCATGGCTTCTTTGCTGGTCTTCTTGTTCTACGTTCTTAAACTCCTACCCACAATGTGTGTTAATTATTTTTTCAAGCACTGTGGATGAACAAGTTTCAAAGAAGCACATTAATGTCTACTCAGTTTCAAATATTCCATCTCATTGTTACTGACCATTGACTCATCCATAATAGCTATTATGTCTTCTTTTACTTGACATACATAGTATTAATATTACTAATAATGAATTAATAATGAATAGTTAATTCATATTTATATTGATAATGGTTAATTATTAATAATGAATAGCGTGGATATCTGCAGAGTGCTAACTAGATATGATAAGTTTATACAGGCTAGTGTTTATTTATTTATTTATTTTTGGAGAGGTTTTTGCTATATGGCACATGCACTCACCAGAAAGACAGAGAGAGACAGACAGAAAGTGAGAAATCACCCCCCACCCCCAGGGGAGATGGCCACACCGCAATCCCTTCTCCTCCATTCTCCTCTCGGGATCTTGGGCACGCACGCACACGCACACGCATCAAACGTGAGTTTAAACCACCGGATCCTGGACTCGAACCACGGTAGTCTAAATGGGAGTCCAGCGACATAGCCATTACGCCAATTGCTAGTCCCCACGGGTTAGTGTTTAAACATGACAATCTTCCGTTGACGTAGGTGCTGTTGTCATTGTCATTTTATGGAAGAGAAAACCGCGGCAAATACAGGGTAAGTAAACTGCCCAATGACACAGATAGTAGGTGGCAATACTGGCTGAGACAAGCACAGGTAGTCGTAGTCTAGCTCCAGGTGCTGCACTATTTATTTTACTCCAGTACTTCACTATAGAAATATAGGGTTATGATCTTCAAGGAAAAGGAGTAGAATTAAAAAGGGAAAAGTTTTTATTGATGTCTAGGATGTGACATCTCTTGTATGAAGGTGTATCTTAATACTGTATCTTAATCAATCTTTACCCCAACCTAAAGTCAGATATTATTACTCCCATCTCACAAATGAAAGAAACAAATGTCAGATGAGGAAGCTGGCTATGGATAACTACATGGGTGAAACAATCGGTAGACAGATTAAACTGATATCTGTCTTTTCCTCAAAGTCCTAGTGTTTCCTTTACAAATGTAAACTAAGCAGTAAACTATTCCAAGCAGCTGGTATGAGGAGGGTGAGAATAGGGCACATGTGAACAGAGAGATCATAGAAAACTCCCTTGACCATTGAAAAGCACAGCATATGAGTCCATGTGACACAGCTGGGCACAGCTGGAAGACAGCAGTAGACAGTATCTGCAGAAAAAGTGCTATTGATTCATGCATTTGAGAACAGAGCGTCTAGACTGATCTTATGTGTTCATGTGCAGAGAATCTGAGAGTATCAGGCATGGCAGAAACCAGCTTCGGACTGCACCAGAGGCATCTGTATCAATTGCACGGTATGTCAAAGGGCTGTCCACTCCCAGTGACCTCTAGCCTAAGGCACCATCATATGGTAAATGCCATCTGCAGTCTTTTTTATCTTTAGGTGACCAAAGAGGCAGGAATCTAATTTCTGTGATTTTTGGAAAATATGGTTGCTCTGTTCCTTTATCCCTTGGGGGTGGGAGAGAAAATAGGAGGGAAAACAGAAATAGAGATATGTTTTCCAGTGGGGGCCACAGCTCCCAAAGTTCTAGAGCAATGTTTCTCAAACGTGTCTGTGCATCAGAATCACCAGAGGTAATGGTTAAACTGCAGTAAGACATTAAACTCTATGTTGTTAAAGCTAAATCTTGTTATAACTAAAGTTGCTGGACCTCACTCCCAGAATTTCTGATTCATCGGGTCTGGATGGGCCCCAGAACTTGCATTTTTCTTTCTTTAAGAGATTATTTATTTATTTATTTATTTATTTTGCTATAGTGCATGTGTGCTCACTGGAGAGACGGAGAGACGAAAAGAGAGAAATGACACCCCATAGGTGATGGCCACACCACAGTCCTTTCTCCTCTGTTCTCGTCTCAGGATTTTGGGCACACACACACGTGTCCAGTGTGTTTCAAGATGCTGGGTCCAGGACTTGAACCATAGTCAGCCACATGGAAGTTCAGTGTCCCAACCATTACATAACTTGCTGGCTCCAAAGCTGCATTTCTAATAAGTTCCCAGGTGATACTGACACTACTGTTTTGGAGACTCATATTTTGATGAACACTGTTTTAGAGTCATTTCCTGTGGTCATCTGGGATGGAGGCATTAGCCCAGCTATATCTTTTATTCTTACTGATCACAGTAGGACATCTGTGGGTTAAAATTTCTCCCTCTTGGGACCAGCAGTTAGCGTAATGGCTATGTCACTGGACTCCCATGTAGTCGATCGTGGTTCGCATCCCGGACCCGGTGGCTTAAACTCACACTGGGCGCGTGTGCATGCGTGCCCAAGATCCCAAGAGGAGAATGGAGGAGAAGGGATTGCAGCGTGGCCATCCCCCCGGGGGGTGATTTCTTACTTTCTATTTCTCTGTCTCTCTCTGTCTTTCTGGCGAGCGCACGCGCCCTATAGCAAAACCCTCTCAAAAAAAAAAAAAAAAAAAAAATCTCTCCCTCTTTATTTATTTATTTATTTATTTTTACTGGTGCACCTACATTGAACATGCCAGTTACACCAGACCAGGTCCCAGAGGAGACAGTATTCACCCCAGACTGTTCAAAGAGAAGGACTTTAATGAGAAAGCTGCTTATAGAAGTGTGGGCAGGATGTTCCCCAGCTCACAGGGGAGGCTGAGGCACCAGAGGCCAGCCACAGCAGGAAGTTGTTAGCATCTACAGCTGGAGAGGAAGTAGAGAAAACAGTGTTACCTGGGGTTGTTCAGAGCCGGGCTGGTGGAGGCTGGGCTGTCTGGGGGAGCCAGTGCTGTGGAGACACAAGATACTGCCAGAAGTGCAGCACAGCAAGAAGGGGCCTCTTTCTTCCACTCTCTAGTCACCTCCTGCCCTGTCCTATTGGATGAATCCATCCAGGTGCCAGAGGCAATGGGGGAAGTTGTCTCCAGGGGTCAGCCCCCCAAGACACAGAACAGTGGAAGATGGATCTACGATGGGGAAAGGAACAAATGGAAAATAAGCAGCTATCAGGCAGAACTTCGCACTCTTTTCCTCACTATATGCCATCTCCCAAAATATATTTTTGCTTCCTCCAGAAACTCAGTAAAATCCAGCTGGTCCAAGAAAGGAGAGATTGCATGATGCCCATAGTTATCCTCAGCTCCCACTTTGTCAGTTAGAATGCTGCCCCTGACTCAAAGGTCTACGGAAATAGGGGACTACTTAGAGCCTGTGAGGAGAGCCCTGTTTCTCTGTCCCAGCTCTTTAAAGCACTCATCTCCTATCATGGCTTCCAGATGGCCAGGGAGGATTGGAAAAAGACTCTTCTTTTGAAACAGCCATTACAGGATTCTGACAGCAGAATCTGAGGGGATGGGGTGCATTGTGGGATTGTTACTGGGGGAGGAGACAGAATGTTTCAAACAATTTCCAAACCATAAGGAACACACAGTACTTGGCATTATCTTGAAAAGACCTCCCTTTCCATCTATGGAACAATGAAAAATGTAATATCTTAATCCTTAGGAAAGAAAACAGACAGAGAAGAGGGGAAAACAGGTGGAAGAGGAGAAGTGTTTGGATCTGAGGACTGTCCTTGAGCTGTCAGGCAGAGGCTGTGTTGCTGCTGGCCCTGCTGACACTAGCTTGGTGTCTCTATTTACCTTTTCATGGCTGTCAGGATCTTTCCCTGAGCTACCAGAAAGATTTTTGTGTCAGATAACACTCTCCATTGTAAGATAATATGCGAGCATATTTAGGGAAACTGTGGGCTGGCCAGCTGTTTTATAACTTGATATAAAACAAATGGGCAACAGACAAAATTGGAAGAGGCTCTTACATCCCCAGAACAAGGAGGACCAGCATTCTCTGTGGGCTGGGGTAGGGCTTTTGGGTGTCAGGCCCCAGGAGAGTCTCCTAGGCAAATAATGGACTATGAAGTATTCTAGGCCTCCTCCAGGTGGGTTAAATGAATCATCTTCTCAAGCTAAGCTTGCAGTTCCTATTTTAGAGATTGAAAGCAAACAAAACAAATGAAACCAGAGTCTGTCAAGGGCTTCGGGAGTCTTGAAAAAGGGGGCACCAATGAATTAGGGTCAAAATATCCTGGCTGGAGATGGAGAAATACACTCTCTGCTACTGGACGAATGCCTCTCCAGTTCTTCATTTTCCTAAAGTTTTGTACAGAGAGCTTGATTTCAGTCGTTTTACTCTGAGCCCAGCTCTAGCCTATAACTTGCCACTCCGACATTTTGAGACCTTCACCCCAATATACAGTCTTACTTATGTCTCTTTTGACTCAAACAACACAGAAACAGTGGGAAAGAAGACAAGCTTGGACTGTGCATTTATGACATTGGAGCTCTCTGGCTGGATCCCATGGAAGAGATGACGCTGGAGTGGGAGGAACTGAGGCAATGTCAGGGGGAGGTGGTAGCTTTTTTCCTAGGTAGGGGTAAGTTCTTGGGTTTTAGCAGTCACTTCTACTGTCCCCACAGCACCCCAGAGCTGGAAGGTGACCCAAATTGGTCATCTGATCTGAGACATCTGGGATTGTGCTCACCTTCTGCCACAGTTCAATTTAGGGGAGACTTTCACTTTCTGGGCTACTAGTTACCAGGTATGACTAGATGAACTCTGGGGTCCTGTCCAGCCTGTGACTCTGTGGTTTAGTTATTATCTCTATAGTGGTTTGTTTTTTTTTTAATATTTTTATTCAGATATTTTTCTAGGATTCCCAGATTTAAAGAGGAAAACAGAGATTTGGGAATCTACCACATTTGGGAAATGCAGGACTCTGACACCATTTAGTAATTGTGGAGGTTGAGTCATAGCTATTACAGACTGTGATTTCTAGAAAAGGTTTACTGTCAAAGGAGCTGGGACTCCCTCTTCATCCTTGAGCCTCATGAGCTTTGGCTAAAACTTCCATTCGGCCACCTCATCTTCCTCCACAGTCTCATGTACAAGTTTGATCCCAAGCTAAGGATTATCTTGAGTCCTCTAAATAAGCTCCACAAAGTTGTTTTTCTTTTCTTCTTTTTTTTTTTGGAGAGGTTTTTCGCTATAGGGCGTGTGCGCTCGCCAGACAGACAGAGAGAGACATAGAGACAGAAAGTGAGAAATCACCCCCCGGGGGGGATGGCCATGCCGCAATTCCTTCTCCTCCATTCTCCTCTCGGGATCTTGGGCACGCATGCACACGCGCCCGGCATGAGTTCTAAGCCACCGGGTCCGGGACGCGAACTGCGGTCGACTACATGGGAGTCCAGCGACATAGCCATTACGCTAACTGCTGGTTCCCAAAGTTGTTTTTCTTTATGGTTAGATCTAAGTGAGGTACTCAGATCAATGGCAGAGCTAGAGGAACATAGGGGACAGGGCAATGGGTGAGGGTCAGCAGGAGAGACTCAAAGCTAATGGATGTACCGTGAAGGTCCTGTCTTCAGAATTTGATGGATCTAGGGCTTCATTTGACAGCTTTACCATTTACCAGCTTGGTGACCCAGAGGAACTCACTTTATTTTCCCAACCTTCATTTCCTCACTTGGGAAGTGTTTATTACTCTTTGGTGGTAAAATGATGCCCACTTTTGAGGGTGTAAACATTTATGGAAAGCATTTTTCTCATTTCCTACTTCAAGTTAGGCATTCTAGCAATGAGTTTCATTTCTTCTTCCTTTAAAAATGTTCAGGAGGAAAGTGGAAGGACAGAGAAAAATTCTGGAGAAAAGAATGCCAAAGGATGCTATGGAAATGACCTTGACATATAGGAAGGGTTGCTGTAGATGTGACCTACAAGCATGTACCTTGCTTCCTGAGGAAAGGAGAGCAGTTAAAAATCATTACAGGAGGAAAACAATTTTATGTAACTATAATACAGAGCCCAGGGTGTGGGAGATGTTGACAGGAATCACATTTCCTGTGGAATTGTCTTTTAACCTATAGCTCCTCAGTCTTGAAAGGTCTTCTAGGAGCCCCTCCTTGCACTTGCCTCTTTTTTCCTTCTCTTCCACATTTCTTGCCTCTCTCCTTATGTCTCTTTGCAGCTGTGAGCCAAGGAGCCCTGCAGTCCTCTGTATGTTCAGGTTTCTCAGCATCGTGTGCTGATCACACGCATACATCTTTCCCTTGCCAATATTGATGGACTCTCAACATTGCCTCAGAGAGCTAGTACGCAAAAGGAATCTCTTCTCGGATTAGTAAGGAGTAGGAGTCAAAGGAGTGAGGGGACCTTTGATTCCTTTCTATCACATTAAAGGATGCCCCAATAGCCTTTCATGAGTCTCCACAGACTCACCTCAAAAAGTGGTTTCAGGGATTTTGGCGAGACATAAAGAAGAACATTCTAATAATGAGAGTTCAAGTCCTGGATCTTGTGAGCAACATAAATTCTATATCTATCCAACTCAGTACATTTTCCAAAAAATAGGAAAGGGGACCTCTTTTTAGAAATTGCTTTTTAGGATCAAAGGACAAGAGAGAAGCCCTCAAGTTATTTTTTTCCTCTCAAGTTCCACAAATTAGTTCAGATATGCTGGGTCTAATGAAAGTCCAGTTAGGGGGCTGATTGGGCACTCAAGTAAGGATTTATTTTCTCTGATACTCATACTCATGCTTCCCAAGCCTTCATGTCTCCAACCCCCACCTTCCAACATGGGCCCAGACCCAAATTCGCAGCATGGGTTCTCTCTGCCCATGTTCTGTAAAGACCCGCCTTTGTTCTGTTGCCCACTCCCAGCTTTCTCTGAGAACAAAGAGGAAGTCCAGCTACAAACTGTCCTCTTGCAAAGCAATTAAGCTCACGGCATGGGGGCCAGTGCTTCTCAGGGCTGGCCAGCGTGGGAGGGTTGGAGTCTACAATGACTCTGCCAGGAGTGACCTGCTGGTTCTCACGTCCTTCCAGCCTCTAGTGGAGGTGGTGCTCCCACACGTGGCTGTCCAAGTGGTGACGTGTTGGGCACCAGAGACTCATGCTGTGTCCTGGGTCATGCTGGCACGGCGCATAGAGCCGTGGCTTCCTGGCTCCATTGGTCACTGGGATGCTGCAGACTCACCCACACGTGGCAGCGGAAGGTGCTTAAGGAGGGGCTCTGTTCACTTTGAACCTATGAATCAGCTCATAATGGAGAGGGCTGGGTTACCAAGGGCGTGTGTTGGGGGAGGAGGAAGAGAAAGGAATTGGTTACTCTGTGTAGTGGACAGGGGACAAAAACATTTTTTTTTTCACTGAAGAATGAGACAAAATAAAAAGTGAATTAAGTTAGAATGAGAGCTAGGATATTTTAGCACCAGGATCAAACATAGAGAAGTAGGTTGGACATCTTTTCGATGGATATTCTTCATAATGAACTGGGTAGATGCTTAGGAATCTTAGTTATTAGAAGTGGGAAAATGAACTTTTTGGATGTGCGATTGTCATAAGTAACATATCTGAGATGGTACAGGAAGGAAGATGGTGGCATCTTCTAGAATCTATGCTGTAAATCAGGAGCGTTTTAGTGATGTCTTCTCCAGAGGGTACAACTAGAGACTACAAAGAGAAGGTTTAGGCTGACTAGAAGGAGGAAAAATTTATTATAACAATAAAAACTGTCTAAAAGTGAAATTAGTGTTTTTTTTTTTTTTTTTATTTTTTTATTAAGACAGTAAGCTTCTGATCACAGGGGGTATTTAAATCAAGTGTTCAAATCTGGAATCCTCTGGAGAATTTTTTTTTTTTTCTTGCATTGAAAGGATAAGACTAATATCATTCCAGGCTGATACCATGTTTATGGTGCTGAGATACCATGTTTCTTATTCATCATTTATCTCTGAAAGTTAACCATTTAGAGTTATAATCCCTTTTGGTGGGAAGGTTGCTCCATCAGGCTAGGGTTTGCTTGTGAATTTATTTACTTGTCCTGAGAATACCTAGTAGGTAACAGGCCTGCAGATATAGACACAAAAAAGGAATAATGACTTTGTATTTGGAGACTTCTTAGTATATTAAGGAAGCAGTCAAGGAAACAGAGACATGCCAATTCTATATGGTGAGGGATGAAATAAAAGCACCATAAGAAGGAACAAAGAGCAGTTCTCTCAGGTCAGCAGTTGGCGTGGAGGTCAAAGCTTTGGATCCCACATGGCTGCCTGTGCAGTTCAAGTTCTGGACCTGGCAGCTTGGAAATCATGCTGTGTGCGTATGCACCTGTGCTCAAAATCCATAGAGGAAAAAGGAAGAGAAGGGATTGAGGAGGAGAAAGGGGGAAAATGGATTATTACATGGCAATCGCCTTGGAGGGTTATTTCTCATTTTCCTTCTCTCTTACCTCTTACTCTGTCTCTGGCAAGAGCACAAGCCCTGTAGAGAAAAAAAAAAAAGGCAGCTCTCATGGGGAAATAAGAGATAGCTTCTCAGAAGAGGTACCTTTTCATTTTGCAGCTATCTTCTAATCTAGTTCCATCTCCATCCAGTCCATATAGATTTATGAATGTCTGCTGGGTATAAGGCAAAGAGAGTACATGGAAATTGTACTCTCTAAAGAGCTTTTCAAATGTAAGTTTATATTTGTGTTATTATATTTGTGCACTTGAGATGTAAAAAAAAAAAAAAAAAAAAATCTGGTCTGCAAGAAACTTCCAGTCATAACAGCACTTCCTCTTTCCAGACCGTGTCTTCCCCCATGAATTTGGATCAGAGAGGAAAGGTAAATGGAGTAGCCATTTGAAAGCAAGGTGTCAAAGGGCAGCAGGAGGGAATTTGTTTCTGTGTTTCCCCTACTCTTCTTGGAGTGAAGGTTTTGTGCCAACATATGGTTGTCCAGCTAATGTGGTTGTGGACATAGGGGCCAAAACACATCCCGCAGAGTCCATAGTGCCAGTTTGCAACCCTTGATGAGATCTTTTGAATGCTAGTAGGAGATGGGGCCAGGGAAGACAAAGGTGATGGATGAAGAAAGACAAAGGTGGGACCAGCAGTTAGCGTAATGGCTATGTTGCTGGACTCCCACGTAGTCGACCGCGGTTCGCATCCCGGACCTGGTAGCTTAAAGCTCATGCCAGGCGCGTGTGCATATGTGCCCAAGATCCCGAGAAGAGAATGGAGGAGAAGGGATTGCGGCGTGGCCATCCCCCCTGGGGGGTGATTTCTCACTTTCTGTCTCTGTCTTTCTCTGTCTGTCTGGCGAGCGCACGCGCACTATAATAGCAAAAACCTCTCAAAAAAAAAAAAAAAAAAAAAAAAAAAAAAAAAAGAAAGACAAAGGTTATCTCTTTGGCTCACACTGGATTATTGGTGTTGAGATGATTGAGGAACTCTAGGCAACTCATAGCACGTTAGTACCAATGCCGTTACCTGGTCATGAGACAAAATAATTGGTGTTTTTTTTCTAACAGAGACAAATTAATCTTAAGAATTGTTGAGACCAGCAGTTGGCATAATGTCTGTGTCACTGGACTCCCATGTAGTTGACCGCGGTTTGAGTTCCGGACCCGGTGGCTTAAACTCATGCTGGGTGCATGTGCGTGCATGCCCAAGATTCTGACAGGAGAATGGAGGAGAAGGGATTGTGGTGTGGCCATACCCCCTGGGAGGTGATTTCAACTAGTACTGAATGTGAAAAGGGAGTACTAAGGGATCAGAATAGCAACTACAGGAAGAGGTGGGTGAACAAAAGAAACAGAATGAGATTATTAAAACTTAAAAACTTAAGAGGATCCCCTGGCCAGTTGGGGCTAATCTCTCAGAGAGAGATAATGAAATCATAGTTTGTTCTTTATTTCAATAAAGCACTGCCTTGTGCTCTCATGGTGATTTTGGTTTCATGTAAGTTTTCCCTTTATTCCAAATTTTTTCCTCCTCTTTTCCATTTAAAAAAATTAATGAGATAATTCATGCTCACTGTCAAGAAGAAAAATGAATCATCAAAATTCAAATAATACTTCATGTATGATGTCTCTCCCATTTTTGTCTTATCTTTTGATTTTGTTTACAAATAGTTTACCTTTTAGTATTATAATCTTTATTAATTTTTCGGTTCTGTCTTTCCCTTTCTCTTTTCCAAAGTCATAAGCACAGTCTTTCATATTTTTCCCCAATACTCTCATATCTGTATTGTTAAAATTTTTAATTCATTCAGATTTTATTTTTATAAAATGACACAGCATAGAAATTTGATTTTTTAAACAGATGCCTAGCTAATTGTCTTTTACTGAATAATTTGCCCTTTTCCAGTTATTTAAAATACCACTTTTATATCTTTTTAAAATGTTTATATATACATATGTATATACTTCTTTATTATTTACATTTAATCACTGTATGTCTTTAGAGTGTGCAACGTGGTTTTTCCCAGCAGGAATACAGTGCATATCAGTAAAGACAAAGACATGACCATATCTTAATTCCTTCATATACATGGTGTATTATCTTCCTAATTACACAGGCTTAGTGACTTACATAAAACAAATTTGTAATCCTCCAGTTCTTGAGGACAGAATCTGAGATGGTCTCACTGCACTATGAACAAGGTGTTGGCAGAGTTACATTCCTCCAGGAGATTCTAGGCAATAATCTGTCTTTGTGTTTTCCACGTTCCACCAGCTGTCCACATTCCTTGGCTCACGGCCCCTTTCCATTTTAAAGACAGCATTGGCTGCTCAAGCTTTCTCATGCTGCTTCATTTGAAGTGAACTCATGACTCCCTCTTTTACTTATAAGAACCATTGGTATTTTATTGCTCCTTCATGGATAATCCAGGATAATCTTTCCGTCTCAATCAAGGGCAACTGATTAATTTCACCTGCAACCTTAATTCCCCCTTGCCATGTGTTCCCATGTGTTCTGGGCTGAATTATGTCCTATCCTCTCCCCTCCAGATCAGATACTAAAGCCTTAACATGTAGTACCTCAGAATGTGACTGTACTGGAGGATATGGACTTTTAAAGAGATAATGAAGGTTAAATGAGGTCATATGGGTGGGTTCTAATTCAATCTGATTGGTGGCCATAGAAGATGAAGAATTTGGACATAGAGAAGTAGAGAGAAAAGGACTATATGAAGATGCAGCAATAGAGTGTCCATCTACAAGTCTCAATGAGAGAGGCCTCCGAGAAAACAAATCTTGCTGGTATTTGGATCTTGGACTTTCAGTCTCCAGAACTGTAAGAAAATAGGTTTATGTGGTTTAATCCATCTAGTCTGTAATATTTTATTTTGGCAGCCTTAGCAAACTAATACACATGGAACATATTCACAAGAATATTACAAGAATATTACATATTACAAGAGGGCCTTCTTTACAAAGCTATTATTCTGCCTATTGCATACTAAATAGTTGATTTGTAGGTTTTCTATTCTGTTGCATTGATCCATTATTTATTCCTGAGCCAGTACCTTATTTTTTAAGTTATTAGGGTATTATAATTGCTTTATCTGGTGGAATAAACTTCCTTTTTTCATGCATTGTTTTTATTCATTTGATATTTTCTAGATTATTTTATACACTTATTCTTCCATGCCAATTTTAGATCATCTTGTTAATTTTCTAGAAGCTGTGATTGCATTAAATTTATAGAGTCATCTGGGACAATCAGTGTCTTTACATGAACACAATATTTTCCCATTTAATCATCTCTCTCTCTCTCTCTCTTTATGCCCTTCTTCATAATGCACTTTCTCATTTCTTGGTAGTTTTCCCCCAGGTGTTTTGTAATTTTCATAGATATTAAGTAGGATAATTTTTTTTCTCCTTTACAATAGGAAAACAGAGGCCTAGAGAGGGAAAGAGACATGTCTGAGATCAGACAGAATCAGGAAGGAGGTCATAGTGAACACAGGCCTGATTCCTCACCCTGCGACCTCCCCTTGCAATGGGAACCCTCTAGGCCACTTTCCACTAGATTCATGATGTGATACTCTATTTTAGGTCAACAGTTGTGTCCCCTAGAGCAGCGCTGGGCTGGACCTGGGGACAGCCTGTCTTAAAACTCAGAATGGTTGACAGGTCATGTAGGGGTCTCTCTTATTTCACAGATGGAGGAATCATAGTGTGGGGGAGGTGAGGGAAATTTTAGAGAGCAAGCAAGGGAGCATCTGTAAAATCACTTATTCCTTAATTCTGGCCCACTAAGCAACTATCATCAAGAAAGGAGCATGTGCTCATAAAAAAATAGCAGCAAGAAGAGTTCTTGTTTGCAATTTACAATGAATAAAATCCAGCTTTTGCTCACCAGGGAGCAGTAAACAGTCCCAAGGGCTCTTCTTTGGGATGCCCGAAAAAAGTTAAGAATAACAAAAGAAAGATATTAGGTTAATTTGGCCATGGAAGAGATATCAAAGGTCAGGAAATGCAGAGGAAGGAATAAAAGTATGTATCTTTCTGAAATTTGTCCATCACCCATCTACCAGGCACCAGGTGCAGGAACAGTAGTAGGTAGTAGAGTGCCCGGACACCTCAAGATTCTTCTCAGTTTATTCCCAGTTTGGACACCCTTAATCTCTTCTGTAGTTTTGGGCAGGAGTCACGATCCATTTGCTACACTCAAAAACACTACAATTGTAAATACTTTGGGAGGTGTCTAAGTCTCTTTCTGTAGCTGCACTTTCTAGATGGTGGATGTCTCAGTACTTGGGGAATATTGTTTATTTCCAAACAAGGAGGAACTTTTAAGCTTCCATCTCTGTACTTTATCTGAAAGCTTCAGTTTCCCAAACCAGAAGCTGGAGGCCTGAGAAGAAAATGCTCTTACTTGAGTCAACATTGTTTGTTAATCCTAGAAGTCTTAGAGCTGGGGCTTAGGATTATTCATATTTGAGAGCACAGCCTTTTCCCCGGCCCTCTATGTTGATTGGTTGGATTTCAAGCTATAAGAACAAGAGATCTATACGGCAATAGTGACAGGGGCTATGTATTTCAGGGGAAGGTAATGTACAAGAAGAGGATGAGCTCCATCATTTTTCTCAAAGGTAAGTAAAAGACTGCTGTTCCATCATGGACACAGAGAATATGTCCTAACAGGAATCTGAGTATTAGATTCATTTGTCCATTTATTAATTTGTCCATCCATCTATCCATCTACCAATCCATCCATACATATATTGTCTGAATGGTATGGAGTTGTCACATGCCTTGTTGAGAACTTTGGAGTTAATTCGAGAGTCAGTGAGGAACCATGGGAAGTTCTTGGTTGAGAGAGTGACAGGATGTAGAAAGTGATTCAGCAAGAATGAGGCAGCATACAGATAGATCTAAGGGGCAAAGGTCAGATGTGGTCTTTTTATGGGGTCCGAATGTATGTATTTTTCTTCGATTTGGGATACTGAACCAGCTTCTTGTCTTAGTTGGAAAGAGAGTAGACAACAATGAGAAGGACGTAAGGATTGACTGAAAGCCTAAAGAGAATAAGTTATCCAGCATGGTGTGTTCTATAGGCCTGTCTGGAGAATAATCAGTTCAGCCAGTGTTTGCTAGGTAAGCTCTCTTAAATTTTCCTATCATCTTTCTTCAACTTTCTTTTTTTTTTTTTTTTTTTTTGGGGGGGGGAGAGGTTTTTGCTATAGGGCAAAAACTTTCTGTGCTCGCCTGAAAGACAGAGAGAGACAGAGAGACAGAAAGTGAGAAATCACCCCCCAGGGGGGATGGCCACGCCGCAATCCCTTCTCCTCCACTCTCCTCTCGGGATCTTGGGCACACACGCACACGCGCCTGGCGTGAGTTTTAAGCCACCAGGTCCGGGACGCAAACTGCGGTCGACTACATGGGAGTCCAGCGACATAGCCATTACGCTAACTGCTGGTCCCAATCTTTCTTCAACTTTCAACCTGAGGAGGCCCTGTGCTTTCTGGCATGACCATTAGAAAGGAGAAGATAAGGCAAGGGCTAAGCATTTGGGACCCGTTTTTGCACATTTCTAGCCACCCAGCAAGTTCAGACACCTGGTCTGTGCATGGGTTTTAGAGTTGAGAATGGTACACTGAATATGAAGAGGCAAGGGTTCAGAGCAGATGGGGGCTTTATTGGGGAATTAGCACCAAAAATCAACACCAGGAATAGTGGGAAAAAAAACCTTCCTCCATCTTTGATTTTACAGTTGCCTGCACAAGTCTCTGGTTTGGAGCTCTGCAGAGTACATGGCTGGGGTCCCTCCTTCCAGAGGATTATGGCAGGGAGTAGGGGAAAGAGCAAGAGATTTAGAGTCACACAGATCTGCTTACTAGCTGTGTGACCTGAGCCCTACTTTCCTTCAGCACTCTGAGCCTCAGTTTCTTCAACTGGAAAATGAGGATAATAATATCACCTGACTCATGAGATTATTTTGGGAACTAAATATAATAATGCATGTGAAAATACTTTGTAGAATGTCAGTCACTCTTTAAAGATTGGATATGAATAATAACAAGAATTTTTCCAATGTAATTCCCATTGTGTTTGAATGTAAGCACATTAATCCTCTTCTAAAACCTTTGGTGGTATTCCATCTAGTGGGACTGATGTTCAGGAGTGAGATGAGGACTAGTGTCTCTCAGCAGTTATAAATTAGAGTTGCATTCTGAGCACAAAAAATCCATGAGCATATAGATAAAGCAACTTGCCTTTCTGGGAATGCAGATTTTATGACCCTGTACTAGTTTTTAAAATATAACTTATTGTGCTATTATATCTAATTGAACTTTTCATGTTTTTAAAATCACACTTATAAATTAGTTAAATTAGTTTAACACTGATCCTAATTAGTAAAACACTAGCACTAATGGTTGTAGTTAGTGCTAATGGGCAAGAAAGCATGGCCCCAGGTTGAACCTAATAAAATTAGGGCCCAGCTCCATGACTCTCTGGGAACGTCATGGTCACCTTTCAGTTCATTCATCTCTGGAAGGAAAGCCTTGCTGCTTGTCGGTCTCTGCTGTAGTGCTTCTTGTTTGTCCTAGGGAGAACCTGCTGTTTGCTGACCATCATCCAGAGCTGCAGGATGGGGCTACTAGGGCCAGAACTGGGTGCCTGTCTCCTTGTCCATAGTGGGGACACTGAAGTGTGGAGGGGAAGCAGCAGGAAACATTGTTCCTGGCATCAGCTCCTGCTTCTGGAGAGTGAAGGATGTGAAAACTCTCTGTTTAGTTTTAGTTTTTCCTGTTCAGCAACTGATAATCTCCTCCTCTGTTGAAGTCATGGGTTCAGTTAATGCCAGGACTTTTTGCCTGTTGAATTGTTAAAATGCAGAACAACAGCCCTTTGCTGATTAGGGATATTTATTTCAAGCCCTAAATCAATTTCAGCTCCCCACTCCTTCCCCTTTTTCTCCTCCTAGTGCACCCCCCCCCCCCCCTTTGGAACTTGGGAAAATCCAATTTCCTTCCTGCCTTAATCTCTCTCCAGTTTTGCACAGGCTCTGCTCTGCCCGCACCTGCTCCTTCCAGCTGTGAGATTCCTTTTGGTAAAATACTTTGTGTCCTGCCAAGCTGTCGATGGACAAGACCCCCATGGCCGCTTCCTGGCTCTCTTAATGAACACAGTTGTTCTGTTCCACCAGGTCCCCAGGAGCTCTCCTATTCAATCTATTAGCCAGTGGTGGTTTCTACAGTTAGTGTGAGACCCCTGCCCTGGGCCCCCAAGCGCCTGCTCTTGAATGAGGAAAGAATGTGAAATTGAGCACTCCCTGAGCTGGTACTAAGTGCTTTGAGCTTTACAGCCCCAACTCCTGTATAACAGGAATGTTAGGCTAAGCAAGAGAGTCTCCAGATCCGCCATCTCCCCAGCCTTAGGGCTAAACCATCATTATTAATGACAGCAATCACCACCCAGAACGCGAGTCATAAATAACAAATGTCTTTCAGCAGTCACGAGAGCGACTGTGCACATTTATCATCTGCACACCTCTAGAAATACTATGGGAATGAACAGCAGAACTATTACGATCAATTTTATCTTTATTTCAATGCTAACAACTTAGCTTTACTCAAAAAAAGAAATCTAAAGCAGCTTGAACTTCTGATAATAGTAATAGACATTGTACAAAAAAAACCCCAAAACAAAACAAACAAAAAAAAAAAACAATGAAAAACAAAAAAGAGGGTGGAGGGGTTTCTATGGCTAAATAAGTTCTTAAAGTTAAATGCATTTCTTTGCAGAAAGACATATCAGTGTCTAGAATATACTAACGTGCATTAGGAATCTCCAAGAGAGGAAGATTTTGTTTCTCAAATGTATTTGACCTTAACTTTTCCCCCTTTTTGACATAACATGCTATATCTTGTAGGACATTATTCAGTGGCATGCTGGAAATATTTAACAACAGACTCCCTGGGAGGTGGGGAGACCCTGATAAGCAGTGTTTCTTGATTTCTGTGGTGTAAATACTCCCACTGTGGCTAATTTCAAGCTACCAAGGTGAAGTCACTGACCATAGAGTTGGGAAGGCATACACATAATCAGGTTTCTGAGCTGATGTGAGCTGGTGGGAGCTGGCTGGTGGTGGCTCAGCACATCTCCGTGAACACCACTAGGGGACGCTGCTCCTTGTTCCACTCTCCTCTTTCTACTGGAAATGGGGAATTGAACAAAAGCCAGTGAATGTGACTAGTATTACAATCTATAGTAAAGCAAGATTACAATATGATAGGACATTCCCATTTCTTGGAGTTTTTGCTTACTTCTCTAATTAATTATCTGACTAGACTTTCTCTGTCTAAGACCAGCTTATGAGAGAGGATAAATTCTTTGACAAGTTTCTTGGCCTTCTGAACTGGTAATGAGAGCCACTTCAGGGCAGATCTGTCTTGAGTTCTACACTTTACTGGCCTCTTATTTGGTTTAGAGTAGATGCGTCAGCATCCCTCCATTCTCTGGGCAGCTCTACAACCTTCTGCTCTGCTGGGGTCAGAACAACCTTTGTGACCAACTTCCCTGCTGACAGGTGGGCAGCTCCCTTTGACCCTGACCAGTGCACCTTGGACACTTTATTCACATAAATCATCTGATTACATAGAGGGAAAAGCTTAGATTTACATCTTGCCAGCATTTAGCATACTAGATACTTTCTTCTTTTTAAAAGTCATTTCCTTCTCCTGAATTCCAAGATAACAGTTTACCCTAGTTCTCCTCCTCCCTCTTTGGCCACTACTGCTTCATGTTTCTTCACTTAAGTGTCTCAGTGCTTGGGTCTCTAAATCTACTTCTCTCTTCCCTTTCCTCTCCTTTCCTCCTCTCCTCCCCTGCCCCCTTCTCTAGATGATCTAATCTTTTCTCATGGATTTCAATCCCACCATTATTCTGATGAGACTCCCAGATTTATAATTTGAAATCAGACCTCTTTTTTTGAGCTCTGGTCTTATATAACTAACAATCTACTTGGCATCTTTATCTGGATGTCTTACAGGTTTCTCAACTTCAGCCTGTATGAAAGGAACTTGATGTTCCCTTTACTCTCCACCCTGTTCCTCCCTTAGATTTCTTTATTTCAATAGTCAGCATTTTCTTCAATTCTGTTGCCTCAGCCCCCAATTTAGGAATCATTTTTTTTTAAGTTTATTTATTTTGATGAGAGAGAGAGAGAGAGAGAGAGAGAGAGAGGGAAAGAGAGCCTTCCAATAGGATTTTCATGCCATGCTCCACTGCCGTGTCAGCCAGTTTCAATCATGGACATACACATGTGTCTGGCATGTAAATGGGGATCCTGCAATGTCAACAAGGGACTCTCTTATGTGGATCCAGTTGCATCACTACTACTCTGCTGTCTGACCCCTAGGAATCATTCTTTAGTCAACTTTTATTCTTGTCCCTCGAAGTCAATCTATTAGTCTTGACTAAATGAATCTCACTTTACTTTCTCCGTTTATCCTTTGAGGGTCATTGTCTCATGTTATATATATATGATGCAATAGTCTTTGGGTCCATAATCTATTACTTTGCAAATCAAAAAGAAAGATCTGGGATAGCAATTTCAGCTTAGTTATTCTTTGTTGCTCCTTTATTTATAATAGAGCACATGTACATGCATGCAGGAGAGAGCAAGGAAAAAATATCCTCTGTAGGGTCTGGTTGCACTGTGATCCTCTTCTTTCAGTCCCCCAGCCCATTGTATCCTGGAGACTTGCTTGCATACCTGGCATGTTTCACGCTGACTAGAGATTTGAATCCCTGTTTCCATGCAGGATCAAGCTTCTCTCTCTCTCTCTCTCTCTCTCTCTCTCTCTCTCTCTCTTTTTTTTTCACTTTTATCTACATTTATCTTATGTTGACTTTATCCCTCTGCCGTAAGTTTTGTTACTTCAGTTTCTTCTGTGATATCTTTTTCTTTTATGCAACTTTCTCTTCTGATTTGGGAATAATCTACTCCTTTTCAGTTAGGATCATCTCAGTGTGTGGCGGGGGGGGGGGGGGGGGGGGGGAACTCGTGAATGGGTTTACCTGCCCGTGAAGTCTGTATGTACGATGGTGCATCTTGGGTGCCTTGTTCACCTGAGTATACCAAATGATCATAGAATCTACATTTAATCCCTTAAGTTCGGCATTACTCTCTCCATTTTTAAGCACTTGCAGCAGAAATTTAGCACTCTTTTTGAGCCACCCACCTTGATGTCTAGCCCCACTGTTTGGCCTGGACACATCTACCCATTCCACCATTGTAATGATGGAATGGCACACTTTGCTTCTATAAAGTGACATCCTTCAGATACTTGGTGGTTTTTTGTATATGCATACCCTTGATGGCCTGGGTAGTTTCATGAGTGTTCATAAGTGAATGTGAAGATTTGAACCCCTTGATTTGCCTGACTTTGTGGGATTCTCTGGGTCAAGTGAATAGCAAACCATATTCATAAATCATCTCAGGCTGCTTAGGACAAGAACTCAAGCTTCTCTTCTCTTTTTTTTTGGAGAGGTTTTTGCTATCGGGTGCGTGCACTCACCAGAAAGACAGAGAGAGACAGAGAGACAGAAAGTGAGAAATCACCCCCAGGGGGGATGGCCACGCTGCAATCCCTTCTACTCAATTCTCCTCTCGGGACGCATGCACATATGCCCGGTGTGAGTTTAAGCCACCGGGTCCAGGAGTCGAACCACTGTCGATTACTTGGGAATCAAGAGACATAGCCATTACGCTAACTGCTGGTCCCGAGCTCAAGCTTCTCTCTTAAGCAGCGCATAACTACTGTTCCATGGAGCCAACTTCAACTTTATTACTCTTCATTCTGATCATTAGGCTCCCAAATACCCCCAAATGTCCTCCTTCTCCAACAGATTCCAAATGAGTATCTACTTGTTCAAAGAAGTCAACTTAGTCCAGGCTCCATTCACATTTTCCTTATACTAAGTCATAGTCCTGTGGCTATTGCTACTCCATGACAACCACCACTGCCTCGTGTAGATGGATGATGGCTCAATGTAACAAGGCTTCTTGAGAAAATTCAGATACATGTGGTAAATTCTTCAATGAGGATTGGTTAATTAATACTTTGAGATTTATGACTTTTAGTTTCTAAGGTGTTTATGGTGATTTCCTTTGTATCTCTGTCTCATGTGTGATAAGTGTAATGTTTCAATGGATTTTTTTTTTTTTTTTCATTTTAAGATAGAAAAACTTGGGACCAGGTTGGAAATGCACAATCTTAAGACCACATTGCCATGTAGTTTCTTTAGCTTCATTTCTACAAGGAATAGGTAGAGAACAAAGTTTTAGTGTCTCCAAGAGTGCTTCTGTGTTGAAGGAGTGACGTAGGTAAGATATAGCTAGTTCTGTGAGGCCTCATGCTTATGCACTTAGGGGCATCCATAAGAAAAAGAATGTAGAATTCTATGCAGAAGTGAACATTTAAGTTTTTGGGTCACAGGAAAAGTCATGACATATTTCTCTGTTCAAAAATGCATTGCAACTTACCCAATAGAATGAGAAAAGAAGTCACAACAAAAACAATGAATAAAAATACCACAAGCAGGGCCAGCAGGTGATATAGTGGTTAAGGCACTGGACTCCCATGTGACTGATCATGATCTGGGACCTGGTGACTTGAAACATATGCTGGGCACATGTGAATGCATGTCCAAAATCCCAAGAGGAGAATGGAGAAGAAGGAGTTGTGGCATGGCCATCTCCCCTGGGGGGGGGGGGGGAGAGTGATTTCTCACTTTTTGTCTCTATGTGTCTCTGGTGAGTACATGTGCCCTATAGCAAAATCTCTCAAAAAAAAAATGCCATAAACATCACAGAATCCAGAAAATAGTACGTATGTTTTAATTAATTAATTAATTAATTAATTGACCATCTTTATAGTGCCTTTTAAAAGTTTTTGCTTGCTCTCTCTCTTTATCTCTTTTCTTAGTTTCCTTTAGACTGTGTGCACTAGCCAGAGAAAGAGAGAGAGAGAGAGAGAGAGAGAGAGAGAGAGAGAGAGAGAGAGAAGGAAAGTGACAAATCATCCCCTGGGGGGGGATAACCATGCCTTTGTCCCTTCTCCATTTTATTCTCAAGCATGCATGTTGCACGCACACACACCTGGTGTTTCTCAAGCTGCTTGGTTTGGGACTTGAATTGTTCAGTCAGCCATGTAGGATTCAGTTGCCTTAACCACCACACCACCAGCAGGCCTTCTTTTATTGTTTTATTTGATATGTCAATAACTTGCTGATATTTTAAATGAGAGCAAAGTAAATTCAGTTTTTTCTCTATGTTGACTGAAATTTTCTTTTTAAAAATCATTCTTCTCCATTCTCTTCTCGGGATTTTGGGCACACACATACACATACTCAGTTGAGTTTCAAGCCGCTGGGCCCAGGACTTGAATCATGGTCAACCATATGGGATTCCAGTGCCTTAAACACTACACCACCTGCTGCCCCTGTATTTTTAATTTTTTAAAATTTAATTTTGGAGGAGAGCACACAATAGCTAGAAAAAAGGGATAAGTCCACACATATGGATAATAACACTGAATGTCAGTATTAAATTTCCTAACTAAAAGGCTAAAAATGCAGATTCAACTATTTTACACATGAACAGATATAAGTAGAAATTCATCAATTATTTGATAGACAGTTGTCTCCACAGGTTACAATCTATGTATTTATTATAACCATTACTTAGTGTATAAAACTAGATAACATAGGAAAAGACCAAAATGCTACAAGTAGCTGAATCTTTCTTTGGAATGAATTTAAAGAAGGCTAAAATCAAGAACTTTGTAAAGTCTATAGATAACAAAATCACCGACTTTATCATATCTTCACCTTTTTTTTTTTTTTTTAGAATTATTTTACTTAATTTTACTTGTTAGTACTATTTTTTAATTTGATCAGAGAGAGAAAGTGAGAAAGCAAGCTTCTAGGTCTGGGACTTGAACTGCTAGTTGGACATATGGGAGTCCTGCACCTTAACTACCATGCCACTTGCTGACCTCATGTCTTCACTTTTAAACATGTCTTTCCAATTTTCTTTTGTTTTTGCTTTTTCAAGGACGGTTTTCTTTATGCACAGTATAGTACTATGGTCTCACAAGAACTCACAGTGAGTGAGTAAAAGTGTTCTCTATCTTCCTAATAGCTACTGTTATGTATAATTTTACCTAACTCTAATTGGAACAATGATTAATACCACAGATATTTTCAGGTTATAAACTCTTATTTCCCATAGTCCTCTAACATGGAAACGACAAATTCTTCTTTCCTTGGCTGTGTTAAAATATTTGTTTTCAAAAATTCATCATCATTAATTTATGAGATGTTTTTGGTCTGATTTTTAATTAATTTGTTTTTCTTTAGAAATGTATTTCATAGTAAAGAGTAGTATAGACAATTCAGTATATACTTCTATAATAACCAGTGGATGTGTTTCAAATGTTTACAGCATAATTTAATGTTAAATGTTGAAGGCAGTGAATATGTTTATATCCTTGATTTATTACATACCATATACATGCTTTTAAAGACCATTCTGTACCTGCAAAGGTCTATAATGAATAGATGTAAATCATAAATTATAATAAATATGAAAACATTTATTTTATTTTCTCCACAAGTATGAGAAACACACAGAGAGAAGGATAGGCAGAGAGAGCGATAGGGAGACAACTGCCCCAAGAGGGTCCTGACACTGCAATCCACCCCTAGCTTCAGCCAGCTCATAGGCATGCGTACGCCTGATGTACTCAGAAAGAGCTCTTGATGTCAACCTGGAACATTCCCATATGGGCCAGCCTCTCAGAGGCTCATGTCTTACCTCTGTGTCATCATCCAGCCTTTATACCTAATTTTTTGAAGCAATCCTGTACCACTCCCAATATTGAATGCAGGTTCCAATTCTTTCACATCATTGTTAATGTTTGTTATGTCTTTCCTCTCCCCTTCCCTTTCCCGCTTTCCTCTTCCCTTTCCCTTCCTTTTTCACGTTTCCTTCCCTTTCATTTTCCTTTCTCCTTCCCTTACCTCTCCTTTTTTTTTTTTAACCTTTCCTTCTCTTTTCTTCCCTACCCTTTGTTTCCATTCTCCCTCTCCTTCTTATTAGTAGCCATTGTAAAGGATTTAAAGTGGTATTTCATTGTCATTTTGATTTGTATTCCCCTATAATGACCAGAGATATTGAGCATCTTTCCATGTGCTTATTGGCCATTTTAGGAAACACGCCTATTCCAGTTCTTTTCCAATTTTAGTTTTAATTCAATGAATGAAGAAATTACTTTAAAAATTCATCTTCTTTTGAGAGAGAAAGAGATGCTAGACAGAGTCTCATGAAACCATGAGCCTCCACTTAGCCTCAGCCAGCGAGCATCACGGACATGCTCAGGCACTCCCAGGGTGTTCAGGTTCTTCACGGCCTTGTACTATTATATGGAGGGTTTTGCTATTTTTCAGGCCAGTATAATTAGCAAGAAATTAAACTCTTTTTTTCCTAATGTGTTTCTGTAGTATCTTTTTTTCTCTTTTAAAATGGAACTACTGAAACAATCCAAGAGTCTATTACTCTCCTATTTAAAATGTATTACTTTTGCTGCTTTTGGAATGAAAACTTAGAAGGGAGGATTTTTAATCCAGTTATTGATGTCAGAGTAATATCTTTTGATTGCATGTAGAAATCTAGGAAAACCATTTTCATTGTATAGCACATTTGTAATTTTATACATTGAGTTATCAAGTATACTCTTGGTAAGAGAAACCTCCAATACATATGGATGAGAACTGAATCCTTCACTTACCATTGTGTGCTTCTGTGTTAGGATCATTTTCTACATCGTGTCTGGCTCCTTGTATTTTAAAGTTGTACATTTGCAGATACTTCTAGTACGGTGCCAGAAGTTTAATTTATGCTTGGTAGGCCCTTTGGTCTGGCATCTTTCGGCCATGACACTGGATGAGCCAGTACAGTGGGTAGTAGGACTATTTCTGGAAGCTATCTTTTTAATGGGGCTGCCAGAACTATAAATAGAAGAAACTGAACCATGTAAATATATCCTACTAAACCAAAACAAAATGTTCCCTAGGTTCAAAACTCTTTTGGCTAAATCCCCTAAATACCAATATCATTTGACAATAGGGGACCGAGGGGAAGTCAGACTGGAAAGAGATAGTAGTCTTAATTGATTATGGTTAAATATTTTTTCTTTCAAAAAATTTGAAAGAAATAAAAAATTCCACCATGTAAAACATTGCTAGGACTCTTTACAGGCCTTGAGATTGGCTTATGAAAGGAAGAGGACCTGAATGTTATATTTCATTTGCTTCTGGGTAAATCAAGTCTAGACGTAGGATGGGTAAGTAGGTCCTTCTGTTTTTCAGGAAGGGTGACATGGGAATATGAAGAAGGGCAATTTGTATCTTGAAAACTAGCCAAATTGCATTTTGAGAACCAAGGTTCCCATTTCAGGACCCAAGACGTTTTCTAACCTTCCTGAGCTTCTTCCGCAATCATACTCCACACGCTCAGTATTCCTGGAACAGCCTGTTTTGGCTAGGGACTATGGATTTCCTGGTAAGATGACAACAAGCTGTGATATTTTTATTTTACTATCCCACCATTCTTCACCTGCAACAAATGTCCCCTTAATTGCTTTAGCATGAACCCCAGCTGACAGTCCCCATTCCTAAGAGTCTGTCAGTCCCAACCTCACAGTAAACTCAAGACATCCAAACAGTGCTGCCAGACATGGCAGCTGGAAGCCAGACATCACGGCCGATTTTAGCAATTAGCTGAGCTCCCATCCTGAGCTGGCCTCATTAGGGGTGTCCAGATGTCCACTGCTAGTACTGCCTCCCATCCCTGGGGTCGGCTGTCTCCCCAGGTGAGGCCAAACTGGTGTCTGGAAGACATGTCAAAGCTCAGAGAGCCCTTCTTAATTTTCAGGGCTGCTAATTGATATTGAGTGAGAACTGCAGAGGCACCGGCCATTGCTGTCTGGTCCCTAAGGCTCTCTGGTTTCCCATGCATAATCGCTGTCTGCGCAGAGCTCTCTCCATCTGGGGGCAAGCCCAGCTGCCACCGCTCAATCGATTGTGAAGGGTGTTCAGGCATAGTCATGCTGTTAGTCTCCTGCTCGGCTCCTACCGTGACTAAATGGTAACATCTGGAAAAGGGCAGGGCAAGGCTAGGGTGAGGAGAAGGGCTGGAGAGGATTAAACCTGCTCTGCCTTTATGGGAAGATTTTTCTCTGGTAAATTTGCCTTTTCTTTCCCATGTGGTGGGAGGTGGGGAAAGGAGAATTTTTTCTTAGAACAAACTGGCAGAGGGGCCAGCCAGAGGTACCAGCTGTTATCAAAGCCTGAAATTTACTCCACCTGGGAGATGCTTGCCTCATAGTCTATATGAAGGCATCCTCTGGAGTTTTGGGATGCACAACATATGTGGCCATATGTGCACTAATCTTGCCATTCAGAAACCAACCGGACCTCAGGGCTTGTCTTAGATTGGCTCTTCCCAAAGTGGACACTGAGATAAGGATTTGGGCACAAGTAGTTTATTTGGGAAGTGTTCCTAGGGAGCAACAGTGGAAACTGAGAAAATGAGGTAGGGGAAGGAAGGAAGAAGGCTGTGCTAGTGAGAAGGCTGTGTTTAGGACCACCAGCCATTCCATGTTCCAGGGCCTGAGGGGCTCTCTGGACTATGGAATTTCTAATGCTAACTGAGAAAGCCCCACACAAACTGGGACATGTTGGTTACCCAGGTAGTGTGAGTGACTAAAATTATTATTGTAGGCAACTAGGTTCAGTCAATTCCATGGGAATCACCTAGGTGACGATGTAGACCATACCTTAGAATGTCCCACTAGGAGCAAAGAGGCTGGAGTATTTATTCACTGACTCCTGGGTGTCACTGGGGGTACTCCCAAAGGTATTAATTCTCTTACAGTTCACTTAGTTCATCTGGGTGACTGGGTAGACCATACCTTAGAATGTCCCACCAGGAGCAAAGAGGTTGGAGTATTTATTCCCTGACACCCAGGTATCATTTGGGCTGCTTCGGTATTAATTCTCTGACAAATCTGGTCTGCTCTTCCCCACCCTGAGTCAAGCATGTTCTAAGGACCAAGAAAGGGAAAGCACGGAATCCAGGGATAAATACAATACAGACCCTGCTTTCAAACATCTCAGTCTGTATATACAAAGAAGTATGACTTAGTGGTGAAAATGTCCTATCTGGAAGGTTCCTTTTCCCATGGACCTTACAATTCTCAGTCTCCCACCAATCTTTATTCTAGTCAAACCTAGTTTTCTTTTCCATGCCTCTCTACACCTCTGAGAAGTCTGCCTTCAAAGGGAAGGATATGGCAGTAGCTATAACAACAGAAAGCATCTGGGGCTGCATCTTGCTGAGTTTAGAGGGCAGAAGAACCAAGCTTAATTCCTGTGTAGGTTGAACCAGGGGAGTAAACTCCATGGTAGTAATCCAAGCTATTTCATAATCTGTGTATTGCAGAACCCTGGAGCTGGGATAAATTGGATTGTGATGGGCAGAATAATGGTTGCCCAAAGATGCCCATGCCTTAATCTCTGAAACCTGTGATAAGTTACATGGTAAAGGGGGAATTAAGGTTGTTACTTAGATGACCCTAAAATAAGGAGCTTCATCTGGATTAGGTGAGCCCAATGTAGTCAGGAGGATCCTAAAAAAAGAAGAAAAGCAGAAGAGTAAGGTCAGAGAGGGAAGTGTAGTTATGGCAGAATGGCCAGACAGATACAATGCTACTAGTTTTGAATGAATAAAGAGGGTCACATGCTACAAAACATGTTTAGCTTCTACAACCTAGAAAATAAATGGATTTCCCCTAGAAATGGAATAAAAATGGATTCCCCTCTAGAGTCTCATGAAAGGAAGGTGGCCCTTTTGATACTTTGCTTTTAGCCCAATGACACCTAGGTTGGACTTTTTTTTTTTTTTTAAGAGTTATTTATTTAATTGTATTTGTCATTACTATTTATTTTTTAATTTGACCAGAGAGATATAGAAAGAGAAAGAGAAAGTGAGAAAGCAAGCTGCCAGATCCTGATGCAAAGGCAGTCAACCACATGGGAGTCCAGTGCTCCAACCACCATGACACCTGCCAGTCCCCAAGTTGGACTTTTTTCTTTTTTGGAGAGGTTTTTCGCTATAGGGCGCGTGTGCTCGCCAGACAGACAGAGAGAGACATAGAGACAGAAAGCGAGAAATCACCCCCCAGGGGGGATGGTCACGCCGCAATCCCTTCTCCTCCATTCTCCTCTCGGGATCTTGGGCACGCACGCACACACGCCCGGCGTGAGTTGTAAGCCACCGGTCTGAGACGCGAACCGCGGTCGACTACGTGGGAGTCCAGCGACATAGCCATTACGCTAACTGCTGGTTCCCCCCAAGTTGGACTTTTAACCTCCAGAGCTATGATTCTAAATTTGTGTTGTTTTAAGGCAATAATTTGTGGTGATTTGTTACAGCAGCAGTTGGAAACAAGTACACATTCTGGCCTTCTCAAAACAAGCTTTGTTTTGCTCATTTGTGCTTCCAGTTAAGTTTATTTGAATTTGGAGTTCCAAGGTTGAAAATATGAAAACCAACAAACCAGGCCAAAGCCATCCTTCTCTTCTTTGAGTTGACAGTCTAGGGGAAATTGAAAATGCAGAAAACTGTGCATAGAGACCATAGAGGAGGTTTAGGAGCATCATTTTTAATCCTCACAGGAATAACTGTAGCATTCTGGAATTGGGGTCCTATCTTCAAGATTTGAACTGATGCAGGGGGATGACTCCACAAGACCAATTAAGAGGGGTCCCAATTTTTTGGTTGAACTCAATTGAGTTGAGTTGTACTCGGAAGTGGGCTCTTAAATTTTATTCCATTTTCCTCTATACACTGAAGAAGGCCTGGCCTGATTTTATCTGAGAAGGCTTTGTTAATGGTGCTGTAAGCATCACCAAGAAATTTCTGGAGCAGTGCAGCCTGCATTGCTGCTGAGTTCTCTCTAACTAGGCTGGTTCTTGCCACACATCAGTCACATAAGGCTCTTTTCTGTGGCCGCTGATATTTCTGCTGCAGTATTTGGGTCTGAATTAGCTTATTTACTGAGCACATGCATCATCTGTCCCAATGCTCTCTGTGCCCCAGCATGATAATTGCATGTCCCTTAGAGCCATCATTATGTTCTACTGTGGTTTGTGTTATTTTATCTGATTTCCTGTTAAACTATGAGCAGCTGGAAGGTCCAACCTTGTCTTATTCAATTTTGTAGAATGACAGTTCTTAGCAAAATACTGGGGGCTTGGCATATACCAGCAACTCAGTAGATTTTTATGAATAAGTTAATGAATAAACCTTTGCCCTGACTTGCTCTTTAAGTTTGTTTCCTTCTGTGACAAAACAAAGGTAGGAATTGTTAATTATGACTTCAAATGGAATACTTCATGGACCGTGTGGCTGTTGAGAGGAGGTCCCCTAGAGAGAGCAGATGGTGTAGAAGATGAGAAGAATTGCGTGGGTCCAAGTACAGAGCATGTGGTGGGGTTGGGGCAGAATGTGTGTGGGGGGGCTAATAACCAGGTTGGTGTGGTGGTGGCACAGAGGACATGGATAAGTGTAATGGGAATTGAATTTAGGATTGTGGATTAGGTATAGATCATGGAAGACTTTCAGTGATGTGTCAGGAGTTTGGAATGGGTTCTTTGGCAAGTGGGGAGTGAGGAACCAGGAAACATTTGGGGAATATGAAAAAGTGAATATTGGTAGCAGTTTTGGGGGTTTAATTTAGGTTATATGTGTATATATATATCTAGTCATAAGGCATGTGCACTCATTAGAGAGCGAGTGACAGAGAGAGAGAGAAAGTGAGAAAACACCCCTCAGGGGAGATGACCATGCCACAATCCTTTCTCCTCCATTTTCCTCTTGAGATTTTGGGCATGCACGCAGATGTGCTGAATGTATTTTTCAGGCCACTGGGTCTGGGACTCAGACCCCAGAGTAGCCTACATGGAATCCAGTCATGCCACCTACTGGCTCCCTAGTATGCTTCCAAATGGAAACATTTTGGATTGTTTTCCCAAAGCTAATGGTCCTGATTTATCTGTCTCTTAGGCATTCCAAAATGACTAAAAGTATCTTTTCTGGGGATCTTTTAGGGCATGGTTCTGGTCTGGAACCCTAAGAGAGGTCTCTGAGTTTATGATCTCCAGCACTAGAAACTCTGGTTTTAGGACTTTTCCTTTTAGGAATAGGCCTGTGTGGATATTCTGCCCTGAGAGGCTCCAGGTAGGCATCTCTGTGGGAGTCAGTAAAGGTCTTTGGGCCTGCAGGGGATATTAATTATCCATCCCATGTAGCCTCTTGAGTTCAAGGGGTGATGAATTGCTCCTGAGGTGTGTGTAGTACATCATCACTTGGCTCAGGGATGGGAGCCCTTTGTCCTTTATGACGTTACTTGAGAGTAATTCACAAGATGTTCTAGATGGCTACGCTGAGAAACTTGTGCAGTTTGGGATTTTTCTCTCCCACAGTCACCACTGTGTCTCTGAAGAATAGGCACCCAAGAGCCTGCATTGTAACCCTGCATCCAAGTCTTCCTCTTCTGGTTTTCTGGCCTAGGGTGGCTGGTGATCTTGACCTTGAGTCATGCTGATGAGAAAAGGGCCTTATCCTCCCTCTTATGCTGGTCATCTTCCCTGGCCCATAGAACAAATGTAGCCCAGCGGTTGCTAATGATGGCTTGGTTAAGAGAGGGTAGTTTGTTGATTTGTGTCACAATAAAGACTGAGAGAGCTCAGGTAGTCCAAGAGGAATTGGGGGAAGGGGATTAGTGTGGAGGTCTGAAGGTTGGAGTTACCTTGTCACTGTTCACTCAAAAAACATGAGGCAGCAGAATCTCTGGGTGAGCTTCCAACATCCTTCAAATTTGTCCCATCTGCCTTAATCTTCTCTCTCCCAAAAGTTGGAGTGGATTTGGACAGCCCTGACAATCAAGCCTTTTCCAAGTAGTTGGAGTGGTGAGGGGAGATTTATTCTTTTTCTGTTCTTTTTCTTTCCTTTAATTTTCTTTTCTCATCTCTTATTCTTTTTTCCCCTTTTCTCTCTTCTCTTTCTTTCTTTCCCATTCTTCCTTTCTTTTATCTTTCTTTCTTCTTTCTCTTTCTTTCTTTATTTTCTCCTCCTTTCTTTTTCTTTCTTTCTTTCCTCTCTCTTTCTTCTTTCTTTCCTTTTTTCTTTCTTTCTTTCTTTCTTTCTTTCTTTCTTTCTTTCTTTCTTTCTTCTTTTCTTTCTTTCTTTCTCTTTCTTCTTTCTTTTTTCTTTTTTTCTTCCCAGAGGGCATGTGTGCTTGCCAGAGAGAGCCAGAGGACAGAGACAAAGAGAGAGATAAAGCACCCCCAATAGGGTATGATTATGTTGCAATCCCTTTCTCCCATTTTCCATCCTGTGGGGATTTGGGGCAAACACACATGCCCAGTGTGTTTTTCAAGCTGCCAGGGCTGGGAGTCAAACCATTGTCAGTCATGTGGGATCTGGTTCCCCCGACCACCAGGCTAGATCAATAAAAACTTACTCTTATTTATGTTTATGTTTTTATTTCATGTTCTTTTATACATTCAATCATGTTATCTAGCTTACAAAGTGAATATTCCAACATGTATACATTTCTCCCTAGTCCAGGTGATAAATGTATAAAGTTATCTTCAGTAGATAATACCCCATTTCTTTGTCTCATTAATGCTTTGCCTTTCTATTTTCTTCTAAATGTCCTTCCTCAAATTCCACTCTTTCACCCACACTGTATCTGGTATTCACAATTTATAGCCATTTACTGTGTTTCTATATCCTTCAGTCAATCAGTTTCAGTCACAGAGTGTGGACACTTGGTATATATTAAGTGGGGACATACAATGACTCTCCTTCATGGCCTGGCTTGCTTCACTCAGCAGTAAATCTTCCATATTCATCCACTTTCTGTCAAATGCCAGGGTGTTGTTAAAATAGTATCCCATAGAGTATATGTGCCACAGTTTTTCAATCCATTCATCTGTTTGTGGGCATTTGGATTGATTCCATGTCTTAGCAATTGTGAATAATGATGCAATAAACATCGATGTGCAAGCACTTTTCTGATTAAGAATTCTTCTGTCCTTTGGGTAGATACCAAGGAGTGGGTATGCAAAACCATAAATGTAATACACGAAAACATACTCTTATAGGCTTTTTTAAAAATCTAAGTTATGGGAAGTAACATGTCTGGAGAGCCTTCATCATGGCAATATTCAACATCTTTTTGTGGTTCACATCTCTTGGGTTAATATATACACATCGAAAGACAGACAGACAGACACAGACAATGAGTCAGCTTGCAATTTCTTGAGTTTATGATGGTGTGGGTTGCCATTTTATTTTAAACTGACAATGACTTTGGCTTAAAATAATAAGAATTGTATTGTGGTTTTCACTTTCAGTACTGTATTTAATAAATGACATGAGATATTCAACACTTTATTGTAAAATAGGCTTTGGGTTAGATAATTTTGTCCAACTGTAAGTTAGGTGTATTAAATACATTTTTGACTTAGGATAGTTTCAATTTACCATGAGTTATTAGCATGTAACCCCACTGAGAAGCATCTGTGAATGTGTGTGTGTGTGTGTGTGTATGTGTGTGTTTGTATAAATGCACACACATACACACACACACACACACATGCTGAGGAACTGTTCAGTAGATAGCGTGCATAAGTTTTATTTATGAAATGCCCTGAGTACTATTGGTTGGTCTATCTTATGTGGCATTAAATCATAGATAACAGAGTTCCTGAAGCACAGAGGTAGCAGGCATAAAGTAGCAGATAGAGACCCCCTTGTTCTCTCCTGGTCAAACATAAGAACTCTGCAATTCTCTGACCAGTAGTGCTTCCTCTAAGCAGCACTTGTGAGTCTTTGGCTGGGAGTGGTGCTGAAAGGATGCTAGATGGCAGAATGCATTTGTTTCTAGCTCATTTTTTCAAATGTCTTAGATGAGAGTCTCAGCTGAATGCCAGTCCTGAAGGAGGAAAAGAAATTCAAACTGACATTGGGAATGGCTCTCTTCCGGAACACTCTTTTGCTATGAGCTATCACTTCTGCTGTCTGGGGAGCTGCCTCCATGCTTGGCTTGTTCTTGGAACACCACATGCTGAGTCTGAGTATCTGGGCTTGGAAATCTCTCAGAAGACAGTGCTGGCTTTCCAGATCACTTTGATCTGAGGGAGTCCTTTGGACGATACAGAACTTTCTCATCAGCAGGGTTTTGGGTTATACCCATGGTGCCAATATCTTCCATGTGCCCTACAGAGTTAAGTGAGAATTTATGTTAAGTTATAAGGGTCACAAAATAGATGCCCTTTTCTCTTTTTGAGTCAGGGTCATTCATGCCTGGGAGGTGAGCTCTGGTTTCGTTTCCAAGGGAAACTACAGGTTTCTGAGTGCTGAAAGGAAGTGTGTTCTATTTAGTTTGACCAGGGAGAAATTGAGCTCAAAGTTCCTCTTATTTCTGGGACCAGCAGTTAATGTAATGGCTATGTCGCTGGACTCCCACGTAGTCGACCGCGGTTCGCGTCCCAGACCCGGTGGCTTAAAACTCACGCCGGGCATGTGTGCGTGTGTGCCCAAGATCCAGAGAGGAGAATCGAGGAGAAAGGATTGCGGCGTGGCCATCCCCCCTCGGGGGTGATTTCTCGCTTTCTGTCTCTCTGAGTCTGTCTGGCGAGCTCACGCGCCCTATAGCAAAAACCTCTCCAAAAAAAAAAAGTTCCTCTTATTTCTCTTTTTCTATATTCCAATATTTAGTCTCCCTAATTAAACTGCTAAATCAGGTTTAGTTACTGGCTGTGATAGGAGAATCCAAATTGTAGATGGTCTTCCAAATTTTCTCCTAAGTATGTTAATGTGATCTTTCCATTTCAGAACTGTCTACCCTATGCCTTCAGAAGGGAGGAAACAGAGGGATAGAAATAGTTTTTTAAAATCTTCATACTTCAATTTTCACTCTATTACTGATATCACTGTTTCTTCAAATGTTCATGGTACACGTCAATGCCAGAGACACTCAAGAAGGTTTGGTCCTAAATAGCATGGCTGAACTGCCCTGAATTTTGTCCTGGAAAGATCAGCTCGTGGTTCTACTCCTAACCTAACCACTAACTCATGCTGTGGTCTCGGTCAAGGAAGTTTGCTTCTTTGGACCTCTGTTTCTTCCTGTGCAAAATGAAGGAGCTGGTTTCGAAATCTCTGAAGACTCTTCCCTTTCTGACATCCCCAGCTCCATGTTCAGCCTTGGCCTGCCTTTCAGCTTTCTCCCAGCAGGCAGGATCCTAACACCTGGATTTATGTGGGGCACTGGCTTCCCCCAGCAGCTCATTTCCGCTGCTTATTACCAAGGGGACTGGGAGTCATTAGTCTGCTTTGCTTACTGAAGCCTTCACTCCTGAGATTTTATGTAGTGATGGCAGTTTTAACCCCCAGGGCTAACAGCAGCAAAATTTCTGGTTGCACTTTATTAATCCTAGATCCAGAAAGTGAGTTCAGGGAGCACTAGTGGGTGAGGAGGAGTACAGAATGCCTTGAACCTTCGATAACTGCTGATCTCAATTGAGTTGAGTAGAGGTGAGGGAGTGTATGCCAGGAAGGTGAGCTGTGGCTCTTCCTTCTTTTAGGCCATGTGTTAGTCAGATTGACAATGATTATTAGTGTAAGGAAGGGTTGTGGCTGTCACATTTTTGTAGAATGGAAATGGGAGAACCATTAGAAATCATTCTGTAGACAGAGGACAATAAGAAGGAAGTAAGCATTGTCTAGAGTTAGTTCTTGATGGTAACCTCCCCTTAGACTTTATTACTTCTAAGGGCCTACAAATAGTAGAATTCTAATATTTTCTCAAAGGGTCAGAAGAGGAAGGTTGACTCTACATAGCCATAGTATTTTCAAAGACTCTGGAACTTGAAGTCTAAGTAGAAAGCTTTCTTCCCAGTGACTGGTACTTCTGGAATTTCTGCCATATCAGTAACTATAAGCTAAGTATTTTGTGCAGCATTAATTCTATCAGATGCTCAGATAAAAATAAAAAAAAAGCGTGTCTCAATAAATTATGAAAATGCTGCAAACTTTTTCTCCTAGACTGTAACATTATACAATATTATAGGAAGTCTCTGGAAACTCTACAGAGTGAGGGGAGCTAATTAATTTTGTTTAACCTTGAGATACCTGAGTGTATTTGAGAACAGAATAATTTAATTTTTGGAACATCTGCTAATCCCATACAACTAGTATCTATAGGTCAGACTTCTGGAAATGTTACCCCTGTGTGAGCTCTGCCAATGGAAACTGTTGGTTTGGGTCTGCTTTGGAGTCCTTGTTCAGAGTCTGGGTGAATGGAATTTTATTTCTCTCTAGATGCTGGAAAAGATTGTATATAAATTTATATTTTATTTTGGATAAATTGAGCAAGGGCATCTTAAAACTTCAAACTTAAGGTGTAAACCAAAAATAAGTAAAATAAAAATAAAGTGAATACAACTGTGTATCATCTGGGGAGAAATATTACCCCACATTCTTGGGAGCTGCATAATTTGAAGAGGGAGGAAATATAGTAGCTCAGTAATGGAGGTAAGCAGTCTGCTTAAATGAATTCCCTTAGCTAGAGAGAGAGAGAAACCACAATGAAGGCTGTCTTGGGCAAGCTTCTTTAGTACAGAGAGCCTGAGGCAAAAAATGCTAGCATTTTACTGAACGGTGCAATCCCGGGGCAGCAAGAGGGAGGGATAAACAGGATGAAGCGGAAAAAGAGGGAAAGAAAATGTGAAGTGGCATATTACTGAGTTGACCGCAGCCTTAACAAGTGAGTTGTTTGGTTACATGGGAAATCTTGGGAAGGATGTGAGGGTCAATCTTGGAATATTTTGGTACAATCCTTAGGAAGAGTAGGGAAGAAAGAAGAATAATTTATATGCTAGCCTTCCCATTTTTGCTGCTCATTATTTAGAAATTACCTCTTTAGGTGGCTGTTGAAAAAGCCAGAGCCTCCATGAACCCAGCTGGGTCAGACTGGGTACTGGGGTCTCTGAGGCTTGCATCATAACAGGAGGTCACACCCAAACCCACCTCTTGCTTCATGGGGAGGCAGAGATGATTGGAGTTTTAAAAGATGAGATGATGTTAGTGGCAGCATCTGCCACTCTTTATTCAACAAGCCACCGAGGTCCACAGAGAGTTGTGGCCCAGCAAATCTGGAGACTAAATTGGCTAAGACTAGCATACAGACTATCTTGAGAAATACAAACATACATTCCTACTGGAAAAATAATAAAATTAAGTTTCCCTTTCTAATGTCAGACCTTGGGACCTAGGCATGATAATGCAAGATGGATAAGACAGACCATGGCCAGAAAGTCAACCTGTCAACAATCTTCCATATCTTTTGACGTCTTGGCAGAACCCATATCCGTGTAATGGACATGAGCCATTTTATCCTTCCTTCTCAAGCAGCAATCTCCACCTGGGAGCCATCTCCAGTCTGGCCCAGGGAATGGGAGTGCGCATGTACTGGGAGTTAGTTTTGCCCATTCTAGATTTCAGACTATGACAAGTTTATTTTGGTTCAACCTTGGATCATCTACTCCCAGAGACCCATGCCTCCTTTGTGCGGAAACCCTCCTTCTTTTTGTGGTCTCTAGCCTGACACTTGGCAGACCTGGCCCAGCTGGAAGGCCATCTAGAGTTACATCGTTGCAGAGGCTCACAAAGATTGTTTTCCTCAAGCTTCTCAAATGTTTTGCAAAAGAAAAACAAAATTAAGAAAAACAAAAGAAAAAAGAAAAATCAAGACCTCCCCTTCTACCACATAACTTGGATAAGAACCCAGAGTGTCTCCTGAGTCCTTGTGCAGAGACAGCATATCACCTCCTTCTGCGACAATAGCACTTAGAAGGGTGTTTTAGAATCACAGGCCAAAGCAAGGTTGTGTGGCAATCAGAGGCCTGTGTCTGGACATGAAGTTTTAGGGTTGGACTGATTTGGACTCAAGTTCATCTCAACTTGTCATTTTCACATTGTAAGCAACTAGAGGGTCAGCATGGTTTCGTAACTTGCCTAAACTCACATGGCAGCTTGCAATGCATGGGATTAAAACTCAGGGATGCTTGAATCCGAAATCTATTCGAGTATCTTCTTTATCCCATGGAGGAAGGCTCCCAGGCTTCAAGGCTCCCAGGCTTGATAGGTAATGATTATAGAAGACTCCTTAAGGGCCTTCAATTCCTTGCAGATTGATTACACTGTACTGTCCTTGTGATGAATATTATTAAGATAAGTTTAGAATCTTAAAACTTGTACATACATCAAGGCTTTCCATATATCTATCTTCTCCTTATCCACTTCAGGCACTTGCCCTCCTTCACACCTGCCTCTAGGTGAAGGTTGGATTTCCTTTGACATGTTTGAGTTTTGTTAATTTTTATTTTTTAAATTATCAGAGGATGTGTGCACTCACCAGAGAGAGATGGGGGAGAGAGAGAGAGAGAAAGAGAGAGAGAGAAAGTGAGAAAGCACTCCCCCAATGGAGCATGGTAACATAGCAATCCTTTCTCCATTTCTTCCTATTTTGGAATTTGGGGCATGGACACACACACTCGTCCAATGCTTTTTGCAGGCTGCTGGGTCTGGGACTTGAACTGCAAGGTCAGTCACATAGGCTCCTGCTCCTGTGAGTTTCTGATCGGTGCCTGGTCATGGCATCTGTTTACTACTATGACTGCTTGCTATACAAGTCATGTGGCCATTTCCAGTTCCTGAGCATGCTGGCTCCTAAAGGAAGACCATAGGAGAAGAAATGTCCATTTTTATTCTGGTTAGTCATTTTGAAATTCATCACAGTGTCATTTATTAATGCATTTGGATATAAATAGAACACATGAAAAGATTGGTTTAATTTGACATTGCTTTAAAGGATCTTCCAGGAAATTTATGTCATTGCTTGAAGTTTGGATTTTTTTTTTTTTTTTTTTTTTTTTTGGTATAGCAAAGTGGGGAGTTTATTGAAGGAGAAGGAAAGATAAACAGAGCTCTCAAGAAGAGAAGAATACCAGAAAATGGGTTGCCATTGTAAAATTGAGGTGAGGAATTTTTATTAATGTGACTGTTATCATATCTCAGAGAAATAAGAGTCTAGAATCAAAGTTTTCTAAAGAAGGACCTTATCCTAGAGATACACAACAATTAAGGTAAGAGTATCAAGTGCATCCCTTCACATTTCTTAGATAGTATTTTATTTCCAAGGCAGATGGGGTTTAATCCCTCTTTTTAAAGACCAATACAACTTTCCTCCAGAAAATTAGAACAATATTCAACAATAAAATTAAACTGGGAAGGTTTTTTTTTTTTTTTTTTCCTGAGAGTTTTTTTTCCTGCTATAGGGCATGTGTGCTCACTGGAGAGACAGAGACAGAAAGAGAAAAATCACTCCCCAGGTGGGATGGCCATGCCACAATCCCTTCTTTTCCATTCTTTTCTCAGGATCTTGGGTACACACACACACACATGCTTGGCGTGAGTTTTAAGCCAAGGAGTCTGGGACTCGAACCATGGTTGACTATGTGGGAGTCCAGTAACGTAACCATATGCCATCTGCTGGTCCCTGGGAAGGGTTTTTGAAAGCATCTATTTAAGTGATTTTTAAATACTTTTTGTAGAATTTGTGGAGTTTTAGGAAAGCCACATTTATTTTATTCACTCTAAAAAATGTGTAAACTATTTTAAAAGCTTTAATAAAAACAACACGTATTACATGCCATACTTCAATGCATTTGAGAAATCAAAACGGTTAACTTGTATTGCTGGTCATTATGGTAATGTTAGTTGCTATAAAAAATTACAGAAAGGGTCTAATACAGAAAAAAAATAAAGCCTAAAATGGGTGTTACTGAATTCTGGGGAGCTTTCCTTCAAGCAGAAAGGTGGGGACTCAGGTTCCTTTCATCTTGTAGCTCTACCATCTTTCACTCAGGACTTTCAGATTATCTGTGTTTCTCTGCATTGAGCCAGCATAAGAACAGAGAATGAGGAAGATTATATGTCAGGGATTCTTTGGCTAGACTACACATTCTTCAACTCACATGGTATTGGCTGGAAATCTGTCACATAGCCTTATCTAAATAGGAGGGACTCTGGGAAATGGAGTTTACCTGCTCATAAAGAAGACTAAATAGGTTGGGAACCAGCAGTTAGCGTAATGGCTATGTTGCTGGACTCCCATGTAGTCGACCGCGGTTCGCGTCCCGGACCTGGTGGCTTAAAACTCACACCGGGCGCATGTGCGTGCGTGCCCAAGATCCCGAGAGGAGAATGGAGGAGAAGGGATTGCGGTGTGACCATCCCCCCGGGGGGTGATTTCTCGCTTTCTGTCTCTATGTCTCTCTCTCTCTGTTTGGCGAGCGCACGTGCCCTATAGCAAAAACCTCTCCAAAAAAAAAAAAAAAAAAAAAAAAAAAAAAAAAAAAAAAAAAAAAAAAAAAAACAGACGAAATAGGTTTGGCAAAAAGTAACTAATCTGTGTTTATCAGGTTGTCTCTTTTAGGTAAATATTCGGAAATCAGACCTGTTAATCTAAGAAATAACCATTTTTCAAAAAAACTTTCTGTTGGGGACCAGCAGTTAGCGTAATGGCTATGTCACTGAATTCCCACATAGTCAACTGCAGTTCGCGTCCCAGAACCGGTGGCTTAAAACTCATGCCGGGCACGTGTGCGTGCGTGCCCAAGATCCCGAGAGGAGAATGGAGGAGAAGGGATTGTGGCATGGCCATCGCCCCTGGGGGGTGATTTCTCGCTTTCTGTCTCTCTGTCTCTGTCTGTCTGGGGAGCGCACGCGCTCTATAGCAAAAGCCTCTAAAAAAAAAAAAAAAAGGAAAAGAAAAGAACTTTCTGTTATAGGGTGCTTGTGCTCGAGAGAGAGAGAGAGAGAGAGAGAGAGAGAAAGAATTAATCCCTCCCCCAGGGGTGGGGGATGGCCACACCATAATCCCTTCTCCTCCAATCTCTTGGGATTCTTTGGCATGCACACACACATACACACCAACATGATTTTTCAAGCTGCAAGGTCTGAGACTCAAACCATGCAGTTAGCCATGTGGAATCCAGCTTCCTTAACCTTCATGTCTCCTGCTGGCTCTCAGAAATAACCATTTATAAACCATTTATCTGTGAATCTGAATTAGAAAACTGTGTGATGAAGTTTAACATAAAATATTACCTTTTTGGTTTTTTTTGGAGAGTTGTTTTTTATTTTATTTATTTATTTTTTTGTTATAGGGCGCATGTGCTCGCCAGAAAGACACAGAGAGACAGAGAGACAGAAAGTGAGAAATCACCCCCCCAGGGGGGATGGCCACCCCGCAATTCCTTCTCCTCCATTCTCCTCTCGGGATCTTGGGCATGCATGCACATGCGCCCGGCGTGAGTTTAAGCCGCCGGGTCCAGGACTTGAACCGTGGTCAACTAAATGGGAGTCCAGCGACATAGCCATTACGCTAACTGCTGGTCCCAAAATATTACCTTTTATCTATTGTTGTAAATCTGATATTTTTGTATTAACAAAAATGGCCTAATTCATCTTATTGTTTATGTAAATATCAAGTAAATAATATATATCTGACCTTAAGAAGTGTGATACAATGCTAATAAAATGCAAATTTAATGTTCTTTATAAATTATGAAGCTCTGCTAAAAATGTTGAAAAACACTGATCAAGTGTAATTTTCTTATTTTATAGAAAATTGAGGCCCAAAAGATTAGGGCACTTGCCCAAGGCCATATATTGTTTTACAAAAAACCAAAGCAGTTGTATTTGAACTCAGACTTCCTGGCTCTCAGTCCGGTGCTTTTTCTTCTATTTCAACTTGTTCCAGGGCTTCATGGCCCTCATTACCTGGATGCTCTTTAGCCTATTTTCATTTTTTCTTCAAGTGAGAGAAGAGCTGAAACTTAAGGGTTATTCATTCTGTAATAAGATTTAATGTCTTGCAATTTTGGTCCAGTAATTTCTTTTACTGAGCATTTAATATATGTCACACATTGTGTGGGAGCTGAGGATGCCATAGGGAGGCTGCAGTGGTGAAAGCTCTGGCACCATTCCAGAAAGATCTTGCACCCCAGCAGAGGAGCCAGATAATAAATAATGGGACAAAAATAGAATGTATACTTTTGCAGGTAGGGGCCATGAAAGAAACAAGTATGAGATTGAAATAGAGAAAAACTGAGTGAACTGAGCTCTTTTGATGAAGAGATTGGGAGCCAAAGGATTCTCTGGCTCAATCCTAGACACATCCCAGGGTTGGCCATGTGAATGAGCCCAGTCCTGGAAGGAAAGGCTTCCTTCCCTCTTGAACATGACCAAGGAGATTCTTGGCCTAGGAATGTAGGTCCTCAGTGTTTTGTAAGGCATAAGCGACATAAAACTGTTAGAGGCTGCAGAATATGCACAGATGTTAAAAGAAGTACAAATAATTAAAAGATGAAAGTGAGTCAAGATTCCTCCAAGAACTAAATCAGAAAAGAGTTTTCCCTGGTGTTAGATGAAGTAGCTAAGTAAAATACCAAAGATGAATAGCTTTTCCATTTTTTAAAAAATGGATAGGGTGGGTAAATTAAAAAAAAAAAATTCATTGGCATACTTGCTGCCTTTTCCTTTTCTTCAAGTTCTTACATTCACAACTTGTTCTGGAATCTTCGTATACAGGTGAAAGGAGGCAAAACCATGCCGGGGGTGGGTACTGAAGTGGATCCAAAGGATTGGGCATGGAAGCACGCTGGGTTGAGGGTCTAAGAGAGCACAATGGGCATTATCATGAGCTTGTTAGATATGGAGTGATCCTTTGGGAGGAGGCATGCAATATCTTAGAGTGTCAGATGCTGGATAGAAAAGGGGTCTTAAAGAGCACCTTGCATAACCCATCTCATTTTTTACTCAAGAAGAGGAATAGCAACAAGCAAAGGGATTCTCAGAGTCAGTGATTGGAGCAAGACTTGGATCTCAGTGCTCATACTCACACCAGGTCTGTTCCAGGACTTCATGGGGCCTTCCAGGTAGAAGTTTTGGTGTAGGAGCTAGTCTAAGCTAATAATGATAAAAAATAATCCTATTCTAGAAGAAGAAGCTTTAAGTTCTACCTGCTTTGGGGGTAGAGTAACATGGCTAATGTGGAAAAGGGATGGGGATCAAAAATAGAGCCCAGTGTTACAACCGTAGCCTTAAGACTATAGACCATGTGAAACCAGATGGAAGATATAGTGAAAGAGTGCAATTATTATTGAACATCTCAAGTTCAACTATGACTCTGGTGAGACCCACACTTTATGGGTGCAACAATGCTTGTGTTTATTTTAGTGAGATTTCCTCTTTTTCCCCTTTTCTTTTCTCAAAATATTTTAATAAGTTTGTACAAAGAAGCTGAATTAATTCATATTGAGTGCAGACTAGGAAACTAACAATGATTTTTTTGAGTCTTTGAGGTCTATGTCATGTTTCTTTTCACTCAATCCACTTTCCTGGATTTGAGTATCATCAAATTCCATCTTCCTCTGTTGATACCCCCAATTGAATATCCATCTCTTGTTGCACACTAGTCTTAAACTCAACATCATTTTCTTATTTTATGCTGAGTTCTCCAGAAAGCAGAGCCCAAGACAATTGTGTTATTATTATTTCAGTCACAGTTCTCTAGAGAAACAGAACCAATAGAATGTGTGTGTGTGTGTGTGTGTGTGTGTGTGTGTGTGCTCAGTTGACTCAGATGATTGTGTAAATTTGCAAGCTCCACAACTGTAGGGTGGTGGGCAGGTTGAAGATCCAGGAAAAGTTGATTTTGCGGTTCGAGTTTGAAAGCCAGCTATCACAGAATATCCTTTTACTTAGGGAAAGTCAGTTATCTGTTGTATATAAGCCTTCAAACAAGTAAGGAGGACATTTGAACAAAAAGCAAAGTACCAAATTAGCCATGACCAGCTGGATAATTCAGCCTGTGGGATCTTCTGAGTAAGATAAGCATCTTTCCATCAAGGTTCATCTTCTTATGATTTCCTACTGGGCATTAACTCCCTGCATTTCTGGGCTGTGCATGTGTGAGTGCCTAGTGGTTCTCCCAGTCGTGCAAGCCACTGTAGACGATAGAAGCATGGTGTAAGAAGCCACAGGAAAAGTACACAGGCTGGAGGTGTAGCCAGATCACATCTGCTCAGACTTGCTGGAAGCTGCATGGGACTGGCAGCTGAAGCCATGGCTGGAGTAAGAGGTATGGATGAAGCCAGAGAAGGTGCTCAGCTGGCAGGTACACTTTCCCCAATAGCCTCTTCCCTGGGATTCCTATCTTAGGGACTGGCACTGCATCACCAGCCCCCCAAGTCTAGGAGTTATTCTCCATTTCTCTCACCTCTCATATCTACTTTTTCTCTCCCTCTTTTAAATGTGTGTGTATGTGTGTGTGTGTGTGTGTGTGTGTGTGCGCATGTGTGTGTTTTGGAGAGATTTTTGATATAAGGCTTATGCACTCACCAAAGAGACAGAGAGAGATATATAGAAAGAAAGTGAGAAATCACCCCCCCAGGGGGGATGGCCAAGCCACAATCCCTTCTCCAGGTCCTCTTGGGATTGCACGTGCACACACACACACACACACACACACACACATATACCCGGTGTGAGATTCAAGCTGCTGGGTCCAGGACTTGAGCCATAGTGGACCATGTGGGAGTAGAGTGCCTGAATACTATGTCACCTGCTGGCCCCTTTAATGTTATTTTTAACTTGCTATAGGGTGCTTGGACTCATTGAAGAGACAGAGAGAGGGAAAATGAGAAAGCACCCTCCCCCCCAGGGGATGGTTATACCACGATCCCATCTCCATTCTCCTGTCAGGATCCTGGGCACTCATACCCATGCACTGGGCATGTTTTTCAAGCCACAGGGTCTGGGACACAAACTGCAGTAGGCCACAAGGGATCCAATGCTTCAACCATTATACCTCCTGCTGGCCCCACTTTTCCTCTCTTTAGTATATCTATCATGGCTATCTTTTCTAACTCCTGCGCTGCTACCGTCTCCTATCTAGTCCCCACTCACTATTCTCTAAATTCTGGAAATTATTTTCCAGCTAGTGTCCTTGCCTCTATCCTTGGACACCTCCCAGAGCAACCTCTCAACAATGCATGCATGCCTATGTAATATCCCTTGCTGAAAATCTCTCAATAGCTCTGAGGCCTGAATACATTTCTTCATATTCCTTCAGACTGGTGCACGAGGCCTCTTACATCCCAAGCCCTAGCCTCACATTTCATCTCTCGTGACACTGATTCTTGGGTGCTTTGCTCCTCTGAGGAAGGGCCCTTGGAGGCTTTCAGGGCAACACGCTCTTTAACGCTTTGATGCCTTTGGTCACACTACACTCTCTGCCTGGAATGTTTTCCCTCCTCCCTTCTCCATCCCCAGCTTGTTCACCTGGTGAACATCTACTCCTTTTTCAGGACTATGCTCATGTGTTATCATGCGTTGCCTTTTCTATGACATTTTCTGGAGCCTTTCAGGTGGAGAATGGACTATGCCGTCTTCGGTACCTTTCTCTGTGCCTTTACATTTAATTGCACTCACTGTCAACATACCTGTCTTTCTCAAGCAGGCAGTAAGTGCCTTGACAGTAGGAATCCTGTCCTGGTCATCTCCTTGCATCCATGTCATGTAATACTCAGTCTGACATAAGCAGGAGCTCAGTAAGATGCAGGAGCTTCCTGGCAGTGGATTCCTGAAACCACAAATAAGACCAAACCTTGCATTACCATGTTTTGTTTTGTACATAAATACCTACGATAAAAGGCAATTTATAAACTAGGCAGTTATCTGTTGATGATAATGTGTATGGTAATATCTTTGATTGAACCAATATCCAATGTATTCATGATAGGAAAATTCATTTGGTATGCTGTAATGATACCCAGTGATTGAATGTTAAAAAAAAAAAAAGAAAAAGAAATAAATTAAGCACAGTAAAAGATTAACACCAACTAATAATAAAATAGAACAATTATAACAATATATAGTAGTAATGTTACTAAGCTTTCTCTCTTTTTCTCAAAATATCTTTTGGTAGTATACTCACCTATTTTCAGACTGCTGTTGATTATGGGTTACTGAGGCCACAGGAAACAGAACTGTGGATAAGAGAGTTTATTGTAGTTGTAGATGAGGTTTGGAAGAGACTATGTTTAAACTGCTGGTGGAAGGACCCCCCCCCCCCCCCACCTGAGGTCCCCATGCAGGAGACTGGGAACAATCACATGAATCCTCTGACAAAGTTTAAGAACAGGTGAGGGCCTTGTGCATCTGGATTGTGTTAGGGACAGGCCTGGCTCAATGAAGTGGGGTGCACCCATTTGTCCCCATGAAGCCCCTTGACCTTACAATCTGAGCCATGTGTAGCTTAAGCAGAAGCTGGTTCTTGAGGTCTAGCCAGAGGAGGTTAAGTGTTGGCCCATCTCCCAAAGAGTCAGTGCTACTAGGTTCTGAGAATTTGCTCCCTAATCTCTGCCTACAGGACCCCAGCGCGGCTGGAGTCTGCATGAAAGGGGCCTTTGTCTGATGCAGGAATGGCTTTGGGGGCTAATCTCTCCTTGGATGCATTTTAATTCACTTTAATGACTCTGCCTCCTGTCAGGCTTTTCTTCTGTGAGGGGGGTTTGTTAAAGAGATTAGAAGAAGTGAACATGAGACTCTGAAACTAGCCTTCCTCAGAGGGTGCTGTTGCAGGGAAAACAGCCTTCTGCAAAATATATTAGGATGCTCTGTGAGTGAATAGAAAAGGAACAGAGTAGAAAGGAAGAAAATTATATATCTAATAAACACGCTCACATATAAACATTCTGTATGTATTTACACCAAGCACGTTCACCAGCTCTGCTGAGCACTCCCCTGCCCACCCTCCAACCATCGCTTGTAGTGGGAGTTGAAGCAGACAAGACAGAATGATGTCATCTGTAGGACACTGTCCTTTCTCTTGTCTCCCTCTCCCTCTCCTCTGGCTTTGTATAAACACAGCTGTTTGTGAGGAATGCTGGCTTGGGAAAACATAAACCGTCTGCATTAATGACCTTTCCTCTCCACCACACACCCCTTCCTACCAAAGGGAGGAGACTGGAATGCTTTTAGTCCAGCAGACTCATTGTCCTCATGTCTGCAACACCAGCCTTACAGCTTTCTGGTTGGGCTTGGGGTGACTGAACTCAGGGACCATGCAAAGCCCAGCAGGCCAAACAGAACCTCAGCAGCACCCTGTTTGCAGGTGACACCTCAGACCGCCTGTGGAAGAGCCCTAGAAGAATGCAGAGAGGGGAGGAAGATTCCTCTCTCCCAGGCTGGAGGATTTAGGGTGCAGATTGGAGGGATGAAGGGAATCCTAAGAAGATGCAAATACTCGCTGCCACTTAACTGCTAGCCTCTGATATGCCACAGAGAATAAAAATAGCAATGGTGGGCTTTGGCCCTGCACCTAGTGTCATGTTATTGAAGAGGAGTGTTAGGGACCACTCCACCCTCATCACAGCAACTCAGCCGACACTTCCCGTGCATTCACAGTCATGATTTGGTACCAAAGGTCTTTTTTTTTCTTTTGATGAGTAGAACATAACATGGGATGACCTAAAGACAGGCATTAAACCTGAACTGATGCTGTCCAGCTTCTTTTGAAATCCAGAGGTACTGTGGACCACAACAATTTATTGATGGTGTTTTTCTAATTCCAGATGGTGACCTCTGGGCCTTGGAGGTTGGATGGTTTACATTCAAGCTACTGAACTTGGCATTTTGGCTGAGAACATGCTTGCTTCCTAACCTCTTACCCCCATCCCAGTCTACTAAACTCCCAGTGTTCCTCTTTCTTGCATTGTTTTGTGGTCACAGCTGCAAAGGAGAAGTAATGAGTGCCCCCTGGGTTTCCGTTTTCAAGTGCCAGGAACCCTAGCATGGCACCTGAAATAGCTGTCTTAGTGGAATGAATGGGATTCAGTGCCAGAGAAACGGAGGCCAGTTATTTATTTATTTATTTATTTTTTCTTTTTTTGGAGAGGTTTTTGCTATAGGGTGCATGCGCTTGCCAGACAGACAGAGAGAGACAGAGAGACAGAAAGCGAGAAATCACCCCCCAGGGAGGATGGCCACTCCACAATCCCTTCTCCTCTATTCTCCTCTCGGGATCTTGGGCACACACATACATGCGCCCGGCGTGAGTTTAAGCCACGGGGTCCGGAACTCGAACCGCAGTCGACTACATGGGAGTCCAGTAACATAGACATTACGCTAACTGCTGGTCCCAAGGCCAGTTATGAACAAGTTGTTTTTTTTTTTTTTTTGGAGAGGTTTTTGCTATAGGGCGTGTGCGCTCGCCAGAAAGACGGGGAGAGACAGAGAGATAGAAAGTGAGAAATCACCCCCCAGGGGGGATGGCCATGCCACAATCTCTTCTTCTCCATTCTCCTCTTAGGATCTTGGGCACGCATGCACACATGCCCGGTGTGAATTTAAGCCACCGGGTCTGGGACTTGAACAGCGGTTGACTACATGGGAGTCCAGTGACATAGCCATTACACTAACTGCTGGTCCCTGAACAAATTTATTTTTTGAAATCTCCTCTTGGGTTTCCATGGGGATAGAAGACAAGCCTTCACCCACTTTTCCATATTGAGTAGGAATTGCAAAGGTGTCACATTTGGTTACTCATTACTTCTTTACCTACAATTTGCCAAGAAAATGTGACTCTCTACTCTTCTGTTTACTGGTTATGTACAATGTGTTGGGTGTAGCATTAGGTGCTTTGTATCTATTCCAGTTTTATCCTCACAACAGCACAAGCATGTTTGAACAGTGTTATTTTATAAGTAGCAATACAGAAACTAAGATAAAAGTAGTTTGAGGAGCATATCCTGCGAATTAGTAATGGAGCCAGGATTCATACCAGTTCAGATTTTAGTGCCTGTGTATTCTAGGAATTCAGAAGGAGATTGAAAGGGGCAAGAATGATCAGGACAAACTAGATGTATAGACATGGATGGCAATTGCCTAGGTGAGGTGATTTTAGGGTTAAAAATAAAATCTTTCACCTCCCCTGCAAGTCCCCTTACAGCTTGAAATCTGACATTAGAGTCTTTCCTTTGAGTTCAGCTTGGCCCTCTGATTTTGCTCTGTTTTTGAATACAAATATTTTGGGACAGGAAGTCATTTAGCTATTAAAATGCTCTATTAAAGCTCATTTTCTTTTGAAATGTTTTACTTTAAATTAATTGAGTTCCTTGTAAAATAATACTTAATAGAAAGTAGTTTGTATCAGAATAAATGTCTGGGGGAGGACCTCTTAAGGGGGCTGGGAAGTGTTAATCTCTGACATTTACTATTATAAGTGCATTTTAAGTAATTCCTAGGAACTGATACAATCTGTTTTGAAAAAGGGATTTTTCTCTTTCTTTTTAAAGTAGTAGAACATTTCACTCTTCTGATCTGCAGAGAAGATAGACAAGGGTGTTACCTTTCTGAGATATACCTACATAATTGTAATCTCTCAGGATTCTGCTTCAAAGAAGAAAAAAAAAAAAGGAATTTGAAAGATGTGTTGGACCAAAGCTTCAAATATTATAAGATGAGATGATATTTGTAAAAGCACTTGGTAAAACTTTAGAGTTAAATGAATAGAAGCTATTGTTGTTCCTCCCAGGAATCATATTGACAGAGAAGGAAGACGGCGAAAGGAGTAAGTTTCTTAGGCAATAGTTCCTAAGGTTTTTCTGCAGACCGCCATGCCTCAGATTGTTAACAGGTGCTACCTGAGTGCAGAATTTTCTGGTTAAATGCACTTGGAACACACTTAGTTAAACAAAGTTAAGCATGCTTTTGTTTTTTTTATCATAAGAATATCAGAACATTTTTTTTTCTTTTTTTTGAGAGGTTTTTGCTATAGGGCGCATGCGCTCGCCAGACAGACAGAGAGAGACAGAGAGATAGAAAGCGAGAAATCACCCCCCAGGGGGGATGGCCACGCTGCAATCCCTTCTCCTCCATTCTCCTCTCGGGATCTTGGGCACGCATGCACACGAGCCCGGCGTGAGTTTAAGCCGCCGGGTCCAGGACTCGAACCGCGGTCGACTACGTGGGAGTCCAGCGACATAGCCATTACGCTAACTGCTGGTCCCAGAATATCAGAACTTTAATATATAACTGCGTGTGGTAATTTTTCCAGCAATGTGAACAGTATTTCCAGCAATGTGAAAGTTTTTCTAAACTTCTTTGATCACTACAGAATCCTTTTTTAGGAAAGGAGGTGAAACCGGGGTGGCATTTCCTACCAGTATTCTCAAGAACATAGTTTGGGAAACACAACCCTAATCAAAAGTCATATTGGCTATGATGATTTTTGATACTAAGATGTATTAAAGCTTTAGGAAAACAGTGTTCATTCTAATTAAGAGAGGGCAGGGATTTACAGATGAGTATTCGAATATTTGAATGAGAAGACATTTGGACTTGGCCAGTGAGCCCATTTTATCTCTAAGACCTGCCATTGTCCTAAAGTTTGGTGGAATTTTGTGGAGGACAGTCAGGATATATATATTTTTTATTTTTTTAATTTATTTTTATTTTTTATTTTTTCATTTCATTTTCTTCCATACATTCAATCACATTATTATTTGTCTTACAAAATGGATATTTCAACAGGTGAGCATTTCTCCCTAGTACTGTTGATAAAACTACGAAATATCTTCAACAGATAATACCACACCTCTTTGTGCCATTAATGCTTTTCCTCCCTGTCCCTCCCCCAAATGTCCTTCCTCAGACCCTCCTCTTTCACATACACTATATCTGGTATTTACATCTATATACTGCATTTCTATATCCTTTAGACAATTAGTTTCAGTCATAGAGTGCAGACACTCGGTATATATTAAGTGGGGACATACAATGCCAGTCAGGATATATTAAGTGGAGACATACAATGGGACAGCAAATAACTAGCAGCAAATAACTCAGTTCTGCCCTGCTAGTCAAAGTCTCTGCTTCAAGTCTTTTTCTCCTCCTAGCCATTTTAGTCACTGTGTCAGATAAACCTTAGTATACTTCTGACCAGGCCCTATCCCAAAGTACATGAAATTGCATTCAAGCTTTCCAGTGTAGCCTGTAGAACCCCTCAATTTTTAGCCCTAGAGTCACAGCATGGCAGTCCAGGTAGTCTGGATTCAAATCTTAGCTCCACAGTATAAGAGATATGAGCTTGAGTAAATTACTCAACATTTTCAAGCCTCAGTTTCTTCCATCTGTAAAATGGGAAAAATGTGCAGAGTAACATTGCCTACCTGACTGAGCCATGAGGATTAAGGGAAGGCTGCCTGCCTTATAGAAGAGTTCAATAAACATTAGCTACTATTATTACTGACATCGGGCCTGGATCCCCCTGTGTGTACTGTCAGCTCCACCTGAAAGGAAAACTCACCACACGTTTCTCCACCATTGTTCATATCATTTCCTCCGCTTAGAATGCCTTGTTTATCCCCATCTTTGCCTACACAAGTAAGATGTATTTCAATACAAAATATTCCTTCATGAGGACATCCTGGATTCTTCCAACTTTTCCTTCTCTAAATATTTAGCATTCCTTGGGAGATATTTTAGACTTTTAACATTTGGCTTTGTATTTTCATGTGTAATTTGTTTTATCCTTGGAGAGATGCCTTATTTCTTTTTGATTTCCAGGTACCTGATATAGTAATTTCATCGACTAGATCTTCACTAAAGTTTGGCTAAATTGTTAAATTTCAGAGCCTTATGCTGAGATATGAAAACCCCTGTAGGGGGATTATCCCTTAAGTCATTATCTGTATGCACATTACCAAACTTTCTTATGATTTGCCAAAGATTGGTGAAAATAGGCCCTAGGCTAGGATAGACAAAGAGGAAGGAGAAGAAGATAGAAAAATAAAAGAGAAATAAGTTTACGCTATGATTATATATCTTAGGTTTTTTTTAAAGGGAATTTCCCATTTAAAATATTCTATCCTATTTTCCCCTATTCACGTTCACCGTGTATTTGGATTTTTATTTGCTTATTGTATGGTTAGGGAAAGTGGAAGAAAGCCAGAGGCAACTACTGCCCTTAATCCCAATTTACTATGTATGGTTGTATGTTTACATAGTTGCCACATCATTTCTTTCATTCATTCAACAAATATTTTGGGAACCTACAGGTGCAAGTACTATGCTGGGGTTAGGATAGAAGGGATCGGACTCTCACATGACTGACTGTGGTTTGAGTCCTGGACTCAGAGGCTTGAAAATCACACCAGATACATGTGCATGTGTGCCCAAGATCCCCAGAGGAGAATGGAGAAGAAGGGATTGCACCATGGTCATCACCCCTGGGAGGTGATTTCTCAGTTTCCCTCTCTCTCTCTGTCTCTCTTTGTCTCTTTTAGGCAAGTGCATGTGCGTTATGGCTAAAACCTAAAAAAAAAAAAAAAAAAAAAAAAAAAAAAAAAAAAAAAGGAATAATAATGAGAAAATCAGACTTTGTCTCTACTTTGTCTCTTGCCCTTATGAAACTCGCAGACTGATGGGGCACAATCAAGTAAATAAAATATTTGATTGCCTAACCCAGAATAGTCATCAGCACATAGTAGGCATTTAAACAGTGTTTATTTATTGATTAAGTGACTGAATAAAAGAATAAAAGTAAGATTGCCTCAGGCCAATCCTGTATCAGGCAGAGCTGCTACATTGGTTTCCATGGGGGATGTGATCTGTGTGGGTGTCCATTCACACTGACAAGATGTGAAATTGAAACCTGGTCAGGGCAAGACTTCAGATTGCTTTAGAAATTGTGCCTGGGGTTGGCCCTGACCTATTGGCTTAAGAAGTAGCTCTCACATGGTCAACTGCAGTTTGAATCCTGATCCTGGTGGCTTGAATAACATACCAACACATGCACATGTGCGCCTCAAATTCCAACAGGATAAAGGAATGGAGGAAAAGGGATTGTGGCATGATCCAGATCCACTGGTGAGTGACTACCTTCCTCTTCCCTTCAACCTCTCTGCTGAGTGCATATGCCCTCTGGAAATTAAAAAGAAGAAAAAAAAATAAAGAAATAATTTTTGCTCCATAAGCTGGCTTGCTTCTAGATAGAAGAGAGCATTACTTCCTAATTCTTCTGCCTTTAAATGTGGTACAGACATGAAATGTTGCTTAGCTGTTGTCATCTCTCTCAAAACTCTCTCATTCCTTTGCATGAACCCCTGTGAGCACTTTTGTCATCATTGGTATGTCTGTGCCTTCATGGTGGGTTCTGTAGGGCTCATCTTCGTATGCCTAGCTCTAGGTCACAAAGCCTGGCATGTAGCATGTACTTAGAAAGGGGAGAAATGAGAAAATGTCCTACAAAATGTCTTTAAACAGAGACCCAGAAATCACCTCCCAACTCCTTCTATGTCTGAAATTCGAACCGCATTAGCAACCCCCTTTCCTTGACCGTGACTTGAACTTTAGTTTGCTAAGCTAGAAAGAGAGAAAGATGTAGAATGAGAAGAGGAGCTCTGTGTGTCACCCCACCCCCTTGCCCAAGCATTCCAAGACAGATCAGGAGGCAGGTGTAGCTGGCTGTCATACACCCTCATCCCTGACAGGCGAGCAGGAAGGCCTGGTCAGGAACCTCCATGGCCCATAGGGTGTGTGAGGGCCATGCTGTGACCTACAGTTGAACTGCTGAGGCCCAGTCTTAATATCTATGCAGCTGCTCCTGGGCGGGAGACATGGGAGGAGGAAAGACTGTGAAAGGCACAACCCCCAGAGCGCCATGGTGGAGATTGCTCTTTGCAGGTTGAGATAATTTCTGATGGGCTGAGACTTTCCCTACTGGGGAGGCCAGTGGAAAGAGTTTCCACAAATATCTAAAAATGTTGAGACTAGAGATAAGACAGAGGAAGTCACTGAGAGAGAGAGAGAGGGAGAGAGCGAGAAACACAGGAAATAGTTCCATACTATTCAAGTATATGAAAACGAGACAAGTGATTATGCTTCTCCACATTCACTCATCTCCTCTGATTCTGGGTAAACCCTGGAAACAGGTGAGCTCCACAGAATAGCTGAGAACATTGAGGCCAGAGAGAAGCTATTGGGCTAAGCCTTAAATTCTAGGAGTCTCATAAATCCCTTTCTAAGAGATGTTATAGCCTGAATATGCAGTCTGAAGTGACTTTGTTGACTATTTCAACTATCTTGTTTTTCAGATAAAGAATCAGAATGTTTTCATATCTTTTTTTCAAGGTACTATGGTTTGAAGGTATCCTCCCAAAAGCATGGATTGGAAATTCAGTCTCCAATGTATCACAATTGGAGGGTGGGACCTAATGACATTTAACTAGGCCTTGGGGACAGAGTGGGTTTGTTATTGTGGGAGTGGGTTCCATATAAAAGGATAACTTCAGTTCCCATTTACCTCTCTCTCTCCCTTTTACCATGGAATAACAAAGCAAGCAGGATTTCTTCTTCTTTATAAATTATCTAATCTTTGGTATTTTGTTTTAGCGGCATAAAACAGACTAAGACATTAGGGAATGGAAACGTATTTGGGGATGGAGTCTGGCAGTCAAAGAAAAGTATTGCCACTGCATACTTGGCAAAGAACAGGCCTGCATGTGCCTTAGCCTCCATCAGATTATTTTGTCTGAGCTCTTATTCCCTGTTGGGCTGTCCTCTCTTGTTCACTGTTAACCCTGGGCCCCTGGCTGAACTGCTGTGGTAGAGAAGTGGTAGTGTTGGGAAGCAGGAAGCTCATACAGTGCGACTTCCTACCCCTAGCTCACTCAGGGATAACTCCATTCTTAGAACCTGGTCAAGTCCCTACCTGGCAGAAATTCTCAAGGAAGGAGCAGGGTGAGTGACTTGCTGTGTTCCAGCCCCCCATTTTGTTCTAGAATTTTAATCATGGAGATCCACAGGAAAAAAAGACTGTTGAAGGACGTGCAATAAGTATCAAGACCTTCTCCCTCTCTGTGAGGTGAGCTAGAGGCAGAGGGTGGTACACTTTATCTTAGTGAATTTTCCAGTGTCTGAGAGCTTCTGCCTTGTCTACAGAGAAAACCATGCCCATTCAGGTGATAGTTCTTTCACAGTCTCTTTTAATCCCTCTTCTTCCCTCCAAACGTGTTGCTGCTCTTTTTTGAGAGGGTGAGGGAAACAGAGAGTGAATGAATAGAAGAGAAATGGGTGAGGTCTTGTGAATATTCATTGGATTTATTAGACTGGTTATGAAGGTCAGCTGGACAACTATCAATTTTGCTTTCAATAGTAGCTGGTGCAAAATGATTTTTTCTTTTTTTAAAAAGTTTTACTATAGGACATGTGCACTTACCAGAGGTAGAGAGAGGGAAATTGAGAAATTATCCTCTGTGGGGATGGCCATACCACAATCCCTTCTCCTTCATTTTTCTTTCAGGATTTTGGGCATTCATGCACATGGGTTGGGCCTGATTTTCAAGCTTCTTTGACCGAGACCAGAATCTTTCAGTTAGCCATGTGGGATCCAGCTGCCTTAACCTCCACACCACCTGATGGCCTCAAGAAATGCTATTGCATTTCATATAGGGAGAATGTGAAATAGGAATCCTTCCCTAGTGTGGAAAAGAAGTCTTTCCTTTCTACCTAACTGGTCAACTTAGGTCATGTGCCCACTTTTGAATAAATAACCTTGCAGGGAAATGCCATGTTCTGATTGACCTAAGTCTGAATTCTTAAACCAAATACTGGTCAGGGAGATGAGGTTGCCATTATTGGATTAGGATTTTTAGAATGTTTATCTAAATGCTCACAAGATAAGTGGAGAGGGTGGACACTACAACAAAATTGAAGTCTGCTAGGTAGGAGAAATGGGTAAGAGATGACTGATGGATACTTAAGAGAGTTTACCACATCTAGCATTTAAGCATCTCAAAGACAATGACCATGTGCTTAGTGTGTAGGTTTCACCTTGAGGTTGTTGTTCTTTCCTCCCCTTAGGTAATATAGGGTTTCTTTGGTTGTTTCCTCTTCTTGGCCCAAAAAGTTGTGAGGAGGTTGCAGGATTTGTTGTTTTCAACACCGGAGATATAAGCTATCACCAGTTTTTGTAGGAAAGGACTGCATTAAGCCACTTTCCTCCAAAGAGAGCCAGGGTAACTCCCTGGCTCCTTAGGGTTTAATGGGAGACTGAGTTTGGAAAGGTTAAGCTCCTTGCCCAAAGTCATACACTGTTGAGTGTCAAAGCCTACACTAGGAACAGGGTTTTCCACTACACTAGGGAGATATCAATGTGGTGAAAATGACATCAGCCTTTTGGCAGTAAAGATACATGTAAAGAATGTAAATTTTGACCCTGTGCAAGTTCCTTAATTTCTATGGGCCCCAGTTTTTGCACTAATATAATAAAGGGATCTTGGAAGATATAGAAAGTACCTTCTAATTCTAGGAATCTATGAACAGCTTTAGATCATGGGGCTTTTCCAAGAACCTGACAACACTTGTTCTATTAGATCATTTAACTAAAGATTATTTGTTTAAATAGTTTCCCAGGAGTGACCCAGAACAGTCTATATAATAAACCAGTTGTTAAATCATAAACAATATGGACAGGATTCATCATCATTATGCTTCTCAACTGAACATCCCTGGGGCCTTCTGGTTGTTTGGACACTCTGCCTAATGGAGTGTTGTCAAGGATTTCCTATGTGGGCGACCATTTTTCCAGAGTTAGAAATAACAGAATGTAACAATCACTAGAGCTCTACTGGAAAAATGTGACATTTTTCTTTTCTCTCTTTTTAAATTTTTTAAAACTTATGAAATAGAATGATGAAGAATCAAATAAATTTGTTCATATTCTTCTTTTACCTCTCTCTTATCTTGGTGTTCTAGTTACCAACCTCATGTCCTGTACTGTCAAGTTCTGTTTATGAACCATTAATCCTCACCTAACTAGTTGAAGTTTATAGTCTTGTTTCCTGGAGTATTTGTAGGAAATCTTAAAGCCTCCAGATTAAACAGAATATGAATGAAAAAAATTGAAAAAAAAAACCACAAAAAAGTGGAAAGACATCCCATATTCTTGGACTGAAAGAATTAATATTATCAAAATGTCCATTCTACTCAAAATAATCTATAAATTCAATGCAATCTTGATACCAGAGATATTTTTCACAGTTTTAGAAAAAAACCCATAGAACTTGTCTGGAATCATAAAAGACCCTGTATTGCCAAAGCAATACTTTGCAAAAAGAGAGAGTAAGAGGCATATCACTCCCTGACCTCAAAACATATTACAAAGCTGGGATAATCAAAACAGCATAGCACTTGCACAAAAACAGGCATGTTGACCAATGGAACAGAATAGAGACCCCAGAAATAACCCCCAAAACATAGCCAAAAGATTTTTTTTAGAGAGATTTTTGCTATAGCACATGTGTGCTCGCTGGAGACACAGAAAGAGATGGAGAGAGAGAGAAAGTGAGAAACTGTCCCTTGAGGGGGTGGCCACATCACAATCCCTTCTCCTCTATTCTCCTCTCAGGATTTTGGGAATGTACACCCAGCCACCCAGCATGAGTTTCAAGCTGCCAGGTCTGGTACTCAAACCATGATTGGCCATGTTGTAGTCCAGAGCCTTCACCATCATACGATCTGCTGGCTCCAGTCAACAGATTTTTGAAAAAGTGCACAAGAAAATCCAGTGGGAAAAACAAAGTCTCTTTAGCAAATAGTCTTGGGACAACTGTGTAGATGCCCGGAGAAAAATGAAACTGGACCCCCTATCTCTCACCATGAACAAAAATTAACTGAAAATGGATGAAAGATCTAAACATAATATCTCAAAGTATAAAACTACCAGGGAAAAACACAGGGGAAATTCTTGGAGACATCAGAATAGGCAAAGACTTCTTATATAAGACCTCCATAGACCAGGCGACAATCCCAAAACTAGACAAATGTAATTACATCTGGTTAAAATCTTCTGCGCAGCAAGAGAAACAATTATTATAGTGAAGAGACAACACTCAAATGGGAGAATATATTTACAAACTATGCCTCAGACAAGGGACATATAACCAAAATATACAGGGGACTTAAGAAGCTTATCCTTAAGAAAATAATCAATCAATTAAAAGATGGACAAATGAGTTGCACAGACAACTCTCTAGGGAAGATATATGAATAGCCAAAATGTATATGAAATACTCAACATCTCTTGTCATAAGGGAAATGCAAATCAAAACCACAGTGAGTTTCACCTGACTAAGGTTAAGTAAAAAGGATGAAAAGATAAGTGCTGGTGAGGCTGCAGTGAAAAAGAAAGTGTCCTACACTGTTGGTGGGACTGTAAATTAGTATAGCCATTGCGGAGAACAATATGCAACTTCCTCAAAGACCTACAAATAGAATTACCATATGATCTAGCAATTTCACTTCTGAGTATTATCTACCCAAAGGATAGAAACACAGTCAGTTTGAAAACCACTCAAACATTCATGTTCATTGCAGCATTATTTACAATTGCTAAGACATGAAATCAGCCCAAATGTCCAAGAATAGATAAATGGATTGAAAAAAGTATGTCACATTTATACTATAAAATATTATTCACTCATAAAAAACAATGAAACTCTGCAATTTATAGAAAGTGAATGAATATGGAAGATTTACAGCTAAGCAAAGCAAGCTGGACTATGGAAGAGAAACACTGTATGTCTTCACTTAACATATACCAAATGTCTGCACTCAATGGCAGAAATTGAAAGATTGGATAGCATGAAAGTAAAGTATGGATAGCAACTGTTGATACTAGAGACAGTTTGGGAGCAGGGCGAGAAATGGAGGGTAGGGAGGGAATCAAAGGGAAGATAAGAAATAAAAATTAAAAAAGAAAAAATTAAAAATAAAAATTAAAAGTCTTGTCAATGGATGAATACTTTTGTTACATAAGTCTTCCTAAAACATCATATGATAAACTAAAGAATAAAACATATGGAAGTAGTCTAAAAATATGAATATATATATATATATATATATATATATATATATGAGTGTGAGTGTGTGTGTGTGTAAGTGCAGTCTAGCATTCCCAGTGAAACATCCCCAGTGTCTTTTTGTAACAATTTCACCTCAAAAATTTTGTCTTAAGTCTCTTCGGCCTGTATGGGCTTAGTGTTTATCACTATGACTTTGATTGGCCAGGCTCAAGACATGGGGGTAAAAACAACGGAGTCAGGTACACTCAATCATAGCACTAAGCACACCGGAGAATGGATTTACAAATGGAGGAGGTGGCTGTTTATCCTGCGACAGGCCAACAGGTAGGACAGTTCCTATTAGGAACTCATGGTGAACCTTAGGAAGGTAGCCATGTGCTCATGTGGGACAAACCTACTGTTCTCCCTTCTAAGTTGCGGGGAATCAGAAAAGGTGAGGGAACCTCAGCGTATGTGGCAAGGTGGATTAGGAGTGGATGGAAGGCCTGGGAATTGAGCTGGGTAGTGCTATCTGTGTTGGATTTAGTTTAGGCTGCTTAAATGGAAATATCCACTGAAGCCTGAATCATTTTAGCATCTATAGCTCAGGAAGGCGGATGAGGGCCCAGCAGGAGCCAGGATCTGTAAATAAAGCTGCCATCAGGTGAACCACATCCTAGCGACACTTAATGAGAGAGCATGGTGCTGTGGTCATGCTGGCCTCTAGGTCACTATGGGGCTCTGAATTTGCCAATCCCTGCTGTCTGCTTTACCATGGCATATGCTGGCTTACTCAGACTGACAACGTACCCCAGCAGGACTCCAAGATACATAAAGAGGCTGTTCTCCTTCTGAGCCCTCCTAACAGCATGGTTGCTTGTCCCCTTTGCTATTCATTTTGTTGTGCAGGGACACTGGGATGTTGCCAAGACCATCATTGCTCTGAAGACACGTGGAGACATTCTCAGAGGGATCTGAGACCATTTCTGAACCTTATGCCTCATCTAGATGAGATGGTGGAGATCCAGCCCTTAATTTACAGATGGGGAGAGAACTTAATGGCTACTACCTCCTCTAAGAAGGGGAGAGGATCTATCAGACATTGTAATCCTGAGTAAGAACCCATGGATGGTCCCTGAGAATGAGTCAGAGTACAGGCAGAGTTATTTATTAACAGTTTGTTAAAATTTTGGCAGACTGAGGAGACCTAGACCCAGAACTTCCAGGTCTCAGTCATTGTTTCCCTATATTAGTCTATCTCCTTATGACTTTTTCTTTGAGTGAAGTAAGATCTTAGACAAAACAAGATGAAGATGGGGATAGCAAGAGGAACATGCCCATTTTTTAGGTTAAATAACCCTAATTTCTTGTATTTCTTTATCATTTGTAGCCTTAGAATATGAGAGCCATAGGGCATTTTTGGGTTTTCTAGTTATTATTTATTTATTTATTTTTTCCTATGGAGGTTTGCTAAACTGAGGGGGCATTTCAGGTAGCAAGTCATGTTCTGGACACTTTACTAAAAGGGTGTTAGAAGCTTGTACTCATGCAGACATTCCATTCTAGAAAAACTCCAGAGGGAACTTATTAGGTTTCTTGAATGATTCAGCCCATGAATAAGTGTTTACAATCTAGAACTTTCCTACCATGAAATAAATGGTCTTTCTTGTGAGGTAGCAAGCACCCTGCCAGTGGCAGTAGTCAAGTAGTGTCCTAAGGACCAACAGACAGGGAACGTGAAGAGGAGGTTCCTGTATAAGAATGAGCTTTAAGGACTCAAGCGATTCTATGAGTCTGTGCTCAGCAGAATAAAACATTGCCAAGCCTAAGAGTTAGGAGTCGCTTTTACTATCTTATTTCTGTGATCTTAGTCTAGATCAGATGCTGGGGTTGAGGCCCAGGAAGTGCAGACAGCAGGCCTTGCAGAGCATGTGTACCTGCTGGGACTTCTTCTCAGGTCTCTATCAACAAATGCTTGAATTAGTCTTCAGGATAAGGAGCATTCTCCTTCTCTCTTCCACCCAGTTCTTTGTGCTACTTCCTCCACTATCCAATCCCCAAGTCTACAGAACTGTTTATTTTTAACCTTAGAGAAGACATGTAGGAGGGGCCAGATGTTTTAGCCATCTCCTGAGGGTCCACTAGGGAGTATGTTTGCAAGTGATAACATTGGAGAAAGGAGTTTTTCATTTATTTCCTGCTATCAGCTTCATCAGAGTGAGCGTTGGGCAGGGAGAAATTGAGAGCGAGTAGAAAAGGGGTGGTCAAGGGGATTCTTGGTTTATGACTGGGTATCTCACTCCAATCTAGAGCAAAGTCAAGAATGGGCAAAGACATTTGTCATTTCATATACCTCCATGATGCCACTAGATAAGAGGGAATGTGTGGAACCAACCTCACATAAGGGTTGTTCACCCTTTGGGTCTGTCTCTACCTCTACTCTAGGATGGGGTGGTACCATTGGATGCTGGGCTGTTGGGGCTGGCTGTGAACTTGGAGAGTGAATAGCCTCATGACTTTATTGGTTAGAGGTTGGAAACAAAGACTTGAGAATCCCATGGGAAGCTAGTGGTAGAGCCTGGACAGGCCATTATGTCTCCTGTAACCTTGTCTTTTTTTCTACTATGATGAGTTAGCAAGATGCCCCTCTGTTACCTGGGTTGTATGAACAAGTCTCAAAAATGTCTGCATCATAAGGGATATCCCAAATTATTTGCCCCTTCTCCCATTGTACAGGTGAGGTAATTAAGACTTAGAGAAATAAAATGTTCAAAAAGATGAGATTTTCTACACATCCTCTCAACATTAAAGGCAGGTCTTGGCCCCAATTTCTTCCTCTTAATGACTTAAAAGACAGCTTTCTGTGGATTCCCATAGCCCAAGATACATATAATGCTAAAAACAACTAAACCTTCCTCAGTATTTTTCATTTTTAAAAGTGCTTTCATGAGCCCAGCAGGTGGCACAGTGTCTAAAGTGCTGGACTCCCACATGGCAGACTGTGGTTTGAGCACTGGACCTGGCACTTAAAAATCATGCAGGATGCATGTGTATGCATGCTCCAAATCTTGAGAGTAGAATGGAGGAGAAGAAATTGTGGCATGACCATTCCCCCTAGGGAGTGATCTTTCACTTTCCCTTTCACTATCTCTCTCTCTCTCTCTCTCTCGTTGAGCACACATGCCCTATGGCAAAAACAAACAAACAAACAAACCCAAAAACTAACAAAAACCAAAAAGCAAAAAAACAAAACTTTCATAAACTTGATCTTACTTTATCCTCATTTTAGTCTTTCCAGTAAGCAAAATATAAAAACAGTGATAATAGGAATTTGTTTTTTTTTTTTTTAAACCAAAACCACTTTTTATTAAAATATTTAATACCAGAATAACTTATAATAGTATGAAAAAGAGTGAAGTATTTGTCCTTAGTTCTCATTGACATTCCCGCATTTTAACAAAATTATTTTGTACAGATTCCAAAGTTTTTATGGTGGAGTTCTAACTACATAAGGATGTAAACCAAAAGAACGCATACTTCATCTGTTCACACAGTCATAACTTACATATCTTGTTTTACACTTATTGCAAACAGCAATTTAGAAAACAAAGTAAAAATATATATATACAAAATATTTTATATCAAATTATCTTCATTACACTAAATAAACCCAATCCCCAAATGCTATGTTACATGAAAAAGTGTACTACAATTTTTGATATCAATATTGATACTGTCCTTAGATTAGAGCAGCCTTTGGTTTTAAAAGCATTTTGCAAAATAAAGAAAAATGTCACCCCATGGCTGCACTATTGGCTCTCATTTACACTCACAAACAAGCTTTCCAGTTAAAAAGAAAAATGACAAAATAGATTACATACCCAGACAAAAAATCCCACCATAAAAGAGTCAAATCCCTTTAATTTCTCTGAATTTGTTAAGGAGGGCACAACAGTGGTGATTAAAGGTTGTCATTTTTACAGAACACCACCTATGCACAAGCTATGAGGACCTCTTTATTTCAGTCACCTGGTGGGCAGGAGGAACCCCTCCATGGTGGCCTAAGAATCATGGAAATGACTTGGCCATTTCCCTATCTTGGCAAGCCACTGGCAGAATTTTTTTGTTGTTGTTGAAGTCTTTGGTATAGGGCATGTGCATTGGCAAGACAGAGAGAAACAGAGAGACAGAAAGTGAGAAATCACTCCCCAAGGGGGATGGCCATGCTGCATTGCCTTTTCCATTCTCCTCTCAGGGTCTTTGACATGTACACACACATGCCTGGTATGGGTTTTTAAATTGCCAAGTCTGGGATTCAAACTGTGGTCTACTATGTGGGAGTTCAAAAACATAACCATTATGCCATCTGCTGATCCCAAGAATTATTTATTTATTTATTTATTTATTTATTTATTTATTTATTTATTTAATAGAGACTTTTGCTATAGGGTGCATGCACTCGCCAGAGAGACAGAAAGTGAGAAGTCACCCCCTAGGGGGATAGTCACACTGTAATCCCTTCTCCTCTTTTCCTCTTGGGATTTTGGGCATGCATGCACACATGCCTGACATTGAGTTTCAAGCCTCCAGGTTCAGGATTCACACCATGGCCAGCCATGTGGGAGTCCAGTGAAGTAACCATTACGCCATCTGTTGGTCCTCACTGGCAGAATTTAAATCTGGCTCTCTTAACTACTGGCTGCCTGGTTTTGCAATAGGTAGCAGCCTCTGAGTGATGTTATAAATCAATGGGGACTTCCTGGGGTCCCAGAGACAGTGTTTTCTGCCAAATCAGAGGGCTGCTTCTGCCAGGTAACTGTGGGCCCTTTAGAATGTGTGCTGTGAATTTTGACAGATATTGGGCTGAACTAGGTGGAATGCACAGATGAAACTATCACTAGCACTGTTCATTTTATCACCCTTTATCATCGTAAAGAACAACTAGGTCACTGGGTCTCCATGTTCTCTCACTTGTCTCTCCTCAGGGCCAGATTGAAGAGTATCAGCTCTGTGCAGGGGCAGAAGCAGCCCATCTCTTTCTCCTCGTCACCCTGGTGTGGTTTCCATACAGCTAGAACTCTAACAGTGCTGAACGAGGGTACAGAGCCTCTTCTTGCAGGCAACATGGAGCCTACTGTCTGTCCTCTCCAAGGCTTCACTCACAGCTGCTGCCCACATCAGCCTCATGCATGCTCTGTCCCAGGTGTGTACTCAAGACCTTGTGTAAATCACCCAGGATACATGCAAGTCCATCCTCCACTCCAGAAAAGTACTCCCTGCTTTTTCCTGGCACCTGTTTTGTCACCTCTTCTACACTCATTGTCTGGAAATTATTTGTTGCTGCTCAAATCCCACAGGCTGGATGAAAGTATCTCTCTTTCTCCCTTTCTAACCACTTGGATGGGCAGCAGCATTGAGGGGCCAAAGCAGAATGAAAGAGGTCCCATATTTGGCTGTGATCCTCATGCCACCATCTCCAGCCAAGGACACTCAAGGACACTCACCTTTGCTCCTACTTATAAAGCTCGTGTGGCCATTATTGCTGCAAAGAACACTGAACTGACATTTCTAAGGTGAGATGACAATTCAGTGAAGGAACCCATACTTGCAGAGTTTAAGGGACTGAACCAAAATGTCACAAAACCTGTAGAAGCAAGGTTGTATCCAGGTCATTTAGCTCCTACCCACTGGCATCTGCTCTATAGTGTCTCTGCTCTCACTTTCCTGTGCATTCTTCCTACTTCTCCCTGGATCTTCTTCATGGCTGCCATCTCTTCCCTTCCTGAGTCTCATGTCCCCGAGCAATATGGACTCAGCAGTCCTCCTCAGTCACAGCATAGTGAGGACACCACTCCCCCCGGCCCATACACTCACAGACAGCATGTGAGAGGAAGAGAGGGACAAAAATAAAGACCCATAAGGAGGAAGACAGAGAAATGGAGAGCAGAAGAGAAATGGGTAACAGTAGTGGAAAAGAAGATCAGCAAAAATGAGGAAAAAGAGAAAGAGATGAAAGCTTTGGACTGAGAAGGCCAGGTCCTAAACCCAGCTTCACCACTTATTGGCTGAGCCGCTTGGGAGAATTACTCAACCTCTCTGAGCCTCATTTTCCCATCTGTAAAATAGAAATGGTTTATTTAATGAATATTTATTCAGTGTCACTTTTTAGGTGATTGGGATAGATTGATGATCAAAATAGTTAGAAAAAAATCCTGCCTTCTTGTGGGTGAAGATGAAAAGTAAGAAATAAAAATAAACATACCAAGTAAAGGACTTAGTACATTAGCAGATAGATACTATATTTAGAGTGCTAGTCTGGGTCAATGCCAAGTCAGGACTGAACATTTAAGGAGCTGTTAAAGAAATACCTATGTGAAGAAATATTGAGAGGCTGTTAGAGATGGATCAGGGGAACTACAAGGCTGCCATGTAAATGTGGCGCTGAATGAGAAGAGAGGAAGAAACGTTTTAGTGGAGGCATCTTGATTTAGCAGACTTCAGGGAGGCAGTCCTCAGGTCAAAGCTGGACATGAGGAGTCCCTTGATGTACTCATTCATTGTCTGGGAACAGCCTGCGGAAGGTGCAGTCTCATTGCAGGTGCAGTGATGGATTTCAAAGCAGAGCACCTGAAGCGCTGTTGTTGCTGGAGGACTGCAGGGTATATTCTTGTGGCTGCTACAAATAAAAGAAAATAAAATTCTAAAGAATGGAGTTGGGTAGGGAGGATGAGAAGTGCTGGGGTATGGAAAGATTACAAGTGTGTAGGGAGGTCAGGATAGGCCTCTTTGAGAAGGGGATATTTGAGCAAAGATTTGGCGGAGACAAGAGAGAGTCACGCAGATGTCATCTCCATCACTGTTGACATCATCATGTGATCAGCCTTGCAAGAGGTGCAGGGGCGTGAGCATGGCATGAATTCATGCATGGGAAAGCACTTTTCACACTGTAGACTGAGCTGCCAGAGAACAAACAAACAACAAGGCCATTTATCCTGGCATCTTGAGTTGACATGTCTCCAAGAGAAGAGATGCTGGCCTCTATCCCAGACCTTGTCAGATCCCTCTGCTGGGGAAGAGCACCTGGAGGATCTCACAAAACTGGGAAAGCAAGGTATTCTGTTTCCACAGCATGCAGCTCCCAGAGGTCCAGAACCGTCTGAAGGGCTGAAACAAATAGCTGTCCTTAGAGGAGGAATCTTATTTTCAGCCTAACAATGGGACATAAAACAAAATATTTAAAAAAAAACAAACATTTCTTAGACAACTAGATGAATGTGTTATTCTCCCTGACAACTGGAGTTAATAACAGCTCCTGATAAGAAGTAATTTGTGTCTCTGTGGCAGACAGAGTTTCATTGGTAAAATTCAAAAACCAGAAGGAAAGGGCTGGTGGTCATCACGTATGGCCCATATCCATCTCTGCTTGACCCATAGCAGGCATAAGATGAAGAGCAGTCCATCTGGTGGTATTTCCAAGGGAAATGGTCACTGTTCTTCCTTTTGGCCTCTGGAAAAGGGCCAAGGAACAGTGGCTCCATGGGCCCCTGGGGAATGTTCAGCTGACCTCTCTCCAGTTCCAGTCACAAAGCAGGGAACTGAATCAAAGTAAAGATAAATTTGGAGATCTGGGGGCTCTTGCACATCTCTTATTGGTCAAGGGTCCTTTGCCTACTCAGAAATGTCCCTGTCATCTCTTAAGGAAAGGTGGGTGAGTTCATTCAGAACTTGATCCTGTCCAGGAGATGTGCCGTTAGGTGACAGAAAACTCAGATATCTTTCCTTCCTGATCCCTAGTTGGGATATGGACTGGAGAGTGGAGGGAATGGTTTGTGGCCATATTTGTGATAGTTCCAGAGTCGGAGCCCAAGCCTCTCAAACTCCATGTTAGCCCTCATTTCTTCACTTCTCTTCAAGCACGTAGACACGTGCTGCTCTTGGTTTCAGCATCAAATAGTCCAGCGTGGCCCAGCAGGCCTGCATTTCTTTCTGGAGACATGCAGGTATTCATGCTGAGCCTGGTAGTGGATGCTCACAGCTCTAGATCCCAAGTCCTCAAGGAATAGCAGGAGTAATGCCCACAGCTGGTCCCACCCCCTCTCTCCACACTTGATACGGTTTTCTTCTCTCCCCTGGTTTCTGCTAATGGAGTTGAACCCATTCTTGAGTTCATTGTTCTCTGGCAATATAGGATGTGACATTAGGTGGCAATAGGTAAATAATTTAGTAGTTAATATACATTACTTACTATAGGTCAGGAACTAAGGACTCTAGATGCATTAAGTAGTTAATCACAGTTATCTCATGAAGTTGGCATTATTATTATCTCCATCATCTAATGAGGAAACTGAGTCACAGTGAAGTTCAATAACTCACCCAAGGCCATGGAGGGCCTATGTGGTAGAGGCAAGTTTTGAATCCAGGCTCTCATGAGTCCAGAGCTTATGCACTATCTCCAGTTAGATTTTTATTTTAATGTGTGCCAGTGGGAGATGTGGATCAAATTTTTTCTTGGATCTTGTCTGAGACAAAGAAATATCTTAAAAGGAGAGTAGCTTGAGAAAAATTTTAAAGCAGGTTCTGCACTGAGGCTTCAAGAACCAAATTAACTTCCCCAGTGTTCTTCTATGAGTTAGTGAAAAACTGCAGCTGGAATCCCATTATCCTGATGCCAGGTTCATGTTCATTGCTTTTCCCCTAAATGTTCATGGACATGGACTTGATTGAAGTCAAGTCTTCTTCATTTAGTATTTTAAACTTCACACAAATATTCGGGAACCAGGCACACAGCATGATGTGTTTTCCATGAGAAAAATTAAAATCTGTGTCCCAAATCCATTTGACCAACAATATAGTTCAGAATCTGCTGGAGTTCCACATAAACTACCATTTATTTAATATTATTGTTGTTTTTAGGTTTTTTCCATAGGGCATTTATGCTCACCAGAGAGGCAGAGAGAGAGAGAAAGTGAGAAATTACCCCTCCACTCCAGAAGAGATAGCTACACCATTATCCCTTCTTTATTCTCCTCTCTGGATTTTGGTTATGAACACACACATACCTTAGTGTGATTTTCAAGCTGCTAGGTCTAGGACTCGAACTGTGGTTGGCCATGTGGGAATCCAACGCTTTAACCACAATGTCTCCCACTGGCACTGAAACCGCCATTTAAATATCTCAGTCAAGCACAGTTCAGTTATAAAGCACCATGATAAGTAGTTATCTCTAAGTATTACCAGCTTTTTCTTCCTCTGCTTATTGCCTCTCTTCCTAAAGGCAGAGAAACTGCTCCTGTTTACCCCCATCTTCCCCTTCTCTCCCCATCCAGCAACACTCACACTCTAAAGCACAGTCTGCCAGGTTACTCTTACAGCTCCTTTTTTTTTCTCTTTTTTTTTTTGGAGAGGTTTTTGCTATAGGGCATGCTCGCCAGAGAGACAGAGACAGAGAGACAGAAAGTGAGAAATCACCCCCCAGGGGGGATGGCCATGTCGCAATCCCTTCTCCCCCATTCTCCTCTCCAGATCTTGGGCACGCACGCACTCACGCCGGCATGAGTTTAAGCCATCGGGTCCGGGACTCGAACCACGGTCAACTACATGGGAGTCCAGCGACATAGCCATTACGCTAACTGCTGGTCTCACCCTTACAGCTCCTCTTGTACTGAAATCATCTCTTCTTCCCCTGGTCATTTCATCTCAGGTTTGGACAGGCCCTTTAATATGCCTAGGTCCTCATCCAGTACCCCAAATGGCAGAGAAATGAGATTAAAAATACCTTAGTCACTGTATTTATTCAGTTTGGGTGCTTTATGCTCTGGAATTGCTTTCTGAGCCATGATCATCCCTCCAGTTGCTGTGCTTCAGTTTCCTCATCTATAAAATGACAATTGGATTTGATGGTCACTAGTAACCTACTATTGACCCGAGAGTGTGAGCATTGCAATATTGTTTAATATTGTTTTTTCCCCTTGACCCTTGTTTTATTTCCTCTCAGACTCAGACTCAGCTGTCACAGCAAGCAGTGCAATTTCCCATTCCCCAGGAAGTCCTCAAATAAAGCTTATTTTTCAATGGGAGTGGGAGACGCTGCACATTAGTCTTTTTCAAAATAATGACAGGGGAAGAAAAGGGCAAAAAAAAAAAAAAAGTGGAAGCAAATCAAAACAGGAAAACCCACCCTTGAGGGGGAGGTGAGGAGGAAGGTCAGCACCTACCACATTTCAAGGGACCTTCAGCTCTAGCTTTGTGGTTTTATATGTTATTAGAGACTTTACAACAAATAAATGAAGAGAAGAAGTTGGTTGGTGCTGGCAATTCTGGTGGGAAGTTATTCCTGCCCAACAAAGGCTCTGTCTAAAAATATCCAGCCAGGACCTCACTGTTTCCATAAACAGATGGACACCATGGGCCTGGTGGAGGGGCAGAGGCAGTGGGAGGAAATTATATCTGACAACGATAACAATCTGGCATCTCCCAGAACTTCACATCCTGGAGAGTCCAGCGGGCTGTCCAGATCTCCACTTGTGCAAATGGCTGTCTGTAAATAGAATTCTCACAGGCTCCCAGCATGACCCACAAAACATTGTTCCTGTTCTCCTCATCCCCCAACCAATGCCATTCTCAAAAACGAGGCAGATAAGGTGTGGAAGCTGCTAGAGTGGTGGAAGAGTGAGGTGGAGCTCCTAAGGCTACCTTTAGTCCTAGTTGGGGGCTGAAACCTATGACATCTGTTTATGTGCCTGTACACGTGACTTTCAGGAAATTTTGTTATGCTCCTTGGATATAAATTTCCAGATCTGTAATAAGGGAGGGACATAATTTCAGAAGTAGTTTGTTTGGTTTTGAGAGACACAGTCCACTTAACTGAGGAGTGGGATCAAGGGGAGAGGGGCCCAGACATGTGAATGCTTTGGGGGACCGGCCATTATGTTGAAGGATGTGGAAGAAGGATATGATTTGCTCTACATAGTTGTAGAGAGGAGAAACAGAATCAGAGGTGAATGTACGAAAGTAGATTATGCCATCCTATGGGAGGAGGTTTTCCTTGTTGGAGCTGCCCAGATTGGGTGGGGTGCAGGAAAGTAGAAATTTTCTTATCACTGATTCGTAGCAACAGAAATTATGTACAGGAATTTAAGAGTTGGATGAGGTAATAGTCCAGGTGACTTTGGTCTCTAAAGTTCCTTCCGAACTTAAGGAACATGTTTTTCTCCATGAAATGTGTCTCTAGGGTAGCTGAGGAAATAAGAACTTAGCATGAGTAAGAAAGAAACGTATTGGTAAGAGGGCCATTGAATACTAACTTCAGGTAAATGAGAGCTAGACCTACATGATTTGTGAAAATGGATGTTTGGAAACGGATGAGGTGATGAGGACAGTGGCTTACTGTTGGGGGTTCAAAGAAGTTGACATCTTTCCTGGATCAAGCAAAAGATAGTTAAAATGAGTTCTTTTTTTAATATTTATTTTTCTTTTCATTTATTTTATACATTTCATCACAATATATCACTTAGCTTATAAAGTGAATTTACTCAACATCAATACAACTCACACTAGTCCAGTTGAGGATGCTATACATACTGTGAAAGGGGGAATGCTCCTTCACTGTTGGTGGGAATGTAAATTAGTCCAGCCACTGTGGAGAGCAATATAGAGGTTCCTGAAAGAACTACCATATAATCTAGCAATTCCACTCCTGGATACCTACACAAAGGACAGGAGAATAATCAGTCAGAAAAGTGCTTGTATACGGATGTTTATTGAGATGAGTTCTTGATTAAGGATATAGATTTTCTGGGCTTGAACCCTGCCTCACTCACTTGGTGATTGTATTTCTCTAGGGATGTTACCTAATCTCTCTGAGCCCCCATTTCTTTATCTAACAAAGAAATAAGAAAAGTTTAGGGCCAGCCCCATAGCCCAGTGTTTAAGGGAAGTTAAATCCCACAGGCCCAACCCTCATTTGGAGTCCTTGCCCCAGTGGCTTGAAAAACATATTTGCCCCAAATCCAGATGAAATGGAGAAATGGAGAAATGGTATGACCACGTCCCACAAGAGGGTGCTTTTTCTTTCTCCCCGTTTCTCTGTGTCTCATGTATGAGTGCGTGTGCCATCTCACAGTGAAAAAGAAACATTTTCTACTTCATAAATTATTGCAAAGATTAGATGAGCTAATGCATACCAAGTAGCACTGAGTAAACACTGTTTACCCTTTCAGGTCCATTGTCTGCTCTTATCTATTCTGCTTTTCTGCCCTAGAGACTTACCTCTATGGACTATATCAATGAGTTCTTATGCCCTCTGGTTTCTCATTGGCTAACAAGGAGCCCCAGAAGGAACTCAGAAGGTGGAAGGAGAGTGACTGATTGCATTTATTCCCTCAGCTCTCTCTCAGAGGGGCTACCAGGAGTCAACTGTGTCCCTAGACTAAAGGTTGGAGCCCCTGTCAGATGTTCCTCTCCACACATTCTCTCTGGAGTCTGAAAACTTGCCTTATTCCTCAAGTCCAAGGTAGAATGGAGCCTTGGGATATCACTCTATCCCATGTCATTTCCCAACACACTGTTTACATCTTTGCCAAGGCTCTTTTTAGTGAGCTCACCTCAAACAATTCCAACTTAATTGTGCCTTTTATTTCCCATTGGGACCTGGACTGCCACACTGTGACTGCCACATGACAAACATTCAACTTATCCATCTGTATGCATTAACTAAGTGCCACTGTTTTCTGGGGACTGTTTTACCTAGTTTGATGAGGAACAAAGCAAAGATTCTTACTTTTTGAACCATTCATTCTAGGGGTAGCTTTGTTGATATTTATTGAGCAGTTACCATGACAAATACTATTCAAAGTGTGTTGTAAACACTAACTTGCTTAGTGAATTAGATGTAATGTGGAAACAGGGGGATGCAAGATGACCTCCATTGCCTCTCAGCCTTTAGAACCTTCTGGCCCTTTGAGACCATGTCCTCTTCCTCCTGGTCTGTTCAGTGGAGGCTGTATTTCCAGACTGTAGGTTCTTATGTTGATTTATCCAGTGGTTGAATGGAGTGAGAAGGATGAGTCTCACACAGCTGTGTTCCATGGAGACTCACCTGGATTCATGGAAGGGTAAAACCTGCCAGAGTCCCGTCACCAGCAGGGTTTCCAGTGCCTTTCACATGGGATGTTGGCATGTGGCCCCAGAAGGCTAATACAGCACCAAGAATACAGGCAAAGGCAGGAAGAGCAGAGTGAAGTGAAACATTCTCTTCATTTTTCTGTCCCAGTTTCTGCCAACACGTCCTTTCTGTGCTCTGCAAAGCCATTTCTAGGGAGATCAGGAGGTTTAGCACCTACTTGTGGAGAAAGCAGATGTAGATTATGATGGAAGGAGTCTCTGGGTGCTGAGTTGTGCCCTGGTCCAGGTGGAAAGGACCTCTAAGCCCTGGGTGCTAAGTTAGCATCAGAGAAATTGGTCAGCGACTGTGGAGACTTGACATCTCTTCTCATAAGCTTTTCTGATCATGCTGGCTCCCAGAGCTCCTGCACCTTGATATCTTCACTGCTTACTTAGGTTATGATCAGACAAGGATGTAAGACACCTCTTAAGGCTAATAAATTCTGGCTTCATCTCTGCCACTTACTTACTAGTTGATGACTTTGGGCCACTTATTTTAGCTTCTTTTTTTTGCATAAATAACTTCTTAAAATTTTATTTTCTTTTATATATTCAATCACAGTATTTGGCTTACAAAATGGATATTTCAACAGGTGAACATTTCTCCCTAGTACAGTTGATAAAACTATACAATATTACAAAAATATTTTATATAAAAATATATAAAAATTTATGTAAAAAATTATCAACAAATAACACTACATTTCTTTGTCCCATTAATACTTTGCCTCCTTATTTTTCTTGTAAATGTCCTTCCTCAGGCCCTCAGTTTTATTATGTACAAGATGTAGTTACCAAAGTATCTTCTCAAAAGGATTTTCATGAAAGAAAATGTATGTGAGGTGCCTAGCCCAGTCTTATCCATATGGTAGTAACTTAAACAAACAGGTAGATAAATAAACAAAAATAAGAAAAATGATCAGCTGGTGGCACAGTGGTTAAGGTGGCAGGGTCCTGGGACCAGCAGTTAGTGTAATGGCTATGTCGCTGGACTCCCATGTAGTCGACCGCAGTTTGTGTCCCGGACCCGGCGGCTTAAAGCTCATGCTGGGCGCGTGTGCGCACATGTCCAAGATCCCGAGAGGAGAATGGAGGAGAAGGGATTTCGGCGTGGCCATCCCCCTTGGGGGTGATTTCTCACTTTCTGTCTCTCTGTCTCTCTCTGTCTGGCGAGCGCACTCACCCTATAGAAAAAACCTCTTCAAAAAACAAAAACAAAAACAAAAACAAAAAAGAAAACGGTGGCAGGGTCCTACATAGCCAACTGCAGGGTTTGAGTCCTGGATCCAAGAGCCTGAAATACATTCAAGGTGTATGTATGTATGTGCCCCAAATCCCAAAAGTAGGGAGAAATGTGCAAGAAGGGACTGGGGTGTGACTGTTTCCCATGGAGAGTGCTTTCTCTCTCTCTCTCTCTCTCTTTCTGTCTGTCTCTGGCAAGCATATGAGCTCTCCAGCAAACAAAAAAAATAGGACAAAAGGATCCTATATCAGTCAACTCCTTGCAGAGAGCATATGCTGTTTAAGTTGGGCCCCTCTAGCATCAAACATTGAGACCAGGTTTTATCTGGGAAGTGATCCCAGGGAGCAGGAGTAAGGGAGTGGAGCAGTGAGACTGTATTAGGTATGTTAATAAGCACAGTGCCACTGAAGGCTCCACCTGGCCTTTAGGTATAGATGTCGGTCAGAGCTGTCCTGAAGGTCTAGGAAATTGGGCTATCCATTTATCACCAACTGGCGTTTATCATTTGCTGAGGACTACTCTTGGGGATGTGAACCCTAGTGCAGTATAAGACAGAGCCCACAGAGTCACAGGTGCCTGTTGCAACAAGACACCAGCAGAATGGTGCATGCCTAGAGTAGGCCTGCAGAGCACCAATGGCATGCTATCTCTGCTATACATGGCACACCACCAAAAGGGTGGCCAAAGAAAATTTGATGAAAGATCTGTTTACATTAGTATGGGCAGATTAAGGGAAATCTGTGAGGGATAGAGAAGCTTCTGGGGCTCAGGTAAAAAACATCTACCATGCTGTTCTTTAAGGTACCAGAAAGGGTCTAATGGCTTGGACTCAGTGAGATGCTAGTTGCAGGAAAAGGGCCTCCAAAGAACAGTTACATCCTCAGATAGTGAAATGCAGACACTACCAACCCTTATACAGGAAGGGCAGAAACTAGGAGTAATACCTGGACCTCTTGCTCTTCCTGGTTTCAGATTTCCATCTGTTAACCCTGAATAATTGGACCCAAGTAGACCAGGGAGAAAGGAGTCTGGTTCATAAATTTCTGAGACATCATCTTCTAGTGGCATTGAACAGGGTAAGTGTGAAGATGGGACCTGGGGAAGCAGGAAGATATTTCTTCTCTCTTGCCATGTTTCATGAATCATATCTTCACTGTTATCATGTCTTCTCACCAGAAGGCTGAGGCTGCGTTTTATTTATGATCCTCATGTTTCTTTCTTGTTTTTAATTTGGCAGAGGTTGTGTGTGCTTGTCAGAGAGAAAGAGACAGACAGAGAGAGAGAGAGAGCGAAAGTGAGAAAGCACCCCACTCCTCCATGAGGAATGGTCGCTCTGCGATCTCTTCTCCTCCATTTCTCCCTGATGTTGGGATTCAGGGCATGCACAAACATGAGCCTAGCATGTTTTTCAAACTGCTAGTTCCATGACCCAAACCACTGTCAGTCACGTGGGATCCAGCAGTATTAACAACATGCCGCCAGCTGGCCCATGGTCATCCTGTTTCTTGCGTAGTGCCTTGCACATATTGGAAACCTAAATTATGGCTTATGAGTTGAAAGTAATGAGATCTGAGGGTCTGCTGAGGAGAAGTGAGTAACTTCTAGGAGGTGTGTGCATGTGTGTAGGGTGGGGGGTGGTGGTCTTCAATGCCTTAGCTAAGGCATGTGATTTAAGGTGGTCCTGTCTGGGCCCAGTGAAGTCATTTCGAGAAGTCAGGAATACCATGGGGAGATGGTTCTGTATAAAAATTCTTGTTTCTGCATCACTGTCAGGGGGATTCTTTGCTGCTTGACCTGTGGTTAGTAAGACAGTGAGGCCTCTGGGGAGCGTTCCTTAATGAGAGCCAGGGCCTACCTCCCCCATGTCATTCTACCACTGAGCATTCCAACTAAGGCTCTACTTTTCCTTTGTTTAATTTCAGTCCACTTATTGAAGCTACTATTATCATGATAATTATTATTTACGGGGTACTGACAGAAAACTTGGCAACACAGCAGATAAAGATGCTGCTGTATGTGTCTTCCAGCTGTCATGACTGCCATCACCTTCTCATTTTGTGCTGGAAGATTCTGAAAGACTTCTTCCCCTGTTGGGTCTTGGACAGGAGTTAATAGAGCAGATCATGTACCACTTACAATAGAATCAGTCTGGGAGCTGAGAAAATGCAGATTCTGGGATTCCAAGGCAAACCTACGGAATCATAATTTGCATGAGCTCCGCTGCTCTAAAGTGTAACAAGTTCCCAAGAGATTCTTAGGTCCAAAGACTTTTGAGAATTCTGCTCTGGGAAACACACTGAGTGTAAAAGAAAAATGAAGAAGCAGGCAGGATACAAGCATGCTGTCTTCTCTCTGGGACCTGTCAAATGAGCTCAAAGACAGAAGCTAGTAAGAAAGTTTCTGTGGGCCAGCCAGTGGCATGGTTGTTAAAGTAGTTGGATCCCACATGGATGACTATGCAGTTCAAGTCCCAGACCCAGCTGCTTAAAAATCATTTTGGGCATGCGTGCATGCATGCCCCAAATACTGGAAAAACAAATGGAGTAGAAGGGATTGTGGTGAGGCCATTCTCCATGGGGGAGAGGTGATGAGGTGCTTTCTCACTTTCCCTCTCTCTCTTTTCTCTCTTTCTGAAAAGTGCATGCACCCTCTAGCAAATTAAAAAAACAACAGTTTTTGGAAGGACTACTGACTGTCTTCATTTTAAGACATTAAAAAATGAAATATGAGTTAGAAAGCTGTGCTTGGTTCTAGACTCTGAACCATTTAATCAAAAAGGGATTTATGTGAGAAAATTCTTAAGATCTTGTAATTTTTTTTTACTTAGTTTCCAGAAAGCATGTGTGCTCGAGAGAGAGAGAGGGGGGGTGGGGAGAGAAAGAGAGAGAGAAAGCACTTGGCAATGGGCTGTGGCCACATTCCAATCTCTTCTCCATTTCTCCATCATGTTGGGATTTGAGGCAGGCATGCTCATGTACCTAGCATGCTCTTCAAGCCACTGAGTCTAGGACTCAACCCAACGTTGACCATGTAGGGTGCAGCTCCCTTCACCATTAGGCGATGGGGCTGGATCTTGTAAGTAATCTTTACTAAACTGAAAATAGTAGGACCAGCAGATGGTATAATGTTTATGTCACTGGATTCTCATGTAGTTGACTGTGGTTCAAGTACTGGACCTGGGGACTTGAAACTCATGCCAGGCATGTGTATATGCATGCCCAAGACCCTGAGAGGAAAGAGTATAAAAGAGAAGGGATTGTGGTGTGGCCATTCCCCTGGGGGGGATTTCTCAATTTCTGTTTCTCTCTCTGACAAGCACACAGATCCTATAACAAAAATCTCTCTTAAAAAAAAATACAAAGCTGAAGATAGTAACCATTGTTTATTGAGTGTGTCCTAGTGGCTGGGCATTCTAATCACCTTACATTCATGAAACTCATTTTGTACACACTACAACCCCTAGAAGTGTGTATTAATGCAATCCCATTTTCCAGATGCAGAAACTTGGGCACAGAGAAGTTAAATAAATTGCTTCACTTAAGATACTGGAAAATAAGTCAGGATTCAATGGGATACTACATGCCAGCAGTCCCCAAACTTCCTGGCACAAGGGACCAGCCTTGTGGAAGGCAATCCTTTCATGAATGTTGGTCCTGAGATGACTCAAGTGTATCATATGTGCCATACACCCCATTTCCACTACGACCACATTGCAATATACATGAAACAATCATACAATTGGGCTCCCACTCTCTTGAGAATCCAGTATCAACACTGATTTGATGGGAGACAGCCCAGGCGGCAATGCCAGCACAGGGGAAGCTTCACTAGCTCTCCTGCTGGGCAGGCTTGGGGGTGACTGTGGAGGGGCAGGAACAACAGACCACAGGTTGGTCCTAGTGTATAACCTGGTGGTTGGGGACTCTTGGTCTATGCCAACTTCACATGTGATAAAAAGAGGCCGTTTGTTTAATGATTTTGTACTGTTACAGTCTGTGTCAGTCAAGAAACTCTGGGTTACCTCCTGTCTGCTAGGCACTCTTATATCAGAAATTTACAGATGAAAAGATTTGGATTTTCATCTTAAATTCATAGTCTGGAGTCAGAAGACATTCTTATCAATGGAATTTATTTAAATGTGGCTTCTGAGATTCTATGCAAGATGCCATGGAATGCAAAAACGTGACTAAATTTCTTAGGTGAGCAGGAAAGGTATGATGACATACCTTGTGGGGATGACATTGCAGCTGGTTCTTGAAGGATACGTAGGGGTGCTGTAGGCAGAGAAGGAAGTGAATTTCAGAGAGAGGAAACCCTACGAGCAAAAACAGAACAGCAAGAAGAATGGTATATTTTACACGAGCGGCAGCTGTTACTACACAGGGGCTATGGTGTTGAGGGGGTGAGTAGTTGAGATTGGTAAGGTATGTTTGGGGCCAAATTGTGACAACTTTGAGAGCTGGATAGATAATTTGAGCTTACTCTGTAGGTATTGGAGAACCATAGCAGGCTAAATAACTTAGAGAGTGGGGGCTGATAGAAAGGAAAAAAAAATACTGGTTGATTACTGGGTTTAAGGCTTGAAAGACTGAAAAGTAGAGATGCTGATGTTAAGACAGAGAATGTAGGATTGAGGGAAGACTTACAGGAAGAATAAAGGATTTAAATTAAGGTATGTTGCATTTGAAGGGCCTGAAATTTGAGGCGGGGTAGTGGTGTAGTGGTAACACAACTGAACTAGCATGGGGAAAGTCTTGAGTTCACATCCTAAGGCCTCCAGGTGCATACCAGGTGCCAGTGTGACCATGATCTGGGCCAATTGGAACCAGTGATGCAGTGTGATGTGACAATCCTATTGGAAGTGCCTGTATCTCTCTCATGGTAGACATTAATAAACTTAAAAAAAAAGAAGCCTGGAGCCAGCAGGTGGCATGGTGTTAAGGTGCTGGACTCCCACATGACTGACCATGGTTTGAGTACCATACCTGGCAGCTTGAAAATCATGCCCGGGATGTGTGCATGCATGTGTGCCCAAAATCCCAGGAGAAGAATGAAAGAGAATGGATTGAGACATAGCCATCTCTCTGTGGGGTGATTTCTCACTTTTCCTCTCACTGTCTCTGTCTCTGTTGTCTCTCTGGCGAGTGCACACACCCTTTGGCAAAATTTTAAAACAAAAATAAATGAAGAAGAAGACAAGAAGTTTGAGTAAGGAACATAGGAAAGGGATCAGGGATGATGATATATAAATAAGATTTGCCTTTAAAAAAGTGCTAGAGGGTCCAGCAGTTAGCATAATGGCTATGTCACTGGATTCCCATGTAGTCGACCGCAGTTCGCGTCCCGGACCCAGTGACTTAAAACTCATGCCGGGTGTGTGTGCGTGCATGCCCAAGATCCCGAGAGGAGAACGGAGGAGAAGGGATTGCGGCGTGGTCATCCCCCCTAGGAGGTGATTTCTTGCTTTCTGTCTCTCTGTCTTTCTCTGTCTGTCTGGCGAGCACACGTGCCCTATAGCAAAAACCTCTCAAAAAAAAAAAAAAAAAAAGTGCTAGAGTGTGTGTGACCTTGCCAGAGAAAGAACCAAAGAAAGAGAGGGAGGATGAGAAAGCACCCCAGCCTTTGGGGATAGTCATACTGTAATTCCTTCTTCTCCATTCTCCTCTCAGGAGTCTGTGCACACAAAAGTACACATGTACCCACTGTGTTTTTCAAGCTGGGTTTGGGACTTGAATCCCACAGTCAGCCATGTGGCATTCAGTCACCCTAACCCCTATGGCACTGGTTGGTCCCAAGATTTACTTAAATTTTTCTTTTTCTTCTTTATTCATTATAGAGCACATGCATATGCATGTGAGAGTGAGCGAGTAAAGGAAAATGGAAAGAGAGATGAAGATCCTTTGCTGAGTCTGGTCATGCTGTCATTCCTCCCGCCTCTAGTCATCCAGCTCCTTGGACCGCAGGCACTCAGACACATGCCCAGCATGTTTCAAGCCAATCAAATTCACACTGTTGTCACCGAGTGGGATCTCGTTTCTCCTGAGCAGTGCGTTACTACTGTGCTGTGAGTCAACCCAATTACTTTATTTTTCTTTCAAATTTGTCAGAAGGCACATGTGCTCTCCGTAGAGAGAGAGAGAAGGTGAGAAATCACCTCCTACAGGAAATGGTCATGCCTCAACCCCTTATTCTCCGTTTTCCCCTCTTTTAATGATTTTGGGCATGCACGTACACATGTCCAGTGTATTTCTCAAATTGACCGTGATGGGACTCAAATTACACTGTTGGTCATGTATGAACCAGCTGATGGGCCCACCAGGCCATGGGCTGGACACAGTTTAGTTCTTCTTGTGAAAATTTTATTTCCTATCTGGTGGTTCTATTTGAAATTTTTATGGACTCACTTTCTTATCCAACTCATCCCTAACTGGAGAAAGATTTTGCTTTATTAGAAAGGATACTTTTTGTACTTTACTAGTTGATAAAGAATGTAAGTACTAGGGGCCAGCAGGTGGAATGATTGTTAAGGAACTGGGTCCTATATGGTTGACTCTGAGGTTTGAGTCTCAGACCCTATGGCCTGAAAAACATGCAGGGCACCTGTGTGAGTATGTGCCCAAAATCCTGAGAGCAGACTGGAGAGATGGGAAAGCCATGCCCACTGGGGGTTGATTTCTCATTTTTTTTCCTCTCTCTCTGTCTCTCTCCAGTGAGTGCATATACCCTATGGAAAAAAAATCTATCTATATAAATAACATAAATACTAGATAAAAATATAGCTTCACACAACCCTATATATTTTTTAAAAATTGGTCCTAGCCACCATTTTTGTTGGTGATTTGAACTTTTATCCTTTCTTTCCAAACTGACTTGGTCACTTGTGGTTTAAAACTTGGTCAATTCCAGTTTAAAATTGTTGAAGAAGTATTTTTCATTTTGTCTTTTCTTGTCCTTTTCTTCTCCCCCGAGCAGAGGTTAAGTTTATATAATATCATGGTGGTTGGAAGGCTACTTAACCATGCCTAGGCAATTTATTCACTTATCTCCTAGTATAGAGAAAAATATTTTGAAATGTTAATTTATGTGCATTTTGATGTGTATTTTTTCTTTCCTATTTCCAAGGAGGTAATTTATAAGTGACAAAAAATAGAACTTTTTCAAATCCCCGTTTTGCCATTGCCTGGCTGTGTAACTTTGGGTAAGTGTCTGTCTTTTTGTGCTTAGCTTTTGTTGTCTGAAAAATGGGATAACAAAAAGACCTACCTCATAAAGTTTTTGTGAAGGTTAAATGAGCTAACATATGTACATTCCTCAGAATAGTGCTTAGCACATAAAAGGGCTATATACGCTTTAAATTTTTAAATTTTAATTTTCTTGCCTTAGATTTTCTTTATTGCTTGCTTTTCTTTTCTTTCCTTTTATTATTATTTTTTTAATTGCTATAGAGTGTGCACCTGCCGGAGAGAAAGAGAGAGGGAGAGAGAATGAAAGACAGGAAGAGAGAGCTCCCTAAGGGTGATAGCCACGCTGCAATCCTCTCTCCTCCATTCTCTCAGGATTCTGGGCAGGATTCACACACATGTGCTCAGTGTGCCTCTCAAGCCACTGGGTTCAGGACTTGAACTTTACAGTTGGCCATGTGAGATCCAACTGCCTCTACCACCATGCCACTATCTGGCCCACCTATCAGGAGATTTCTCTGTGTTCTAGATTGAAGGGAAAAAAGTAGGGAGGCCAAGGCCCTAGAGTGAGGCAGAGTAAACACATTACTAGGACTGGGATTGGGGATGGGGTGGAGTATCTGGGTGGTGTTTTGGATAGGAGGCTAGTTTTAGAGGGGATGGTGGTAAGGGGGTTGAGGGAGGCTGGGCTTGGGGCAAAGTGACTGCTGGACCCTGAAGGGACTGTCTAGGTTGGAACTAGGGTCATCCTAGCACATATAAATGGGCCTATTACCTATGATCAGAGAGAAAGAGCTCCACTGCTATCCCAGTGCTGAAAGAGAAGCTGAGACAGGGAGAAAACTAGAAAATGGAAATGAGTAAGGCTACCAGAGTATCTTCCTGTGTGGCTAGATGGAAAACTAGTCAGGGTAGAAAATTTCCTGCCCAAGGTAATGTAGGTGGGACATTTCTAGTGGGGAATGTCTAGTTGATTGAGCTACATCTTACATAGCCAATGAGATGAGAACAGTCAGACTACTTTCACGTATTAACTACCTTTTGCTTTAGCTATCGGCGTGTTTTGTTCCATTCTTTGCTTAAAACACTAAGAACCTGGACATCACAGAGGCCATCCCACAACAAAGCCTCCTAGACTATGGAAGCTCGCTTTTCCTACCTCTGTTTCTGGGAGGTTAGAGACTTGGAATGAAATACAAATGGATAGAAAGGAAATGAAAGCTTAAACCACTTCTTGCACATGTGTGTTAGGAAGCACTTTCAGGTAAGAGTGTGGAATAAAGGCGCAAACTAATGCTGCCTGCGTGACTCTTTGGTTTTAATTAAAGAAAAATGCTCTTCCCCCTTCCTTCTCCCTTAGGAGAAATAGAAGCAGAGTCCTCAGCCTCTGAGTTTAACCAGGACCTCCCTTGAGCAGCAGTGTGGCAGGAAGATGAAGCCCCCTTCCCCTTTACTTCCCTTGACCTCTCCTGGAGACTGATTGGCCTTGTGCATTTCACTTCCTGTCCTACCCTTAAAAGCTCCCCCGTGCAGCTGCTCCACAGCTGGTGGCCCTCCAGTCACCTCCTGCCCCTCATCACTTCCCTGTTGAAGGGCGCCGGGGGAGAGTCTGAAGGTGCTACATCAATGTAAGACATTTCCTCCCCTGCCCTCAGCTGTGCAGCTCAGCTGTGTGTCTTCTGGCACCCACAAAATCAAACACCTGCCTTCCAGATGTTTGCACCTACAGGCCGGCAAAGATGACTGCAGCGAGTCCCTCAGAACAGAGGCAGGTACTTAGTTGGGGCAACATTAAATGGAATTCTCAGCCTGAAAAAAGATGTAGAAGGGGGTTGTCTCTTCCATTTCTCTACCTTCAGGAAGTATGAAGCCAAACAATTGAATTCTTTATGCTTTAAAGGCATCTAATGGAAGAATCCACAACTTCCCTTGGGCTCATTGTCAGAGATTTTTCTTTATGACCAATCATATTTCTTTTTAATTTTAAGGGAGGTAGGCTAATTCCATGTAGAGCTTATACATAATAATAATTCTTTTTCCCCGGGGTACTTATTAGGTAGGAGAGGAGGACGTGTGGTGTGGAATGAACACTGTCTTTGGGGTCACACAACCTGTGTTTTAATCTAGGCCTTGCCCCATACTAGCTATGACCTGCCTTAACCTCTATGTTGCAATTTTGTCTTCTTTTAAATTTAGGTAGTAGCACCTGTCTGAAAGAGTTTTATGGACTAAATGAGTAATGTGTGTACATACCTAACATTGTTGCTGGTTCAAAGCCCCCAGAGAGTTAAAGTTGTTCTTGTTATTATCACAGAGAACCTGTTTCTTAGTTCAAGCAAACAAAACAGAAGAAGCAAAAACCAAAAGCACCTATGAAGTCCAATATTAATACCAATCCATTTATTCCAAGTACTTGCTGATGTGCAAAACAAGGGAACATTCTCTTTTCCTTTTGTCTAGGTTTTTTTTTTTTTTTTTTTTTGAGAGTTTTTTTTGCTATAGGGTGCATGCGCTCGCCAGACAGAGAGAGACAGAGAGACAGAAAGGAAGAAATCACCCCCCAGGGGGGATGGCCACGTTGCAATCCCTTCTCCTCTGTTCTCTTGGGATCTTGGACACACACACACACACGCCTGGCATGAGTTTTAAGCCACTGGGTCTGGGACGTGAACCGCGGTCGACTACATGGGAGTCCAGCGACATAGCCATTATGCTAACTGCTGGTCCCTAGGTTTTTTTTTTAGAAATTATTGTTATAGGGTGTGTGTGCTCACCCGAGAGATAGAGACAGAGAGACAGGAAGTGAGAAAGTGAGAAATCACCCCCCAGGGGGAATCGCCACACTGCAATCCCTTTTCCATTCTCCTCATGGGATTTTGGGCATAAATGCACACGTGCCCGGTGTGAGTTTCAAGCTGCTGGCTCTGGGACTCAAATGCAGTCAACAACGTGGGAGTCCAGGGATGTAACCATTAAACCATTTGCTGGTTCCTGTCAGGGTTTTTAAAGGTGTGCATGGTCCATCTGTAGCAGAATTACCTGAGGATACTTATTAAAATTGCAGAATCCTGGGCACTACCAGCTATTGATTCAGAATCTGTTGGCTGGGTCAGAGAATCAGCATTTTGTCAAGTCCTCAAATAATACTTTGCACTTTAGAGTCTGGGAGCTAGTTCTTTGGATATGTTGGTAAGGCTGGGTCAAAAAAATTATGTTGCCTGATGCTCCTTGGTGCACAGAGCAGGAGCCTTTGTGCTTTGTTCTTTCTAAGAACAAGCAGTCAGCTGGTACTCACCTTCCTGGAATCACAGGGACACTCAATGTGGTCATTTGAAACAGCTTCAAAAATCACTTCATCCCATCTCTCACCAGAACCAGGAATTCCTAAAGAGTGGACTGTTGGTTCTCTAGGGACCTGGGGGAGGTGGGGTAAAAGAACAGAGACCTTAAGAGGGAAGTTTGTCCCTGTCCCAGAATAGCTGGCAGCATTTAAGAGATTCTGTTTGGGTGGAGAGCCCAACACTGACTGTGGTGGGAGGAAACAGAGGAAGGAGTAGATAGAGCTTGCAGTGACTCTAGTATGTCCAGCATCTGGACAGAAAATGAGAAAGCTAGCCAACCATCCCAGTGTTTCAAAATAACCAGATGTTGGATGCCAAATTGTTGAGAAGTTCAGGGTCCCTTTGGAGGACAGAGTGTGGAGAAGGAAAACAAATGGAAACAGACAGGAAGAAAAGGGAAACAATAAAACCAACAAGACGTAGGCCAATGTTGAGTATTAAATTAATGAATGCATTTATGACAACCAACAAGGTGAAAAGCCCTGGATATATGAAGAATAATCAAACATGCCTCCTCAAGGGGCAGCATTATGTGTGGGAAGAGTAAAGAAACTGGAACAAGGTTAAAATTGAGGCTTACCATTTAGTGGCTCTGGGAACCTGGGATGTGCTTCGATCTTACTGAGCCTTGGATTTCTCACCCTGCAAATGGCATAAATGATATTTCTGATGTGTACTTGAATAATGTATAATAAATATCTAGTACAGTGTCTACACATAGAAGTACTGAACAATTATTATAATCCTCTCTGGAAGACAAAGCATAACTTCTACCAAACTCTTCAGATATAAGTGGCCCCATTACTATCCAGTAAAGATTGGGTCTGGCATACCAAGGGCAGGGTGGCCTTTACTCCTGACTGTTGGGGTCCAACTAACAAAACTCCGACAGCCCAGAAGGACTGTATTGTTTTTTAGCTCTTCATTTTACTTAGAGTTATCTAGAGCTCTTATCAAATGATCTTGAGACAGAAACCGTAAAACTACTCATCTCAAATCCGGATTAGACAGCTGTTTTAACTAGCTTATTTTATTATTATCATTAAAATGATGAAAACATGAAAAAAAAAACACTTAAAAATGTGGCAGAAGATGTTTTTCGTGGTGAGAGAGTAAACATAATCCCTCCCCAGTTCCTGTCTCTCCCTTTGGAGTCAAAGCCTAGGCAGAACATGTGGGACAGATATTTGGGGGCCTCAAAGGGCCCATGGTAGCAGTAAGTTGGAGAAAAGTTGGAATTTGAATTACCACTGAGCCTGGGGTGATTTTATCATTTGTTCCCATTCTGGTATTTCTCTGAGCTCAGTTAACCCCAAACCTGGAAGCAGGTAGTGGCATATAGACAGAAAGAGGACCAGCAGAAGCCCTTTAGTTCTGGCCTGCTTGCAAAGCTTGCAATATTCAGAGATTATGTAAAAGTCTATTTTTCTTTTCTCTACTTTTATTCATATATATATATATATATATATATATATATATATATATATAAAATTTCATACTAGCATAGACAATTCCATGGTGGCAGCAGCAATGGGAACATGCAGGAGCCTAAAATTCTGAGAAATGATAACCTTCCTATACAGGCAGAGGAGCTGTTTCCAAGTGGGTGAATAAACCCCTGCTGTACTTTCGTTTTTCTCTGTCTTGCTGCTGGTTGGTCTGGACCTGGGCACAGTTGTGGGAAGAGTAGCAATGTAGGGTAATTAACTAAAAACCCCAGCTTTCTGGCCAGAGGACTATGAAGAGATGTCTCAGGGAATCAAAAATACATAGGAAATCTCAGAGAGGGAGGAACTTGGGAAAGTAATGGCTTGAAGTGATTTATGAATTCCTGAGCTATAACCTCATGAGTTGTACATGTGCGAACTTGACTCCAAATAGCCTCTATAGACTGACAACTGAGCTATAGGATATACCCCCACTCAAGTTCCACACTGTCTACCAAATAATATATCAGGGGACTTCAAATAGTTCGTGGAAAAAATGGAATTAAAGTACAAGTTTATTTTGGTAAGAATGTTTTTTGAAATGCATGCAACTTTTTCATAATATGCATTTTTATGGACTTTTTGAAGTCTCCCCTCCCCTTCATACACATAAGGCAGACTTCAACAGTGCTACAAAAGTTTTGAAAATTGATATGGTATTGTCATAAGGCTAGTTGGAATGTGTGACCTGAAACCAACTAGGTTACATGCTTGCTAATATGAAAAAAAAAAGGCAATAAATATTTGAATCCAAACTAGAATCTCCCTAAAAGTAATACCCAAAATGTTCAGGAAATGAGTCAAAATTTTTTGTCATACTAAGACCCAGAAAAATCTCAACCCACAAAGGAAAGACAATTAACAGAAGTCAATGTCTAGCAAACACTGATAAAAAATTTAAGGCAGCCTTTAAAAAGTGCTCCAACCAGTAAAACACTTTTGAAATAGATGAAAAGGGAAAAATTCTCAGCAAGGAAATAGAAAATCTATAGCAAAGCCAAAACAACCCAGAAAATAGAGATAATTAAAAAAAATTATTTAAAACAAAATGGAGTATTATCTGTTGAAGAAAACTTTATAGTATTATCAATTGGACTGGGGAAAAATGTATACATGTTGGAAATACTCACTTTGCAAGCTAAATAACATGATGGAGTGTATAAAAGAACTTGAAATTAAAAAAAAATAGAGGTGATGGGTGTACAACTTCATGAAATGTATAAATGAACATTTCGAAATGGTTTATGTTATGTAAATTTTACCTTAATAAAGCAAATCAGATGTTGTATCAATTATTATTAATTTATATTCTAAATTAAGAACATTTTTAAAAGATGGTTTTATTTATTTAAAATTCACCATATTATTTTACTAGCAATTTATATTGCAATGAAAAGTATATACTATTTATAGTTAATATATTTAAATTTTTATGATTTGTTGTTTACATTAAATCATTACACACCTCTAAAAAAAATCTTATTGGCTGGGACCAATAGCAGAATGAAGAATGACAGAATCAAGAGTCAGAAGAAGATCAATAGAATTGAGCTAATTTGAGCATCAAAGAAAAAAAGACTGAAAAAGGACAGACCTTGGGGATCTAGAATCAAACTGGTAGAAAACTTTCCTCACTTGGTGAAAGACAGAAACCTTGAAATTTTGAAAGGTGGATTCAAGAAGCTCAGTGAACTTCAAACCAAATAAATCCAAAGTAATTCACTCCCAGACAAATCATAAAGAAACTGCTAAAAACTAAAGATAGAAAAACCTTGAAAGCAGTTAGACAGGAGATACATTACCTATACGAAAGCAGTAATTCCATGAACTGTGGATTCTCAAAGTTCTCATCAGAAACCAGAAGGAATGATGACACTTTTAAGGGCTGAGAAAACCCTGTACACCTAGAACTCTATATCCAGTGGAAACATTTTTCAGGAATGAAAATGAGTACAAATTCTCAGATGAAGAATTGCTAAGAGGAAATGATACCAAAACAAAATCAAAACATCAAGATGTAGGAAAAAGAACAGAAGTAATAAATATTAGGGTAAATCTAATAGACTATTCTCTTATTAAGTTTTAAAAAATTGGGCTTCTTCTGTGGCCTGGTGGTTAAAGCAGTCAAATCCAACATGGCTGACTATACAGTCTGTGTCCTGGATCCACCGATTTGAGAAGAATACTGGGTGCATGTGTGCGCATGCCCAAGGTCCCAAAAGGAGAAAGAGATGGAGAAGGAATTTTTGTGTGACCATTGCCCATGGAGGGCACTTTCTCATCTTTCTCGTTTTGTGTTTTGTCCCTCTCTGATGAGCACATGTGTCTGCCAGTTAAAAGTGAAAACAAAAAATGTTAAAAAAATAAAAACTTAATGGTTAAAAACAATCAAATATAACATTTTCTGGTGGTGTTTTCAATGTATGTGAATGTAATACGCAAGGTAACTACAACATAAATAGGGGAGAGTAAAGGGCTTTACACAGAGATATGATTTCTACATTCCTCCTGAAGTGGTAAAACAATCAAAGAACACTTTAAAAGTTAAATGTATATATCTTAAGTCTAAGAACTAACACTAAAAACCAACATAAGGCAAAATAGCAAAAAATGAAATAGACACAGTAAAATGGAATAATGAAAATGGTCAGCTGACTCCGAAGAAAGACAGAGAAAGGAAATGGGAACAAAAAGTAGAACAAACAGAAAAGAAAGAATAAAATTGCAAACCTAAATCCAGACATATCAATAATTATGCTGTGAAAAACAGTATGAATGGTCTATTAATACATATAAAAGAAGTAAACAAAGCAAAAGGATTGAAGATCACTAACACTAACCGAAGAAAAGCTGGAGTGGTTATATTAGCATAAGACAATGTAAACTTCATAGTCAAATAAACAGACAAAAGAGAGGGATAAAAAGGGACATTACACAGTATATAGTGATAAAAGAGTCAATTCACGTAAACATAATAGTCCTAAATGTTTTAACACTAACAACAGAGCTCCAAAATACATGGAGTATAAACTGATACAGGTGGAAGGGGAAATAGGCAAATCCATGATTATCGTTGGAGACTTAAGTCCTCACTCTTGGGGTCAACAGGTGGCATGGTATTTAGGGCTCTGGACTCCTACATGGCTGACTGCTGTTCGAGTCCTGGACCTGGCAGCTTGCTTTCTCACTTTCCCTCTCTCTCTGATGATGATCGGAAATTAATAATAATAATAATAATAATAATAATAATAATTTAAATAAAATAGCTAATTCTGAAAAAAAGTTCTCTCTCAATGATTGGTAGTAGAGAAAATAAGTCAACAAGAAAATAGAAGAACCAAACAGCACCATCAGCCCACTGGATATAATTGCAATTTAATGAGCACTTCATTTACTTACAGTGGAATGCACATTCTTTCCAAGCACACATGGAACATTCACCAAGATAGACCATATCCTGGCTCATAAAACAAATCTTAGAAGATTTAAAAGAATTGAAATAGGGGACCAGCAGTTAGTGTAATGGCTATGTCGCTGGACTCCCATGTAGTCAACCGTGGTTTGAGTCCCAGACCCCGTGGCTTAAAACTCACGCCGGGCATGTGTGCGTGCGTGCCCAAGATCCCAAGAGGAGAATGGAGGAGAAGGGATTGCGGCATGGCCATCCCCCCTGGGGGGTGATTTCTCGCTTTCTGTCTCTCTGTCTCTCTCTGTCTGTCTGGTAAGCGCACGCGCCCTATAGCAAAAACCTCAGCAAAAAAAAAAAAAAAAAAAAAAAAAAAATTGAAATAGTACAAAATATGGTCTCTTACCATAATGGAATTACAACTAGAGTAGATCCAGAAAAATTTCCAAAATCTAAGAGAAAACCTTTGTGACACTGAGTTAGGAGAAGATTTCTTGGATACAATACCAAAGCATGGTCCATAAAAGAACAAATCGATAAGTTAGACTTCCTCAAAATTCAAAATCTCTGCTCAACAAGTTAGGAGAAAATATTTGCAAATCATTTATCTGATAAAGGACTTGTATACAGGATATATAAAAAAACTCTCAAAACTCAATAATAATAAAATTAAAAATGCACAATTAGAAAAGACACTTCATCAGAAAAGATATACAGATGGAAATATGCGTGTGAAACCAGATGTTCAACATCACTAGTCATTAGGGAATGCAAATTAAAACCACAATCGAATATCACCATGCATCTATCAGAGTGACTAATGTTTGTAAAGGCTGAGAATAGTCAAGGGAACAGCATGGCTTTGAGTGGGAACGTGAAGGAGATATGGGCTATATCTCAGGTTGATCAGATCTAGTTCTCACCACCTCTGAGTTGTTACATGGATTGCTGAAGGTGGGCCAGATTCGATCAGTGAATTATTTTTAAAGAATTATTTAATTTTATTCATTCTCATAATTTATGTTATTAAAAATTTTTTTTGAAGTTGACCAGAGAGAGACAGAGAGAGAAAAAGAAAGTGAGAAAGCAAGCTGCTATGTCCAGGACTCGACTCAAACTGCGGTTAGCCATGTGGGAGTACAGATGTCTTAACCACCATGCCATCTGCTGGCCCCCGAATCTGTATATTGCGTCGCCGGAAAATTCATGACACATTTTGCATAGAAAAACATAGAAACACATGTCATGACTTTTCTGACAACCCAATATTTCCCTCAAGACCAATAGAATCTCATTTTGAGATGCCATTTTCTTCTCTTAACTGTTCCCTAGACCCTTGAGAAGGAAAAAATACAAAACCCTGACACTCTTGCTCAGAAGATGAGGGCTTGCTGTAGGATTCTGACAAAGCAACAAAACCAAACCAAACAAAACAAAACAAAAGTCAGGATTTCTTAAGAAGAGAAAACTCAATATGAAAAGATATAGGACATTGTGTTTTCTTCTTCCTTCTCCGAGGACAAGAACGTTGGCCACACTACATGGTTCCTTCTCCTAGAGACTTTCCCACTCCTTTTCCTTTTCAATGTAGCTCCACCCATCCTTGGTCTGCCTCGTAAAGAAATCCATTCCTGGGACCAGGCAGTGGTGCGGGAGTCATGGAAATAGACCGTGATGGGAAAGGACCTGGTAAGGGGACAAAGGCCGGTAATTGCATAAAACTTAAAACTTTATAATCAAAGGTTCACATAACAGGACCTCCCTGAATATGCCAGGCATGAGTGTGATGGTGATCTGAGCTGATTGAAACTGATTCATTGATTCAAACTACCAAACCTGATCATCCAGCAGAAAGTCAATCTTCTTCCATGTTTCAGTGAACAATGTGATCAGGTGGTTTCTGCAGGAGCCTGCCTTGGGAAGGTTGAGTGGTCATTTGTCGAGTCAACAAAACCAGGTTCATACCCATCTCCACTTTCCATTCAGCTACATATATTGAGTTGTAGCATTAGGTTCTGTTAACGCCTTTTCTATCTCATGTTCTTACTTGAGAATTAGACAGAGTTTTTATTTTGTCCAGGTTGATTTCCTATATGAGGCTCTTTGAGAAGAATACTTCAGTTCAGTTCAGTTCAAGGGATAGATTGACATTTTAAAATGATTATAATTAAAAAACATTATTATTTTACATTTAATCACTGCATATCATTATAGCATGCAAAATGAAGTTTCCTAGCATGAATGCACTGTTTATTAGTCCAGTTAAAGTTATTACCATACATATTATCATCCACAGATGATTTTCCATTTTTGTGTTCCTTAAATATGCTGGTTCTTTTCCCCTTGATTCCCTCTCACCTTCCCCCATTTCCCACCCTCCTCCAACATTGCCTGTACTTGACACATACTAATTGTCTATATTTTGGGGGTACAGTGTGATTTTTCAGTGTATAAATACAATGTACAATATAATGATCAAATTGGGGTAAATAGCATATTCATGATTTCAAACAACTTTGTGTTGAAAACATTCAAATTCTTCTCTTTAACCAATTTTGATATATATGGTAAGTTATTGTTAACTATAGTTACTCTACTTCGTCAAAGGATACTATATTTTCTTCCTCCTATCTAACTGTAATTTTGTATCTATTAGCCAACATCTATCTCCTGTCTGCCCTGTCCCCACTCTTCTTAGCCTCTCAAAACAACCATTCTAGTCTCTACTTCTATAAAGACTTCTATTAAGTTTCCACATACTAGTGAAAAAGTGATTTTTCTCTTTTATGCCTGCCTTATTTCACTTGACGTAATGTCTTCTAGGCTTGTCCATATTGCCTTGAATGATAAGATTTTATTATTTTTAATGACTAAATACTATTCCACTGTATTACATTTCCTTACTCACTTGTTTATAGACACTTTGGCTTATTCTATATCTTGGCTATTGTGTAGGGTTGTAATTCACATAGCTTTGCAGATATTTCTACCACATACTGATTTCCATTTATTTGGTTATAGTAGTGGGATTGCTAAGTCATATGGCAGTTCATCTATTCTTAAATGTAGACGAGCTGGATCATGAGGACAGGAGCTCTTAAAAACATGAGATTTTAGAAGCACTAGGCAATTCTACTCCAAGCCAGAATCATGGAAGAGACACCTCACAGACTTTTTTTTTTCATTTCTTTTATTTATTTATTTATTTATTTATTTATTTAGGAGTATGTTGTTTAATTTCTTTTAAATTTTAATTTACATTTAATCACATATATCTTTATAATGTACAACATTGCTTTTTCCAGCACAAATACCATGCAGATCAGTCAAGACAAAGATATTGCTGTATACATTATCATCAGCAAATAGCTTTTATGTCATTTAATTTCTAAATATTCAAGAATTACTAACATTTAATTGTTATCAATTTCTAATATGTAATTTCACTCTGCTATGGTCAACAAATATACTTTACATAATGTCAATCTTTTAAAATGTATTCAGACTTGTTTAGTGACTTAATATTTTTTATTATCATCATGATCTTGTTTATATTATGTTGAATTGCATATAACTTTACAATGTATTACATTGTTTTTTCAAAAGGGAATGCCATGCATGTCAGTCAATACAGAGACATTAAACTCCCCACTTCATCATTCAATATCTTTTCATTGTTTTTCCCTATAATTATTATTATTCTAATTATTTTTTTAAACAGTCAGTCACAATTTCTCATTTTGCTTGTAAAAAGACTTCACCCATCAAGAAATACTTCTCAGATCAACCCCCCCATTACACACCATCTTATTCTTGTTAAGTACTTTCACTGCTTTTATGTCCCCCAATATTTCGCTCTCTACCATAGAGTGCAGATATTTGGTATATATTAAGGGGATACATACAATATCTTTCTTTCATAGCCTGGCTAACTTCACTCAACAATAGATCCTCCATATCTGACCACCTTCTATCAAATGCCAGGGTCTTGTTATTTTTTATGGCTGAGTAGTATTTCATAGAGTATATATGCCATACTTTTCCAATCCATTCATCTGTTTGTGGACATTTAGGTTGGCTGTAAGCTTTGGGGGTTATTTCTGGGGTCTCTATTCTATTCCATTGGTCCTCATATCTGTTTTTTTTTTTTTTTTTGGAGAGGTTTTCGCCATAGGGTGCGTGCGCTCGCCAGACAGACAGAGAGAGACATAGAGACAGAAAGCGAGAAACCACCCCCCAGGGGGGATGGTCACGCTGCAATCCCTTCTCCTCCATTCTCCTCTCGGGATCTTGGGCACGCACGCACACGCGCCTGGCGTGAGTTTTAAGCCACCAGGTCCGGGACATGAACTGCGGTCGACTACGTGGGAGTCCAGCGACATAGCCATTTCACTAACCGCTGGTCCCGTCATATCTGTTTTTGTGCCAATACCATGCTGTTTTGATGATCACAGCTTTATAGTATATCTTGGGATCAGGGAGTGATATGCCTCCTACTCCATTCTTCTTGCACAGGATTGCTTTTGCAATATGAGGTCTTTTATGGTTCCAGACAAAATCTATGATTATCTTTTCTAGATCTGTGAAGAATATTTCTGGTATTTTGATTGGAATTGCATTAAACATGTAGATTAATTTGGGTGGAATTGCCATTTTGATGATTAATTCTTCCAATTCAGGAACATGGGATATCCTTCCACTTTTTTATGTCACTTTCAATATCTTTTTAAAGGTTTTCATAATTTTATTTATAAAGGTCTTTGACTTTCTTAGTTACGTTTATCCCTAGGTATCCTATACATCTTGTGGCCATGATGAAAGAGATTCCTTTCTTCAACTAAACTTAATTAAATGTGTTCATATACAGGAATGCTATAGATTGTTGGATATTGATTTTGTATGCTGCCACTTTATTGTATTCACTTATTACTTCAAGAAGTTTTTTCATGGAGACTTTTGGGTCTTCTAAGTATACCGTCATGTTATCTGTGAATATAGATATTTTCAACTCTTCTTTGCCTATTCGAATGCCTTTTATATAGTTCTCTTCTCTGATTGCATTAGCTAAGACTTCCAGTACTATATTAAAGAGCAGTGGAGAAAGTGGACAGCCTAGCCTAGTGCCCGTTTTTAGCGGAAAAGCTTTCAGCTTTTCCACATTCAATACAATGTTAGCTGTAGGTTTTTCATAGATTGCTTTTATTGTGTTCAGAAATGACCCTTCTATACCAATCTTACTGAGGCTCTTAATCATAAAAGAATGTTGTATTTTATCAAATGCTTTCTCTGCATCAATTGAAATGATCATATGGTTTTTATCTTTCTTTCTGTTAATGTGGTGTATTATATTTATGATGTTGTGTATGTTGAACCACCCTTGCATCCCTGGAATAAAGCCTACCTGGTCGTGATGAATGATCTTTGTTATATGTTGTTGGATACGATTTGTGAGTATCTTGTTGAGAATTTTGTTATCTATTTTCATCAATGATATTGGTCTGTAGTTTTCCTTTTTTGTCATGTCCTTATCTGTTTTGGGGATGAGGATGATGGAGGCTTCATAAAATGAATTTGGAAGATTTCCTTCCTTTTGAATCTTTAGAAATAATTTTAGTATGTTAGGGGTTAATTCTTCCTTAAAAGTTTTGTAGAATTCAGAAGTGAAGCCATCTGGACCTGGGCTTTTCTTTGTCAGGAGGTTATTTATTACTGATTTAATCTCCTGACTTGTTATGGGTCTATTCAGGTTCTCTATGTCCTCATGATTCAATATTGGTAGATTATATGCATACAGGAATTTGTCCATCCCCTCCAAGTTATCTTGTTTGTTGGCATATAATCACTCATAGTATCCTCTAATGATATTTTGTATTTCTACTATGTCTATTGTAATATTGCCTGTTTCATCACATATTTGATTAATCGGGTTTCTTTATTCTTCTTCATCAGTCTAATCAATGGTGTGTCTATCTTGTTAATCTTTTAAAAGAACAAGCTTTGGGTTTCATTTATTTTCTGTATGCTTAGACTATTTTCTAATTCATTTATTTCTGCTCGAACCTTTATTATTTCTTTTCACCTGGCATTTTTGGGGTTTGTTTGTTGTTGTTTTTCCAATTCCCTGAGGTATGATGATAGGTTATCTATTTGTCATCTTTCCATCCTTTTCTTATGTGCACTATTTGCTATGAATTTACCTCTTATGACTGCTTTTACCATGTCCCATAGATTATGGATACTTGTTAACTAATTATCATTTGTTTCCATAAATTTTTTGATTTTAGACTTAATTTCTTCAGTAGTGAAGAAATCATTCAGAAGTAGGCTGTTCAGTTTCCATGTGTTTTTGTATTTTGGGGGTTGTTTCTTGAAATTAATCTTCTGTTTAATTCCATCATAGTCAGAGAAGATGCTGGATACAGTTTCTATGCTTTTGAATCTGTAAAAGCTTGATTAGTGTCCTAACATATGGTCAATGTTTGAAAAGGTTCCATGCCGGGGTGAGAAAAATGTATATGTTGTGGATATAGGGTGGAAAGTTCTATAGGTATCTGTCAAGCCCATTCTATTTATAGTATCATTTAGGTCTTGTATTGCTCTATTGATTTTCTGCCTAGAAGATCTGTCTAAAGTAGATAATGGGGTGTTGAGTGTTGAGATCTCCAACAATTAAAGTATTTCTTCCTATCTCTCCTTTTAGCTCCAGCAGTCTTTCCTTCACATATTTAGGTGCACCTGAGATGGGTGCATAGATATTTATAAGCGTTGTGTCTTCTTACTGGATCACTCATTTACTATTATATAATGACCTTCTTTGTCTGTTTGTATAGTCTTTGTCTTGAAATCTATTTTGTCTGAGATCAATATTGCTACTCCAGCCCTTTTTTGATTTTCATTTGCATGGAATATCTTTTTCTACCCCTTCACTTTTAGTCTATGCGTGTCTTTATCCATAAGGTGAGTTTCTTGTAGGGAACAGATAGAGTGTTTCTGTTTTTTTTTTTTTTTTTTTTTTTTTTTTTTTTTTTTTTTTTTTTCCTTCCATTCAACCAGTCTATGTCTCTTAATTGGAGAATTTAATCCATTGACATTCAATGTAATTATTGATATTTCTGTATCTAATCCTATTGTTAAGTGAGCCATTTTCTTGGTTGCTTTTTGTTCTCATATAACTGTCTGTCTGAATTTTAGTTTTCCTGGTATAGTACTCCCTTCAGAACCTCTTGAAGAGCTGGTCTGGAGTTGATAAATTCCTTCAAATTTTGTTTATCCGAGAATGTTTTTATCTTTTTTTCCCATATGAAAGATAATCTTGCCAGGTATAGTATTCTTGGTTGAAATTGTTTTTCATTCAACACTTTGACTATACTTCCTCATTCTTTCCTTGCCAACATTGTTTTCACCAAGAGATCCGATGTTAGCCTGATGGGGTGACCTTTGTAAGTAGCTTGACATTTCCCTCTTGCCAACTTTAGTATCTTGTCTTTATCTGTTGTTTTTGCCAGTCCGGGTATGATGTGCCTTGGAGAGAATCTTCTTGGGTTGATTTTACTCAGGGTCCTATGTATTTCTTCGGATTGGATATTTGAATGCCTTTCTAGTTTTGGAAAGCTTTCCTCTAGGATTTCATGGAATAAATTATCTAGGCCCTTATTATTTTCTTCCTTTTCTGGGATACCAATTTTCTGGATGTTGGGGCGCTTGATGGTATCCAGTATTCCTCAAATATTTTCCTCATTTTTCATGGTTGTTTCCTTAATCTTCTTGATACTTTTTTCTAGGTCAGACATTTTGTCGTCTACATTAGAGATTCAATCTTCTGCCTGATCTAACCTTTTACTACTTTCAGTGGAGGTTTTAATTTCCTGTATTACATTTTCAACCCTAGAAGTTCCATCTGGTTCTTGTTTAAGGTATCTATTTCTTCTTTCAAGTCATGAAAGGACTTCCTCCTCTCCTGGAGCTCCTTGTCTCTTTTCTCTCCCACCTCAGTTAGTTTGGTCACTACAAATATTCTGAATTCCTTATCAGACATGTCCACGACTTCCATTGTATTGACTGTGGGTGATGTAGGCTTGATAGTTTCCCTTGGGGGGAGAGGCCTTTTATTGGTTGCTCATGCTTCTTGAGCCTCTGTGATTGTTCCTTTTCATCAGGTTATCTATATGTTGCTTCCTAACTTATTTAAGGTCTCTCTGAGTGTTAACATTTGTACAGGACTAGAAAATTGATGATTTCTCTTATGGTTGACCTACCTGTTGCTCACCAGTTCCATGAACTATTGCCACTGTTTCTGGGTGGCCCAAAGTCCTTCCTGTTTCTAAGGAGTGGTGAGTCTCTAACTGACCTCATAAGAAACACCTCAATAGCAAAGAAAAAGAAAAGAAAACAGAACAATACAAATCATGTGGTGTGCATTGCACCCTGCAAGCTATTCAAAGCACTAAAATTTAAAGAGTCCATAGGCAAGTTGAGAAGGGCCAGAGGATGAGCGACGGGTCCTGAGTAGATGGGCCTCCAGTCGCAGAAAACCTGGTGTCCAGAACTGCTGGCCGACTTATCTGGTTTGCAGGTGGGGTGGGGTGGGGTGCAAGTTTGTCTTAAAGTCCCAGGGAACCAACCTCAAGTCCAGAGAGGAGTAGGGTTGGGGCTGCACAAAGATCCTGGGCAGGCGGGCCTGTAGCAGCAGGCAGCATGGTGTCCGGAACTCACAGAACTTTTTATTTATTTAAAGAGGTGGTAATTCCCTGAAGAAGTCCTGGTGCACCCTCCAAATACAGCATCTTCTTAAAAGGTGATGCTGGGAACCAGCAGTTAGCGTAATGGCTATGTCGCTGGACTCCCACGTAGTCGACTGCGGTTCGCTTCCCGGACCCGGTGGCTTAAAACTCATGCCAGGCGCGTGTGCATGCGTGCCCAAGATCCTGAGAGGAGAATGGAGGAGAAGGGATTGCGGCGTGACCATCCCCTCTGGGGGGTGATTTCTCGCTTTCTGTCTCTATGTCTCTCTCTGTCTGTCTGGCGAGTGCACGCGCCCTATAGCGAAAACCTCTCAAAAAAAAAAAAAAGGGTGATGCTGTGGATTAAGGAGAGTCTTCAGTGACAACTACCTTTCAGACTGTCTGCAGAAACGCTTTGGCAGGTCTCCACAGATACTCCAACTCCAGATCTCATCCTGGTCATGCCACCACACCATGCAGATCCCATAGAGCCCATCCATCTCTTGGTCTGGTGCCTGGTGGGCTGAAGTGGTCATGAAGGGAAGGGAGTCTTAGCAGTTCATGAAGTTTGCACTATTTGGTTGTAGGGGAAAGACTGAAGTGACAACAGGAAAGAAAGGAAAATGATGGAGATGGATTGAAGCACTCTCCAAGACTTCTTCCTCAAGAAAGAAAGCAAATGGGTGGCTTTTTTCTAAGGGAAAGTGATTGTGATCATACATAGCCAGCTGAAGATTTTTAAGTCCTGTGTAGGCAGTTTGGTTGTCAGTACACTAATACTCAGGGAGACAACTATCTCATTTAAACATTTTAATTTTTTTAAAGAATTATTTACTTAATTTTATTTATTTATTAATTTATTTTAATTTGACCAGAGAGAGACACACACAGAGAGAGAGAAAGACAGAGAGAGAATAAGAGAGAAAACAAGTCACTAGGTTCGGGACAAACCGTGGTCCACCATGTGGGAGTGTCTAGAGCCTTAACCACCATGCCACTTGCTGGTCCCCTAAACATCTTTAGTTTTAAGCATTTAGAAAATTGAAGAACAAAATTGTTTTAATTCTTTCAATGTTAGTTCCACTTAAAAAAAATATCTGTCTTTGTAACAACCTTACAGGAATGGTTTAGAATATTATAGAGCAGAGATTGCCTGCTAGGTTTGGGTTGGTTGAGCTAGTGTATGTTAAGAATGAGTACAGATTCCCTCTTAATTTGTGGTGTAACTTACTGCAAGAGAGGAAGGGTGTATATGGAGCTGAAATGCTGATGGGAGGCCCAGAAATCCCATGTTCAGCTACAAGTTTCTTAAATGATGATTAAGAGCTCTCAGAATGAATTTAGAGTGATCAAATGAAAAAAAAAAACAAAAAAAAAAACAACCGAGCTTGAGTTTGTTTATCCTTCCTCCCCCCCTCCATGGTTTTTATTAAATCAAAGCTAGTACTTTATCTTTCTTTCCATTTACTTTCCACATATTATTTAAGGAAGATAATACATTCTTTAGAGTCTGTTCATCCTTTAAGAAGTGATTTCGAGTTCACTTTATCCAGTACAATCTTTGAATCTTCAGAGAAAAGCTCTATTTTAAATACCTCATCTGTAAAGCAGGGCCAATTTTATTAGCAAACTGGATGTCTGGTAGGAATAAATGAGAAAATGGCAACAGAGGGTTCTTAAATGTTTGTAAAACAAGAGTATACGGTCATCAGGTCCTCTGTCATCATGTCTCCAGGAAGATGGGAATGGGAAAAGACATATGAAGAAGAAAATAAGCAAGCTTCGTGGAACAAGCCAATACTTCTAATATATTTTTCCTTTCAAAACAGAAAATTAGAGGTCAAGGCTAAAGTGAAAGGGGATAAAAATGACTAGAAAAACTGATGAGAAGAGAGATCTGCTAGAGAAAAATCAGGCACCAAATTTACTGAAGCAAGGAAGAAGGGGGGGCCAAGCAAGTTAGTTATGGTTTTTACACCTCTAGAAACACTGTGACCAAGAAAGGTTTTAATGTTGAAGTGACCATTTACTTTATATGTTTGTCCTCATGACTATTTCTTTCATGATCAGTTGTGAGGAATTTGCTTTGATTTGCCAAAATGTGATAGAATATTAAAAGCCTCATTGTGGGAGGTGCTTTCTCCCTCTCCCCTTCTCTCTGTCTTTCCACACTCTGGTGAGTGCATGTGTCTTCTGGCAAATTTTTTAAAAATGAATTAACTCTATTATTTTTATTTATTTTGTTTGTACTCTAGTACTTTCCAACCATAGGCTAAAATAGATTAATTCAAACAACCCTGTATACCTAATTCCAGCAATTCATGGTCATTCGTGTTTCTTCTATGTCACTTCTCCCCATATGATCTGAAATAATTCCATACATGCTATTAGGTATAAATACTTCATATGTAACTACAAAAAGAGACAAAGATGCCTAAAACCCTTAATATTATTATTATTATATTGAAAATAAAAATTTAAAATATCATCAAATATCCTGAGGGTATTCATATCTTCACAAATACATTTTCTTTGTTTAGTTGGGATCCCAGTCAAGTTCACATATGGCAACTTACTGTAGATAAGATTTTCTTCCTTAACTTTTTAATTTAAAAAAATTATACATTCACAAAAACTTGCAGACATAGTACAGAGAAGTCCTGTGTACCCACCACTCAGCTTCCTGCAATGATAATGTTGTATGTAACTAGAGTATATTACTAAAACCGAGGAACTAATATTGACATGTTTTTTAAGGGTACTACAGATCTTAATCAAATTTTATTGTTTTTTGCTTGTGCTTATCTTTCTTGGGTGTCTTGTGTATAATGCTGTGATATTTTATCCTATGTGTATAATCACCACCTCTCACAAAATATAGAAATACTGCAACCACAAAGGAATCTCTCATGTTTGTTACACTCCTAGTCACACTTTCTTCTTCCCTACCTCCTGAAAGTCACTGATCTGTTCTACAGCTCTACCAGTTTCTTTTTGAAAAAGGAATCATAAAATATATACCCTTTACATTTCTCTGTATTTTTAATTGTTTTTAAGAGATTTTTCATGTGAGCAGAGACTATGGAAATAACCATCTCAGAAAATAAAATGCTTACCTACCAGCTTTAAACCAATGGATGTTTAGTCATTCAAAACATGTATTTACTGAGGATCTATAATGTACTTGGAACTTGATGGTAGATAAGATCTCATTGTTTTCTTGTAATAGTGGCTATGTCACATGCTGTTTGATAAGGCCATCAGAGTAGTGTCTGGAAGACTGAGAATCATTAGCTCGTTCATGATGGGAGTGTTGGGTTTGGCTTGAGGTTTAGTCTTTGCTCCCTTCTCTGCCATGTCTGAGACCCAGTGACTCCATCCACAGGATCAGTCTTAGCTCATCCAGGACCCTTCCACGAAACACCATAAACTGGATGGCTTATAAATAACAAAATATTTACTTCTCAGAGTTTAGCAGGCAGGGAAGTCCAAGATCATGGTGTCAGCAGATTTGCTGTCTGGTGGGAGCCAGCAATTTGGTCCATAGACTATGCTTCGCTGTATCCTTACATGTTGGAAGGGATAAGCTAGCTATCTGGAACCCTTTATAGCAGGAGACCAATCAAGAGGGCTCTGTCCTCACAACCTAATCACCTTTCAAAGGCCCTCTGTCATAGTAGCATCAACTTGGGGGTTAAGATTTCACCATATGAATTTTAGGGGCACATGCATATTAAGTCCATTGTAAGCCTATCCCTAGTTTTGGAACTAGAACTCACCTGAAACAGAAATGATTTCAATCTGGCCTAGAACATAGGACTCAAAAGATTATCTCTTGTTCTGCCTTCCTCACTTGGACTTTGTGTCCTAGTGTTAATAATTGAGTCTCTATCTTGAACGCAAGCCGGTAGTCATGCTGTACTCCATTTCTGATAAGGAGATTTCTAATGTGTGGTTACAGTTAGGTTATTGTGTCCAAATGCCTCTGGGTTATTCTGTGATGTTCTTTTTTTTTTTTTTTTTTTTTTTTTTTTTTTTTTTTTTTTTTTTTTTTTAAGAGTGATTTTTGCTGTAGAGTGCATACCCTCATCAGAGAAACAGCGATAGATAGATAGAAAGAAGTGAGAAATCATCCTCTGGAGGGATGGTCATGCTGCAAAATCCCTTCTTTTCCATTCACCTCTCAGAATCTTGGTCATGTACATACATGCACCTGTGTGAGTTGCAAGCCTCTGGATCTGGGACTTGAACTGGGGTTGACCACATGGGGGTCCAATGCCTTAACCACCACGCCACCTGCTGGCCCCTTCTCTGACGTTCTTCCTTTCTTTGAATTTACTTTATACATTTAATCACTATACATCACCACAACTTGTAAAGTGAATTTACCCAACATGAATACACTTCACACCAGTCCAGTTGAAGATACCATACACGTTATTATCATCAGATAATCATCCATTTCTGTGTCCCATAAATGTATTATCTATTTTTCTCCTTGATTCCTTTCCTCACTCTCTTCCATCTCCTACTCTCTTCCCACAGTGTCTCCAGTATCCATAACCATTTTCCATGCTTCTATATCCTCTAATCTTTCAGTTTACACCATAGAGTATAGATAATCAGAATATATTAAGTGGAGACATACAATGTCTCTTTTTCATGCCCCGGCTTGCTTCACTCAGTGGTAAATCTTTCATATTCATCCACTTTCTATCAAAAGCCACAGTCTTGTATTTTACTTATGTCTGAGTAGTATTCCACAGAGTATATGTGCCAGTTTTTCAATCAATTCATCTGTTCATGGACATTTGGGTTGGTTCTGTTTTTAGCTATTGTTGAATAATGCCACAATAAACGTAGATGTGCAAGCACCTTTCTGACTGAGAATTTTCCTATCCTTTGGGTAGATATCCAGGAGTGGAGTTGCTGGATCATATGGTAGTTCTACCTGTAGATCTTTCAGGAATCTCCATATTGATTTCCACAGTGGCTGCACTAATTTACATTCCCACCAATAGTGCAGGAGAGTTCCCTTTTCACCATCACCTCACCAGCATTTATTATTATTATTTTTTAATCTTAGCTATTCTGACTGGAGTCAGGTGGTATCTCATTGTGTTTTTGATCTGCACCTCCTTTATGATAAGGGATGTTGAACATCTTTTTCATATGCTTTTTGTCTGTTCATATGTCTTTCTTAGAGGATTGTTTGTTCAGCTCATTTTCCCATCTTTTAATTGGTTTGATCATTGTTTTTCAGGCAAGCTACTTGAGTTTACTGTGAATTTTGGTTATTGGTTGTTTGAAGTATAGTTTACAAAAATATTCTCCCATTCTGAGGATTATAGATTCACACTAACTACTGTGTCTTGCTATGCAGAAACTTCTTACTCTGATGCAATCCCTCTTGTCTATTTTTGGGATTATTGTCTGTGCTTTGGGGGTCTTATTTAAGAATTCTTTGCCTACTCTGATGTCTCCCAGAGTTTCCCCAGTGTTTTCCACAAATAGCTTTATAATTTAAGGCCTTAGGCTTAAATCTTTGATCAAGTTGATTTTTAAATAATGGTGAAAGGTAGGGTTCCAGTTTCATCTTTCTGCAGGTGGATACTCAGTTTTTCCAGGAGCATTAGCTAAAGAGGTCCAGCCACTCACTGGGTTGACTGGTGCCTTTGTCAAAAATCAGTTGGCTGGCGTTCGGGACCATGTGGCTTGCAGCTGCAGGCCCTCCCGCCCAGGTCCTTCACGCATCCGCACCCCTGCTCCTCTCTGGACTTCAGGTTGGTCTTGTGGGACTTTAAGACGAACTCACACCCCCCCCCCCCCCACACACACACACCCCACCTGCAAACCGAATTGAGTTGGCCAGCAGTTCTGGACAACAGGCAGCCTGCGACTGCAGGCCCTTCAACTCAGTACCCATCACTCATCCTCTGACCCTTCCCCAGTTGCCTTTGGACTCTCTGAATTTTAGTGTTTTAAATAGTGCGTGGTGCGCAATGTGCACCGCATGATTTTGTTTTGTTTTGTTTTTCCTTGCTCTTGAGGTGTTGCTTATTAGGTCAGTTGGAGGCTCACTACTTCTTAGGACCAGGGAGGACTTTACTTCACCCAGGACCAGTGGCAACAGTACATGGTACTGTTGAGCAACAGGTAGGCCAACCACAAGAGAAATCATCAACTTTCTAATCCTGTACAACTTTTAACACTCAGAGATACCTTAAATACATTAGGAAGCAACATATAGATCACTTGATGACTAGGAACAATCACAGAGGCTCAAGAAGCATGACAAACCAACAAAAGGCCTCTACCCCAAGGGAAATCATCAAGCGTACATCACCCACAGTCTGATAAGGAATTCAGAATAATTGTAGTGACAAAACTAACTGAGGTGGGAGAGAAAAGAGACAAAGAGCTCCATGAGATGAGGAAGTCCTTTCATGACTTGAAAGAAGAAATAGATACCTTAAACAAGAACCAGATGGAACTTCTAGAGTTAAAAATGTAATACAGGAAATCAAAACCTCCTTTGAAAGTATTAAAAGTAGGTTAGGGGACCAAAAGTTAGCATAATGGCTATGTTGTTGGACTCCCATGTAGTTGACTGTGGTTAGCTTCCCGGATTCGGTGGCTTAAAACTCACACGGGGCACGTGTGTGTGCATGCCCAAGATCCCAAGAGGAGAATGGAGGAAAAGGGATTGCAGCGTGGCCATCTCCCCTGGGGGGTGATTTCTTGCTTTCTGTCTCTCGGTCTCTCTCTGTCTGTTTGGCGAGCGCACACGCCCTATAGCAAAAACCTATCAAAAAAAGAAAAAAAGTAGATTAGATCAGGCATAAGATCAAATATCTAATGTAGAAGACAAAACATCTGACCTAGAAAAAAGTATCAAGAAGATTGTGAAAACAACCATGAAAAATGAGGAAAATATACAAGGAATACTGGATATCATCAAGTGCCCCAACATATGGATAATTGGTATCCCAGAAGAGGAAGAAAATAATAAGGGCCTAGATAATTTATTCCATGAAATTGTGGAAGAAAACTTTCCAAAACTAGAAAGGCATTCAAATATTCAGTCCCAAGAAATACATAGGAGCCTGAGTAGAATCAACCGAAGAAGATTCTCTCCAAGGCACATCATACCCAGTCTGGCAAAAACAACAGATAAAGACAAGATACTAAAGTTGGCAAGAGGGAAATGTCAAGTTACTTACAAAGGTCATCCCATCAGGCTAACATCGGATCTCTTGGTGGAAACAATGCAGACAAGGAAAGAATGGAAAATATAGTCGAAGTGTTGAATAAAAAACAATTTCAACCAAGAATACTATACCTGGCAAGATTATCTTTTATATGGGAAAAAAACATTAAAAACATTCTCGGATAAACAAAATTTGAAGGAATTTACCAACTTCAGACGAGCTCTTCAAGAGGTTATAAAGGGATTACTATACCAGGAAATCTAAAATGTCAGACAGACAGTTATACGATAACAAAAAGCAACCAAAAAAATAGCTCACCTAACGATAGGATTAGATATGGAAATATCAATAATTACATTGAATGTCAATGGATTAAATTATCTAATTAAGAGACATAGACTGGCCGAATGGAAACAAACAAACAAACAAACAAACAAAACAAAAACAAAAAAAAACAAAACAGAAACACTCTATCTGTTGCCTACAAGAAACTCACCCTATGGATAAAGACATACGTAGACTAAAAGTGAAGGTCTGGATGAAGATATTCCATGCAAATGGAAATCAAAAAAGGGCTGGAGTAGCGATACTGATCTCAGACAAAACATATTTCAAGACAAAGACTGTACGAAGAGACTAAAAAGGGCATTATATAATAGTAAATGGGGTGATCCAGTAAGAAGACACAACACTTATAAATATCTATGCACCCAACCCAGGTGCACCTAAATATGTGAAAGAAAGACTGCTGGAGCTAAAAGGAGAGATAAGGAGAAATACTTTAATTGATGGAGATCGCAAAACTCCATTATCTACTTTAGACAGATCTTCTAAGCAGAAAATCAATAGAGCAATACAAGACCTAAATGATACTATAAATAGAATGGGCTTGACAGATAATCTATAGCACTTTCCACCCTATATCCACAACATATACATTTTTCTCACCCCGGCATGGAATCTTTTCAAAGATTCATCATATGTTAGGACACAAATCAATCATTTACAGATTCAAAAGCATAGAAACTGTATCCAGCATCTTCTCTGACCATGATGGAATTAAACTCAAGATTAATTTCAAGAAACAACCCCAAAAATACAAAAACACTTGGAACTGAACAGACTGCTTCTGAATGATTTCTTCACTACTGAAGAAATTAAGTCTGAAATCAAAAAATTATGGAAATAAATGATAATGAGTAGACAAGTGTCCATAATCTACAGGACACTGCAAAAGCAGGCATAAGAGGGAAATTCATCAGAACCCCCATCTTTCACCATTAAGAAAAATCAACTCAAAATGGATCAAAGATCTGAACCTAAGACTTCAAACAGTAAAATTACTAGTGAAAAATGCTGGGGAAGCTCTGGGAGACATTGGAGTAGGCAAAGACTTCTTAAATAAGACTCTCAAAGCACAGGCAATAATCCCTAAAATAGACAAGTGGGACTAAATCAGACTAAGAAGTTTCTGTATATTAAAGGACACAGTAACAAGTGTGAACCGACAACCCTCAGAATGGGAAAATATTTTTGTTGAATATGCCTCAGACAAGGGACTGATAACCAGAATACACAGGGAACTCAAGTGCCTTATGTGAAAAAAAAAAAAAAAGATTAACCCAATTAAAAGATGGGAAAATGAGCTGAACAAAAATCTCTCTAAGGAAGACATATGAACAGCCAAAAAGCATATGAGAAAATGCTCAACATCCCTCATCATAAGGGAGAAGCAGATAAAAACCACAATGAGATACCATGTAACCTCTATCAGAATAGCAAAGATTAATAATATAAAAAGTGATAATTGTTGGTGGGGATGTGGTGAAAAGGGAACTCTCTTACACTGTTGGTGGGAATGTAAACTGGTTCAGCCACTGTGGAGAACAATATGGAGCTTTCTCAAAGATCTACAAATAGATTTGATCCAGCAATCCCTCATCTGGGTATCTACCCACAGGACAGGAGAATGCTCCATCAGAAAAGTGCTTGCACATCAATGCTTATTGCAGCATTATTCACAATTGCCAAGACATGAAACCAACCTAAATGTCCACAAACAGATGAATGGATTGGAAAAGTATGGCATATATACTATATTGAATACTATTCAGCCATAAAAAATAACAGGACCCTGGCATTTGATAGAAAGTGGTCAGATATGGAGGATCTATTGTTGAGTGAAGTTAGCCAGGCTATGAAAGAAAGATATTGTAGGTATTAATTTAATATATACCAATTATCCACAGTCTATGGTAGAGAGTGAAATATTGGAGGACATAAAAGCAGTGAAAATACTTAAGGAGAATAAGACAGTGTGGAATGGGGGGGGGTGAAGAGAAGAGGATAGAGAAAGATAGCAAGAGAACAAATAGAGAGGCATGACATTAGTGGGACACAGATATGGCTTATTACCTGTTGATGATGACATGAATAATATTCTCAACTGGATTGGCCTGAGAAGTATTTTATGATGGGTAAAGTCGATTGACTAGTTAAAAAACAATTGGAATAATAATAATAATGAACTGGAAAACAATGAAAAGATATTGATTGATGAAGTGGGAATTTTAATGTCTCAGTATTGACTGACATGCATGGCATTCCCTTTTGAAAAAGCAATGTAATACACTGTAAAGTTATATGAAATTCAATGTAATATAAACAAGATTATGATGATAATAAATAAAAAAAAATTTAAAAAATCAGTTGGCTGTATGTTTTAGTATTATTTCTGGTGTCTCTATTCAGTTCTATTGCTCCACATGTCTGTTTCTGCACCAATACCATGCTGTTTCGATTATCACAGCTTTGTAGTATATTTTGGGTTCAAGGAGTGAGTTGCTCCTACTCCACTCCTCTTGTGCAGAATTGCTTTGGAAATATGGAGTCTTTTATAATTCCATAAAAATTCTATGATTGTCTTTTTTAAATCCTTGATGAGTGTCTTTGACATTTTGTTTGAGATTGCACTAAATATGTAGATTAATCTGGGAAGAATTGACATTTTGATTTTATTAATTCTTCCAATCCAGGAACATGGGATATCCTTTCACTTTTTTGTGTCAACTTTTATTTAGTTTTTTGATTATCATAGTTTTCCTTGTAGAGGTTTTTGACTTCTTTGATTAGACTTATCCCTAGGTATCTCATACTTTTTGTGGTTATGGTAAATGGAATTACTTTCTTCAGTTCTACCTCAATCTGCTTGTTGTTTGTATATAGAAATGCTATAGATTTTTGTATGTTGATTTTGTATCCTACCACTTTACTGTGTTCATTTATTACTTCTGGATGTTACCTTTGGGTCTTCTATGTAAGCAATCATGTCATCTACTACTAGAGATAAGATAATTTCACTTCTCCTTTTCCTATTTAATTGCCTTTTATTTTCTTGTCTTTTCTGAATGCATTGTCTAGGACTTTCAGCACTATATCAAAAAGAACTGGAGGGACCAGCAGTTAGCATAATGGCTATGTCGCTGGACTCCCACATAGTCGACCGCGGTTCGAGTCCCGGACCCGGCGGCTTAAACTCACGCCGGGCGCGTGTGCGTGCGTGCCCAAGATCCCGAGAGGAGAATGGAGGAGAAGGGATTGCGGCGTGGCCATCCCCCCGGGGGGTGATTTCCTGCTTTCTATCTCTCTGTCTCTCTCTGTCTGTCTGGCGAGTGCACACGCCCTATAGCAAAAACCTCTCCAAAAAAAAAAAAAGAACTGGAGAAAGTTGTCATCCTTTAAGCTTTTCCTCATTCAGTATGATGTTATTATGGGTTTTTCATAGACAGCTTTAAGGTATTGAGAAATGTCCCTTCTATGACAATTTCGCTGAAAGTCTTAAATAAAAGAGGGTGTTGTACTTTACTGAATGCTCTTTCTTCATCGATGGATATGATAATATGGTTTTTAATCTTTCTTTCTGTCAATATGGTATATTACATTTACGGTTTTGCATATGTCAAACTACCTTACATCGCTGGAAAAAGTCTACCTGGTTGTGATGTATAATATTTTTATATGTTGTTGGATATGATTTGAAAGTATCTTGTTGAGAATTTTTGCATCTATATTCATCAGGGATATTGGTCTGTGGCTTTCAATTTTTTTTCATGTCCTTGTCTGTTTTGGGGATGAGAATGATGGATGTTTCATAGAGTGAATTTGAGAGAGTTTCTTCCTTTTGAATATTTGGACATAGTTTGCAGAGAATTGGGGTCAGTTCTCCCTTAAAAATGTTGTAGAATTCTAAAGAAAAGCCATTGGGAACTGGTCTTTTCTTTGTTGGGAGACTATATATTACTGATTCAATCTCATTACTTGTTATGGATCTATTTAGGCTTTCTATGTTTTCCTTATTTAATCTTGGTAGATTATCTGTGTTCAGGAATTTGACCTTCTCATTCAGGTTTTCTTGTTTGTTGGCATATAGTCATTCATAGTATTCACTAATGATGTTTTGTATTTCTGGACATCTGATGGATTATACATTTCTTTTGAGTTTCTTGGAGTTAATTCTGAGAGTTTAAAGGCATGTGTGGGAAGGTGAGCTATGATCTTTCTGCAGCTCTGTCTCCCTGACACTCACTCTATATCCTGCACCATTGTCACTGGAACTGGGTATTCTAATGGCCTCCCAGTTTCTTGAGAACAGGTGCATCTGGAGCTGAGTTGCAGGGTTTCAACTGAAATAGCCAGGAGTCAGTGGAGGGCCCAGGGTAGTCTCCAACCTCAGTTTTATCACTGGCTGCCAGAGCTAGTGGCAGAGTAAGGTGTTGGGATGATCTGAGAACCTGGGACATCTGGGAGTTAGTGGAGGTCCCAACAGGTCTTCAGCCCCAGTTTTCTCACTTCTCTGATGTTCTTTATTGATCAAAAGTCCTGATTCTAAACTCAGCCTTAAGGGATGCTAAGACCACACTGGTTCCTGCCAGACTGTGTATGAGTCTCTGCTCCAGAACTCTGGCCCCTCTTACTCATCTCTCAATTCTTACTCCTCATGTGTCACAGAACCACTACCTTATTTTTGGACTATTTTATTTGCATACCAAATTCTCCTGTCAGATTGAATTTAATTTATACACAGCTCTGGCTAGCTCTCTCCCTATCCATGGGAGGGTCTTATTTCCAGTGTTTGGTCTTCTCACCTGCCCTGTACCATGTAACTCAGTCCTAATTGCTATTGGTAAAGATGTGATATGCTTATTTTGTTAAATGTTCATCTGTGAGCTGAACTATCAACAGAGGGAATTAGATCAAATCCTTCCTTCCTAGGAGTGATATGATGCAGAAAAAGAAGCAAAAATATGGCTTGGTGGAATGAAGACCATTTGGGGATGGGAGTGAGTGTCAGAAAACTCAGGTTCTAGTTTTTTTATTTTTTTAAATTTTTTTTTAGAAGTTTTTGCTATGGGGCACATGCACTTGCCAGGAAGAGAGAGAAAACAAGAAATCACCCCCCCACCCCGGGATGGATGGCTACACCACAATTCCTTCTCCTCCATTTTCCTCTCAAGATCTTGGGCACACACGCACATGAGCCGGGCATGAATTTAAGCCACTGGGTCTGGGTCTGGAACTGCGGTTGACTACATGGGAGTCCAGCAACATGGCCATTATGCTAACTGCTGGTCCCTGCCCAGGTTCTAGTCTTAACCCTGTCACCATGTAGCTGTTGACTTTGGAAGGACACATTTTCTCTGAAACTTCAATGTATTTATCTGTAGAATGATGAAACTGGTCTCAAGATGATCCCTAAATTCTTCTATAGCTCTGGTCCCCTAGAATATTATTAGCTAACAGTAATCTCCTAGATATTTTCTCTCTGTATCAGTTAAGGTCAGGCTATCATTATTTTTTATGTGACTACTGAGACCCTACATTCTCTCCGCTGTAGCCAAAATTATTGAAACCACAAATGTGAACATTCTATTCCCACCTGAAACCTTCAATGTTCAGACCCCTCTTTAACCTTTCCCCCTGCCACTGACCTCAAGGTGAAATCTAAATTTCAAGAGATACACTTTTTTCTCACCCCCACATGACCACATGATAGGGAACAAAGCAAGCCTCTACAGATTCAAAGCCATAGAAGCTATATCCAGCATCTTCTCTGACCATGATGAAATCAAACTTGATTTTAATTTAAAAAAAAAATCCTCAAAAAATACACAATTCCATGGAAACTAAACCTACTCCTGAATGACTTCACAACTACTGAAGAAATAAATACTGAAATCAAAAGATTCATGGAAGCCAATTACAATGAGGACATGAGTTTCCATAATCTTTGGGACACTGCAAAATTAGGCATAAGAGGGAAGTTCATAGCAATTAGTGCACATAAGAGGAAGATGGAAAGAAGGCAAATGGTCCACCGAACATCATGCCTCAAGAATTTGAAAAGCAACAGCAAAAATCTCAAAAGCTCCAGAAGAAAAAAAAAAAAAAAGATCGAAGCAGAAATAAATGAAATAGAAAATAAATGAATGATACAGAAAATAAATGAAAGTAAAAGCTGGTTCTTTGAAAAGATAAACAAAACTGATACACTACTAGTTAGACTAATTAAAAAGAGAGAAAGGAACCAGGTAAATCAAATTTGCAATGAAGCAGGCAATATAAAAGACATAATATAAATAAGAAACATCATTAGAGGATACTATGAACAACTATATGCCAACAAGAAAATCTGAACGAGGGGACCAGCAGTTGGCATAATGGCTATGTCACTAAACTCCCATGTAGTCAACCGTGGTTTGATTCCTGGACCTGGTGGCTTAGACATATGCTGGGTGTGTGTGCGTGCATGCCCAGGATCCTGAGAGGAGAATGGAGGAGAGGAGATTGTGGCAGCCATCCCTCCTGGGGGGGTGATTTCTCGCTTTCTGTCTCTCTGTCTCTCTGTCTCTCTGGTGAGGACACGTGCCCTGTAGCAAAAACCTCTCCCCCACCCCCCCCCCCCCAAAAAAGAAAGAAAATCTGAATGAGATGGACAAATTCCTAGACACATATAATCTACCAAGATTGAGTCAGCAGGCTGTAGGAAGTCTGAATAGGACCATAACAAGCCAGGAGAATGAAAAAGTAATAAATAACCTCCCAACAAAGAAAAGCCCTGGTCCTAACGACTTCACCTCTGAATTCTACAAAACTTTTAAAGAGGAGTTAACCCCAATTCTACTTATTTCTAAAGATCCAAAAGGGTGGAAATCTCCCAATTTAATTCTATGAAGCCTCCATCACCCTTATCCTTAAAACAAACAAGGACAAGGAAGGAGAACTATAGACCAATATCTCTGATGAATATGGATGTAAAAATTCTCAACAAGATACTAGCAAATTGTATTCAACAACATATAAAAATGATTATACATCACGACCAGGTAGGCTTTACTCCAGGATGCGAGGTGGGTTCAACATACATAAAACCATAAATGTAATACACCATATTAACAGAAAGAAAGATAAAAACTACATGATCATATCACTTGATGCAGAAAAACACTTGATAAGATACAACAACCCTTCATGAACAAGATTCTCAGAAAAATCGGCATAGAAGGGTTATTTCTCAACATATTAATAGTTATCTAATAAAAACCCATAGCAATCATCATCCTGAATTGGGAAAAGCTGAAAGATTTTCTGCTAATAACTGGTACAAGACAAGGATGCTCATTTTCTCCACTAGTTTTCAATATAGTGCTGGACGTCCTCACCAACACAATCAGAAAAGAGAATAAAATAAAAGGCATTCAAATAGGAAGAGGTGAAATTATCTCTATTTGGAGATGACATGATTGTATACATAGAAGACCAAGTGGCATCCATGAAAAAATTCCTGGAAGTATTAAATGAATACAGTAAAGTTGCAGGATATAAAATCAACATAGCTTTCTATAGCATTTCTATATACGAACAGCTGGCAGACTGAGATAGAACTGGGAAAACTGATAATTCCATTTACCATAACCACAAAAAGTATAATATACCTAGGAATAAATCTAACCAAAGAAGTTCAAGACCTCCACAAGGAAAACAATGAGAAGCTAAAAAAAATGAGATTGAGAATGACACAAGAAAGTGGAAGGACATCCCATGTTCCTGGATTAGAAGAATTAATATAATCAAAATGGCAATTCTACCCAAATTAATCTACATATTTAATGCAATACCAATCAAAGTACCAGACACATTCTTCACAGATCTAGAAAAGACAATCATAAAATTTGTCTGGAATCATAAAAGACCGTGTTGCCAAAGCAATTCTACACAAGAAGAGTGGAGTGGGTGGCATCTCACTCCCGGACCCGAAAATATACTACAAAGCTGTGATAATCAAAACAGCATGGTACTGGCACAAAAACAGACAGGTAGACCAGTGGAACAGAATAGAGACCCCAGAAATAAACTTGCCAATATTCAGCCAACTGATTTTTGACAAAGGGTACAAGTCAATCGAGTGGGAAAATGAAAATTCTTTAGCCAATGGTGCTGGAAAAACTGGATATCCACCTTCAGAAAGATGAATGTGAACTCCTACCTCTCACTATTGACAAAAATCAACTCAAAGTGGATCAAAGATCTAAACCTAAGACCTCAAACTATAAAACTGCTACTAGAAAACACTGGGGAAACTGGGAGACATAGGGGTAGGCAAAGACTTCTTAAATAAGGACCCCCCCCCCCCCCCAAAGCACAGTCAATAATCCCAAAAATAGATAAGTGGGATTACATTAGATTAAGAAGTTTCAGCATGGCAAAAGACACAGTAATTAAAATGAATCAACATCCCTCAGAATGGGAAAATATGTTTGTAATCTATGCATCAGAAAAGGGACTGATAATCAGCATATATAAGGAACTCAAGCAGCTGTCCCGAAAAAAGATGATCAACCCTATTAAAAGATGGGACAATGAGTTGAAAAAAACTCTCTAAGGAAGACATATGAACAGCCAAAAGGCATATGAAAAAATGCTCAACAGCCCTCATTGTAAGGGAAATGCAGATCAAAACCACAATGAGATGACACCTAACCCCAGTCAGAATGACTAAGATTAACAAACAAAAAATGATAAGTGCTGGTGGGGGTGTGGTGAAAGGAGAACTCTCCTACACTACTGGTGGGGATGTAAATTGGTCCAGCCACTATGAGGAACAATATGGAGATTCCTCAAAAATTTAGGAATAGAACTACCGTACGATCCAGGAATCCACTCCTTGGTATCTATCCAAAGGACAGAAGAATCCTTAGTCAGAAAAGTGCTTGCACATCTATGTTTATTGCGCCATTATTCACAAATGCAAAGACATGGAACCAATTCAAATGCCCACAAACAGATGAATGGATTGAAAAAGTGTGGCACATATATTATATAGAATACTACTCAGTCATAAAACAATAACAAGAACCTGGATTTTGACAGAAAGTGGGTGAATATGGAATATTTACTGCTGAGTGAAGCAAGCCAGGCTATGAAGGAGAGACATTGTATGTTTCCACTTAACATATTCCAAGTGTCTGCACTCTATAGCTGAAACTGAATGACTAGAGGATATAGAAACATAAAAAAAAATGGTTATAAATACCAGCTACAGTGTGGGAAGAGGGTGGGTGAAGGAGGAGAGTCTGAGGAAGGACATTAAGGAGAAAAATAGTGAGGCAAAGCATTTATGGGACAATGGTGGGTTATTGTCAGTTGAAGATAATGTGTATAGTATTCTCAACTAGACTGATGAGCAATGTATACATGTTGGAATATTCACTTTACAAGCTAAGTGACATATGTGATTGAATGTATAAAAGAAATTGAAAGAAAATATATTTTAAAAATTTCTAACATGACTTTTCATGCTCTGTATAACCTGGCCCCCTGCCTATCTTCCTCACATCCTCTTAGGCCTCTCCAAACTTATAGTCTTCAGGCACTGGAATGGTTTCAATTTCCAAGAGACTCTGCTTGCCAATTATAATTCACTTTTAAAGTCTTGTCTTTTCTATAAGAACACAATGTCTGTGTTTGTTGCTATATTTCCTATGCTTGAAACAGTTAATTGACACAACTAGTGTTTTCTTAGGAAATAATGACTGCATTAATCAGGGCTCTTCATTTATTTTTGTTAATTAACTTGTGCTCCAACAAATGAATGGTCTTTTAACTACCTACAAAAAATAGTATTTTCTTCCATAAAATCCATGTAAAGCAGAAACTCATTTTAGATATTTTAATAACAGGCCTGTTTTTCAATATTCTACTCTGAATATCTCTATAAAGATAGAAATTATGTTTAAAGTTAAATGTAAGTGGCTGAATGTTTTACTTAAGCATTATAAGTCTTTTATCATGTTACATCTCAATTTTTATTTTGGTGGGAGGAGATAGCCATAGAATATATGTATAACGACACACATAAGACCAACATTGTTTGTGGACAATGCTATTCAACAGTTAGAACATATTTTCTCTGCAAATCTTCTATTTTCTACAAGTTAGGGTTATAATTTGTGGCCATTGGATGAATCTACTAGAATTTGTTTTCCAATAAGATAAGCAACTGTGTCTTCTTTGTCCACTGCTGTATCCTCACTATCTGATAATGATAACAGCTCATTTTTATTGACCACATAGTATATGCTGGAAGCCTTACCATACATTTCATGTGTATTATTTCACTCAGTCTCCTCAACAACTCTATAAGGTCCATTTAATTGTTTCTTCTGTCTTTCAGGTAAGGAGCCTAAGGCTTAGATAAGCTGTAAACTTCCCCAGATTGGACACCTAGAAAGTAACGGGGCCAAATTTGACCTTTGGAAGTATGAGTAGAGCACTGAAGCTCAAGCTGTTGTGCTAGAAAACTTACATTGCAGAGGTTCAATATTTAATAAATAATTTGAAGGGTGGGATGAAACTCCAGGGATTCAGATTTAAACTTTGGTGTTCAGGACCTTGGGCCCTCATCTGATGGACTAATTAAGACAGAGCCCCAGACTGAGAAAGATGACTCCACTCACTTATATTTTTCTGTGACAAGTGTAAGAAGCAGGGGCCGTTCAGATTCCTGCATTGCCCTATGGGCTTGAAAGGAAAGCACCTACATGGATCTTGAATAGAATTGGAGTTGAGGATTATTGATGCCATAATATGCCCTATACATAACACCTTATTTGTACTAATACCACCTTATTGCTCTTCATGGTCAGACAGAGATGGTGAAGGCCTTCTTTGATTGGCTCTAGAGACAGGCGTGGTTGGGACGCTGGAGTACACAGAAGTAAACTTGGCATTTGTCCTTTTCTCAGAAGGATGTGATCACTCTTTTGAACTAGCAGAGCACTTCGTATCTCTTCTATTTATTTGTCTTTCTTTGTCTTGTGTGTTACTACTTGTGGATAACTTATTTTTTTCAACTGGGAGTGCTTTTTGGAATCAGAGATGTCTCTGGATGATATTAGATGCCTAATAAAATGATATCAATGAATAAATACATAAATTATACGTATTTATAAATAATTTTTTTTTATTTTAGTTAGTTTTAAATGTATAGAAAAGCAGTAATGATAGCACAGAGAGTTTCGGTGTACCTCACAGCATTTTCTTCATGATTGATATACATTCCTATGGTACAACTCTCACAACTAGCAAATCAATACTGATACATTTATCATTAACTAAACTCCACAGTTTATTCCAATGTTATTAGTTTACTTCCCCAGTATCATTTTTTTTTTCTTTCTAGGATCATTGATGTCATATTTCATTAAGTCATGTCTCATTAGATTCTTCCTGGCTGGGACAGTTTCTCAGACTTTCCTTGGTGTCCTGACATTTAAAATTTTTTTATTAAAATTTATTTTAATCTTTAATTAATTAATTTACATTCACTCACTGAGCATTGAGCATTATCACAGCATACAAAATGTGATTTCCTATCCAGAATATATTGCATAGTGGCTTAATCATACATGTTATCATCAATAATTTTCCATTTCTAGTTTCAAATACACACACACACACACACACACACACACACATATATGTATATATATATTTAGTGATAGGCTTACAAAGATTACAATATGAAGTATCTGCATAAATTACCTGGCATTCTTTTGTGTGGGAGACTTATCGACTCACTCTTATTTGTTATTTATTCAGGCATTCATTTGAAACAGTATAGATTTATTAATATTTATTTTATACTTTGAGTTATATAATCCAATATGACATTATTTATTTTGTTGCTCAAATTGTTTCAGTTTTGGCCACTGAGAGTTCTTTTAGTTAGCTCTCGTGTCTCTTTTTACATGCCCCTCTTGGTTTGTTTTTTAGCACTTTTTTACCTTCTGGCACTATAAGATGCTCCAGGCTCATATTGTATTTTCCCTGCCCCACCCTAGAATTAGTTGTTTCTCCAACAAACCCTGGTTCTTTTTGTTGGATAATGGTGTTAGAGGATGAGATCTGGGCACTGAGTATGCTTTTCGCTAGTAGAGTGTTGTTGCTTGTAGAGCCTCTCAGCTTCACGGCAAAGAAAACACATATCTATACTAACCTGTGTATATAAACATACCGATAATTATCTTTGATCATCAGTATGTATATTAAGTTAAACATGAGTTCCCACTGCTATCTTTGATTTTAATCCAGTACCACACATTTCACAATAGCCTTACTTTTTTTTTTTTTTTTTTTTTTTTTTTTTAATATAACAATGAGAAATCTGGTTCCACTGCCACCATCCATTTACTTATTTGTTCAAACTTGCTGTGTGGTGGTTTCAGAATCGCTAACCTCCACCACGACAAGTAACTTTACCAATTAAGGGATAGCACTGTGCAGTTCTATTTGAGTACAGTTCTATTTTACATATTTTAATGCTTATAGGATTTCCTCCCCCCAAGAATTTTTCCACCCAATGTTAGACATCTAATGGTTCCTTCTCAGTAATATTATTTCATTGATAATATACTTAATGCTGTTAAACTGTACACTTAAAAAGAGTAAAAATGGAAAATGTTATATTATTTAGATTTTACTACAGTAAAATATATATATATTGCCTTCCTCTATGATCTCCCAGTGAACTCATTCCCAAATTGGCTGATTATCAGAATCAAAGTCCTTGTAATATGAACCAAGAAGAATTTGTATTTGTAACAAATTTCTGAGGTTCTTGGCAGCCACTGGCTGTAGATATTTTCCTTTAAGAAAAGAAAATATGCAACTGGGGGATTCTGGGTTCCAGCATCTCCAGCTGCATTCCCAGCCTCAATGCAGATGCAGGAGTCTTCTCTTCCTGCCAGCAATGCTGGTTTTCTCATCTGATGGTGAGGAGAGGGATGGCCTTCTCTCCAGGCTGGACTGAGGACCTCAAGTAGGACTTATTCCACATCACCAGCCTAGCTGAGGCCTGACTTGGCAGCTCTGCTTCGAGCTGTGGCATCTCCCACAAAGGCTGTGCTGAGTTGCAACAAATTCAGACTCTGCCTCCCCCACCTTGGACATGATCTAAGCATGTCAGAGTTGCCACATGAAAGAAAGCTGCTTGTTTCTCTGAGCAGGTTGCCAATTGGATACCTAAGGATTATCCTCCCAGCTCATAATAAAATCTCCATTAAAACCCTTTATTACATTTCCCAGTGTGTAGGGCAGCCTTGCCTTGGACCAAGGACTGTCAAGAGAGGTTCCAATGTGGATCCTCAACCCTTTGCCTAAGGCCATCTTCTCTGACATTTCAGAGGACCGCAGCCTGACTGGCAGTGAGCAGGACTTTGATTCTAGTGCCTGACATGGCCCATGAAATTAGATGCTCTGGCTAGAACCTATCTCATAGCTGAGTCACCCAGAAAAGGGTGTAGTTTCTAGTACCGGGAAACCTTAAAATTGCCAGCTAGTTTTAAGAGGGGTGAGAGTTTATGTTTATAAACATGGAGACCCAACAACTACCTGGGAGATTCAGGTCCTCTCCAAATCACTTTCACCCAAAGCACTCAAATATAAAGTAAGAGGATTTTATTTTTGCTTGCATAAATTACCTCTCTTTTGTATGCTACTTTGTGCTTTTTAGTGTAGGGTAGGTGAAAGACAAAAATGCAATCTACACAGCTGACACTTCACATATACAAGAGCATGTGAGGGCAGTCCTGGGAAAATTCATGTGTTTTTATACTTCTAAAGTCAGGATAGCCACCATAAGACACTTGGGAGAGAATTTGGTGTCAGAGGTTAGGTTAGTCATTCACACGACTCTAGTCTTTCCACATGTGGAAAGTTGCACATCTTATTTGATTTCTCTCTCTCACTCTCTCTTTTCTAAATAATGGAGTTCCAAAGATTGACACAAAAAATTAAATAAGTAAATGACTATGGATGCATTTTGTAAACTCTGACCTATTAGGCCAATGTGATATTAGACTGGAAATTAGATAGTAGATAATATTTTACTTCTTAAAGGGATTTTTGCTTTTGCCCCAAATTGTCCTTAAATGCTGCTTTTGGAACCTAACCCTTGATTTCTAACATGGATTCCGGACTCGCCTCTTGGTGACTTTTCTCTGGGCTCCAGACTCTTAAGTTTGCCTGTAACAAACTCAACTTATCTTAAAATAATTGGTATTATCTGTTGATGATATTTCGTAGTTTTATCAACAGTCCTAGGGAGAAATGTTCACCTGTTGAAATACTCATTTTGTAAGACAAATAATGATGTGATTGAATGTATGGAAGAAAATGAAATGAAAAAAAAAGAAAAGAAAAAAATAATAATTTTTTCTTCATTTCACTCTCCCAATTCTTTATCTTTTGTGCTGTTTACTGGCCCATTCAGGAAAACCTCAAAATTATCTTTTGATCCTCACTATTTCAATGCTTCTTTATGCTTTAGGACTTCAGTGATTTCTTTCCTGGACTCTTGATAATTTTCCAAGAGATATCCTCTTGGAAAATTTCTTGGAAAAATTCTTCCAACTTTTCATCCTCACTCTATATCTTGGACAGGAACCTCTATCTGAAGAGCAGAAAGAGTTCTACCATGCCCTTAATCAAAAAACATTTCTGGACTCTGCATTGAATATGACTGAAGTCCCCAAACCATCTTTGTATTCCTTGAATAGACACCAGCTTCCTGTTGCCAAAGCTTTGCTCATTCTGTTCATTCTGTTTTGAATAAATCTTCCTCTCCTATGAATATAAAAATCTTTCCTAGCTTTTGGGATCCAATTCATATAGTACCTCATCTGCAAAGCCTTCTCTGATCCCATTGGTAAAAGATTAATAACTTCTGCTTCAGTTATTAACACATTTTTGTCTATATTTCTTCTAAGGACACTTACTACAGTTTGGTTAGTGGTCATTGTGTAAGAATTTACTATCCCTGGGGCTGGCAGATGGTGTAGTGGTTAAGGCACTGGACTCCCACATGGTTGATCGTGGTTTGAGTCCCAGACCTGGAGGCTTGCTTTCTCACTCTCTCTCTCCCTCCCTCCCTCTCTCTTTCTTTGTTTGTCTCTCTCTCTGTCTCTTACTGGTCAAATTGAATAATAAATAAATAAATAAGAATTTACTCTCTCTATGGCCCTATAAACTGGAGGGCAGGGTCCCATGTTTCAATGTCTTAGTCACCTTTAAATACATTATCTTTCTACAGGGGGTCCAGTCCAGTGATTTTAACATAGAATATTTTCCACAGATATTTGTTGTTGAAGTCAATTTGTTTTGGGAATCCTTGGACTAAAAGATTTTCAAGTGGCAAGCATGGTTCTCTTCAAAAGAACTTCTAGGTCTTTATCTGATCCCAAGACAGGCTTTGGGAAGAGAAGATTCTGACTATAGACAACTGTGATGTGTACTACCCCCACCTCTGGAGTCAGGTGCCCAGAACTAACTAGATGTATAGAGTCTGGCTTCTGAACTCAAGTCACTAAGGAGTTGGATATATATTGACTGATAGCTAGCACAGAGAAGTTGCAGATTCCCAGTATCATCAACAAGTTACTAGGGAGAAAGACAACCCCTGGAATTCTCTTCAGGCTTATAACAAAATTCTAAAAAAAAAGTGCTTTCAAAGTCATATGTAATCCTCATTTGAAGAGAAATGGTCATTTTTCTCTGTTCTGCCTGACTTCTATACTTTTGAGGACATAAAACAGTAAGAAGAACAAAACCCAACTCTCAATCACTCTCTCTCTTTTTTTTTTCAAGAAGAACAGGACTGTTTTATTTCCATGTGCAAAGCAAGGAGAGTAAATAGCTCATATGGAAAATGCCTGGTCACTCTGAGAAGTTCCATGCATGGATTATTCAAGGCAAAATTAAGAGTAGGGGGTCTCAGGTGCATGATATGCTAATTGAATAGCACAAGAGCATGTAATCTTCTCAAGGATTCCTGATTTGTGGGGCCTCAGGTGACCAATATCTATTCTGAGAGAGGGAAACCATCAGGTTTCTGGTGCCAATCCTAACCAATAATTTATATCCTGCACAACATCTTAAAAATGTAAGTGAAAACCCTTATCCTTCTTTAAGTGCAATTTGTGGAGATATAATTGCCATGTCTCATGACTCATGTTATGAAATAAAACCTAACTCTTAAAAAAAACTTCTTGAGTGGGACCAGTAGTTAGTGTAATGGCTATGTCGCTGGACTCCTGCGTATTTGACCGTGGTTCGAGTCCCAGACCCGGTGGCTTAAACTCACGCTGGGCGTGTGTACGTGCGTGCCCAAGATCCTGAAAGGAGAATGGAGGAGAAGGGATTGCGGCATGGCCATCCCCTCTGGGGGGTGATTTCTCGCTTTTTGTCTCTCTGTCTCTCTCTGTCTGTCTGGCGAGCGCACGCGCCCTATAGCAAAAACCTCTCCAAAAAAAAAAAAAAAAAATCTTCTTGAGTAGGGAAATACAAAGTCTAAAACTGTTCTTTCTGCTCTTATACCTTCAGGCTAGAAACTTCTGCTATGAAAACTAATTTTTGAAAAGTCTAGTAGCAGGAGGGCAACTGTAGACACTAGAAATAGTAAGGATAGGGGTAACATGGGGGGTGGGTAATAGAGGAGGGGAATGGGAAAAAAAAAGCAATCCATTTGATTGACACAAAAATGAAGAGTTATTTGCTGATGCTAATGTATTTGGTAATGTCTTTGTTTTGACTTATATGCACCATATTTGTGCTGGAAAAATCAATGTTCTACACTGTAAAGATATAGTATCTAAATGCAATTTTAAAAAAGTTAAAAAAATCTTGATAAAATGATTGCTTTCTTAAATAAGCTTCCATCCACTTTTAATGACACTCCTTCTCAGTCCTTCTTTATCAGTTTTCATTTCTGGCTCCTTTTCCTCTGTCTACCATTGAACTGTAGGTATTGACAAGACTTGCTCTTCTTGCTCCTTTATCCATTTTCATGCCTTCAGTTAGCATCTGCATTCTGAGAACTCCACATCTCCACATCTCCATGCTGTAACTCCTGCTCTACCAGATCCACAAAACACTTTCAATTCTGTCATCTATTATTTCTTGAATTCTATGTCCACTAAGGTGAACTGAGCTGAAGACCATTCAGTACCTTTTTGGAGATGAAAATGGTGAGACAGAGTCAAAAGGCAAATGTAAAGTTGCACAATGACACCATCACACTGGCAGGACCAGATTTTGCACTTCTTGCTCTGTGTGCAAGGCTGTGGTCATTTAGGTCATGACACAACACCTTCACCACCCCATGAAAGAATAAAGTTCCCCATTCAAACATGTTAGGATGGCTAGCTGTCTGATAAGATGGAAGGCTCTTGGCCCAGTTTGTTGGCACATGTGGTAGGTATCAAATTGATCTGCACTGATGGATGCCATGTGACCAACTGTGGGTTAGGATTCTGGGGCAACCTGAAGCACACTGGGCATGTACATCTAAGATCCCACCTAGCTGGAAAGCTGGGGGAAGGATTGTGGCATGATGAGACTCTGTCAAATGTGACTCTCTGTCTCTCTCCCATGAAATAAATAAATAAACAAACAGAAAAAGATGAAAATTTCTTTGCAACCTATTCTCTTCTTTTTTGTCCTCATTTACAAACCTTTATGCTTGACCTTTCCCTTATTGTGTGTAATTGTATCTGTTTACTCACAAGGAACACAACTTCAGTGACACATATGTTTTCATGCTATTATTCTCAGGTCAACCTTGAGCTCACTCTCAGTTCTCCCAAATGAAGGATTTATAGAGTTGGTGGTGGTGGTGATGGTGGGAGAGACAGAGAGAGGACTGTTTACTACTGCTACCCAGATTCATAGAAGCCAGGGTGGGTTTAAGCTTGTAGGTATCTGAGGTTCATTCCAGAAGTCAGCCTTCTTCTCTCACTCCTTTCTTCCTTCATTACTTCTGCTGACAGGAGATCTCAGCAACTTTCCCTCTTGTCATGTTCTCCAAGGGTAAACACCTCCTCCTCCCATTTCCCCCTGGGTCCTACCATGCCAGATTTTGGAGCCAGCCCTGAATGGAGAGCTGTAGGTATTGACAAGACTTGCTCTTCTTGCTCCTTTGTGTTCTCCGTGTGTCTTCCCCATTGCTTGGAGCACTTAGGGGTGGAGGTGAACTCTGTCCCAGAGTTGCCTCAGCTCTGTGGAATGCTTTTCATCTGCAGCCTGGGTTAACTGACAGCTTCTTCAGAGGTTCAGTGGAACATCCCACTTGCTTTCTTTGGTTTCTCCTTTACCATCCTCTAGGCCTGTGGTTGGCTACATTCATATAAGTTGTCCTGATTGCTGTTCACATGGGCAAGGGATTAAGAAGATCACAGAAGACTTAGATAATGTGAAGATTTCTCTGATCCAGTTTCGTTAGTTTATAGGTCAGAAAGTGGAGGCCCCGGTTGGTAAAGAGGTTTCCTTGGGGTCACACACCCATTTAATCAGCAGAGTTAGAACTCAGGCATTTTAACCCTGGTATAGTGCTTTGTTCTTCAGGGGTGTAGCCAGACAAGAATGAAATGAGGAAAAGTAAGTGTAAGAAAATTATACCTGAGATTGAACTTTTGGCACTTCAGTTCTTCAGCAGAAAATCAAAACCAACGGTTTCCATCTGGGGATTCTGAGGTCTCCCATGGGTTTGCTATTAATCTGTATTCTTAGATGTGAAAGGAAGTGATGGAGACTGGGAGCAAAGATTATCTTCCCTTGGGTCTGGGTGACTTATCCTAGGTCACTGCCTTAATTACTTAAGTGCACAGATCAAGTGGAAGGTACAGCCTCTTCACTTGGGGAAATCATGATTTTATTGAGGAGATCGGAGTCACAGATATAAGTGACTGAAGGACCTGACTAGCCTTACCAACCAGCTGAGGAGACAGTTGTCATTAAAATGCTGATGAAGTATCTTTCAGAAGGCAAGCTCCCTTGAAAATAGTATACTCGCCCGGATAGCTCTTAGCACTGACACTGAGTCTCACCACAAGTGAACTACCTCTCTATCCAGTGCTGTTCTTTGTTAGAAAGTGAAATATTTTGGAGAAAACAATGCATAGGTCTAGAAAGTAAGACCTAGAACAGATGGATGCCTTACGGGAGGAGAGCTGAGCCCAAAGGAAAATGAGAACTGATCTGGAGTGAAGAGATGTCAGAGACTGCCAATGTCAGCACACAGGTACAAACTGATCCACACTACTTGAGGTATGGAATGGGAATTGTCTTTATTCTTATACTAAATTTATTCTTGTAATACAATTTTCACAGGTCCAACAAAACCCATGCCCAGTCTTCAGTTCCCAGGGTGGATAACAAGACCATTTTTATATCTTTCTTCTCTGATTTTTAGACTGCATTCTCTTTTAGGTTATGCCAGGAAATATGGGAAAGGTTCCTGGTTAGCAGTCTTTCAGGAATTATCCTGATAATTTTTCTGTGGGTGATCCTTTCATGTCATCCTTTCAGTTGGTAGCCCAGGAATGTACCACTACACCTGGTTCCTTTTTAGACAGAATCATGCTATTATTCTCAGGTCAACCTTGAGCTCACTCATCCTACTGCTTCAGCCTCCAGAGTCTCTGGAATTGCATGTAGAGTCCAGCATAGCTCCTCTTGCCTGGTCTTTGGGTTGGCCTGGGAATTGAACCTGGGACTACCATGTGATCTCAGCATGTAGAGCACAATATCTTAGAAGCACAAACTCCTGTGGCTAGATATTTTTGAAATTATTCTGAATATGTATAGTAGATGGGCCTTCACGGTTGATTAAAGTTTAACTTTTTAGGAATGAAGTTTGGCTGTGGGACATTTTCCCAGCCTCCAGGCTCTCTGTATCTAAACTTAGTCACTGGGCAACCTGATGGACCTATTAGTAATTCATGCTGTACTGGAACTTGTCATACTGTTATCCTATCAATTAGGGGCAATCCTATCATTTCCTCTCTGTAACTGGGCCACTGTCCTCTTCCTCCTAGACAGCAGCTCTTATCTTTTCATTTGGACAAATACTCTGGAAACATCTTATTGATCTGGACATCCAAAATAAGATCTGACTGCCAGGATATTTCTGTTCTTCCCTCACTTTCCCTCTATATCCTTTCTTGAACTTCTCCGTTCACTCTTCTGGTTTCTTCCTTTTTTTCCTCTCTCTTTCTCCATTTTTATTTATTTATTTTTTCTTCATCTTGACACACACACAAAAGTTACCCCAAACATATGGACAAAATAACCCTAGCTAATCTTCTTTGAAGAGGAAAGGAGAAATAATTTTTAGTAAACTTATGAGCAGAAAGATACAAAACCGGCTATCACTCAACATCTCCAAGTCTCACCGTATTACTAGAAGTTTCCCATAAACACACAATAACATGAGAGTTGTATGTTTGGACTCTCAATTACTGTAGGGAGAGGGTCTAAATCTGGGGGGTGGGCAGCGGGGAGTGATAAAGTAAAGAGATCAGGTAGGGAGGTCACTCTGGACTGTCTTTCCATGCTTGATTTATTAATTTCCATCACTAACTGTCTAAGACTGTTAGGGCTGTCATAAGAAAATGTCACAGACAGATTAGCTTAAATAACAGAAATTCATTTTCTCATGGTTCTGGAGGTTGGAAGTTTATGATCAAGGTGTTAGTAGGATTGGTTTCTTCTGAGGCCTCTCTTCTTTGCTTGCAAATTGTTGCTCTCTTGCCATGTCTTTCCAAGGTCTTTCCTCTGTGTGTATATCTCTAGTGTCTTTGTGCCTAAATTTCCTTGTCATCAGTCAGATTGGATAAAAGCCTAATCTAAAAACCCTATTTGAATTGAATAATCATTTTAAAGACCTTATATGGAAATAAAGCCACATAGGGGTTAAGGTATGAGGTAATAGGGGTTAAGACTTTAACATATCACTTTTGTTGGGAGGGACATAATTCAGCCTATAACACAAATTAACCTAAGTTCTTTTTTAAAACTTATTTATTATCATCATAATCTTGTTAAATTAACCTAAGTTCTTGAACTGTTGAATTGCATTTCTCCAAATCAAGGTCCTAGGAAGCAATAGATCAAAGGGAGCTTGGCAGTTTTTTTTTTTTTTAATTTTAATGAAAAGTATCATCATAAAATGACCATCTTTGTGATCACAGCTCTCCAAATATTTTTATTTATCAAATGAACCTCATTATTCCCATTAATGGACTTGATACAGAAAAGACATTAAAAATCTGAACTTAGAGTAGAATTGTTTCTCTGTTTTAGCTATTAGGATTCTTTACAGGATTATATTACAATAAAATCTAAACATGTTTGGAATCCAGTAGAGGAAATAGCTCCTAGCTTGAGCATTTTAGGATTCTAAGACCCTTTCCACATGCTGACTCAACTCAAAGACTCATATCTCTTCTTAATACTGTTCTCTCTTAGCCTTAGTAGAAAGGCAGGGATCATAAAGCCACCAGCCTACCTGCTCCTCTCCTAGGCATTCAGAGTCAGTAAGATAATGTCTGCAGAAGAGCCTCTGTGGAGGAATACACTCAGCGATACAAGAGACGCTCTTGTTATTTCTGATGCTCCTGAAGCAGCCCAGGTAACTCACCCTTTCATCTTAATGGGTAGTTGATGCTGCGTGTAACTCCTTTCTCCTAGAGTTAAGGTTTTACTTTAAAGAAATAATTAGCAGGTACTTTTTAAACTCTATAGTGACTCATTCTTCTTTGAAATACTAACCTGGGGTTGTCTCCTTTAGAGAATAAAATAATGATGATAGCAATTTATTTCATAGCTAGAGCTAGGCCAATTAGCACATGCCCTATGCCCAGAACTTTCAAAAACAACAACAAAATTCTCAAGTGCCTTCTACCTCTGGTGTGTCCTAAAATTTTATTACCAGGGTTTTTCCTTTGAATTCCATTTTTGGGGGTTCCCGGAATAGGGAATGGGTTAAGTGGGAGGGGCAGAGGTAGACACACTGCAGGCAGAATCTTAGGTGTCTAGTGTGCTTTGAATTCTTGTTGACCTCGTACACATGAGGAAACCTTGAAAAATCAAGCCTCCATCTACAGAAAGGAAGGAAGTTCTGGGAAAAGTCTCTTTATCATAAGACTTTGCAGTGTTTCATTTATCTCTATCAAGTCTCAAGCATGATGGGAAGAATACATGGCTCGTTGACGACATAGAGTCCCTCATACCTTTGTAACATAAAGCCTCATTGATTTTCCTTTCGAGAGCCCATTTCAGTACCCTAACTTTTCCTCCCCCCATTTTTTTTTCTTTTCCTTTTACCAATTGTTAATCAATGAAGTTTCTATGCGACAATGATTATCACCCAAGACTCAGAGTGAGAGTTATAGTAGACTCAGAAATCAGCTGTGTCAGATCCTCTCATTTTACAGATAGGAAAAATGAGGTCCAAGAGTAGGTAGAGTATCTTTCAAAGATCATACAGATAGGTTGTGATAGAATTGAGATTAAACCCCCAATCCCTTGACTTCTTTGCCTTTTCCATTTCACAGCTTCAGATGCCAAGATTTTCATGTGTTTATAAAAACACGGGCCATATTTGGGAGTTATATAGCCCATTACCTCACCAAATACTTAAAGCTACGTTAATTCCATTGTAATTTGAGTCTAAATTTCCTATTCCTCTCTTCAACAGAAATGAAGTGTGGTAGTGAATAACTTTTCAGTTAGTCTACAATTGAGGCATCTCCTTCATGAGAGAACATTTATCACGGTGGTTCCTTTTCTTTAAGTTTTCTCTTTCTCTTCAAGTAGACGGCAATACAGGTCCTAGGAGTCTGAGGAGAGTTCAGTCTTACGTCTTTGACTAAGTGTTCCCATGTTCAAAAGGAGATGCTGAACTATTAGGTGAGTGAGAGATTAGACCATATTGTCCAGTTGTTCAGCCAAAAGAACTGAGTACTGATAATATGTGAGTGGCACTTTACCTCATGATGTTTGTACTCAAAGGTAAACTCATGCTACCTTAACATTTATCTACCTAATAATTTTATCCATCTAAGTTATGGTCTGTGATATACTAGGCTTGAACAAGTTGTTTAAGCATATACAAATAAGCTTCATTCTCTAGGATGTAGACTGGAAATAAAAATAATACCTGTGTGGTATCTGGCACATAGTAACCAAGCTGTACCAATAATATTTTAATAGAATTATTTATTTAATTTTATTATTGTTATTATTTTTAATTCACCAGACACACACACACACACACACACACACACACACACACACGAGTGAGAGAGAGAGAGAGAGAGAGAGAGAGAGAGAGAAACAAAAAGATAGAAAGTGAGAAGATAAGGTGCGGGGTCCTGGACTCAAACCATCATCCATGTGTAAATCCAATGCCTTAACTACTACGCCACCTGCTGGCCACTAGAAGGATTTTTTATTGCTATTATTTCTTGACAACAAATCTAGCCGAACTCTTCTTAGTTCTTTGTAAGGATTAATCTGGGATTCATCTAGTGGGCTTGATAGACTGAGTTGGGAGTGGTATGTGGGGGCTGTGATTCTTAGTTACGTGACTCTTTATAAAATATCTATTAACCAGCGTTCTAGGGCCTACGCTTAGGTCATTTGTCTGCACTTTCTTGTGTGAATGACTGCCAGGTTTATTTTCTTTCAGATAGACAAGGACAGCAGGCCAATCTCTCTCAATTCATGGCCAAACCAGAAGAAATCCAAATGGAGGGGGACAGTTCACCACCCTCTATACTTGTAAATAAGAGCAGCTCTCTTCCCTCACCCAGAGCTAAGTTATTCTGAGGCTATAAAAAGATCCCTGTCCACTTCAAAGGGCTTTTTATCTGCTCATCCATACAGATCCTGTTCAGCTCTTCTCATTTTCAAAGGCAGAGAAAAACCCCTTGGCTGAACCCCCAGCTAGGCTCTTACCTTCCTTAAAATATCTTTAACTTCAATTAAACTGATCCCTCTTGGCTCCTTTTAGCAAATAGGTTGTCTTCACAAAGAATTCCCTACCACCCCTGTCCCCCTTTCCACCCACCCCAGTCAATGACATTTCATTCTGATCTGCAGGCAAATTTGTGCAGCTTGGACCAGGCCCTGCTGCTTCTAGGCTTTTTAAATCTGCTCTTGTTTCAGAACATTGCTGTTTCTGAACCACTTCCATGCCTTCAGGAAAGGGGCAGTAAATTCAGCTTGGTCTTTATAGAAATAGAGTTTCCTAAGTCTTGTTCTGACAAATTCACAGGGATCTTATGTGAATTTGGTCAAGTTTGGGTTTCATTTTCCTATAAGTAAAATAAAGGAGGTAAGTACGGGGTCATCAGAAAGTCATGATGTAGTTTTTCTATGCAAAAATGCGTCATGACTTTTTCGATGACCCAGTATAATCATTCACAATGGTCTATGCAATGATTACTTTGCTGTAATTGTCTGTTTCTAAATCTGTTTCTCTAGGAGAGTGTGTGTGCCTTATAGGCAGGGAAATTAGTTCTATCTCTATTCATATTTTTCATTCTATTTTATGAAAAATCAGGATAAAGATTTCTGGGGCAGCTTTTCCTCCTACCTAGTTGCACCCATCTGTGCTAGAAATGGTTTCTGTACCTCTTTAGCTTTGCTCAGTTTCACTGTATCCCAAATGCTTAGTTGTCTTCCTCCTCCAGGGGCCAGGCACCAAATGATCTGGCACAATTCTGCTGTAAGAGGCAGATCAATTGAATGCTGAACTTCCCAGCTCTTTTCTTCTCTTTTAGGTTGGTTGCATTTATGGTTGAAGAATCTGGCTTGCTTAGATACTTTTAAAGGGTTCAGAGGATGCAACTCAGATCAGAACAGATAACTGCCTGGTGGGTGTTTTGAACACTGGGTGGGAGAAAAGGGAGGGTGTTTCCTGCTTTATCCCCTTCTCTGCAAGGGCCTTTTTTTTCCTGTACAATATATTGAGATGTCCAGTGTGATGGAGTGACAATTGGGCTTTTTTGAAGTCAAAATTATGACCAGCTTGAGAAGACATTGCCTTTGCTTCATCCTTGTCTCATGTGCCTCTTTCTTTACTCTTATTGCCCTGGGATTGTAACTTCCAGTAAACTATTAACACTTCAATTCTTAGATCCCATTTTCTGGGAAACCATGTTAAAATGCCAACTAGCCAAATCAATCTACCCCAAAGTTACTCATCTTTATAGGTTCATAGAAAGAACTAGAAAAAAATTCTTCCTAATTACTTATTTCACAGATAATAACATGAAATGAGAGAAGTCTAGGAACAGAAGTAGGTAAAGGGGGTAACAAGCATTTTCTTTCTGTCTGTGGTGCTTTAATCAGTAAAAACATTTTAGAATGGCAGCAGCTGGAATCAGGGTGGAGTTTCTCATTCTCAGCTGGTCCCTGGACTAGATATTTGTCAATAATGTAGAGTAATGTGGGCAAACAGGACTAAAGGTATTTTGTACAAGGAGGATCCATTCACGTTTGATCAGGAAAATAGAGACACCAGCCCAGATGGGGGGAGAACCTAGGGATGTGCCACATGGAGGAGCTTCCACTGCAATGCAAACTGAACCAGTATCTTCCCTTTCTCATGTGCAGAAAACACCTTCCCCTGCTAGGAGCTGAAAAGTGGGGCTGGACAAGACCAACAGAAGAGCCCTTCAGAGCCAAAAAGACAATTTTTGTAAATGGCACCATCCAGATCCTTTTTTTCCCAGGGATCAGACTAACAGTTGCTGGTATGAGGGTTTATCCACATGACAATGGCCTGTTTTTAGGATAAGAGAAGCAAAGAGATTTCATAGAAACAGAATGAAAGGAGGCTTCAGATTCATAAAATTAATCCGTCTTACTTTATACAGATGAAAAAAACAAAGACCTGATGATTATGTGACCTACTGGGGGGTTAGGCAGCTGACTGGGATAGATAGATATTTGGAAATAACTATTTTCTGACTGAGAGAGGGAATTTAGAAAGGAACATTCAATTTTCTAGAAAGTTAAGCAGGCTAGGAACCAGAAAATGGACTATCTCTCGTCTTTTTGTCTCAATCCCAGGACTGAGATGAAAGCCACATTCTTGTATGTCTCCTCTATGTACTACTATTCTCCTCAAATGAAATTTTAAAATGTTCTGTAAGGGAGGGGAGTGGGTGATAGAGAGTAGGCGGTAATGGATGGGTGGAAGAGGTAAAGGGAAAAACATTTAATAGACAAAAGGATGTAAAGTCCTCTGTTGGGAAAAAAAACAACAAAACAAAACAAAACAAAACAAAAAAAACCCATGTTCTTTAATTTTTGCCTTAGAAAAAAATATATACAATTAATAAATATAAAATTAAAAAAAAAGTCCTTTGGTCTTGGAGCCAGCAGGTGGCATGGTGATTAAGGTTCTGGAGGCCCATGTGGCTGACCATGATTTGAGACCTGGACCTGGCGGCTTGAAAATCAAGCTGTGTGTGTGTGTGTGTGTGTGTGTGTGTGTGTGCTCAAAATCCTGAGAGGAGAATGGAGAAGGGGTTGTGATGTGGCCAACACCCCGTGCAGTGATTTGTCACTTTCCCTCTCTGTCTCTCTCTAGTGAGTGTATGTACCCTATGACAAAAACCTTAAAAAAAAAAAAAAAAAAAAAAAAAAAAAAAAGTTTTGTGGTCTCAAATACAGCAACAGTTTCTCTGTTTCCTGGTTCTTCCCTGAACTGTGGTGGGCAAAGAGAGTAATCTGAGAGAAATGCTAGGTTCTTAGCTTGTGTCTGAGCCAACAGACAAGGACTATCTTACATCCTGGGAACTTGGATGAGTCACATAGCATTTCTGAGCCTCTGTTTTCTTTGTCTCTAAAGTGGGGATAAGTGATTTACAGGGTGGTAAAGAGGAAGAGGTGAGACAAAATATGTCTGAAAGTATTAATTTGGGTCTTATGAGAAAAATTAGTAAACTTGAAAAAGATATTTTGATCAACTGGACTGGAGAGAAATGCTCACATATTGAAATGTTCACTTCATAAGCTGAACAATGTCATTGAATGTATGTAGTGTGTGTGTGTATATGTATATATGTATGTGTGTGTGTATATGTATATATGTATGTGTGTATATGTATATATGTGTATATATATATATATATATATATATATATATACACACATATAGAAAGGTTTGGTCAGAGTTAGAGAAATCACACAGATAAAGAAGTAGCATGATGGGGTGCAGGTGAGGAAGGCTACAGAGCACCTGGTCTAAAATGCTGAGGAGAGGGAATAGTCACTGAATTTGGAAGAAAAGAGTCAATAGTCTGTGGAGAGGACTTTGAATAGGAGCTATTGACCTTCAGTTGAAGGAGGCGTCTAACCCAGGGTGACTTTGCAAGGAGCCAGGGAAACAAGCTCCCTGACCTCACTCTCCTCCCTTGCTCTGATCTTCTGCCAGGGTTCTATCGGCCAAACCTAAGTGGGAGTTGGAGGGCATGGGAGCCTGCTGATGTAATCCACATAGGTCTGCTTCCCAGAGCAGAGAGCTTGTGGAGAAAGAGAGTGAATCTGGGTGGATAAATGGAAGACATCTGCACAGAATGTGCTTGTTAAACTATGAAGTAATTAAGATAGCATAACAGATTCTGTGCTATGCCATCCAAAATGTGCCAAGCACAACCAAAGCTTGTATTCCCACAGGTACTATAGTCTTGTTTGCTGACTACCTGTGGCTGAGTCCCTTTCTGGGATTTTTCCTTATCTTTAGGCCTTTTTCATTCCACAAGGTCATTCCTCCTTCCCAAAGACAGACAATGTTTCATTTCCCTCTAATCTGGACTTGAGGTCTCTCTTTTGAGAGCAAGTATAAACTCTAGGCCTTCCCTGATGGAGCATCTAAGTTGTGGATGATTACCACATGCCTTTCAAAGGATACTTCTTTATCCTGGCAGAGGACCTAATGCCTAAGTATTCAACCTGTGACCAAGTGAACTTCTCACAGGAAACTTGTTTACACTGGCAGATACCTTTGTGGCTTCTGTCTGACCTGTGTCCAGATTATTCCTTCCAAAGATAGTGACTGTCTAGGAGAGCCATTACTGGAAAAAGAGTTAGGTTCAGGCGTATAGATCAGGTAAGAAGACACAGGGGAAGCGGCACAACAAAACACATGAAATCCCAGAAGAAGTTTAGTTACTTACAGATCCTAGAGAGAAGTAGGCAGCATGCCTTACAGGGCCAATAAGAAAGGGGAAGCATTTCAGGACACATGGACTCAAGTAGTGAGTGGAGAATAAGAGCAAAGAACCGGCGGTTCAAAGTCTTATTGGGGTTTTGGGTGTTTCCCAGGAAGGTTTACTAAAGGGAGTTCTAATTGGTGAGTTTATAGTAAGCAGGAAAGACTCCACAGAAATCGCAGTGCTCCTGAAAAGGGGTCATGTGGCGTATCTGTGCAGTCCATGTAAGGTGAGTGGTTTGTGGGGCAACTCAGGTAGTTGTATCTAGCTATCTTAGGGAGGCAGTTGTATAAGGCAGATATCTGGATCAATCACATTGAGGAATTAGGAGGAAGCAGAGAACTGGAACTATGTTAGGGATGACTAAGCCATGCTTTGCCATGAGAACATCAAACATATCAAAAATGGATGCAGAGGCAACATGAAAGAATAAGAATTTACTGTAGCCTATATCTTCAAGGGTTCTTCAGAAAAGTCTGTGGAAAAGTGAAGTGAAAATATGAATTAATTTTGGCATAAAAATAAATTTGAAATCCATGCATAGTTGTTTTTATTACTTTTATTACTTCATTTATTTTACATTAATCACTGTTATCATTACAACATACCAAATAAAATTTTCCATCCTGAATATATCATATACTGGTTCAATCAAAGATATTATCATACATATTATCATCAACAGATAATTTTCCATTTTTATGTCCCTTGAATGTCTTTCTTCTTTCCTTTTTCTGTTAATTCCTTATTGCCCACCCTCTCGCATTTTATCACTCTCCTTCCACTGTCTCTAGTATCCACAGTTGCTCTGTATGCCTTTATACCTTCCAGTCTTTCAGGTTCTTGTATAGAGTACAGACATTCAATATACACATTTTCCATAAACTTGTATATGATTGGTCTTTATACTGTGTATAAACCAGCCAAACTATAGACAATTGAGAATTAGAGACCATCCTAGCTGTAGGGCTTCCTATATAATGGGCTAAGGCCTTTGTTGCAACTGCTTTGTGGCTCAACTTCTCCCTCTGCCCACTATTGCTTCCTCCCCTCCCCCCACAGGTGTTCATCCTAGGAGTATTTCCAGCTCTGAGGTTGTTTTCTGAAGACCCTGACCTGTGTCACAGTAATGCACCATTCTTATTGCCATATAGGTATAGAGCAACTACTATAAGCCCAAACTATAGTTGTGTAGGTCATTGGCAACATCCATCCATGTAAGTCCAATGAGGGCTGAAATCTGAAATCTGTTCTGTGTAACACTCCCTACACTGTTTGCCCCAGCATGGGTTTTTTCAATTTACACATAGTTTCTGTATAGACTCTTACAGCCTTTGTTTTAGGCACTTTGTTTTTAATGAAGTGTCCCCAAAGATGAAACAGAAAGGAAAAACAAAATGTCCAAGATGAGGTTGCAACATTCTCTGGAAAATTAAGAACAGGTTGTCTTTTCCCATAGACTCTAAGAAGATGACATTGAGAGATAGACAAAACCTTCTCCTCAGTCCCAAGGTATATAGCTTGTGTTTCTTATTGCATCTCAGCTGGTCTTATTCAATGAAAGAACAATAATGAAAGAAAGACCAATTCCACCTTTTTGTCACTGAAGAAGATTGCTAAGGACACTATAAATTCATCTTTAACTCTCACATTTTCTAAGAAAATGAACTTGGTGAGGGACATGACACTCTCTAGGCCTTGTAGCTGTCCAATTGTAGACCATAGATCAGTTGCCTGATTCCCTGCCTGTCTAGTGCTCCTATTATAAAATCACCAGAATTCAGCCCCATTGAGTTGAAACACTTGTGTCTTATCTAATAGGGAAGAAGTCTTCAGGAATGGAAGCTGAGGAGGGGCAAATGCAGCTTGTCTTCCTCTCAACAATCCTAGGGTATCACTGACAGCAGTGGGTGTGCTTCCTTCCCTGCTTGGCTCTCAGGAATCCACTGAGTTCCCATAGCAGGCCCTGCAGAGCCACAAGGAACAGACAGAATTGTGCCTTTGAAGTAGCTCCAGAGAGAGACCACTTTCTTTGACTACTGGTTGGGGTTCTACTTTATGTAGACATTTTCTGTCTTTGGTTTTCTCAAAACAATCCCTGCAGGAGATAAAGTTTTGTACATTTATAGCTTTAGCTTGCCAAGAACATCCCACTAGCTCATTTCATAAATCTCACCAAATCTCCCTTCAGTAACAAGTCACAGCCAGCCCTGCCAACCCTGGAGCAGGCAGGAGTCACTAACGGGCCAGGCCATGGTCATCAGTACACCACACTGAACCTTAGGAGTTGGTGTCTGCTTATCCTTCTTGCCCTCTGAACTTTGAGTCATGACATGCCCACAGAGAGTCAACTATTACCTACAGAGATAATTTATACTTATTTTTTCTCTCTCCTTACCTCATTCACCATTCCAGTCTGCTTCGTCATTCTAAATTTACATTAAATGCAAGCTTTTTTCTGTTCACTGATTCAGAAGTTTCAGGCTGGGCTTATGCCTCTCTTAAATCATAACACTTAACATTTATAGGTAAAAGCTTGTCTTAGTGAGCCACAAGACTTGGAAAGCCTTCATAGCCAGCTGGGTATGTCAAACTGCCTTGCAGAGAGATGGGATTCTGGGGTCAGAGAAGTTGGGAAGGCCGAAAATTGGCTCTGTCTTCTTTTTCTAGTCCTTCTTCTCCTGGGCTTCCTTTGACCTTGGCTCTGGTCTTATGTAATTGTAAGTTCAACCAACACAATCTATTTTTCATTCCAAAATATGTTCTTCTTTGGATGTTCTTCTGGCCTCTCTCGTTCATATTTTTTCTTGTGCTTTTTGTCAAACTCATTTATTATCTTATTTATTTTGAAACCCCACCTCCCTCACTAGTCTCTCTTCCTCTTTCTTTCTTTTCCCTTACTTTCAATTCTTCAGATCAAAGGACAAGAGAAATAGCAGAATGTTATGATTAGAATAACTTTAAAGGACAAGCCATGTGACAGGAGAAGAGTATGAGGTCTGGAGATCTAAAATGTCTTGTCCCCTGTTATCCAGGTAGTAGATGTCAAAGCTCAGTTACAATGTGTAGCTTCTTCTTCCCTGACTGATGCTCTTGCTGTAGTAGTACCTTGTATCTATTTTCTCTTGGCTTTTAGGAATTCATCCCTCATTGTTGCTTTTTTTCTCAGACTTCTTGGCCCTTTTCAGTTTCTATGTTAGGACTTCAAAAAGTTTATGAAAAAATGATATTAAAGTATATTTTGGTGCAAAAAAAATTTAAAATCATGTATAGTTTTTTCATAGCATTTATTTTCCAAGAAAATTTGAAGACCCCTTGTACTTGTATCCTGATCATCACAGCCCTGAAGTGGGAGATGTCAACCTAAAAAGAAGGCTGATATAAATGAAATAAAAGTCTTTCCCTTTGAGAAAAGGCTTAGGATAAATAACCCAGGTAAAAAAATTTCTAGTTTCCCAATCATGTGCTCATCAAAATAGCAACTAAGAGAGCTGATTTATATAACAAAGAGAAAGGGCAGAAGAGGGTAGGTTACAAGTTGTTTGTGAAGAGTTTACTTTGTTCATATAAAAAAAATGTAGGTAGTCTGACCTGTAGCCTGGTGGTTAAGGTATCTGGATCCCACATGGCTTACTGCCTATAATGAGTACAGACTTGGTCACTTGGAAAAAGAATGCCAGGTGCTTGTGCATGAGTGTCCAAAATCCAGAAGTGTAGGAAAAATGGAAGAGATTGTGTTGTGTTCATGCTCCATGAGGGTTGTTTTCTTTCTCTCTCTCTCTCTGTCTCTGTCTCTCTTTTGCAAGTGCATGTACACTCTGGTAAATTTAAAAAAAGAAAAATAACATTTGCAATTGGTTATATCTTAATCTTTACATCATGAGTTCAGGAATACTGTGAAGAGGAAAAGATGAGGATCATATTGTAAAATCTATAATCCTTTTGTGGCATTACTGATTAGGCAATAACCCTAATGGATGTGAGCATACCCAAGTCTCAAACTTATGATTTACAGAGGCCTTTAAGATTTAAATGGACATCACAATGACTTTGGGCTGCTTTTCTTACACAGAAGGAATGGGAGAAATAAAAAGATACGAGCCTTCATGGTTAAGGTGGGCAGGTTTGGAGTTTAGTTCCAAAGCCAAGTAACATCTGTGAAATGAGCTAACACAGCTGTGGATCCTGGGCTGTCTTAAACTTCTGGGGAGGTGAACCATAATGAAATAACCTTATCTGTCTGATGCTTGAATGGGAATGATTCTGAGAAATATTCTCTGGGTAGAAAGAGAAACAGACAATTCAATTCTTTCTGAGCCACTCAAAGAACACTGAACTTGAACCCTTTCTCTTGGAAATGGTGGAGGAATGGGTTAGGAGAAGCAAGTACCCCATTTCCCCACCATTTCCAAGAGAAAGGGTTCAAGTTCAGTGTTTCCAACTAACCAGAGGAGTCATGGTCCATTGTCAACTAACCAGAGGATTCAAGGTCCATTTTCCACAAGCCTGGTCCCTCCCTCTTTCTTCTCAAGAAACAACATCTGCATTCTGGGTACTGCTTGCAGCATGATTTCTGCTCTTCTTAGTAAAGCAGAAGATCACAGAACAAATTAGTGTGAATCGACAGCCCTCAGAATGGGGAAATATTTTTGTAAACTACACATCAGATAAGGGGCTGAAAAACAGAATACACAAGGAACTCAAGCGGCTGTTCTGAAAAAAGATGACCAACCCTACTAAAAGATGGGAGAATGAGTTGAAAAAAAACCACTCTCTAAGGACATACAGATAGCCAAAAGGCATATGAAAAAATGTTCAACATCCCTCATTGTAAGGGAAATGCAGATCAAAACAACAATGAGATACCACCTAACCCTAGTCAGAATGGCTAGGATTACAAAAACAAAAAATGTTAAGTGCTGGCAGAGGTGTGGTGAAAGGGAAACTCTCTTATACTGCTGGTGGTAATGTAAATTGGTCCAGCCACTGTGGAAAACAATTTGGAGATTACTCAAAAATCTACAAATAAAACTACCTTATGATCCAGCAATCCCACTCTTTGGTATCTACCCAAAGGACAGAAGAATTCTTAATTGAAAAAGTGCTTGCACATCAATGTTTATTGTGGCACTATTCACAATTGCTAAGACATCGAGTCAATCTAAATGCCCACAAACAGATGAATGGGTTGAAAAACTGTGGCACATATACTCTATGGAATACTATTCAGCCATTTAAAAACAACAACAAAACCGTGGCTTTTGACAAAGTGGAAGAATATGGAAGATTTACTGCTGAGTGAAGCAAGTGAGGCTATGATGGAGAGACATTGTGTGTCTGCACTTAATATATACTGAGTGTCCACACTCTATGACTGAAACTGATTGACTAAAGGATATAGAAACACAGTAAATGGATGTGAATACCAGATATAGTGTGTGTGAAAGAGTAGAGTCGTAGGAAGGACATTGAGAAGAAAAATAGAAGGGCAAAGCCTTAATGGGACAAAGAAATGTGGTATTATCTGTTGAAGATACTTTTATAGTTTTATCAACTGGACTAGGGAGAAATGTCCACATGTTGGAATATTCACTTTATAAGCTAAATAATGTGATTGAATGTATAAAGAAAATGAAATAAAAAATATTTAAAAAATGAAAACAGAAAAACAAACGAACAAGCAAACAAAAAGATCACAGAGCAATAAAGAGAGATACTTTATCCAAAGGACACAGGCGACCAGCTGTAGAGGGCTCACTTTTAGTGGCCCTGTGGATAGGGCCTGGATAAGCTCCCAGCATGGTCAAAGCTTCCAGTGAGATAAAAGGGAAAGGTTGGTTTTGAGATTTCCTGGGTCTTTGTCATGTTGTACTGTGGGGCATTTTATGCCTGGCTGTTGAATGCCATATTTAGGGTGAAGTTTCCAACCCACTCTTTGGAAAAGTATCTCTGGAAATGTGAAGCACTTGAGGATCCCACATTTTAGAGCAATCCCAGAAAGTGGAAAAATTCTTTAAAAGGTAAGATAATTTCATCGTAGGGACCCAACCCAGTCATCCTTGAAGTCTGTATGAGGTAACAAGAAAAATAAGGCTTTTGAGCCCACACTGACCTGCATTGGAATCTCATGTTTCTTCTTTTTAATTACTCACTGTATTTGTGGTCTTGGCCAAGTTTTAACAAGGGTTGATTTCCTCATCTGCAAAATGGGGCTAATACTAATTTGACAAGGCTAATGAGAGCCACAGCTGGGTTTGTTAGTGCCTAACGTTATGCTCAGCCCCTCGCAGATGCTCACTCAGGAAGCTTAGTTTCTATTCTCTTAAAGCTCCTCCTTGTTTCTCTACCTAAACCACTGTGAAAAAACAAAACAAAACAAAACAAAACAACACAAAACAGAAGTCTAACTACATTTATTAAAGAATAAAATTCCCCAAGTGAAATTGATTGAAAACAAAAACAACAACAGAAAAACTCAAAACAAAAGCCAAAACAAACTGACTTAGCTGGAGCCCAACAATTCTGAACCCTCTTGTAGCTTTGAGTTTCAGGACAATTATAAGTTAAAAGAAAGAAAAACCTGGGCTAGCTAAGTGGTGTGGTGGTTAAAACAGCTGGATCCCACATGGCCGACTGCTCAGTTCAAGTACTGGACGTGGGACTAGCAAAACACGCTGAGTGTGTGTGCCCAAATCCCAAGGGGAGAATGGAAGATAAGGGATTGCAGAGTGGCCAAACTTCCTGGGAGGTGCTTTCTTATTTTTCCTTCGTTCTCTTTCTCTCTCCTTCCCTCTCCCTCTCTCTTGCTCCTGCTCCCTTTCCCTCTGTCTCTGATGAGCACATGTGCCCTTTAGCAAAAGAAAAAAAATGATAAGGATAAGGTCCATATTAGAGTGATAAGAATTGGGCAAGGACTTGAGATATCTGGGTCTTCTCAGGTCCTTTTCTTTACCTCTTTTAATGTGTGGCTCTGGACCATCTCCTTTTTTGTCCAACTTTGTGATTCTCTTAGATTCTCTATAGCTTCTAGACAGTAAATTTATCAGAGTTCCCATACAAGCTTAGTTGATTAGCAAAAAATGAAAATGAAAAAAAAAATTGGTAAAGCTTACTTTACACTCCTGAATAAAATTACAAAAAGATTTATAAATACTTAATCCTAGGTAAAAATCCTAGGAACGCTAAGCAAAGTTTTAGGATTGTTACTTCCAGGTGTAATTTTCTATATGACTAGGCTATTTTGTGTTCTGGGAAGTTCCAGTGCAAAACTGAAAGACCAGAATATAGAAGTATGCAAAATGGTTAGCGATACTGAAGACAGTGTGGGAAGAGGGTGTGAGGAAAAAAAATAAGGAGAAAAATAGAGAGGCAAGACATTTAAGGGAAACAGAAATGGATTATTATCTGTTGATGATAATGTATATACTACACTCAACTGGACTGGTGTGAAGTGTATTCATGTTGGGTAAATTAACTTTACAAGCTAAGTGATATATAGTGAAATGTCTAAAATAAATAAATAAATAAATAAATAAATGGTAAAATACAAAATCCTCCATGGTTTTCTCTTCTTCCCAAATCTTTAATGCAGCCTATAAGACCCTTTGTATTTGGCTTCTGCCCTAAGTCTATTTCCCTCTCTCTGCTTCAGTGACACTCTCTGTTCTTTCAAGTCATCCTCCCGTCTCCCAGTCTCCCAGAGCCTGGAATGCCTACCACTGATTTAACCAGATTAACTCTTATCTTCTCTCAGATATTGACTCTGGCATCTCTTTCTCTAGGAAGTTTTCCCCAATTCTTCAGGCCGCTCAGATTTCTCTGTTATAAGCAGTCATTGCCAGCTGTACAATTAGCTCTCAGTGTGGTTATGACCAGACTGCTCACCATGTAACCAATTGATAATATCTTTATCCCCTGCTTGAGCTTCACCCCCAGGAGGGTAGTTCATGTCTTAGTCTCCAGAGAACCCTAGCATACAGCAAAGTGCTTTGCGATTGCAGCTATTAAATGCTATTTATTGTATGAATGAGTGAATACAAAGGTTGAATTTCACTGCTTGAGTCAGGTTACCATATTAGAGAACAAGACCAGGCACCAGGTAATGCCTGATGTATGGTCTGATCAATGGAACAGATGATGAGTACTGGAAGTTCAGAGATATAGTGATCATTGTAAATTGGGAAGGCTTCCTGGCTGCAAGTCATAACTGAGTGTGGGCTCCTTCATGATTTCTCATTCTGATTTATAAGGATTTAAAATTTATAGTCAACACTGCAGATATTTTTGGGATATTTCCTTGGGTCAGAATACAACACAGTAAGTGCTGTCACTATTGTGCTAAGTTTATCCAACAGCAGATGCTGTGGCGTATTGGCCGAAATTTGTTGATCTCTTATCATGGCTAGGTCATAGTATATGTCCAGCAGCTGTTTTCTAGTACATTCTTAGGTTTATACTTCTGGGATGGTATTAATCCTCCTTCTAACTTACAGCGAACAGCTAGCAGTTGGCATACCATCTTAGCAAAATCATCCTTCTGAAATAACCCACAAACCATGGGATTACACCTTTCAATTCTTTTTATCTCATTGTAAATAACTCACATTATCAGGTGGAGAGTGCTGAGCATTTCTGCATGTTGTGGGTGGGACAGAGCCCAATAGAGGTTGAGGAAATATTAATAGAAGCATAGATATAATCCTGGTCTACAAATGACAACCTAAAATAGGAGGTAGAACATCTGAGAAATTCTAGAAGATACTTTTGCCATCATGATGTATTTGTTTAATGCTTAATATTTAGTGCTAAATATTTCACCATGAATTATGAATAATAAATGTTTTCACTAATTACTCTTTTTTAGCTACCAAACACGACATAGTGATTGTCTCGTATATTTTTCTTCTTTTAAAAATTTAAGTATAATTGGCATACAGTAAATTACACATGTTTAAAATTATAAATGGATAAGTTTTGGCATATGTATACACCCATGAAACCATCCCCACATCCCCACAAGATAATCAACATATCCTTCATCCTGAAGACTTTCCTTAATGACTCTTTAGCCTCTTTTCCTTAACTCAGTACCACCCTGTCCTCAAGAAGTCACTGTGCTGCTTTCTATTATCATAGATACGATTGCATTTTCTAGAATTCTGTATAAATGGAATCTTACAGTATGTAATTTTTGTCATCTGGCTTCTCTAACTCAATTTTTTAAAATCTACTTTTTTATTGCTAACAAGTACATACCGCATACTGGGTAATTTATTAAAAATAGAGGCTTATTTATTTATTTTTTTTTGGAGAGGTTTTTCGCTATAGGGCGCGTGCGCTCGCCAGACAGACAGAGAGAGACAGAGAGACAGAAAGCGAGAAATCACCCCCCAGGGGGGATGGTCACGCCGCAATCCCTTCTCCTCCAAAAAATAGAGGCTTATTTTGATCATAGTTTTGGAAGTCTAAAGTCAAGGAGCCACATCTGGTAAGGGTCTTCTTGATGGAGATCCTTTGCAGAGGCCCAAGGCCACACAAGTAATAGATGTCAAGAGCTTGATCAAAGCACAGAATATGTATCTGGGTGTCTGCTCTTCTTATAAAGTCGTCAGGAGTCGTTCATAGGGCTCCACCTTGATGACCTCATCCCACCCAAATTGCCTCCTGAAGTCTCCACCTGAAATTTTTGCACTCAACACCATCACAGCCAAATTTTAATGCATGAATTTGGGGAAAGAGGCATTCAAGTAATAGCATTCCACCCCTGGTCCCTTGAATTTAGGTCCTTACAAAATCATCTCAATCACCCCAGAAGTTTTAATTCATTTCGATACCAACTCAAATGTCCAAAGCTCAGCTTTGAGCCTACAAATTAAAAAAAATAAAATCCATGTTCCCAAAGTACAATGGTGGGATAGGCATAGAGTATAAATCCCCATTTCATAAGATGAAGGGATAACAGGCCTCCAAGTAAAAAAAATAAATGATGGAAAGCTATTTCATGACTGATATGCAAGGTATTCCTTCTGGAAAAAGAAATGTAATACACTATAAAGGTATATGTGATTCAATGTAATATAAACAAGATTATGATAATAAAAAATTCACCACCAAGGTTGGCTGCTTACATGCAGTGTGCTGGAGCACACTATAGCATTTTTTTCTCTCTCTGTATGTGTATGTATGTGCATGCGCATGTGCGTATGTGAGAGAGAGAGAGCGAGAGCATTCATGGTGCTATGTATATAAGTAGTTCGTTCTTTTTTATTGCTGATTAGTAGTTCAATGTATGGATATAACAAGATATGTTTATTCATCTGCTGATGGACATTTGGTTTTTTACAGTTTATGGCTATTACAACTAAAGCTGCTAAGAACATTTATGTACATATCTTTATATGAATAGATGGTTTTATATACCTTTGGCAAATACCTAGGAATGGCTAAATCATGTGTGTAATTTCTCAAGGAACAGCCAAACTGCTCTCCAAAGTGATTGTACCATTTTATGTTTCCACTAGGCATGACAAGAAACAGTTGTTTCACTTCTTGCCAACACTTCACATGGTCTTTAATTTTAATCATTCCAGTGGGCATAGAGTAGCCTCTCATTGTTGTTTAACTTCCATTCCCTAATGACAATTGATGTTGAACATTTTGTAATTCACCTATTTGCCATCTGTATATATCCTTTGGTGAAGTGTGTTTCACATCTTTTGTCTATTTTCATTTGATTTCTTATTATTGAGTTTTGGGGGTTCTCCATATAGAGTACATGCAATTCCTTTATTAATCTATAATTTTAAAATATTTCTCTCAGTGTTGTTTTATTCTCTTAGCAGTGTCTTTCATTTATTTTTTTATTTTTATTTTTTAAATTTTACATTCATTTGTTGCATGCCATTACAGCATACAAAATGAAATTTCCCATCCAGAATACTAATATTGGCCTAATCAAAGATATTGCCGTACTTATTATCTTTAATAGATAATTTTCCATTTTGTGTTTCTTAACTGATTTATTTCTTTCTTTTCTCCCCTTGATTCCACCCCCCCCCCCCCCCCGTACCCTCTGCCATTTCCCACCCTCCTCCCATACTGTCTCTGGTGTCCACAGTTGTTTTCCATTCCTTTATATTGTCCAATATTTCAGTTTCTGCCATAGAGTGCAGACATTTGGTATATATTAAGTGAAGACATACAATGCCTCTCTTTCATAGTCTGGCTTGCTTCACTTAAGAGTAAGTTTTCCATATTTCTCCACTTCCTATCAAATGCTAAGATCTCATGTTTATTTTATTTTATTTTATTTTATTTTATTTTATTTTATTTTATTTTATTTTATTTTATGGCCAAGTAGTATTCTTTAGTGTAGACGTGCCACACTTTTTCAATCCATTTGTCTGTTTGTGGACATTTGAGTTGGTTCCATGTCTAAGCAATTGTGAATAATGCCACAATTAACATGGATATGCAAGTGCTTTCATACTGAGTGTGTTCCTATCCTCTGGATAGATACCCAGAGTGGAACTGCTAGATAATATGATAGTTCTATTTGTAGTTCTTTGAGTAAAGGGCAAATGAGCTGAACAGATCACTCTCTAAGGAAGACATATGAACAGCAAAAAAGCACACGAGAAAATGCTCAAAATCCCTTATCATAAGGGAGATAGAAAGCAGTGTCTTTTTTTTTAATTTTTTTTTGGTTTCATTTCAGAAAGCTTTATTGTATGATAATTGATATTCAACAAATTGCACATATTTAATGTATGTATTTGGATGAACTTGGGCATATGCATTATCCGTATCAATACTATCATCACAACTATGAAGAAATCAAACTTATTTATTCATATTGTGTCCTTCATAAAGTACCAAAATTAGCTTGGGGACTAGCAGTTAGCGTAATGGCTATGTTGCTGGATTCCCATGTAGTTGACCGCAGTTCGCATCCCGGACCCGGTGGTTTGAAACACGCCAGGCGTGTGCGTGTGCATGCCCAAGATCCCAAGAGGAGAATGGAGGAGAAGGGATTGTGGCGTGCCATCCCCCCAGGGGGTGGTTTCTCGCTTTCTGTCTCTCTGTCTCTCTGTCTGTCTGGCAAATGCACACGCCCTATGGCAAAATAAAATAAAATAAAATAAAATAAAATAAAAAAAAAAAGTACCAAGATTAGCTTTTATTTATTTATTTTTTTAGAACAAAACAGGTATATTTCTATTGGCTATCTGATACAGAAGATAGTGTGGTATGGAAGGATAGTATGAATGACAAATAATATACAAATATATTTTATTTGAAATAAACAAAAAATGCTTACACAGCTCAATGGGTCACTTGGAAACAAACTTTTGCTTGACTGTATTACTGAGCAAAAACAGAGCTGAACCACAACACTCTTCTTTCTTGACATGTATTTGGAGATAGGTAGGAAGACACTATATGGTTTTTAAAACATTGACCTACCCTTAAGGCCTGGTCATAGAAGTATAAACAATGTAAATGAATCCACCATTACAGGCTGTCGTATCATATCTATGTCACCTGTGTATTCAGGGATCAGGAGGCAAGTTTTAAGTTTGATGAAACCTAGTTTATTTTTTTTCATGAATCATGCTTTTGGTGTTGTAGCTAAGAGATCTTTGTGTTATGAAAGGACTCAAAGGCTTTTCACATATTTTCTTTTAAAAGCTTTATCATTTTACATTTTATAATTTAGTGGTCTGTGATCCACCTTGAGCTAATTTTTGTATATGGCATGTGCTTTGAATCAAACAAAGTTCCATTTATTTGTGTATGGATATCCAGTTGTTTCAAGCATCATTTATTGAATGATATGTTTTTCTTACCAAACTACTTTTGTACCTTATCAAAATTCAGTTGTACATACATACATACATACATACATACATATATGAATCTATTTCTAGATTCTTCTGTTTTGTTGATCTATGTATCTTTCTTTGTGTTAATGATACATTGTGTTGATTATTATAACTGTAAAGATAGTATTAAACCTGCAACTTTGTTTTCCTTTTTATATTTTCCTAAAATAGGTAAAGTACCTTTTTTTTTTGTATTTCTATGTGAATTTTAGAATTATCTTCCCAATTTCGGGAACCAGCAGTTGGCGTAATGGCTATGTCGCTGGACTCCCATGTAGTTGACCGCGGTTCGCGTCCCGGACCCGGTGACTTAAAACTCATGCCAGGCGCGTGTGTGTGCATGTCCAAGATCCTGAGAGGAGAATGGAGGAGAAGGGATTGCTGTGTGACCATCCCCCCTGGGGGGTGATTTTTCGCTTTCTGTCTCTCTCTGTCTGGCGAGCGCACTCGCCCTATAGCGAAAACCTCTCAAAAAACAAAAACAAAAACAAAAACAGAATTATCTTCCCAATTTCTACCCAAAAAATGCCTGCTGGAGTTTTGATTTAATTCCATTGAAATTTAACAATAAATTGGAGAAGAACTTAAATCTATTTAATCATGGTTTTCCAAAGAAAGAAAATGAATGAATAGGATGTGTGTGTGTGTGTGTGTGTGTGTGTGTCTGTATCTGTGTATATTTATTATAAGGAATTGACTTGTGTGATATGGAGGTTGGCTAGTTCACAATTCAAACTCATGGGACAGCCAATGGTTTATTTTATTTTTTATTTACTTATTTAGTTTTAAGATATTGACCATAGGGTACATGTGCTCCCTGGAGAGACAGAGATGGAAGGCAAGAAATCACCCCCCAAGGGGGATGGCCATGCCCCAATCTCTTCTTGTTTGAGCTTGCATGCACACCAGCCTGGTGTGACCTTTTTAAGCCACTGGGATTGAAACTTGAACCATGACTGGCCATGTGGGAGTCCAGAAACTTAACCATGACACCACCTACTGGCCCTAAGAGCCAATGACTTAAATTCCAGCTTGAAAGTAGATAAAGACCAATGTCCCAGTTCAAATGGTCAGGCAGAGGAGTTCCTTTGTTTTACACATGGGAGAGTCAACCTTTTTGTTCTATTCAGACCTTGATGAGGGTCATCCATATTTGGGAGGGCAATCTGCTTTACTTGGTCTATAGATTCAAATGTTAATATTAACTTAAAATATCTTTACAGACATATCCAGAATAATCTTTGACCAAATATCTGGGCACCCTGTGGCTCAGTCAAGTTGACATAAAATGAACTATCACAATATCTTAAGGATATCCAGACTTCTAACCAATGAACAAGATGTATAGTTCCATTTACTCAAGTTTTCTTTAATTTTTCATAGCAATGCTTTGCAGCTTTCAGTGTATGGGTATTGCATATATTTTACTAAATTTATTATTAGGCATTTTGTATTTTAAATACTATTATAAATGATAACATTTCTCAATTTTACTTTTAATTGTGCATTGCTGGTATATAGTAATACAATTTTGTATATTCGTCTTGCATTCTACAGTCTTGCTAAAATCCACTTACTAGTTCCATTACCTTTTTGTAGATTTCAGGGAATTTGCTACACAAATGATCATATTGCCTACAAAAATAGTTTTTTATTTATTCCTTTAAAATACATATACAATCTTGACACTTTTAATTTCCTAATTTATTTTCTTTCTCTCATTTTTTCTTTGGCTCTTTTCTTCTTTCTCTCATTCCCTTTTTTCCCCTCTTTTGTCTTTCTTTTTCTTTCTTCTTTCTCTTTCTCTTTTTCTTCTTTCCTTCTCTTTCTTTCTTTTTATTTTTTTCTTCCTCTCTTCTTCCTTTCTTTCTCTTTCCTTCTTTGTTCCTCTTTCCTTCCTTCCTTTCTTTTCCTTATTGCACTTGCTAGAACTTCCGGTACAATGTCGATAAATTGACAGCAAACTTTTTTTTCCCCCTGTTCTTGAGGAAAAAGCTTCAATCTTTCTCCATTAAATAATATCTTAGTCTGGTTTTGATATTAGGATAATTCTAGGCTCATAGAAAGATTTGCAAAATTTTTATCTTTTGAACCATAGTTAAGAGATTGAATAGAATTTTAACTTTTTTTCTTAGTTAAATATTCATTAGATTTAACCTTTGAATCCATTTGTGCTTGGAGTTTCCTTCCTGGGAAATTTCCAATCACAATTACAATTTATTCTACAGATATAGAGCTATTCAGGTCATATATTAATTTTTTTAGTGAACTTTTGTAGGTTTTGTCTTTCAAAAAATTTGTCTGTTTTGCCCTGTTTGCAAAATCACTGGAGTATAGTTGTTCATATTATTTCCTTGTTTTCCTTTAAATATCCATAGAATCTGAAATAATATCATCTACCTCACTGATATTCTTGATATAGGTATTTGTATATACATCTTTTTTCCCTAGTTCAATTTGGCTAGAAGTTCATATATTTTACTGACTCTCTCAAAAAACCAGCTTTTGATTTTATTGCTTTTACTGTTTTGTATTTTATTGATTTCTATTTTTTAAATTTCTTCTGCTTATTTTGAATTTAATATGTTTTTTATATTTTCTAGTGTATTAAACAAGATCTGATGTTATTTATTCTTGACCTTTCATTTTCTGTCAACATGGACTTTTAGTGCTGTAAGTGTAAATGACACAAAGTTTGATGTTATGTTTTCATTTCCTTTAGTAAAAATATTTTTCAGCTTACCTTTTGAATTATTCTTGAACTTGTGGACTATTTGGAAGCATGTTATTTAATTTCCATATATTTGGCATATTTTCAGATATTATTCAGTTAATGATTTCTTATTTAATCCCATTGTGTTCAAATAACATACTTTGTATGACTTTATTCTTTTTATATTTATGGTGATTTCTTTTGTAATCCAGGATATGGTCCATGTTGTAAGTGCCCTATGTATATTTTAAAAAATGTGTTTTCTGGGCACTAGCAGGTGGCATTGTGGTTAAGGTACTGGATTCCCACATGGACCAACTGTGGTTCAAGTCCCAGACCTGGCTAGTGACTTGAAAATCATTCTAGGCATGTGTATATGCATGCTCAGAACCCTAGGAGGAGAATGGAGAAGGGATAGTGGCATGATCATCCCCCTCAGGGGTGATTTCTCAATTTTCCTCTCACTGCTTTCTCTCTCTCTCTCTCTGGAGAGCACATGGGCCATATGGCAAAATCCTCAAATAAAAAGTACCTTTTACTGTTCTTGTGAGGAGTGTTCTATAAATGTCAATGAGGTCAATTAGTTGATAGAGATGTTCAATTCTATTATATGCTGCCTGATTTTCTGCATTCTTGTCCTACTGATTATCAAAAGTAAGGTATTGAAATCTCCAATTATAACTGTAAATTTGGATATTTCTCCTTGTATTTCTATCTGTTTTTGTTTCATGTATTTTGAAACTGTTATTAGGGACATAACTTTGGAATTTGTATAGCTTCTACTTGAATTGGTCTTTTTGTAATAGAGTGGTGTTATTGGCATCTAGTAAGGGTAGAAGTCAGCAATGGTTTTAAAAAGCCTACAAACCACAGGACAGCCCATGTAGAACAAAGATCATCTATTACAAATGTCAATAATGTTGATGCAGAGAAATCCTGGCTCAGTGTAAAACTTTTGCAATAGTATATTTCAATTTCTCCCTCCTGGATTTTGTTTTGATTTTGCTATCATTGTCATATATTTCACTTTAACATATTATTAAGCACATCTTTTTTTATTAATTTGTTTACATAGTCAGTTATCCTTTAAATAGAGTTAAATAGTAAAAAATAAAACTTTGTAATTACCCACAATTACCCACATAGTTACCATATTTGGAGCTTTATAAACCTTTGTGTAGATCCATATTTCCATCTGGTTTAGTTTTCCTCATGTGTGAAGGATATTCTTTCATATTTTTTAAAGTGTGGATTTGTTTGTGGTATTTGTATTTCAGAAAAAATATCCTTATTTTATCCTTGTTTTTGAAGGATATTTTTGCTAGGTATGGAATTTTAGATATCTCCCCTCCACCCCTTTCCGTGTTTTAAAGATGCTCTTCTGTTGTCTTCTAATTTTCATTGTTCTGGTAAGAAATCTATTGTCATCTTTCACCCCCTTGCACATAACACTTCTATCTTTTTTTTTTTTAAGATTCTTTTTATAAGCTGGTTTTGAGCAATTTGATTATGGAGGAACTTTGTGTAGTTTTCTTTATGTTTCTTTTGTTTGATGTTGGTTTATATTCTTGTGTATGTATGTGGATTTAAATTTTTTCATCAAATTTGTGAAAATTTTTACCATAATGTTTTAAAGTTTTTTTTCTTCCTTCTCCTTTGGGCATTTCAGTTACCTATAATTAGAGGCCACTTAAATACATCTCATAGCACGCTGAAGTGCTTTTTGTTTTTTAAAACTAAAATTTAATCAAATCTCATTTTTCATAATATCTGATCTCTCATTTATCTCATCTGGTATGTTTTTCATCTTAGGCATTGTGCTCTTCATATATGCATGTTTTATTCAGGTTTATTTATCATCCATATCTCTCATTAAGTTTGAAATATATGTAATAAACTTATAATAACTTGTATAGTAACCTCATCTGTTCTAATGTCTGTGTCAATTCTTGACTGGCATCAATTGATTTTTTTTCTCCCTCATTATGGGCTATATTTTGCTATTTCTTTGCATACATGTGATCTTTGGATAAGATTTTCAACTTTATCATCTTGGACACTAAATATTTTGCAATCTTGAAGATATGATTAAATGTTATTCTGATACACTATTAAATTATTTTTAAATAGTTTGATACTCTTGAGTTTTATTTTAAGGTTGGTTAAAGTCAGATTTGCATTTATTATAGGGCTAATTATGGCACCCTATTGAAGCAAGATCCATACAAGACTAACCAGTACCTTGTGAATTATAAGATTTCCAGTCTGGCTATTGAGAACATTGTAAATCTCAGATATTTTTCTTTTTAATCCTTTCAGTTGATTCTCTTATTGGCTTTTATTATCTTGCCCATACCCATGCATTGATCATTATCATATAGAATACTTGAAGAGGACTCTCTGTCAATCTTCTGGATTTTCTCAGTGCGGGTCTCTCCTCTAAAGTACTCTCTTATGAACTTTGGCCATCTTGCTTCCTCTAGAATCTCAGTTCTATCTCTTCAACTCATAAATCTCACTGGGCTTGACATCTGCCCCAGTAATGAGCTTTGCTGCACGATGAGCTGTTTGAGGCTCAAGGTTGTGCTGCAACAACCTGACTCATCCCCTCCTTTACACACCATTAAACGCTCAGGTGTGTTAATTGGGACTTGGAGAAGTCCTCTTTTCCCTGCTCCCTGTGTCACTGGGACATCCACTCTAGCAATGGGACTGGCTGCACTTTGTGACAGACTGAACTACAGAAAGGCTGTGGCTCATTCCCTGCCACACACCTCTGAATTCTCAGACTTCAGTGGTAACCCATCCTGTTTTCCTCAATTGAAGCTTAGCTCCTCAGCCCCAGGTACACCTGTTCTCTAGAAACTGGGAGGACTTTGAATTATCCAAGTCCAGAGACAACAGTGCAGGTTGCTGGGTGATCATCAGGGAGGTAGAGCAGCAGAGAAATCACCAATCACCTTCTCCTGATTGCCTTTGAACATTCTCTATTCACAGATGACATGATTGTATACATAGCAGACTCAATGGTCTCCATGAAAAAATTACTGGAAGTAATACATGATTATAGTAAAGTTGCAGGATATAAAATCAATATACAGAAATCGATAGCATTTCTATATATGAATAACAGGCAGACTGAGATAGATCTGAAAAAGTTATTCCATTTACCATAGCCACCAAAAGTATAAGATATTTTGGAATAAATCTAACCAAAGAAGTTAAAGACCTCCACAAGGAAAACTATGAGAAGCTAAAAAATGAAATTGAAAATGACACAAAAAAGTGGAAGGACATCCCATGTTCCTGGATTGGAAGAATTAATATAAACAAAATGGCAATTCTACCCAAATGAATCTACATATTTAATGCAATACCAATCAAAGTACCAGACACATTCTTCACAGATCTAGAAAGGACAATCATAAAATTTGTCTGGAATCATAAAAGACCCCATATTGCCAAAGCAATTCTACACAAGAAGAGTGAGTGGGTGGCATCTCACTCCCAGACCCAAAAATATACTACAAAGCTGTGGCTATCAAAACAGCATGGTACTGGCACAGAAACAGACATGTGGACAAATGGAACAGAACAGAGTCCCCAGAAATAAATGCCCAAACATACAGTCAACTGATCTTTGACAAGGGGTACCAGTCAATCCAGTGGGAAAAGGAAAATCTCTTCAGCAAATGGTGCTGGAAAAACTGGATTTCCACCTGCAGAAAGATGAATCTGGACCCCTACAAAAATCAAGTCAAGGGGACCAGCATTAGCATAATGGCTATGTTGCTAGACTCCCACGTAGTCGACCGTGGTTTGAGTCCCAGACCCGGTGGCTTAAACTCATGCTGGGCGCGTGTGCGTGCGTGCCCAAGAACCTGAGAGGAGAATGGAGGAGAAGGGATTGCGGCGTGGCCATCCCCTCTGGGGGGTGATTTCTCACTTTCTATCTCTCTGTCTCTCTCTGTCTGTCTGGCGAGCGCATGTGCCCTATAGCAAAAACCTCTCAAACAAAAACAAAAACAAAAACAAAAACAAAAACAAAAACAAAAAACAAGTCAAGGTGGATCAAGGATCTAAACCTAAGACCTCAAACTATAAAACCACTCCTGGAAAACATGAGGGAAACTCTGAGAGATATTGGGGTAGGAAAAGACTTCTTAAATAAGACCCCCAAAGCACAGTCGATAATTCCCAAAATAGACAAGTGGGTTACATCAGACTAAGAAGTTTCTGCATGGCAAAAGACACAATGATTAGTGTGAATCGACAGCCCTCAGAATGGGAAAATATTTTTGTAAATTATGCATCAGATAAAGGACTGATAACCAGAATACACAAGGAACTCAAGCAGCTGTTTGGAAAAAAGATGATCAATCCTATTAAAAGGTGGGAGGAATTGAAAAAGAAACTCTCTAAAGATGACATACGAATAGCCAAAAGGCATATGAAAAAATGCTCAACATCCCTCATTGTAAGGGAAATGCAGATCAAAACAACAATGAGATAACACCTAACCCCAGTTAGAATGTATAAGATTAAAAAAACAAAAAATGGTAACTGTTGGCAGGGATGTGGTGAAGGGGGAACTCTTTTACACTCTGCTGGTGGGAATGTTAATTGATCCAGCCACTGTGGAGAACAATTTGGAGATTCCTCAAAAATCTACAAATAGGACTACCTTATGATCCAGCAATCCCACTCCTCGATATCTACCCAAAGGACAGAAGAATTCTTCATTGGAAAAGTGCACATCGATATTTATTGCGGCACTATTCACAATTGCTAAGACATGGAGCCAACCCAAATGCCCCCGTACAGATGAATGGATTGAAAACCTGTGGCACATATACTCTATGGAATACTATTCAGCCATAAAAACCAACAAAACCCTGGCTTTTGACAGAAAGTGGAAGAATATGGAAGATTTACTGCTGAGTGAGGCAAGCCAGGATATGAAGGAGAGACATTGTATGTTCCCACTTAACATATACCAAATGTCTACACTCTATGACTGAAACTGATTGACTAAAGTTTGTACAAACACAAGAGATGGGTGTTAATGTCAGATAATGTGTGTGTGGAGGAGTGGGGTCTAAGGAAGGACATTTGGAGAAGGGATACGGAGGTAGAGCATTGACAGGAGGGGGAGATGTGTTATCGATTGAAGATATTTTGATCAATGGGACTGGGGAGAAATGTTCACATATCAAAATGCTCACATTGTAAGCTAAACAATGTGATTGAATGTATACAAAAAACAAATTAATTAATTAAAAAAAAGAATTTAGGAAGAAACATATAATTCACCTGATGACTAGAAACCATTGTATAATGCCCTTCTTTGTCTCTTCTTACGGTTTTTGTCTTCAAGCTTATTTTGTCCAAAGTCAGTATAGCGACTCCCGCTCCTTTTTAGTTTCCATTTGCATGTAATACCTTTTTCCAGTTCTTCATCTTTAGTCTATATGTGTCTTTATACATAAGATGGGTTTCTTGTAGGCAGCAGATCGGTTTCTGTTTTTTAATCCATTCAGCCAGTCTGTGTCTCTTGATTGGAGAATTTAATCCATTAACATTCAGCGTTATCATTGATATTTCAAGACTTGTCCCTCTCATTAAGTTGGCCATATACTCAATTGTTTTTTTTGTTCTCTTATTGCTGTCTTTGTGTCTTTAGTTTTCTTGGTATAGTACTCCTTTCATAATTTCTTGAAGAGCTAGTCTGGAGTTGGTAAATTCTTTCAAATTTTGTTTATTTGAAAATATTTTAATCTTCTTTTTCCATATGAAGGATAATCTTGCCAAGTATAATATTCTTGGTTGAAATTGTTTTTTACTTCGAATATATTTCCCCATTCTTTCCTTGCTTGCATTGTATCTGATGAGAGGTCTGGTGTTAGCCTGATGGGATAGTCTTTGCAAGTGATTTAACATTTCTCTCTTGCCAATCTTAGTATCTTGTCTTTGTAGTTTTGGTCAGTCTAGCTATGATGTGCCATGGAGAGGATTTTCTTGGATTGATTCTACCTAGGGTTCTTTGTATTTCTTGGATCTGGATGTTTGAGTGCCTCTCTAGACTTGGAAAATTTTTCTTCCAGAATTTTATGGAATAGATGATCAATGCCCTTATTAGTTTCTTCACCTTCTGGGATACCAATTATTCAGATGTTGGGTCATTTCATTTTCCTAAACACTTCTTTCATTTTTTTAAAAGAATTTTTTATTTATTCATTCATTTATTTTAATTTGACCAAAGAGGCAGAGAGAGCGAGAGAGCGAGTGAGAAAGTGAGAAAGCAAGCCACCAGGTCCGGGACTTGAACCATCATTGGCCATGTGGGAGTGTCCAGCACCTTAACCACCATGCCACCTGCTGGTCTCCCCACCTGCCCCCCGAACACTTCTTTCAAGCTATCTTTTCCATATCCTGAGAAACCTATGATAAAATGAAAACTCTAGTCCATTGTCTACTTGAATTTATATATTTCATGGACTGAGATTCTTTTTGAGTTGTTTGACTTTTTCACTAGCCTGTCAAAATTGAACCGCACATTTGGCATCAACTACATCCCTTGGATGTCCTTAGCAGTTGAACATTATGGAGCAGGAGGGGAACAACCAGGGAAATCTGGGCTTCTGTATGATACCATTTATTCCATAGAGGAATTTCCTCCTGCCTCATAGACTTTGTAAATTCATTTCTATTTCCTCTCTAGTTCTCCATGGCTCTGCAACTTCAGCCTTCCGTCCACCTGCCATGTGGGTTATTTTCAGTCCAAGTTTATTTAGGCACAGTCTCCTTCACATACATGTATATGTTGAGCTTTTTAATGTACCAGCATCTTCTTTTCACCAGCTGCCTTTTTTTTCTACAAATGGCAGCATTTGTACAAAAACAGAAGAGTAAAGTCTCTTCTGCTCCCGTTCCTGGGCCAACTACAGTTCTTGGGCCAGCCACCTGCCTTCAGTCTCCAAGCTCTCCTGTTCCATTCTGCTGATCTTGGGTAAACCAAGGAACTGGATATGCTGGAACAGAATTTCAGAGTCATTTACCTGAACAGTTTATATCCTTTGGACCTCTTCCAGCCACCCCTCTGTACCTCAAGTAAAGTTCAATTTTTTGTGTGTGTTTGACTTATGGCTCATAAATTTCAACTTATGTGTGAGGTATGTGTCTGTTTCTTGGTTTGCTTTAACTCACACCAGAGGGATACTTACAACTGATGAGTGACTCATTAAAACAACCATTATGAGTGTTTTAAAGTATGTATATACTCCTATGCAGGTACACACATTCATTTAAACATTTTGTTTTATTTTTTGTTTTTGTTATGTCATTAACAAAGAGAAGGGAAGAAGCAGCACATGTTCTGCACAGACAACCCTCTCATTTGATTGATCATTTAAGAGCCATTTCCAGGACAACTAGCCCCTTCAGGAAGACAATATTATGGTCTTAAGGCCATTAGTATGACTTCATTCATGAATTTAAACACTCAACCCATCATTCTCTACTCTGTTCTAGAATGGTAAGAATGAACAAGAGAGAACTGCCCTTAAGTACTCATATTCTTGGCCTACCCATAGTGATGTGGCATTGGAACAACACTCTGCAATACTGGCACCATGTGGAAGATCAGAGTTTGGTTCCCAGGTCAACCTGTATGTGTAAGTATGTGACTGTGATGCTGCTGTCTGGGAAAGACTGGGGGAGAGGAGAATGCTTTGTGGTTGAGGTGCTTGAGGTGCTTGGTTTTTTTTTTTTTTTTTTTTTTTTTTGGAGAGGTTTCCGCTATAGGGCGCGTGCGCTCGCCAGACAGAGAGAGACACAGAGACAGAAAGTGAGAAATCACCCTCCAGGGGAGATGGTCACGCTGCAATCCCTTCTCCTCCATTCTCCTCTTGGGATCTTGGGCACGCACGTACACGCGCCTGGCGTGAGTTTTAAGCCGCCGGGTCCGGGACGCAAACGCGGTCGACCACGTGGAAGTCCAGAGACATAGCCATTACGCTAACTGCTTCCCGAGGATGCTTGTCTTTTTTTTCTCTCATGAGAGAAAGGAAAAAAAGAAAGAAACAAAGAAGCAAATAAAAACAACTCACATTCTTTTTTTTTTTTTTTTTTTTTTTGAGAGGTTTTTCTTGCTATAGGGCGCGTGCGCTCGCCAGACAGACAGAGAGAGACATAGAGACAGAAAGTGAGAAATCACCCCCCAGGGGAGATGGTCACGCTGCAATCCCTTCTCCTCCATTCTCCTCTTGGGATCTTGGGCATACACACACACGCACCCGGTGTGAGTTTTAAGCCACCGGGTCTGGGACGCGAACTACGGTCGACTATGTGGGAGTCCAGCAACATAGCCATTATGCTAACTGCTGGTTCCCAACAACTCACATTCTTGATCATGAAAAGTGTAAAGGAATGAAGGGGGAAGAGTGCTGTTTGCCATATACAGTGCACTAAACTCATTAACTTCTCACAATCACCCTAAGAAGTATTATTATATTCCCTTCTCAAGGCTTTCTAGTTCTCCAGCTTGGTTCTTTTCTCACTCTCTTTGTCTATACTGTTTGCATAAATGAGAAGGATATACTATCAATTTTCATGCAGTGAAATATGTGCCAAATAAAGATTTGGTCAAGATACAAAGTGTTGGGAAAGAAAGTATTTGCTGTTCAGGCAGGTAAAAAGCTTCAAACTTTATTATGTATTAGGATTACTTGGTAAGCTTATTTAAAATGTTGATTCCTGAGCTTTAGTTGTAGAGATTCTGATTCAGTAGGTCTAGGGGGGTGTGCTTTGACAAATGCAAGTTATTCTACTACAAGGGATCTTCAGACTATTTTGACAAGCAGTGGTCTGAGAGCAGGTAAGCCTCCTAAGTTGTATTAGGTAGTTCCTTCTGGAGTCGGGTATAGTCTTACTTATTTCTCACTGTTATTGTAATGTATGACAAATCATTGCTAGGTAGATCTAGTAATTCATTAATTTTTCTCAAATATCACTATCATTTAACACCTCAATGTGAATTAATTGTCAACCACACTGACCCTTGGCAGAGCAGGAGACGGCAGCCTAAAGCACCAGGTAAAAGTTGTGATTAGTGGGGGGAAAACAAGAGCTCATTTTCAGTGCTTGTTGAGAACCAACTGTCAGGCTCTGCTTGAGATTTTCTCACAAGGTGCAACTTTGTGTTTCATCCTAAGGAGTGGAGAAAATTGAGACTGGCAGAAACTTCTGTGTCGTTTAGTTGTCCTGACATCCACCTACCTCATGCAATGTCCCTTCTGGGTTCTGTTCTGAACTGTTTCTTTCCTCTCTGATCAGATACTTCTCAGAATTTTGTCTGCCTAGAACCTTCCCAGACTTCCAGAAAAAAAATTGTACCTCTTCAAAGCATGCCAGGAAATTCTTGGGCCTTTTGTGTGTAGGCCTGGCCATGTATTTCTAGGTATGCTATTGATTACAGGTATGGCTCTTAGCCCACAAACTCAAGTGTGCAAGAAATAGCACATTGATTTTCCTTAAATCAACATAAGTAGAATTCTGAGTCTTCATCCTGTCAGGTTGTTGGTAAATTTAAGCTGGCATTTGGGTGTTCCCCAGTCCACAGAATTCCAGGTTTATAAACACCAGAACTTTGGGGAGGACTTTCTGGTCATCAACAGAGATTCTCACTGCCTAGAGCTGCCTGTTATTTCTTCATAGTGTTAACTCATGCCCAATAGCTCTTGTTACTTGTGCCACAGTGAGAACACAGGGACTTTTGAGGAGACTGGTTCTCGTGGCACATGTACTAAATCCCCTTGGTGTGCACACACAACTATTACCTCTGAGTAGTTTTCAGATACCCCCAAAAAAGTGCTGCTGAGAAGCAGGATATGGGTCTTTGCACATGATGGGAGCTAAAACAATGTAATAGTTTAGGGTTTGTTTGGAGATAAGCTGAAACTGAAAACAAATTTCTTTTGTCTTTTATATAAGTCACTGACAGAAGAAATACTAAGAACTTGGAGGTAGTGGCACAATGATCAATGTGATGCTCTGCAGGAGGACTCCTTGTTCTCATCTAGAGACCTCCTTGAGTGCAGTGGGTATGTCAGTAACTGTGATTGGGGCTGACTGAGACTGGGGGTGGATCACAGTTCCTGTGATTCTGGCGAGTGTGCTGTTTCTTTGTCTCTGCCTCTCTCGCTCATAGAAAAGACAAAGAACCTGAGTATTTTTTTTTTTTTTGTAGTTATAAAAGAGAGAAAATAATTTCTTGTTTTGACTGCTTCCTTAAGGAAAAAAAAAAATGATGTTGTAAATTTTCTTTGTACCAGCTATTTTGTCGGCCTAGAACCTTCTCAGACTTCCAGACACAAATGGACCTCTTCAAAGCATGTCAGAAAATTCTCATACCTTTTGTGTGTAGGACTGGCCATGTATTTCTAGGTATGCTATTGATTGTGGGTATGCTATTATATTCCATAGAGTATATATACCACACTTTTCCAATCCATTCATCAGTTTGTGGACATTTACATTGGTTCCATGTCTTGGCAATTGGGAATAATGCTGCAATAAACATTGATGTGCAAGCACTTTTACGACTGAGAGTTTTCCTGTCCTTTGGATAGATACCCAGAAGTGGGATTGCTGGATCAAATGGTAGTTCTATTTGTAGATCTTTGAGGAACCTCCATATTGTTCTCCACAGTGGTTGAACTAGTTTACATTCCCACCAACAGTGTAGTAGGGTTCCCTTTTCACCACCTCCCCGCCAACATTTATCACTTTTTATATTCTTAATCTTTGCCATTCTGACAGGGGTTAGGTGGTATCTCATTGTGGTTTTTATCTACATCTCCCTTATGATGAGGGATGTTGAGCATTTCCTCATATGCTTTTTGGCTGTTCATATGTCTTCCTTAGAGAGATTTTTGTTCAGCTCATTTCCCCATCTTTTAGTTGGGTTAATTATTTTTTTTCGCATAAGGCATTTGAATTCCCTATGTATTCTGGTTATCAGTCCTTTGTGTGAGGGATATTTAACAAAAATATTTTCCCATTCTGAGGGTTGTCGGTTCACACTTGTTACTGTGTCCTTTGCTGTGCAGAAACTTCTTAGTCTGATATAGTCACACTTGTCTATTTTAGGGATTATTGCCTGTGCTTTGGGAGTCTTATTTAAGAAGTCTTTGCCTACTCCAATGTCTCCCAGAGTTTCCCCAGCATTTTCCACCAGTAGTTTTATTGTTTGAGGTCTTAGGTTCAGATCTTTGATTCATTTTGAGTTGACTGTTATTAATGGTGAAAGATGGGGGTTCAGTTTCATCTTTCTGCAGGTGGATACCCAGTTTTTCCAGCACCATTTAATAAAGAGGTTTTCTTTTTCCCAATGGATTGACTGATATCCTTTGTCAAAGATCAGTTGGCTATAAGCTTTGGGGGTTATTTCTGGGGTCTCTATTCTCTTCCATTGGTCCACATGTCTGTTTTTATACCGATACCATGCTGTTTTGATGACCACAGCTTTATAGTATATCTTGGGATCAGGGAGTGATATGCCTCCTACTCCATTCTTCTTGCACAGGATTGCTTTTGCAATACGATGTGTTTTATGATTCCAGACAAATTCTATGATTGTCTTTTCTAGATCTGTGAAGAATATTTCTGTTATTTTGATTGGAATTGCATTAAACATGTAGATTAATTTGGGTAGAATTGCCATTTTGATAATGTTAGTTCTTCCAATCCAGGAGCATGGGATGTCCTTCCACTTTTTTATGTCACTTTCAATGTCTTTTTTAAGATTTTCATAGTTTTCTTTATAAAGGTCTTTGACTTTCTTAGTTAGGTTTATCCCTAGGTATCTTATACACCTTGTGGCTATGGTGAAAGGGATTCCTTTCTTCAGCTCTGCTTCGTTCAACTTGTTGTTCATAAACAGAAATGCTATCTGCAAATAAAGATATTTTCAACTCTTCTTTGCCTATTCGAATGCCTTTAATATTGTTCTCTTCTCTGATTGCAATAGCTAAGACTTCCAGTACTATATTAAAGAGCAGTGGAGAAAGTGGGCGGCCTTGCCTAGTACCTGCTTTTTTCAGTATAATGTTAGCTGTAGGTTTTTCATAGATTGCTTTTATTGTGTTCAGAAATGACCCTTCTATACCAATCTTACTGAGAGTCTTAATCATAAAAGGATGTTGTATTTTATCAAATGCTTTCTCCTCATCAATTGAGATGATCATATGGTTTTTATCTTTCTTAATTGTTAATGTGGTGTATTACATTTATGGTCTTGTGTATATTGAACCACCCTTGCATCCCTGGTATAAAGCCTACCTGGTCGTGATGAATGATCTTTGTTATATGTTGTTGGATACGATCTGTGAGTATCTTGTTGAGAATTTTTGCATCTATATTCATCAATGATATTGGTCTGTAGTTTTCCTTTTTTGTCATGTCCTTATCTGTTTTGGGGATGAGGATGATGGAGGCTTCATAAAATGAATTTGGAAGATTTCCTTCATTTTGAATCTTTAGAAATAATTTTAGTAGGATAGGGGTTAACTCTTCCTTAAAAGTTTTGTAGAATTCACAAGTGAAGCCATCTGGACCTGGGCTTTTCTTTGTTGGGAGGTTATTTATTACTGATTCAATCTCCTGGCTTGTTATAGGTCTATTCAGGTTCTCTATGTCTTCCTGATCCAATCTTGGTAGATTATATGCATCCAGAAATTTGTCCATCTCCTCCAGGTTATCTTGTTTGTTGGCGTAAAGTTGCTCATAGTATCCTCTAATGATATTTTGTATTTCTGCTATGTCTGTGGTAATATTGCCTGTTTTATCACATATTTGACTAATCTGGTTTTTTTCTTTCTTCTTCTGGATCAGTCTAGCCAATGGTGTGTCGATCTTGTTAATCTTTTCAAAGAACCAGCTTTTGCTTTCATTTATTTTCTGTATGGTTCGTTTATTTTCTATTTCATTTATTTCTGCTCGAACCTTTATTATTTCTTTTCGCCTGGCATTTTGGGGATTTGTTTGTTGCTGTTTTTCCAATTCTCTGAGGCATGATGATAAGTTATCTACTTGCCATCTTTCCATCCTTTTCTTATGCGTGCTAATTGCTATGAATTTCCCTCTTATGACTGCTTTTGCTGTGTCCCATAGATTCTGGACACTTGTGTACTCATTATCTTTGTTTCCATAAATTTTTTTATTTCAGCCTTAATTTCTTCAGTAGTGAAGAAGTCATTCAGAAGTAGGTTGTTCAGTTTCCATGTGTTCATGTATTTTTGGGGTTGTTTCTTGAAATTAATCTTGAGTTTAATTCCATCATGGTCAGAGAAGATGCTGGGTACAGTTTCTATGCCTTTGAATCTGTAAAGACTTGATTTGTGTCCTAATATATGATCTATCTTTGAAAATGTTCCATGTTGGGGTGAGAAAAATGTATATGTTGTGGATGTAGGGTGGAAAGTTCTATAGATATCGGTCAAGCCCATTCCATTTATAGTATCATTTAAGTCCTGTATCTATTTATTTTCTGTCTAGAAGATCTGTCTATAGGAGATAGTGGAGTGTTGAGATCTCCAACAATTATAGTATTTCTCCCTATCTCTCCTTTTAGCTCCAGCAGTCTTTCCTTCACATATTTAGGTGCACCTGTGTTGGGTGCATAGATATTTATAAGGGTTATGTCTTCTTGCTGGATTACCCCATTTACTATTACATAATGCCCTTCTTTGTCTCTTCTAACAGTCTTTGTCTTGGAATATATTTTGTCTGAGATCAGTATTGCTACTCCAGCCTTTTTTTGATTTCCATTTGCATGGAATATCTTTTTCCAGCCCTTGACTTTTAGTATATGTATGTCTTTATCCATAAGGTGAGTTTCTTGTAGGCAACAGATAGAGGGTTTCTGTTTTCTTATCCATTCATCCAGTCTATGTCTCTTAACTGGAGAGCTTAATCCATTGACATTCGATGTAATTATCGATATTTCCATACCTGATCCTATCATTAAGTGAGTCATTTTCTTGGTTGCTTTTTGTTCTCGTATAACTGTCTCTGATTTTTTAGTTTTCCTGGTATGGTACTCCCTTCAGAACCTCTTGAAGAGCTGGTCTGGAGTTGGTAAATTCCTTCAAATTTTGTTTATTCGAGAATGTTTTTATCTTTTTTTCCCATATGAAAGATAATTTTCCCGGGTATAGTATTCTTGGTTGAAATTGTTTTTCACTCAACACTTTAACTATACTTCCCCATTCTTTCCTTTCCTGCATTGTTTCCACCGAGAGATCCGATGTTAGCCTGATGGGGTGACCTTTGTAAGTAACTTGGCGTTTCCCTCTTGCAAACTTTAGTATCTTGTCTTTGTCTGTTGTTTTTGCCAGTCTGGCTATGATGTTCCTTGGAGAGGATCTTCTTGGGTTGATTCTACTCGGGGTCCTATGTATTTCTTGGGTCTGGATATTTGAATGCCTTTCTAGATTTGGAAAGTTTTCTTCCAGGATCTCATCGAATAAATTATCTAGGCCCTTATTATTTTCTTCCTCTTCTGGAATACCAATTATCCGGATGTTGGGGCGCTTGATGGTATCCAGTATTCCTCGTATATTATCCTCATTTTTCATGGTTGTTTTCTCAATCTTCTTGATACTTTTTTCTAGGTCAGATGTTTTGTCTTCTACATTAGAGATTCGATCTTCTGCCTGGTCTAACCAACTTTTAATACTTTCAAGGGAGGTTTTGATTTCCTGTATCACATTCTTCAACCCTAGAAGTTCCATCTGGTTCTTGTTTAAGGTATCCATTTCTTCTTTCAAGTCATTGAAGGACTTCCTCATCTCCTGGAGCTCCTTGTCTCTTTTCTCTTCCATCTCAGTTAGTTTGATCACTACAAATATTCTGAGTTCCTTATCAGACATGTCCATGACGTCCATTGTATTGACTGTGGGTGGTGTAGGCTTGATGATTTCCCTTGAGGGAGAGGCCTTTTGTTGGTTGCTCATATTTCTTGAGCCTCTGTGATTTTTCCTAGTCATCAGGTAATCCATTTTTCTTCCTAACTTATTTAAGGTATCTTTGATTGTTAAAAGTTATACAGGCTTAGAAAGTTGATGATTTCTCTTATGGTTGGCCTACCTGTTGCTCACAATTACCATTAACTGTTGCCACTAGCCCTGGATGGCCCAAAGTCCTCGCTGTTTCTAAGGAGTGGTGAGCCTTCAACTGACCTAATAAGCAACACCCCAAGAGCAAAGAAAAACAAAAGGAAAAAAGGAAATCGCGTGTGTCGCGTGCTATTCAAATCACCAAAATTCAGAGTCCAAAGGCTAGTGGGAAAGGGTCAGAAGATGAGTGACAGGACCAGATTGGTCGGACCTGCAGCCTCAGTCTGCCTAATGTCCGGAACTGCTGGCTGGCTTGATCCGGATTGTGGGTGGGGTGGGGTGGAAGTTCGCCTTAAAGTCCCAGACAACCAACCTGGGGTTCAAGGAGGAGGAACCGTGGGGATGAGCGGAGATTCGGAAGGGTCGGGCTGCAGCCTCATTTCGCCTGGTGTCCAGAACTGCTGGCCCGCTGCTATTATACTATTTAATCCTTTAACACATTTATAGGAAGATAGTAACCTCCAGATTTTGCAGGAGAAAATTCCAAAATAAATAACTAAATAAAGCACAGAAAAATGAAACAAATCTGTGTATTTAATGCTGGGAATCAATATGGATCTCTTAATTAAAAAAACAAGATTCATTTTCTCACATAATTATGAGTATATATGTCATTGTTAGAAATTTGACTGGAAGGATTATTTCTCCAAAGTATCTTTTCTTTGGGAAGCAGTGAAAATTTAGGTTGTTAAACAATTTGTTCATTTATGATGACAGCTGTAAAAGATTTTTAATATTTGGAAAATTAACTTTTAGTAGAAGTCAAAGTCTTTTTACCTAAGGTTTTTTTTTTTTCTATTGTTTATGGGTATAACTAGAATAAAAATTCAATATTTGAATACTGGAATGTCATAGTCATTGAATTTCAATCCCTTACCTATCCCTAGCACCTCTTCCTGAAGCAAAATATATAATTAGTTATTTTAAAAGACTACATTTATCTTCATCTACAAAATGACCTTTATGTATTGATGGAAATCCTCCAGTGTCCCAAGTCACTTTGGGAAAGGTAGGTAATTTTCTAATATATGTTCTATCCTTAGAGTAGTCTATAATTAAATAGACCAGATCTATCTGTAACTTCATTGAACTTCAGATTCTCCAGAGGAAGAAATACTTACATCTTTCTTCTGCCATTATCTTACAATCCTTTATCTTTAATGTTTTGCTATCTGTGCAACTTCCATCTTGCCTGCTGTGATTTGGGCAGTTTTTCCACTTGTTACATTTTCAGAAAAGATAGAGAACAACTGGCCTACTCTTTGCATCATAACCCCTCTGAGACTCCAATACTGTTATTCATTTCCTTTCCTTCAATAGGAAAAAAAAAATTCACTGGACACTTTGGAAGGCCTACTAGATGCATCTTTTTTTTTTTTTTTTTTTTTTTTGGAGAGGTTTTCGCTATAGGGCGCGTGCGCTCGCCAGACAGACAGAGAGAGACAGAGAGATAGAAAGCGAGAAATCACCCCCCAGGGGGGATGGTCAGGCCGCAATCCCTTCTCCTCCATTCTCCTCTCGGGATATTGGGCACGCACGCACACGCGCCCGGCGTGAGTTGTAAGCCACCGGGTCTGAGACGCGAACCGCGGTCGACTACGTGGGAGTCCAGCGACATAGCCATTACGCTAACTGCTGGTTCCCCTAGATGCATCTTTTAATAAAATTCTCATTACTTAGAATAAACCATATACTAGATACCTCTCTTAAAACAAAGGCATTATCAGGACCATAAAATCCAAAGACAGAACTCATTTAGAGATGCTTACTGATCAGAAAGCCACTTAAAAAAAATTTTTTTTAAAACAAGATTGTCAGGCTAACCCAGTGGCTTGGTGGTAAAGGAAACCAGGTCCCATATGGTCTGTAGCATAGTTTGAATCCCAGTCATGGTGGCTTGAAAAACACATCAGGCTTTGAGCCAAAACCTTATAGGATGGAGAAATAGAGGAAAAAGGATTGTGGCATGATCATACTTCAACAAAAACATGCATAGGTTGTGTTTTTTTGGGCTGGCCAAGTTTTCTGGGCCAGTGCCAGGGGAGGAAATGATGGTGGAGTGGGCAAAGAGAGAGGTAGTTTTACAGAATACTTAACAGGAAGACACTGGGCCATATATTCTGGATGCTTTAGATATCCAAATGCCCAAAGCAGGTGACCAGACATGCTGGCATCTTAGCCTCAGCATCCTGTTCTGTCACTCTCAGAAAATGAACATGTTTATTGAACTAGAAAAAACAGACATAAATGTTAGTGTGTACTTGCCAGTGCTTGCTCAAAATACAAGAACCTTCAACTTGCATGTTCTCAGCCTCACAAAAGTCTTTAGCTTCCAAGTATTCATGACTCATTCATCTTAGGGAGAGATATAGGGAGAGGAAAGCTACAAGGTTAACTTTAGGATAATCATCAGAAAGTTATTAGATATAGGAGGTGGAAAGCAATATAATGGATTTGGGGCAAGTAATTTTAGTGTTCATTCCAGGCTCCTTCCACTCCCAAAGGAAGAAATGTTCAAGCTAAATCAGGCAAAGTCCCATGGGAAGAGGTTTAGGAAGGCTTATACGCTGGCATTCTCTGTTACCCAGAATTCCATGGGGTTGGCTTCCTTGGTGCTATTAAAAGTCTTCTCAAGTGAAGAATCTCTGTGATTTGTTATGGGGTCGAAGGTGCTACAGAGGTTTTTCACAGCCAGATGATAGTCAGATCTAGAAAAAGATACTATGAATAATATGGCAGCTGAGGTCATAGGAATGCTATAAATAGCTGAGTTGTTGTGATGCTCAGATGAAATGGTAGAAGAGAAGAGCTTTGCACAGGGCTGGCCATATGTAAGTGCTCAATCAATGGAAAGAAGAAGGGAGTGAGTAAATTATTTGGAAAACCAGACATTTATTTTAGCTTGTACCTGTCTATTCCTATCCGCCTTAGTCACATTTCTTAGACAAGTTTAGTTAGTTCAGCTTAGTTTTTAGGTTATATGGAAATGGTTAGGTATTAGGTTAAGAAATATCTAGGAAATGAGGTAGACTGACTCTTTACAAGGGGAATGAAGAAAGAATCGGAGGCAATATTAATAATAGCAACGTGATTTCATGATGCTACTCTTTAATGTGTTGTTATTGATTGAATATCTAGACTATACCGGGCACATTACCTATTGCTACAATTAACCTCCAACATTTAACAGTATCTTTGCATTGAATAAATGAGAAAAACCTTCTCAGATAGTTTAAGTGACCTGTCCATGATAGGAGCAGACCTGAAGCTGTAGCCTATTTGATTTAGAAGCCCAGATGAGGATGGTACAGCAAGGTAGTAGGCTATGGGAGTGGGGAGGGCGGATGGGCATGACAGGCATTTTGGCCATTGGTATAAACTTTGGTATGCAAAGAGCTTTTTCAAAGAAGCACTAGAGACCACCCAGGAGAGCCATTTGTACGGTCTTCTGAAGACCAAGGCTTTGGGTATGCCACTTAAACTCCTTTTCCAATTAACTTCTCAAGCTACCTGGATTGTTTATATCCCCTATTCAGATTAGGCTGTTTTAGATGGTACTGGACAGGAAAGCATTAAAAGTCTCGATAGAAAATTAATGATTTAGGCTTTTTTTCAAAGAGAAGCTGGAAGAGATGAACTGTTTTAGATACCCTAACACATCTCTTTACTTTCTGTCTTTTTTTTTTTAAATACAAGCTTGGGGGCTCAAGTTTTATTTTAACCATAGCATATTTCACAGGGCTCTCACAGCTGATGTAGTAGCAGAGAATAACTTAGCAGCCCTAGAACAAAGTTATGCAGTGTGGTGGGGGAGTTTCTCTATTTCCTTGTTTTCCATCTCAGAAGAATCAAATCTGTGTAGGCTGCCTGACATAGGCCATGGCCTTGTCGGTAGCCTTTTAACTAACAAAGAGGTTTTTAATTTTTCCAGGGCAAAGCTCTTCTTACCTCCCTTCTCTATCCACTAAACCAGTCATGCAAATCAGCACGTACTAAGACCTCAAAGAAATCCAACATTGGACGTAAAAGAGTCCATGCAGCCAACTGAAGGGGAGTATAATAAGCTTGGTCTCTCCTTTTCTTCTGTTTAGATTCAATTTTCTACAAGCCTTTCTGTGTGCTTGCTGTAGGAAAATGCTGGAAGTCTGGAAGACCACAGTGATGGAGGGCAGTCAGTGAGCTGAGGATGATAAAAAGGAAAAGTAATGGGAAGTGTGCCTTGGAATAGCCAATGATTGGACAATTCAGAAATTCCACAGTCTCGTGCTTATGGAAAACACTTAGCAAAGCCACAGCCTAAAATATAGGTTTTAACTTCTAGGTCTTCAAACTGCACGTTTCCTTCCTCTAAAAGTCTCCAGTTAGCTTTATTCTCTCTTTTTCAGAGAGCCACAGGCTGGCCAAGAGGATCTGGACTTTCTCCGGAAGGCTATGACTGCTCAAAAGAGTGGTGAGGGCCTCTCGGCTCTCAGCCTCTTGGGAGTAGCCTCTGTTGCTGGCAGACAGCAGTGAAGCTGGCAGGAGAACTTACATTGTAACTGGCAGCCTCCATACATTCCAGAGAGGGAGGAGGGCCACATTCTCCAGAGAGATAGTGAGATGAGAGGGGTGCCAGGTTTTCTGTGATCTTTGGTTCTCAGCTAAAGAGCTGGGGAGAGAACCAGCTACAAAGACACTATGCCAACTGCCCTCTAAAAGGTTCTCTATCAGATGAAAAGGAGGAAGGATGAGTGATCAGGAAAGTCGAAAACAGTTCCTAGAGATCCCTGGGCTCCTGTGTTTGAGAATCTTTACTAAAAGCCTCCTTTAGCATCCCTGGTTAAGGCATTACAGTGTAGATGAGGGAATTTGGAGTTTCCTGGCTGTCAGCATGGTGACTCAAGAATGCCCATCCATCGAATGATAGAAGGATTTAGTACTTACCTTGGTATTCACGAACTTCCTTTGCAGTTGGATTGGAGTCATGTGTCTAGTTCTGGCCTATGGTTGTAATTAAAAAATGACCAGTACCACCTTGGGGCCAAGGTAGTGAAGAGCCATTTTCACTTCTCTTTATTCTGCTGGGGCAACCATGAAAGGAATACACTGAGATGAAGAGATACCTGGACCCTTGAGCCAGAAGTTGGAGGAGAACCACTATCAAGTCAAATTGGGTTTTGAATGAGTAAGAATTAAGCTTTTGTTGTGCTAAAATGCAGAGAATAAGAGTTTGCCTATGCCAATCACTAGCATTAATTATTGTGATTAGTAGGATGGTGTTGGGCTGGTTGTTTCCAGGACAGTCTTCCACAATGCAAGTTCTTCTCCAGAATAGGCTGGTGGAGGCTGTGTCTATAAACAGAGACAATCTTGTAAAGCCTCCACAACTTTTTGCAAGGTTCTTTTATGGATGTTAACCAATTCCAAAGGATATTTATGAGTTGTTAAGATTTCTGCAGCTTGACAATTGGAGAGCACTTCCTATATATTCAGACAGCTATTATAGATACCAATCTATCAATATTCTGGCTATTCTGGCCACAAAAATAGATCTTTGACATTGATTAAATAAGTGTCAGATGCTTATAAGGGTCCAGATCATCTTCTGGGTAATAGGATACAATGGTATTTGGCTTGCTTCATGGCTCTGCTCCCATCCTTGCAAGATGGCGATTATATCACATGATAGAAGGCACCATGCCCAGAGCTGAGCTACGTGCTAACACTTATCTGTGATCTCCTTTCAGCTTCCCTATATCCCCATTAGGTAAGAATTCTTTCTTTGCTTTTTCTTGCAGATGAGTAGTCTGGCTTCCAGAGAGGCTCCAGGTCACAAGACCAGGAACGGCAAGCCTTCTCATCTCTCTTGATACCATAGTCTCTGTACTCTCTTCATTATACATGAAGATCCCCAAATTACACATTAGTCATGGTGACATTCTGAGGATGTTCTCTCTGTGATCAGCTTTTGTGTATAAGCAGCAGAGATAGTTTCCACTGATCACAGGTCTATTGCTTAGGTTCTAAGGGACGAAAGAAAATGTTTTTCAAGAATAATGAAATACAAGTGTGTTTCTCAGAGACTTGGATTGGACTGCACAGATTTAGGACAAGATTTGGAGAAAATTTGGTCCAATTCCTTTTTGTCTTAATACATAGCATATTTTTCTGTTCTGACCACTCTTACCCTCTAGTGAACTTGATGAGGAGACAGATACTCTCATACCTTGGGTGTCTATTTTTCATAGTCTTCCCAATGTTGGCTGGCAGCAAAATTTTCTTCTCCATTCTAGTTCAATTTTTTTAGTTTTAAACTTTAGTGAAGAAGGTTGGTAACCATGCATTAATACATCAGAGGGGTATTAAAATAGGTATTTAAAATAGGTCTGTGGCCCTTGTGTGAAGTTTTAATAACAGTGGTTACTGGGTTGAGGATAGGGAGAAAGGAGGGAATTAAAAGAAGTTTTCCAAAGTAAAAATACATATTCCTCAAGTCAGAATTTGAGAGAAAGAAACAAAACCAAGATGCAGACTGAAGAGTCATCTTGTTGCAGAGCCAAAGAAATTGCCAACTCAGTAAAATATTGCCTTTGATGCTTTTGCCCAAGGGACTTTCTCTTTAATGGCGGGTAATTAATTATCATCATCCACTCTTAGTAATAATTTTTTATAGTCAGTTGGACATTCCAGATGCATGCTGTTGTCTAATATCTAGGCTGGAGGGAAGTAGTTCTTGGGTGGATGAAAATTGCATCCCTGGAGAGCCTTGTGGCACATTCTCCCCAAGACTCTGTGACTCACCGGTTGAATGATGCTTTGGGAGCTAGACATTCTTAGCAAGGCCTGTGGACTCTATGATCCTCAAATGTAGGATGACTTAAGGGGAAGAGACAGAGTGAATACAGTTCTGTTCTTCCTCTGTGAGCAAAAGAACACTGTAAGAATCACATTGGTTACTGAGGAAGGACTCATGCTACATCAACCTCACTTTTGTTTCTGTTCTTGAACAGCATTGGATAAATCATTTAACTTTCTAAGCTGTGTCTTTCCAAACTGAGATGGGCATGAAAATTGATGTTGGTCTTGACCCCATTCAGCTATTCATGAGGATGTCTGAGCTCGTCCAAAAAGGGATAGAGCTTTTCCAGCACAGGTGCACCATAAATATCAGCTATTAATATTATGGTTGACTTCACAATGATTATATGCCTTGAATCAATGTTGTAGCAACTTGTTCCTCTGCCTGTAGCTTTATTCTCTGGCCTTTTTTTTTTTTTTTTTTTGGCTGAGATGAAGATGGATTGAAAAGGGTATGGGGAAGAGGAAACTAATGTTTAGAGAATGTTGAACTGGTCAAATAGTTTGTTGAGGCACTTTATCTGTATTATGTTATTTAATCCTCCTTATTATAACTCTTTGAGGTTGTATAAGACATTTTGCAGATGGACAAAAGACCTTCAGGTAGAAAAATAAGGGGAAGAGTGTTGAAAGCCCCATAAAAGGAATGAAGCCTGATTGCTCATTTCTGCACCTTCCTTCTTATTTCTCTCCTCTTTCATTGTTCTAACCCTCAGATTGTGTCCACTCGCAGACATCAGAAATGGCAAAGTGGTAGGGCTGACTCTCCAATCTCACCCTGCATTCATGATTACAACACTTCCTTTCCCTCACCTTCTCTACTCCAGAGGCTGCCAGGAGAGATGCCTTCTCCCCTCCCTGCCCCAGGGCTAGAAAGCACTCCTCCCACCTTCCTGCTGCTGCCCTACCCAGAGCCTCTCCCTGGCTCTTAGAAATACCAACCTTCTGGTGACAGGGAAATTAGAGGAGGAACACAGGCTGTTAGGCTGTACCCGGTACATGAGATATATCTGAGAAGATAAATGGAGTGCCCTGCCTTTCCTGAGTTTTCTGGATCACTGAGAAGCTTAAATTCCAGAGATAAAGTTTCTTCCCTCTCTCATCCATCCATCAGCTCTTCCTTGTTGATGGAGTCTACTGGTTTTAATCTTCGGAAGAGGGAAAAAACCTTCAGGACAGTGATGCTATGAAGTTCTCCTTGATGTCCAACTTCAGTGATCAGTCTCTCTCTTTCTCTCTCTTCCTCTTATACATATCCACACTTTATATCTCTTATCCTAGTTCAATCCTCACAGAAATTTAATTAAATTGAATTAATTAAATTTAATTCAACTTCTTAGAATTAAAATATTATCAGTAATAGGGGTGGTGGGTAATAGAATGTGAGAGGGAGGGAATCTGGAGAAAAAAAAACAAGACATTTAACAGACAAAAAAATGAAAAATTATCTGGTGATGACAATGTATAATAATCTATACTATATATTATAGTATATAATAATCTCAGAAAAAGAGACAGTTCTCAGAAGATAGATTCTGGACCAGGTGGCTCAATGTAAATAAATAAGGCATAGGACCACAGGTAGGACTGTAGGCCTTGAAGGAGATGGAGAGATAGAAAAAGAGAGAGGAAAAAGTGAGAAAGCATCCCTGCATAGGAAATGGTCATACCACAATCCCTTCTCCTCCATTACTTTCTCCTTTCAGGATTTTGGGTACCCTTGCACACATGTGGTATGTTTCTGAAGCTGCTGGGTTTGGGTCTCAAACTGTGTAGTTGACCATGTAGGATCCAGCTCACATAACCACCAGGCCCTGGGCTGGCCCAATGACCTTCAAAGTCTAAGTGGCAGAAAGTCAGAATGGGCACAGTGGGGATGTCTCATCTCCTTCACAAGTCTTAAGCCTCAACTAGGATGACTTAAATGACATGAGGTTGGTATAGCTGGAGCTGGAAGATCCCCTTCCAGCGTGACTTCTCCTTCACATATCTGGTGCCTTGGCTGGAATGGTGTTATCTGAACATCTAGTTGTAGGCTCTTTGGTCTTATGATCAAAGTGTAGTGGTAATTCTCATATGGATACCCAGTACTCCAAATGTGAATGTCCCAGTGAACAAGGCAGAGTCATGTGGCCCTATATAACCTACCTTAGTCATCTTCTAGACCTATTTTGTTATAACTAGTGGTCAAAATATCACAAGCCTGTCATATTTAAGGGGAGGGGATATGGATCCCACCTCTAAATAAAGGACTGTCAAAGAATTTGTGACCATGTTTTAAAACAACTGTATGTGTTAAAATTCCTGTTTTTAAAGTTAATTAATCTATTTCTTTGGAAGGGAAAGAGAGGGAAAGATTTGGAAATAGAGAGAGAGAGACACTGACACTCCTGAAAGGGTCTTTACATTGATTGTCCCCACTGCCATGCAGCCAGACAGGATCAGAGGTGTAGACTTGGGATCCTGACCTGGGATATGAACCTAGAGCCTTCCCACATTGCCTCCACAATTTCCTCCACCTCCTACATCATTGCAGCTGGACCTGTGTTACAATTTTATGTCATTAAGCAAGTTTGCTGAATATTTTAGATCCTGATGCATTCCAAGGGCATACTGTTTATTTCTTCTGGGACTTGAACCATGGTCAACTATGTGGGATTCAGAGATGTAACTATTACAACATATGCTGGTCCCCAAGGTTCTGTATTTCTTTCTTCTTTTTAAATAAACTAAATTGAAAGACTAGAGGTGAAGAACTGTGGGTCTTTATTTGGCTGAAAGTCTATCTTCCTTATTATGCATTCTTTCTGGTATAGTAGGAAGAGCAAGATATACCAGGATAGAAGAGCAGCTGGACACCATCTGCCAATGGGATGTTGATTGAAGGGATAAGGGATAGGGAAGAGTCCTATCTCCTTGGAAGTTGCTGAGATTTGGAATCAGCCACCTAGTCCAGTTCCTTCATTTTACAGTTGGCAATGCTGAGACCCAGAAAGAACAAGAAACTTGTCCAGATCTATGTTGTTAAATATGGTAGCTACTAGCCACACATGGCTATTTATGTTGAAACTAACATTAAAAGTTTGGTTTAGTCACGCTACTCACATTTCAAGTGTTCTATAGTTTTATGTGGCTAGTGGCTGCCATATTGGACAGAGTGGATGTGGAACACTTTTATCATTGCAGAAAGATTTCTTTGATAGCACTGTTCTAGAGTCACACATCCATCTAGTTTTGGGGCAAATTCCAGTCTAGAGCTCTGTTGACCAGGCTGTGAGATTTTCCCCAGGGATACCACAGTGATTTAGGACACTGTCTGCGTATCTGGCTCAAGGCATATCTGGAGGACAGAGCCTACTTCTTCTTTTGCATGTGGATGACTTTAGTCTGGGTGATTCTGAGCCAGGTGAACTGGTCTGCTGAAAGAAGCTGAAAGACTTGATCTGAAAAGAGGAACGGTGGTGGGTGGCCCTGGCATCCCTGTCTAGGAATGAAAAGAATGTAAGAGAGAAACATATTTGGCACCACTATGGGAATGAACCCCTTGTCAGGGGAGGAAGTCTCCCCACTCTCACTGCTGCAGAGACAACTGCGTAATCAACACTCTTGGTTATAGTCCAGGCTTGTCAGGAGGGCTCTACCTAAGGATTCACTGTCATCCTTTCTCAGCCTGGACAGAGGTCCAAAGCCAGCTTTTCTCCTTTCTCAGGCCTCTAGGATCTGCCATGCATGAGCATTATTTCTCCTCTTTGGGCAGGCACTGAGGCTACCTTATCTTTGGCAGCAAGAAGGGAGTCATCAGCACTCTGCCCGTTCCATTGCCAGGCACCACTAACGCCTCTCTGGCCCAGTGCCCATTCAAAGACAGAATGGCAGAGGCTTCAGACCTGGCTTCTGGCCCCAGCTCCACTCCCAACCTTGTATGCGACTTTTCCCAAGGCAGTTCATTAATTTGGATTTTAGTTTCTCATGTGTTAAATGAAGATAGAGCAGTTAAGTCAGTGCTTCTTAAACTTTAATATGCACACAGTACTCTTATGGATCTTGCTGAAGTGCAGATTATAATTCCATCGGTTTGGTGTGGGGCCCAAGTTTCTGGAAGGCCAAAGGCCACCTGAGCAAGAGACATTGCACAAGGGTGAACACGCATTTGCTGAATGCTGGAAAGGAGGCATAGAGGAGTCTGGATTGGGAATATACATTTGTGAATTGTCTACTCATAGAATTGTGAAGAGCAAAGGGGATAACATTTGTAAACAGTCAAGCACACTGTACCTCCGAGAGGCTCACATTCATTATGGGCTCAGTATATACCTGTCTTCTTTTCCTTTTTATTTAAGGAACTGTGCAACAGAACCTCAAATGGGCCAAGCTAATCTGAACTGTTTCTGAATTGCATATCCATCCACTCTTGTGTCTCAGGCCATCTTGAATCTGGAACAATTCCTTTTCCCATTTGAACCACTTTACCATGAATCTGGATGTACCGAATTAAGCACCATCAGAAATGCACAGTTGGTAGATCTTTTGCTTAGTGCCCAGGTGGACAGAATGTTAATCTATTAATCCTAGGGAAGGGATGAGACCTCAGCTGATTCTCTCACCTGGAGATCCAATGGCATGACCTGTAGTTACTGGTCTGTATGTATTCCCTTTGAGCTTCTCCCACATTTGTAGACAGTACTAATCACACACACACACACACACACACACACACACACACGTAGCTTACATTGGTGAAATGCAGTAGCTTTGATCAATTAAAGCATCTGATGTCCTTCACAAGGAAGAAAGCTGGAGTCGGGAATCTGCCTTGTATCTCTGTATCTCTGTGCAGCCATCCGGCATGCGGCCCACATGTGGTTATCTGATGACTTGGTTTTCTTGCCTCTGTACATGGTGTAAACTGAAGCTTCTATAGGAGATGTTATAGGAAAAGCAACAGCTTGCCCAGTTCTCCTAAAGCCCTCTTCTGAAACACATGTTCTTTTCCCAGATTCAGATATTCTCGAGTCAGTTCCCTGAAAAACAATGATGAGAAAGTCAGTCTGTAATATCTGACCAGAGTGTTTAGCTGCTTAGCCAGTAATATTTTTTTTTTTTTTTTGGAGAGGTTTTTCACTATAGGGCGCGTGCGCTCGCCAGACAGACAGAGAGAGACAGAGAGATAGAAAGTGAGAAATCACCCCCCAGGGGGGATGGTCACGCCGCAATCCCTTCTCCTCCATTCTCCTCTCGGGATCTTGGGCACTCACGCACACGCGCCCGGCGTGAGTTTTAAGCCACTGGGTCCGGGACGCGAACCGCAGTCGACTACGTGGGAGTCCAGCGACATAGCCATTACGCTAACTGCTGGTTCCCTAGCCAGTAATCTTTTAACAAATTTGATATAAATGTCTTATTTTTGTTACTAATAATGTGACATAAACATTTTATAATTAGGAATGACATCTCAGTATATCAGATGGTAATTTTTGTTCATGCTAATAAGTATGTACTGGGTCGTCAGAAAAGTCACAATGTATTTTTCTATATTTCTCTATGCAAAAATGCATCATGACTTTTCTGACGATCCAAAGGAACTATTTGATGGATACTCCTGATTTTCCTTGTATGCTTGGGAATATAAATTTTAATTTAATCTAATTTAAAACAGATTTACTTTGCTTTTGAATTTAAATGCAAACTTCATTTTCTTGATATCAAAGAATTACTTTAAATTTTTAATTTAAAATTTTGATATATTTCCAATGCTTTTGAATATATATAAATATAAAATTAAATTTAAATGTTGCATTGCCAGGAATGCATAATTAAGGCAGATATACTGTTTGAGGAATTAGCAAATACTACTAAAATGAGCTTAATGTTTAAAAAAATGGAAAATTATATTTAAACACAATATAAAACAGAAATGGTATATATATATTTTGAGAGGTTTTTGCTATAGGGCGCGTGCACTTGCCAAACAGAGAGAGAGACAGAGAGACAGAAAGCGAGAAATCACCCCCACAGGGAGAATGGCCATGCCGCAATCCCTTCTCCTCCATTCTCCTCTCGGGATTTTGGACATGCACGCACATACGCCCGGTGTGAGTTTTAAGCTACCAGGATCTGGGACGTGAACCGTGGTCGACTACATGGGAGTCCAGTGACATAGCCATTACGCTAACTGCTGGTCCCAACAGAAATGTTTTTTTTTTTTTTTTGGAGAGGTTTTTTCGCTATAGGGCGCGTGCGCTCGCCAGACAGACAGAGACATAGAGACAGAAAGCGAGAAATCACCCCCCGGGGGGGATGGTCACGCCGCAATCCCTTCTCCTCCATTCTCCTCTCGGGATCTTGGGCATGCACGCACACGCGCCCGGCGTGAGTTGTAAGCCACCAGGTCCGAGACGCGAACCGCGGTCGACCACGTGGGAGTCCAGCGACATAGCCATTACGCTAACTGCTGGTTCCCCAGAAATGTTTTTTTAAAAAAAGTCCCATTACCTACAAAGTTTTTATACATCACATCATATATGGAACAATAAGCATCTACAGACTTTGTAGATATTATCAGAAATGATTTATATTTTGCAAAATAGTGACATTGTCCCTTTTTGGTAAATCAGCAAATCAACTAGAGATTCTTTTTAAAATGTTGATTTTGTTTTTTGTCAGTCTTCTCCCAATTTTGGCAGTCTGTTACCAATTTTTCAGATAGTTTACCTTGTCTTATCATTTCTAGACATTATTAACTACATTTTAAAATGTGATATGATTACTCCTGGTATTTCCAAATTATTACTTCCTTGACATGCAGACCTTGACAAGTGTGAAAAATCTATCTTCAAATCCTTTCTCCTGCTCTGGTTGTACCTTTTCCCTTGAACCTTTCTATGAACTGCAGAAAGTAAATTTCCAATTAACTTTAAAATATTAAACTGAAATAAATGCCTTCAGAAAGTGTTCAAAATAGAACAGAGTTGTAAGTGACATTAATTTAAAATATAACTTAAAAGTTTATTTCAGATTCAAAACCATCCAAAAGATTTTAGAATCAGGTATAAGGAAATTTCCTGTTAAAAGTTAGAATATATAAAGAGATTTCCATTACATGCAGACAATCAAGTAAATAAATACTTTTATTAAATATCATAACATATAAATTTACTAAAAAATGAATTGGTCATTGGTAAATTGATCTAAGAACTAGCTTCTTGAGAATTAGCTTTCAGCAAATTGGCTTTTCAGGGAAATAGCTTTTATACCAATTGTACATTCACTGAAATGATTTCCACTGAACTAGTGAACTCCATCCATTTTCACCCTCTGTTTTTGGGTTCTCTAGATTCCTCTAACACTCAACCAAATCTCTGTGAATAACTAGCTAGTTTCTCAGGGGTGGCACACGCATCTTGAAAGTGTTCAATGTCCAAGTGTAGGAAGAAGAATGTAGAGAAAAAAATTCAAGTCATTTCTTTGGGGCCTTTGGCATGAGATTAAGGATTTATAAAAAGATCTGATTGACATGAATCCTTGTCCCTTCCCTCCTTGTCCCCTCCCTGACCCTGTCTTGAGAAACACTGGATGACAAAACAAAACCCAATAATTAGCTAGGGGGAAAGATTAAGGCCCCTAACTTAATTCTGGAGTTTGAAGAGATTATAAAAGCATTTAGTCCAGGGTTTCTCAACCTCAATATTGTTGATATTTTGAGTCAGATGATGTCTATGTTGAGAGTCTGTTGTGTGTATTATAGGATGTTTACCAACATCCCTAGATCTATCCAATAGATACAAGCATCATTTCCCAACTCATGACAATCACGCATGTCTCCAGACATTGCCATATATCCCCTTTGGAACAAAATCATCCCTGGTTGAAAATCATTGATTCACTCTCTCATCCAATATAGAACTTTCTATTACATATACCATATACCTTCTGAATGCTTCAGAGGCCTGAGCTCTTATCTTCTTATTTTGTTTTTCCTGGTAGGCAGTACCATTGGTATCAAGAAGAGCATGGGCTTTAGGTATATTGCCATGATGTGAGATCCTGTCTCTGTTACTCATTAGGTGTGACCTTGGGTAAGCCTTTGAATCCATTTCAGCCTGTTACATGATATATCCTAATCCTTATTTCATAGACTAAATGGCCATGTGTATCTAACTCCCGACTTTGCTGTATTTGTTAACTGTTTTTATAATATTAATGACCAAATCCTCCATCTCTACTTCCCTTCATTGGCCATACACTCCAATGCCATGTGGACCGTCTGATCTTTGAATCTCATGACAGATCTGAATTTAGCTCTTAAAGGCTGTTATCCCATTCTCATTCCATCTCAGCAAACCAAGCTCCATAGACCTAGACTCCTTCTCAGTCCAGAGATGAAAACATGTTTAAGGGGGTGTGGGGGGATTGATCATTACATAAATGTGGAGCTGGGCCAAAATGAGACTTTATGGCCAGCCCTGTGATGAAGACATGGGATTTCCAAAAGGCCTTGCCAAAAATGTTTGCTCTCCAGAGGCTACAGTGAATACTGCAGAAAGGCTGGATGATTCCTGAGCCTGTGTCCAGAAGAAGTGGTAGATAAACTGCTTAAAAAGAAACCAAGTCCAAGGAACATACTTTCTACAAGGCCGCCCTAGTGTTGGGTATCCCACAAGGGTCAGGCTAGGAGGTGGAGGCCACTAGCCTCGGCATCATTTTTCCCAGCAGTTGCCCATTTGGAATTAAATCCCTACACTTTCCAGGAAGTATAAATGAGACACGAACTCTTGAGCCTTGAGATCTGAGAAGCCACCTGACCCCTCAGAACAGCTAGCATCTGTTGGACAGTTTAAAAAGAGCATTGGTGTTGGAGAGCCACCAGATATTCCTGTGAGGAGACTTTTTAAGCTCCTCCTCCACAAGGGTGGGGCTCACCTCATTTGCCCCCATAAATAAGCTGGACTTGATATGTTGCTCTTGCCTATTGTATAGCTGGAAAATATAAGCCCCGGGATTGCACCCTTGTGCTGGGGAAGGAGTTATGAGTCAAAGCACTAGGGATTCATCTAATTTGTGCCAAAAATGTTCCCCAGTCCAGTTGGGTAGCAAGGCAACTACAGAATTTCCTTCAGTTAGTAGATCAGGGAACATTTTCTAAAATACCAGAGCTGGTTCTTCTTTTTTTCTTGGATAGTGGAGGAGAAATTGGATCCAAACAGCTCTTGTTTGAGGGGATGGTCTCTCAAATTTCCACTAGAAATAGATTGAAATCATGGATATTGCTGGGACTTGCACATGAAGCAGTCTTACATGCCATTCCTTGGGGCAGGAGCTTGTTAGCCAAGGTGATTAGACCAGATTTCATAAACATGGGACTCCTGCATCTGGCCTAGGGCCCCATGCAATTTACTCTTAGACAATCTCTTGATTTATGAGTCTAAATCACATTGAGTACTGTTGTGAATCACCAGTGTTCATCTGTACATGGTTGTAGATAAGAGCTTCAAAATGGGAGATTTTCTTGAGTCCGGGGAGGAATAGCAGGACTGTATATTTTGAGTCTGTGAAAAAGTATTCAACTGCCTTTTGGGGGCCTCTCTGGAGGTGAGGAGGAGGACAGAAGCATTTGTAAGTCTTTTTTCTGTTATCTGACTTGAGAAACAAAGGGGGAGGCAGGGTGAAAAGGACCCAACCCTATTTGATTTGGAGGTCCCTTGTCAAGGGCAGGCTCTACTTTCTATGTAAGGTGTTTGCTGTCCTGGATCCTCTTGAAACAAATGTAACCTTGATCTTTCTGGAAGTATCCCATCTTTGCCTGTAAAGTATGTTTATTAGGGTTCTCTGCTTCAGTCTCCTGCCTAAACTGTAGGACCTCAGCAAACTTCTTGAGAGCCATGGACTTCACAGGTCTTTAGACATTATTGACTTCTATCTCATACCCTCAGAGAAAGTCAGAAAGCTAAAGGAAGTTGGAGGCTGGTCTTCCAATGTTTCTCTTCTCAAGTGAAAACACCTGAAGATTGTAGAAGTGATGCAACTTATCTAAAAACAATTAGTGTCAGTGTCTGACTATGTTTCAGTTTTTCCTCCTAATCCACTTCAGAGAATCCCACTATGTTCTCTAGTTCAACCAAATCTATGTTTGCTGGAAATTTTGTTTTGTGGTTTTCACTATTTTTCTTCTTTTTTTAAAAAATAATTATTTTATTTAACCTTATTTACTTACTTCTTTTAATTTGACCAGGGAGGGACAAAGTGGAGAGAGAGAGAGCGAGAGAGAGAGAGAGAAAGAAAGTGAGAAAGCAAGCCACCAGATCTGGGACTCAAACAGTAGCTGACCATGTGAGAGTCTAGTGCCCTTAACCACCACGGCATCTGCTGGCCCCTATTTTTCTTCTTCTAACTAGCTATCTTTACTCTTGACAGTGATATTGAGCTGTGCTATATAGCATCATCTGTATGTTCTCTCTTTTCTGTAACAAATTGTATACAATTAATCATATTAATATTGCTGATTTATTAATAACACTTTTTGAATTATATTTATTGATTTATTCACTCAGCAACAATCACTGTGCATTGAGTCCCATTTATGTGCTAAGGATGGTGTTATGAGCTCCATGTACATTACCACATGTAATCTGAAAAGTCACCCTGAGGGGTAAACTCTACTCTTTGTTCTCTGTTTTATAGACAAAGACACAGACACTTGGAGAAGCTATCTAACTGCCCTAGTTTGGACAGTTAGACATGGATTTGAGTTTAATTTGTGTCATTTTCTCCCTGGTACTTGAGTTGGTGATATTAACCATTAGGTTGCACTATTGGATCTTTGGAAAAGCCATGACACATTTTTGCATAGAAAAACAGGAAAATATGTAATGACCTTTCTGATGACCTGATAGTTCTTCTTTAGTTCAAACCAGCTCAAGTGGTCATGAGTAGACTTAAGTGCTTCTTCAAGCTGACTATTTGTAGACAGGCTTACAATGTTTTAGAATGCCTATGTTCTTTATATTTATTTATTTATTATTTTTGGGGGGGAGGTTTTTGCTATAGGGCGTGTGTGCTCGCCAGACAGACAGAGAGAGACAGAGAGACAGAAAGCGAGAAATCACCCCCCAGGGGGGATGGCCACGCCGCAATCCCTTCTCTTCCGTTCTCCTCTCTAGATCTTGGGCACGCACACACACGTGCCTGGCATGAGTTTAAGCCACCGGGTCCGGGACTCGAACCGTGGTTGACTACGTGGGAGTCCAGCGACATAGCCATTACGCTAACTGCTGGTCCCAAATGCCTATGTTCTTTTCATAGGAACTCTCCTGCTATTCCAATTCCATATGGAAATTATCATTCCTATCTTTAGCTGAACCAGTCAGTATTTCTTTAAGGCAGGAAGATATTTTGGGCCACATGAAGCTATCAGGATAGTTTACTACAATGTTAGATGAGACACATTAAGCACACTACTTCCAAAGGTGTGATATTTCTTATTCTTATCTTCTTTTAGTTAAAAAAAAAATTCTAAAAGTTATAAATATCTATATTTCGGCATTACCAGGCTTGTGGTATATGAAATCTACTGTGGATTCCAAACTTGGAGACATTGAAGAATTGAGGTAGTTCATGGTCACGAGAAGTTTGACATTCCAGCTGTGCTCTGACATGGCCCTGGCCTACCTCCCTCTTGACATCTGTTGCCACTCTCTATGTGCTTCATTATAGCCCAGCGTATTCACTGTTTCCTAGAATATTGTCCCAAAGGTCTCTATGATTCCTTTAGAGCTCTGTGTAATATCAGTTTCTCTGTAGAACACTCCCTGGATCTCTGTAGCTAGAAGAAATTTCCCCTTTCACTGAGTTCCTCCCGGCCTTTTTTTTTTTTTTTTTTTTTTTTTTTTTTCATTTCACATATTACATTTGGTAGAGTGGCTATTTACCGACAGGTCTTACCTTAGCTGGGCTTAGAAATGGGAAACCAATGAAGTATTCTAAGCAAGAGACTGAAAGGTCAGATTTGTATCTGAATGTCGTTCAGTTGTCCTGTGTGAAGAGTCTGGCCAGGAAGAATTGGGCAGCATTAGAAAAAGCCTTCTTCATTTCTGGGGTGAACCTGAATTGATGGAGACAATGAAAGTAATTGAGAAAACTCTGCAATATTTTAAGTGCTCGTGGGGCTATGAAGGTCTGTCCTTATTGCCTTTGATTTTCCAATTCTTTCCCTAAGTGTATCTTTCAGTTCAACATATCTTTCTCTTTTCACTGCAATTCTACCTAAACATATGTGTGTGTGTGCGGCTGTGTGTACATATGCATGCACACATGTGTATTTTTGGGTTTGTGCTGGACTGCTATTGTTGTCACCACTGCAGCCAGCATTCCGGATGCAGATGCAAAGAGATAGAAGATCTACAAGTGACAGTTGGATATAGTTTTGAAATGAGTAGTTGCCAGACATTGAATGCTAATAAAGGAAGTCCATCTCTGCTTGGCTTCCTGAATGGCAAAGTGGTGGGAACCGTAAACAGGTGACTGAGGGGGAAGATGCATCTCCTGACCTTGACAGTTTTAAGAATAGGAGAGTATCCATACCCACTCAATGCTTGCATCTATTTATAATCGGCAAGAGTCATTTCGGAGCAAGGCAAGGGCATTGCCCAGATGACCTTTGGCGGGCCCTTCTGGGATGAATCATTTGTGATATTGTCTCTTCAGTCACTAAGGGTGGGGAGTATGTATCATTATTTTAGCCACATGAAAACTGAGAACACTACATAAATTCACATTATTGAGCAAGAGTGGTTATGGTGATCTTGCATGTTTTCATATTTACCCTTGCAATTCCCCTGTTCCTTTCTTATTTTAGCTTATTTTAAATTATGGTCTCCTGTAGGAGTGGAGAGATAGTGTGGGAGTTGGTTTAGATGTATGACCCTGAGCCCAGAGGACTATGGAAAGAGGGGAAGAGGTCAGATAAATTAGCTTCTCCTTACATTTGGTGAGAACTGTGTGTTTGGGAGGGAACATTCTGACCTTGTAAAGAAACTCATTGCAGACGTGTTGCAGCTCCCAGCTGAACCCCCATCCCTTAGAGGGCTGCAGATGGGATTAACAGAGACCTCAGTTCTCTTTAAACCAGCCTGGGAAGCAAGTTTATACTTATTTACATTTTGCTAAGACTCAGTTAACACAGGATTCATTTCCTTTGTGGTGCTGAGGCCTGAATTATAAGATGCAAGATCATTTCATTTGTGTACATTATATGGAGAAGAGAGCCAAGGATAGTAAGAGGGATGGCCTAAAGCATATTCAATATTCATGGACAGACACAGATATTCTTCTTCTAAGAGAAAAAAACAACAACTGGTATCTAGGGAACTTAAATGACTTGTTCAGGCCACATGGGGTGTTAGTGATAAAACTGTCCTGGAGGGAACCAGCAGTTAGTGTAATGGCTATGTCGCTGGACTCCCACGTAGACGACCGCGGTTTGCGTCCTGGGCTCGGTGGCTTAAATACTCACGCCGGGCGTGTGTGCATGTGTGCCCAAGATCCCAAGAGGAGAATGGAGGAGAAGGGATTGCGGCGTGACCATCCCCCCTGGGGGTTGATTTCTCGCTTTCTGTCTCTATGTCTCTCTCTGTCTGTCTGGCGAGCGCACGCGCCCTATAGCAAAAACCTCTTAAAAAAAAAAAAAAAAAAAACTGTCCTGGAAACCAGGGGACTTGACTCTAATAAAGCTTCATTGAGAATGCCTAGATTTATTTTTCTTATGTAGAAATCATCTTTTTTTAAGGTACTTTTTAAAAAATATTAATTTAATTTAATTTAATTTAATTTATTCATTCATTTTTAAATTTGACCAGAGAGAGAGAGAGGGAAAGTGAGAAAGCAAGCTACTAGGTCCAGGACTTGAACCTTGTCAGCCATGTGAGAGAGTCCAGCACCTTAACCACCATGCCACCTGCTGGTCCCCTGTAGAAATCATCTTTAAGAATTCCTTGAGGGACCAGCAGATGGCATAATGGTTATGTCACTGGACCCACACATAGTTGACCACAAATCAAGACCTGGACCTGACAGCTTAAGACTCATGCTAGGCACGCGTGCATGTGTACCCAACATTTCAAGAGGAGAATGGAGGAGAAGGGATTGCAGCATGGCCATTCCCCCTGGGGAGAGGGGGGATTCCTCTTTTCTGTCTCTCTGGCAAGCACACATATCCTACTGCAAAAATCTCTCTTATAAAAAAATAAAGAATTCCTTTAGTCAATAAAGAGTTCCAAACTTTTCCCCTTCCCCACGCACGCATGCCTGCACTAACTATAACTAAGGGAGAGAAAATACTCTGAACTTCAAATTACATACAAATTACATTCAAAGAAGAAAGTAAATTTCCAGGACAACTCCAGCACATATACTGGAGCAAAAGTATATGAGAAAGAGGAAAAGGAGTGGGAGCTTTGGTATAACAAACCACAGATAACCTCCTGAAAGAGAGGTTCACACCTGAGTGAAAAATAACTAGAACTCTAGGACCAAGTAGCTTGAAAGTGCTGGTTCTAGGGATAGAATGGGGTATTTGGTGGTCACAGGCTGGACTGACATGCAGAGAAGGAATCATTACTGAAGGAGAGGAGGCCCCTCTGCAAGGGTGTGTTTGGAGGTTTGTTAGTAAAGGGAAATATGAAAGGAAGAATGTCCCACCAAACAGATGTTAACCTAAAAATTCAGAAGACACACCAACCCTTCCCCCACAAACAATGCCATCAACTAAGGAAACTACACTTTCCCATGCCAACAGGAGAGGGTGCTCTTGAACTAAGAAACATTGTCAGTCACCAAATGCCATAATCGTGCCTACATACAGCTGTAATACAAGTATTTGAAAATGAACAGAAAATGGCAGGAGACATCCACATAAGGCCATTAACTAAGAAAATAAAATCTGAATATCAAAAAATTTCAGCAGATGAAAATGCTTTTACTAAAATCAAACATGAAACAGAAGGAAACTTTTGCACTAATACCTAAACTGAATTAAATAGCCTAACACAAGGATTTGAAAAAAATGAAACAAAAACTTTGAATCAGAAGTTCCAAGGTTTAGAATGGAAATAGTCAAAAGAAAAAAGAAAAACAGGAAAATATGAGATAATAAGTGAACTCTGGAAGGCAATGGAAGGAAAAGACAAAATCATCTAAAAAAATAAAGACTAAATTACAAAAGTACCCATGCGACAAGAGATTTGACTGAAAATGTAGGAGACATTGAGTAAAGTAGTGAAAAAAAAAAAAACAGAAATAAAAATGAAATAAAGAATGAAGCAGAAAAGATCAGAGAAAAAAATAATTAATAGAAGAAAATCTCAAAAGTGTCCAAAAAAGAAAATATATAATGGAAAGTAATGACTATTTAAAAGGAAGAAGAAAAACATTTAAGGGACACAAAAATGGAAAATTATTGGTTGATGATAATGCTTATGATAACACCTTTAACTCAACTAATATATAGTGTATCCATGCTGGGAAAATTCATTTTACAAGCTGTAATTACATACAGTGGTTGAATGTGTTAAAAAAACCTTATTTGCTCAGGCAAATTTTAAAAATTAAAAGAAGACTTGAATCTGTATCTTTAAGTGATCTACAGTGTATCTGGAAAAATAAACCTAGAATGATAAAACCTACTGGATATAGTAGGAAAATATTAGATTTTAAAGATAAAGAAAAGAACCTCTATGTCTTGAGGCAAAAACACCAAATCACTTACATAACAAAGAAAATCAAACATCTCATAAAATAAGAGAACATTCTGCATTTTCAAGAAACCAAAGAAAGTGTTACATAAATATTTTCTATCTAGATAAGCCAGTCTCCACATATGAAGACTGCGAGAAGCAGTTTCCATGTATAGAACCTCAAAGAATACTGTACTCGCTCTTTTTGTGAGGAACTGACTAGAGCATGAACATCAGTCAGTGACAATAAGACTAGGACCTGGAAAATTTTGACACATGGACTGAGTGTGAGAACTGAAAAGAATTCAGTGTAAATCCGTACCTAAAATAAGAATGGAGAGAATAGTTATATATCCTGACAAAACTAGAAAAATACATGGCTGTATAGATAAGAAGTGGGAGCAAAAGTTATCACTTAAGCAGGTAAGTAGTGCTGTATCATGATACGTAACAGTAAATAAGAAAAAAAGACTGAAGTCATAATGGAAATCAGTAAAAAGGTAAGCCCTACAATGAAAATATTAATCTTTCTAAATTGCAAAAGAAACATGAATAGAACACAAGAAACAAAACACACTGAGAAAGAAACACAATACACATAGTCAGTTTTATGTAAACAATGAGTTGAGACCAAATTTGTCAGTCATATTAATAAAATATATGAGTTTTCAAAAGTTCATGGAAAACACATATTATTAAAAAGCTATGCATGGATTTTACATTTTTTGGCACAAAAATAAATTTGTACTTTAATTCCATCTTCCATGAAATGTTTCAACTCTCCTGATATTTATTATATTATTATAAATTATTAATTGCATAACTCCTCCACTTAAAAAGTTTCCAATTAACTAACACAACACAATTCAATTCTTTAAGATACATGAGACAAACCTATGATAAAGTGGTTCATAATGTCTAGAATGAAGAAATTAACAAAAGTATTCTGGACAAAAGAAGCAATAAAATAAATAGAAACATAAAGAACTAATCAACATAATTGGTAAGGTTGGAATTACAGATATATATCAAATTTCAAGCCTTGGTAATATAGAGAATAAACCCGCTCCTTAAGCACAAACAAAATATTCACAAAAACTGACCACATTATGGGCCACTGCCTTAGTCCATTGGGCAGCCCTAAGAAAATATTATAAACTAGGTGGCTTATAAGTTACAGACATTTAGTTTTCACAGAGACTACAAAGTCTAAGGTCAAGGTTTTGACATATTTAATATCTGGTGAGAACCCAATTCCTGGTTCATACAGGCATTTAGTTTTCACAGAGACTGGAAGTCCAAGGTCAAGGTTTTAACATATTTAATATCTGGTGAGAATCCAATTCCTGGAACCTTCTTGCTAATCCTATCATGGTTCCAGGGTCTAGTTACCTATCTGGGATTTTTATTTTTTAAGGGAGAGATTCTTAGCTATAGGGAGTGTGCACATCCTGGAGAAACAGAGAGACAGAAAGTGAGAAATTCCCCATTGGGGGATTCCTGCTGCAGTCTCTTCTCTATTCTCTTCTTGGGATTTTTGAGCATGCATGCACATAATCTGGTGTAAATTTTAAGCCACCAGGTCTGGGATTTGAACCTGGGTCAACCAGAAATGTAATCATTATGCCATCTGCTAGTCCCCTGGAATCTCTTTTATAAGGACACTCATCTCATTCATGACCACTTCCCAAAGGCCCCACCTCCTAATTCTATGACTTTGGGATTTTGGATTTAAATATATAAATTTTAGGGTCACATAAGCATTCAGTCCATTACAATCACAAAAAAAGTCTTAATAATTGATGTGAAGTAAAAATTAACAAGAAAATTTTAAAAAGAATTTTCTACTTATAAATTAATAATGACATCTCTGTATTAAATAAGCACTGGTTAAAAGGGGATATATAAACTGAAATTGAAGATTTTATAAAAATAAAATTTAAGATTACACATCAGGGGACCAGCAGTTGGCATAATGGCTATGTTGCTGGACTTCCACATAGTCGTCTGTGGTTCGAGTCCCAGACCTGGTGGCTTAAACTCATGCTGGGCACGTGTGCATGCGTGCCCAAGATCCCGAGAGGAGAATGGAGGAGAAAGGATTGCGGCATGGCCATCCCCCCTTGGGGGTGATTTTTCGCTTTCTATCTCTTTGTCTCTCTCTGTCTTTCTGGCGAGTGCACGTGCCCTATAGCAAAAACCTCTCAAAAAAAAAATTACGCATCAAATTTATGAGCTATGGTTAAAGAAGTAATCTAAGGAAAATTCATGTTTTTAAATGCATGATTGATAAAAGATAATTAAAATAAACAAAGGAAATAAAGATTAAAGAAGAAATTAATATGGTAGAAAAGAGTGAAAAGAGTAGAACTAATAAATACATTGAGATGTTGACTGTTTGATAAAAAAAGTAAAACAAAATACCAATGTGAATCTAAAGAAGCGAGAAAGAGAAAGCAGAAATACGCAAAGTAATAAATAACTAGAAGAGAATAACCATTGTGAAAAAGAAGATAAATAGCAAGTGGTCTACTCTGCAGAACTGTGCAAATACATTTGAAAACTGTTAAGTATTAAAACTGACTATACTCTATGGAAACAAGAGTCCATTTGATAAAGAAAGTTTAGTAGACCATTTTCCAGGGTGAAAAAAAGATGGAGAAAATTATTTAAAAATTACTCCCCACAGAAACACCAGAGCCAGATGGTTTCACAGGTGAATTCTACATACTTTCAGAATCGGATGTTCCTGATTCTCCATAAATTACTGCATAAATTGTTCTAGGGTATAGAAAAGGAAGGAAAACTTACAAATTTTTTCTAAGGAGTATAATATTAATACCTAAATCAAATAATAATGAATAGTAACAATGATAACAATTATCATTATTAGTGTAGGAAGCTACAAGCCAATTTATTTTATAAACATAAATGTTCAAACAGGGCTGGCCCCTCTATGCAGCAGTTAAGCAATGCACAAAGGAACTGAATCCTACATGGTGAGCCAGGGTTTGAGTGCTAACCATATCAGCTTGAAAAACTATCTAGTCCTTCGGTGCATGTCCAAGATTCTCATGGATGGAGAACTGGATTGGAGAGGGGAAGAGGACTGAGATGTAATCAAGTCTATTACATGGAGGCGTGTTTTCTCTTTCTCTTGCTTTTTTGTGCATGTTCATGTGTCCTCTGGTGTGGAAAATAAAATATATAGATGCTAGAATTGAATAAAACATTAGCAAAAAGATTCCAAAAACAATGAACCATTAATCACCCAACATCATTAATAAAACCAAAACATTAGTAACAAATTCTGGAAATGCAAGGAGTTTCATTATGAAGAAATTCATTGATATAATTCACCCTATTTATAGATTTAAAGAGAAAATGATATAATTATCTCCATGGGTGCTGAAAATATCTTCAGTAATATTCAACACTCATTCTCAATAAAACATTTAAAATATAGAAATTGACAAATACTTTCTTTACACAATTTAAAATATGTACATGCACGCATGTGATTTATGTCTCTCCTCTCTCTCTCTCTCTTTATGTATGTGTATATATATATATATATATATATATATATAAACACACACACACACACACACACACACACACACACATATATATATATGCTCTAAACCCGTTATCTTATTTCATTGAGAAGCATGAGAGGCTTTCCTGCTGAGACCAGAAATAAGGTAAAGATGTCATCTTCATTGTTATTCAACATTGAATTATAGATGTTAATCAATAGAATTAAACAAACGTGTGAGAATGTGAGGGGGAATACCTATCTCTATATACAGTTGAAATAATAGCAAAGCTTGAAAAACCCATGATAATTAGTGATTAAACTAATTAAAATTTGATGAAGATCCAAGGTAGTAGGAGATAAATTAACTTATAAAAACCAATTCCTGACCTAGTAGGTGGCATGGAAATTAAGGCTGCTGTATTTCACATGGCCAACTGAGTGGTTTGAGTTCTGGACCTGGCAGCTTGAAAAACACACTGGGTGTATGTGCATGCATGCCCAAAATCCTGAGGGGAAAATGAAGAAGGGATTGTGGTGTGGCCATCTCCTCTTGGGGATTGTTTCTTACTCTCACTCTGTCTTTCCCTGGCAAGTTAATGAACTCTACAGTAAAAACTAAAAGACAAACAAACAAATCTCTTTTATATACACACACAAAAAAACCAATTACAAGATATAATAGAAAAGGAAAAACTCTTATAGTTACGACAAAAAAGTAAGCTTAAAAAGAAATACGAAAAACATAAATAAGTGAAAAATTTAAAACATTTAAGAAATTAATGTAGACTTGAACAAGCAAAAAGGCATTTGTTTTCTTAGAAAGGAACTACTCAACATTGTACAGATGTCAGTTCTTCTCAAGTTAAAATATGTTTAACCCAATTGCAAGGAAAATGTCAACAAGCTTTTTGTTTTGTATTCTAGAACTAAACAAGTTGATTATAAAGTCATGTAAAAAAATAAACATAAAAGAATAGGTGGAAAACTCTGGGCAGGAGGAAGAGGGAAGTAATGTTCTTGCCAGATATTAAAATGCTATGTTAACACAATAGTTAATTTAGTGTGGTACATGTATAAAGAGCTCCAGAACAGAATAGAAAGTCCAGACATATATTCAAGTGTACATATAACTTTATTATTTGATAAAGGTGTTGTTTCAAATAGCTGGAGAGAAGATGGCCTCTTTTGTAAATGGTATTGGGACAGTTGGAGAGAAACCATACAAATACTAGAAGAAAAAAAATAGATGCCTTTTTTATAACTTGAATGTAGGTAGGAAAGGTTTTCAAAATGTGATTTGAAATCTTCATATAATGAAAGATTAATAAATTCTACTACATAAGATTAAGAAAAAAATTGTGTGGGAAAAAATAAGCAAAATCAAATGAATAGTGACTGTCTTAGAGAAAATATTTGTAACATCTATCAGAGATGTATGGTTGTCTCTGTAATAAACAAAGCTGGTTTTTTCCCTTCAGTTTTTGTTCCAGTGCCCAAGTGCTTGCTGGAGAGAGAAAGTGAGAAATTACCCCCCCTCCCCCCAGTGGGGATGGCCACGCTGCAGTTACCCTCTCCTCCATTCTCTTCTTGGGATTTTGGGCATGCATACGCAAGTACCTGGTATTATTTTTCAGGCTGCTGGGTCTAGGACTCAAACCATGGAATTGGCCATGTGGGATTCAGCCACCCTAACCTCCATGCCATCTACTGGCCCAGAGAGAAAGCATTTTTTTAAAAAATAAGGAAAAGACCAAAATTTAAAAATTTCCTATACAAAAAGTATAGGAAAATCATTCTTTTTTTTCTTTAAGAAATTTTTGTTATAGAGTATGTGCGCTTCCTAGAGAGGCACAGAGAGACAGGGAGACAGAAAGTGAGAAATTACCCCCCGGGGGGATGGCCCCTCCACAGTTAGCCATGTGGGATCCAATGACTTTAACCGCCGTGCCACCTGCTGGCCCTAAAAACTATACTTTTACCAATGATCAAATTGTTGATGAAGCTGTGGAGAAATAGGCTGTTTTACTCAGCTCAGACTGCTGGAACAAAAGACACATACTGTGTGGCTTTAACAACAGAAATGTATTTATCACAGTTCTGGAAGAATGAAAGTCCAAAATCAATTAGTCGCCTCTTCAAAGATCCTTTTTTCCAATTGTTGCGTTCTGAGGTTAGGGCTTCAACATATGAAGGATTTGCAGTTCAGCCCACAACACAGGCACATACATTGCTTTTGAAAGTTCAAATGGTGTAACCCATTTGGAAGAAAATATGACAAAATCTAAAAACCTGTGCATGCATCTTTTCCATGTGGACCTAACAATGACTCCCACAATTTTATCCAGAAGTTACCTCTCAAAAACAAACAAATAAACAAAGGAAACTTAAAATGTATGCATGAGTTAATCCTCAATCATCGTTTGTAGAAGTAAAACAAGGAATAACCTTATTAACAAAGCATTAAATATTTGTTGAATATACTATGGTACATTCACACGTTGGAGTAACTATTCCAGTATAAAAATGTATGGGAAAAGTCACTACTAATTGCTTAGGGTTATTTCCAGGATGTATTTTAAGCAAAAGAAAAAGAAAAAAAGGAAATACAAAATGCAAAGGAGAACATACAGTAAGGTACATTTTTATGTAAGGAAGGAGATCAAAAAGAAGAGTATACACACACACAAATATACTTATTTATACAAAAAGAAACAGAAAGAATAAACCGGAAGCTAATGAAACTGTTGCCTGCATAAAGGTTGTAGGACAGTGAGAACATGAAGAGGGCATGAGGAAGGAGTAAAACTTTTCCATGGATATGTTCTTGTATAATTTTGACTTTGAAGACATAATAAGGTCATACATATTCAAAAACTAAAATAAAATAAACCAGGACAAAAGACCATAATGTGCATCAAAAGAAAGAAGTGAACTTTACTTAATATAGCTAAACAGAAAAAAAAATTAATTGAACACAGGACTAGAACTGAAGATTTTTAGTGGTTATATAGTCTAAGGACAGAAAGGAACTACAAAGAGATTCAAATTTTATTCTGTAGGTTTGTTGTCAGTTGTGGGATTACTATAGCAATTCCCATAGTACTTTGGGGAAATGGTAGGATAGAGAAAAGTCATTTTAAATATTGCATGTTGTTAGCCACCTTGTGAGAAATGAGCTACAAATAGGGAATGAGAGGAGATGAGTCTTCTGCATTGAATTTGATGGTATTGGAATAAATTCATGATTTAAATACCTATATTTTTAGCTTTGTTTCATGAATGAGATCTCAGGTGTGAGGAAGGAAAAGTATAATTTGACAGGGATGGAGAAGGTATTTATTACTCAAGAAACAATAGATTGTTGAACAACTAATGGGCACATATCAAATAAACAAGAGCCAGTTTGAAGATTTTTCCTTGTTCAAATTAGGGACAAATTGAGTATCAAAAAGATTAATAATAGATATGAATTTTACCACACTGAACTATAGAATAATGACATTCAAAAACAAACAAACAAACAAACAAGTAAACAAAACAAAATTTGGTCAGAGGGTGTAGAAGAGTTCTTTACAGAAGAGTGCTAGCAGAATGTAAACAAAATGATAGAAAAATAACTATTTTGTTTCCATTGATGAAAAAATTGACTTAGGCATGTGTTAACAATGGACAGTAAAATTATTTGGCTAACAGTTGTTGTATGGCAAGATATTTACAGAGTTTCACTTTTTTCCCTCACCAATGAAAGAGAGAGAGGAAAGAAAGAGAAAGCAAAAAAAAAAAAAAAAAAAAAAAATGTACCCTCATTGGGCATAATCACACCACAATCGCTTCTATTTTTCTCTTCTTTTGGGATTTTGGGCATAATTGCACATGTACCAAGTATGTATTTCAAGCTGCTGAGTCTAGGAATTGAACCATGCTATTGATCATGTGGGATATAGCTCCCTAACCACCAGGCCACGAGGTGGCCCAACACAGTTTTAAGATATAACCTCACAAGTCAGTCATTATAAAAGCAATATTGGAAAATCTGTTGGACACCATTTTAAGTAGTCATTAAACAGCTTTACTCATAATGAGATAATTTAGTATTATTCACCTTCTGATGTGATGTATTGAGAAAGATATAAAGCTTATGTTGTATTTTTGCCAAATATTTTAAATCAATATTAATATATACATTTAAGTTTCTATTCATTTTGTTCACGTTATTACATGTGTGTGCATGTGTAAGTGCACATGAAAGAGAGAGAAGTACCCTTGGTAAGGTCTTGTCACACTGTGATCCCCTTCTTCTAGTGCTCCAGTTCATCAGGATCTTGGGCACATATGTGCATGTCCAGTGTGTTTCAGGACAGGGATCCAAACCTGTGGGCAGTCATGTGGTTTCCAGTGTTGCGGTCTGTTACCCACTACACCACCCAGATTAGTCCTGAATCAGTACTTAAACGTGAGAAAACAATAAGCCATTATGAAAAATGCTATGATAATTACTCAGCAAAACTGAACTAACGTAATATCCAGCAAGCCAGTTACTATATAAATATATATATATATACACACACACACACATACACACACACACACACACACACACATATATGTATGTATATATATATATATATATATATATATATATATATATCTCCAAAAGGAAGGAAATCAGTATGTTGAAGAGATATCTGCATACCATGATCGCTGCAGCATTATTCACAGTGGCCAAGTTACAGAATCAATTTAAGTGTCCATCAACAGATGAATGGATAAAGAAATGTAATAAAACGTAAAAAAAAGAAAATTGTTGGAAAAGTCATGATTTTTTTTTTTTGAGAGAGATTTTTGCTTTAGGGCATGTATGCTTGCTAGAGAGACAGAGAGAGACAGAGAGTCATAAAGTGAGAAATCGCCCCCCAAAAGGGTAGCCATGCTGCAATCCCTTCTCCTCCATTCTCCTCTCAGGATCTTGGGCATGAATGAACATGCACCTATTGCAAATTTTAAGCTGCCTGATCCAGGACTTGAACCACGGGAATCCAGTGATGTTACTGCTATGCCATCTGCTAGTCCTCATGATGTAGTTTTCTATGCAAAAATGTGTCATGCAGATGGTGTAGTGATTATGTCGCTGGACTCTCATGTGAGCAACTGTGGTTTGAGTTCTGGACCCAGTGGCTAGAAACTCATATCAGGTGTGTGTGCATGTGTGTCCAAGAACCTGAGAGGAAAATGGAGTAGAAGATATTGTGGTGTGGCCATCCCCCTGAGGGGGTGATGCCCTCTCCCTGTCATTTTCTCTGTTTCTGTCTCTCTCTCCAGTGAGCACACACCCCCTAAGGCAAAAACCTCTATAAAAAGGGTCTTGATTTTTTCAGTGATCCAATGCAATGCAATAGAATTCATCCTTCAAAGGAAAAAAAACCCAAAAGCCAAAAAACAGAATTCTGTCATTTGTAACATGAAGTCATTATGCTAAGTGAAATATGTCAGACAGAAAGACAAATTCTGGATTTGTGGATTTTAAGTGTTCTTATAAAACTATAAATGTGTGAGGTAGCACATATATAATTAGCTAGATCGAGCCATTCCACAATATATACATATTTCAAAATAACATGTTGTATGCCATAAGTTTATACAATTTTATTTGTCAAACAAATAAACAAATATGTGAAACCACCAGAAAAAAATCCAAATTTGTATGACCAGCTGTAAAAGAACTGGGCTGCTTTTTTGTTTGTTACTCACAAAAACAACAACGACAACAACGACAAAAAGTTAGGGAACTGTTAATGAAGAAAGGGACATGACAAATAACTATAATCTGTAATCTTAGATTTGATCCTCCCTGCCCCCAGTTTTTGCTACAGGGTGTGTTTGCTTGCCAGAGAGAAACAGAGAGAGATAGACAGAGAGAGGAAAAGTGAGAAACCATTACCAAAGGGAGATAGCTATGCCACATTCCCCCCCCTTCCTCCATTTTCTTCTCAGGATTCTGGACACACAGGCAAATACATTCGGCGTTCCTGAAGCCACCAGTCTGGTACTCAAGCTGCAATGTGGGATCCAACCTGTCCAACCTCTGCATCACCTGCTGGCCCTAGATTTGATCTTCAATTAATTTTAAAAAGTCACAAGAACAGTGATAATTGGGAAAACTTAAATACTTATTCTATAGTAGATCATATGGCATCAATAATGCTATTGTGGATATGTAGGAAGATGCTCTCATTGTTAGGAAATGAGTAATGAAATGTTTAGAGATGAAGTGTCACAATGTCTACAATTTTCATTCCAATGGTTCAGATAAAAAGTAAATCTAAACACACAAAGTACAGAATGTTAAAAGTGAGTAAATAAGAGAGGTATAAAGAATCAGTCAATAAACCACATGTAGGATGACCCATGCCTGCAAAGATAATGATCCACAGAAAAGTACTCCATAAATGCACACTCAGCCTCCAGAGTCCATATTTCATTACAGATGAAAAGAAAACCCTGAGAGGGGTTTTCATAGGAAAACCTATGAAAACCTCTTTCATTGTAATTTAATCAATAGAATAATGAATCCATTAGCACAATTTCTGTGAGACATGTTTCTCTAGACACTCTCAAGATTTGTATGCTAGTAAAGAAATCTTTGGAATCAGTGAAAACTCTTTCACCTAAAATTGTTTATTTCTTTTACTTATTCATTTAGTCATCCCATATACATATACTGTGCATCTACCTCAGTCTAAAAATGTTGCCTGACTCTGAAGATGAAACACATGACCTAGCCACTGATTCAAATTGTATTGGGTAGACATTATAAAATACCAATAGAGTGTAATGCTGAGGACACCCAGAGAAAGACTACTTATTTCCTGCTTGCACAGAGCCTCAAGGTCAGTCATAGTCCTTTTTTGAGAATGTGCACAACCCTATGAATACATAGGGACTTCTAGACTTCCAGGAGTATATTAGAGCTTTTATGAACTCCTGCAGACATCTCATTGCTAGCTTCTCTTTTTAAGCTTTTTGCCTGTTTTTTGTTTTTATCAACTATTGCCTTAGGCAGTGTTTTAATCAATATACTTACAGGTGAAGATTTTCTACAAATGCCTCCTCTCCCAGAGGCTGAGTACAATGTGAATGAATCATGAAGTAAATAGAACTTTGGGGTGATCTGTGACTCTTAAGTTTCCAGAAAACAATTACTGAGGTACCAAGTATCCATTCCCTTTAATCATTCAGTGCTACCAGAATACTGCCTCCTCTCCCATCCTAATGAGACAGGTGTGTATGACAATGTTCATCATTTAGGTGGTGAGGTTCAATCGGTCATGTTATACTTTGTGGCTGGCCTAAGGCTTCTGAATGGAGATTCTATTACTCTGTATTTATGACAAAACCTTCCACAAAGACCCTGTTTAATGAGGGCTCAGAATGTTTTCTGTTGGTCATGGATGTCTAGAACTCCCACTAAGTCCCTGGATTATCCAACCACATTCATTCTACTCCAACCATTTATATTGCTGGGAAGAGCCTCATGAAGAAACTGAACTCCAGGAAGATTTGCAGAAGCAGGCAAAGTTGCTGCCCTCAGGGAAATAGTATATTAATGATGCAAGCATGAATTAGTAGTGACAGGATTTGATCATTTCCTGGGCTTCCAGGAAAAATTGAGAAATTTCTCTTGATGCAGAGTGTCTCATCTCTTCTGTCATTTTTCTCTCCTCTGGCTCTCCACTTGCATTTGGCATTCCGACTTCCTGGAGTCTTAACAATTAGTGCTCACTTGAATTGGCTTTCTCAGCATACCATGTTTCAAATATATTTTCCTTTTCTTCAAGCCATTAAAACATACTCATCTCTTATCTCTCTCACATCCGAAAGCTAGGCTATATGCTAATATAAAAGAAGATGACAGTCACGAAGATTACTGCTCTCTCTTCTCGGTGACATACTTGACTTTTAATAGGAACTCTCAATCTTTAACTCAATGAAAATTCCAGGAAAAACAGCAAGATTTATAAGTTGAATATTTTATAAATACCACCTGTGGCCATCCAGTCTGTACCAACTCTTGCCAGGCACTTTAAATACATAGGTTATTCAATTTTCATGACAATCTTATGAAGAAGCTATTATTTTCTCTGTTTTATAGATGACAAATCTTGTTGCACATAAAAATGAAGGGATAAAGAAGTAAAGTGAAAGGTAGAGTTGTAATTTGAACCCAGGTCAACCTAATTTTAAAGCCTTAAGTACCCCTCCTGGATATTGGGGTAGGCAAAGAATTCTTAAACAAGACTCCCAAAGCAAGGACAATAATCCCTAAAATAGACAAGTGGGACTAGATATCAGATTAAGAAGTTTGGGAACAGCAGTTAGCATAATGGCTATGTCGCTGAACTCTCATGTAGTCGACCATGGTTCGAGTTCCGGACCTGGTGGCTTAAACTCACGTCGGGCGCATGTGTGTGCGTACCCAAGATTCTGAGAGGAGAATGGAGGAGAAGGGATTGCAGCGTGGCCATACTCCCTGGGGGGTGATTTCTCACTTTTTATCTCTCTGTCTCTTGTCTCTCTCTGTCTTTCTGGCAAGTGCACGTGCCCTGTAGCAAAAAAAACTCTCCAAAAAAAAAAAAAAGAAGAAGAAGTTTCGGTACAGCAATGGACACAGTAATCGATTAGTGTGAATCGATCGTCAACCCTCAGAATGGGAGAATACTATGCCTCAGATAAGGGACTGATAACCAAATACACAAGGAACTCAAGCAGCGAACACCCCCCACAAACAAAAAAAGATTAACCCAATTAAAAGATGGGAAAATGAGCTAAACAAAAATCTAAGGAAGGCATACGAACAGCCAAAAAGCATATGAGGAAATGCTCAACATCTCTCATCATATGGAAGATGCAGATTAAAACCACAATGAGATACTCCCTAGCCCCTGTCAGAATGGCAAAGATTAAAAATACAAAAAGTGAAATATGTTGGCGGGGATGTGGTGAAAGGGGAACACTCCTACACTGTCAGTGGGAATGTAAATTGGTCCAGCCACTGTGGAGAACAATATGGAGGTTCCTCAAAGATTTACAAATAGGACTACCATTTGATCCAGCAATCCCACTTCTTGGTATCTACCCAAAAGGACAGGAGAACACTCAGTTGGAAAAGCACTTGCACATCAATGTTTATTGCAGCATTATTCACGATTCGTAAGACATGGAACCAAACCAAATGTCCACAAACAGATGAATGGATTGAAAAAGTGTGGCACATATACTCTATGGAATACTATTCAACCATAAAAAAGACCCTGTTATTTGATAGAAAGTAATCAAATATGGAAGATTTATTGCTGAGTGGAGCAAGCCAGGCTATGAAAAAAAGATATTGTATGTATCCACTTAATACATACTGACTATCCACACTCTATGGTAGAGATTGAAATATTTGAGGGTGGCATAAAAGCCCTGAAAATAGTTATAGATGCTGAAGACAGGGTGTAATAGAGGGGGGAAGGGAAGAGTATAGAGAAGGAAGGTGGGAGAAAAAAGAGAGAGGCATGACATTTGTGGGACACAGAAATGGTGTATTACCTGTTGATGATAACATGTATAGTATTCTCAACTGGACTGGTCTGAGAAGTATTTCATGTTAGATAAATTCTCTTTACAAGCCAAATGATGTATAGCAATGGAATGTTTAAAGGAAACGAGAATAAATAATAATCATAATAACATGAAAAAAAGAAAAGCTATTTGCTGCTGATGATGTGGACAGTAATGTCTCTGTCTTGACAGATATGCATGCTAATCATTCTGGAAAAAGAAATGTTATATAACATAGAAATATATGTGATTAAATGGAATATTCAAAAAAAGGACCCCTCCTACTCCAGCTCTTCTGGCTGCAGGCAATTCAAAATGAGTAACTCATGCTCTTGACTTCATCACATCCCATTTTTCATTTTAGTCAAATAGGTAGTCATTACCAAGTCAGGAATTTTCTTATGTAATCTAATTTGTATTTCTGTTTTGTTGAATTTCAAATTATTATTATTTTTTTTCCATTTTGGGACCAAATTGACTCACAAACCAGAGAGAAACAACAAATGCTACTGCTTTGCTGAAAATTGCACTTTCATGAGTCTCAAAATTAGTAAATGCTTAATAGCTATATAGCCCAGAGAAAGGTTCTGGATAAGATGAAGGGGTATACACACAAAGTGGTCTCAATGGAATGGTAGAAAAACACCCTTATTCCCTCCTTTTCTCCTCTATATGTTGCTATGGGACTCAGGAAGAAAGACATAGTGTGCTGCAAGGGGCAAGGAGGAAATGTGAGCTGCAGGAATGATGTTTATGAGTGCTCTGATCTTAATGGAACACCAGGTTGGGAATGTGGTAGGCACAGTCTGGAAATCTCAGCCCAAGCTTATGCTACAGGGAGAACAGCTCACTCGTGATTACCTGTGAATGGGTTACCTGTGAACAGGTCAGGACCACATGGCTTCTCCTTTGATTTACCCAAATGGGTAAAAAACCATAGGCAAGCAGGCTAAAAATAAACTGGTCTCTGGCTCTGTCTTTCACACGTTGTTGAATTTCAGGCTCAGGCAGAGAGAAATTAAAAGTTTTAATTTACATATGATCATTACAAAGAAATAAAAAAAATCTGGGTAATCTTTGCTTTCATATTAGTTTATGACCCTTCTTTTATCTTCTGCTGATTGATGTAAATAATTAGATGGCCTCAATGTCTACATTAGATTTGAAGCAGTCTAATGATACACTTCTGGGTTAACATATAGATTATGTAGACTTTGATCGTATTTTGCAAATGTCCTCATAAACCATGCCATCAGTGTATAGATTATAATTCTCTTTCCCTTTACAGAGTTCTATTTCCTGATATTTTTCTCTTCTTATCCTTTTCAACTACCTTGCATAAGTAAGCAGTGTTTCCTGTACACTTGGACTGTAGCAGAGGGAAAAAGAGATACTCAAGGATCCAGGGAAGGGAGCAACTCACCATTGGTGAGGACATCAAGGACCAGAGCCAGGGACCCACACAGTGCTCAGCACGCATTTAGTGTTGGATCTCAGTCCACATTTGTTGACTTTTCACAAAACAGTGGCCCCCAGACCTCAGGTTATTGGCAAGATCTAAATACAAGACATGGCAATGTGTCTGAACAAAGTTAGAATTGGTTGGTTGTGGCAAAATCTGAGGGCAAAATGGAACTCCCATTTTGCTCCCCTGACTAAAACCACTGAAAATAGTTTCTCATTGTGGTTTCTGAGATTCAAAGAGAAGGCATCTCCAAACAGTCTATTACACAAGGTTCAGAGGGCTCATGGGCCTCCAATAGTTCCCATCAAGTTGGATTTTGGTGGGTTAAATGTAAGCGAATCAGGAACATAAGGACTAAATTTCCTTTCCAATACACATGGGTTTTAAATGAAGGGAAAAAGGTGCTTCGGGCACAATACATTCACTTGCCAAACCCCAAACATTCAAAAAATAGTTCAAGATGTCTCAGTAAACCCAGCTAGCTGCCCAATCCCCCTCCTCCCTTTCTTGAAGTGATCATCTACGTATGTACACTGATAGGTGCACAGAGAGTGATGCCCTATGTTCTGTAATCGGAGTTGTAGATATTCTAGTTTCTGTGTGGATTACTCTAAATTCCCAGATGGCCTAGTGATAGAGTTTTAGTGGTCTTTACCCCAAAATATGATACAAAACTTCCTCAACTTATCTCACCTCGCCCAAACTCTACTCAAACATGCTTTCCCAAGAGGTAAGATTATTGTATTTATCAAAATCAGTGTCTCAGATGTTTAGGTCAAAAATATGTACTTTATCTCCTGTTTACATGTGGTAGTATATCAATTACTATTTGCTGGTTTGAGGCAAGACAAACATATGGTCAAAATGTGGCTTAGTTTCCCTGGAATCTAAGTAAGTTATAGAGGCTGAAGATAGAGGAAGAGAATGGAATAAGAATATAAGCCTGAGGCAGGGTCAGGGCTGTGGAGCTAGAGGAAGATGAAGTCCTTAGCAAAGGAAACTTTGCTAAGTCTATGTGTCCTTTAGCAACCAGATGGGAATGGATGATTCCACTTACTAAATCTGTTTTGGCCTGTTTGGGTGATGAAAAGAAAGGGTGGGATTAATTGTTTCTTTTGCAGGTGGATTGTCTTATGTTAAACTTGGTACATTGTAAGCAATACACTGATTACTCCTAACTCTACTGTGGGCATTCTTGGATACCTGCTGTGTGTCAGCAGTATTCAGATATGGAGTGAATAGGAGGGTGGATGAACAAAAGAGAATATGCTTCCAAGTTAGATACTGAGCAGATAGAGGTGCCGTTGCTAGAGATGGAGAAAGGGGATGAGGTGATGAAAAAGATGATGTCTTGAAGAGTAATATCAGTGCCATAGATTTATTTTGGAGTTATAGACATATTGCCACCAATTTAAATATTGTTGTAATTTAAATCACATAAATAGATGAAGCTGTCCTAAATCCCTATTCCACTTTATAAGAAAAGAATGACCCCTTTACCATTAAGATAGTGAAAATAAATCTCTACAATTAAAAAAAAAAGATTAAAAAGAGATTTTTGCTACAGGGCATACGTGCTTGTCAGAGACACAGAGAGAGACTGAGAGACAGAAGTGAGAAATCACCCCCCCCCCCTCCAGGGGAGATGGCCAGGTCACAATCCGTTTTCCTCCATTATTCTTCTCTTGGGATATTGGGCACACACACACGTGCCTGGTGTGAGCTTCAAGGAGTTGACTATGTGGAAGTCCAGCAACATAATCATTATGCCATCTGCTGGTCCCTACAGTTAATTTTTTTCTTTTTTTCGCTATAGGGCGCGTGTGCTCGCCAGACAGACAGAGAGAGACATAGAGACAGAAAGCAAGAAATCACCCCCCAGGGGGGATGGTCACACCACAATCCCTTCCCCTCCATTCTCCTCTCGGGATCTTGGGCACGCACGCACACGCGCCCGGCGTGAGTTCTAAGCCACCGGGTCCGGGACGTGAACCGCGGTCGACTACGTGGGAGTCTAGCGACATAGCCATTACGCTAACTGCTGGTTCCAAAATTTTTTAAAAATTACATGTAATCATTGTACATCTGTTTGTGTGTGTGTGTGTGCTCGTGCACACTTTTTTTTTTCTTTTTCTTCTTTTTTGGAGGGTGGGAGGGAACTTTTGCTATAAACGCGTGTGCTGACCAGAAAGACTGAGTGAGAGAAAGTGAGAAATCACACCACTGGGGAGATGGCCATGCCGCAATTTCTTTTTATACATTCTCCTCTTGAGATTTTGGGTGTGCTCACATACATGGCTGGCATGAGTTTAAAGCCACTGAGTCCAGGACTCGAACCATGTTCAGCCACAAGGGAGTCCAGCACCTTCACCAGTCTGCCACCTGCTGACCCCCATTGTACAACTTTACCACATACAATATGGTTTTTCAAAGCATACATTCATTGCTTGTCAATCAAGTCAAAAATATTATAATGTGTATCATCTTGAGTGTCATTTCCCCCCCTGCACCTCTCCCTCTCACTCTCCACATACACTCCCTCCTATACGTTCTCTGCTAACTTTGCTATTATTTCTCCAAATCTTTTAGTTTCTGTCATAAAGTGCAGACATTTGGTATATACAAGTTAAATTTTTATGGTCACCTCCATCTCTGATTTCCTGGCTCCTCTGGATTTTTATTTTCCCTCTGTGTCTTGGGATTTCCTTTATCTTCCATTATTTGCTGAAACATGGGCTCTGCTTTTCCTTTTAATTTTAATAACAATGAAACATAAATATTAGGCTTTCTCCAATTTTCTATAAAATCTTCTACCTATTCACAGTTTTGGAGGCTATTTCTGCATTGTTACTATTGAGATCTAAGATTTTTACAGGGAAGACTCAACCACAGTTTTAAGATGGTTAGTCATGCAAAATCTGATAGTTTCTTCTTTGATATTTTCTTCCATGGCATCCTCTTTACATAGGAGGAAAGGAGGGTAGAACTGCTTTTTTTCTAGTTATGCAATTAAAGTAGATGGATATGTATTAAACATGAGTGATGCTGTAGTTAATGGGTGAAGTAAGAAGAAAAAGTAAAAAAAAAAAATCAGAGAATTAGAGAAAGGAGAGGAAAACTGAGAAAGAGTAATAGGATAGGATGAGTAAGAGTAATAGGTTAGGATGGATTAACTTTCAGGAAGGAGGTGAGCACCAGGATAGTATGTATTTTGATCAATAGCACCAGAAAAGTAAGACCTACAAGCATTTGGTAGGTTTATGAGTGATTGCACTGGTCACTCCACACATTGTTTCCCAGTGAATAGATGTCCTCCTGGGAGAAGCTAAAGTTGGGGTGTGATAAGTGAGTGAATGTCCATAAAACTCAGAAGTGGAAAGCGATTGTCCAATCCTGTGTATTTTGGATGATAAAAGTGATAATAGATTTGCTAGGCTGACTGGAAATAATGCCAGACTAAGAACTTGGAAAAAAAAGAAAAGCTATAAGAATAGAAGATATAAGCATTAAAGTATTGAGAGTTAAGAAAAAAGATAAAGACTTGATGGTATCTTTGATGGTGGAAAATCAAGCTAAGTTCCTCAAGGGTCCAAAATACTCATCCAATGCAACCCAGTGCCTCAGTAAGCCCCAAGGGGATCAGAAATTGGACTAGAAGATTTCAAATGTGATATTTTATCTCCTGCTCAAACAAGTCTATGAGAAAGATCTTATGATTTTTCTGCCATTGACAATTGAGGGTCTGAAAAGATGTGACTTCCTCAAGATGACATAGGCCATAAATATCATAACTGGAATGTGGGGAGTTGATGACTCCAAATTTAGTGTTTCTCTATCATGTAATATTTCAACTCTTTTGTGTGAAGGATATTTCTGTGGTGATACTGAAGAAGAATGAGCTTTCCAAGTACAGAGGAAGTCAGAGAATTGAAAGTGTGATGGTTTCTTTTGTTGCTCAAGGCTATCGATTCTCTCAGTACCATTATTTCCAAGTTTGATTATTGGTTCTGATATTGTCTAGCTGTGCGACCATAGACAAGGCATGTATCAGTTGAAATCTCAGTTTTCTGGTCAGTAAAATAAAATAATTGAGCTGCCTTTTGAGCAATGACACTCTGATATTCTTGCAGCAAGGATATATAGAGTTGCTCTCTTCTGCAAGCTTTGAGTCTGTGGTATTTCAGAGGGAACAATGCAGAAAAAAAAAGGGACAAGAGCACAGACTCATCTCTGGTATAACTGGGTGGTGAATAAGTTCATGAGGTCCATCTTTAGCCTCATCATCACTCTTCCATTCTCCAAATCCTACTGTGAGTTCATACCTAGGGGCCTTGTGGTCAGTTACCACTCAATTCATTACTCCAAAAGTTTTCAACATGAATTTAAAATGCTTCCTGCTCACTGGAGCATTTAGTCTCTAATACTTGACTCTAATGTATAAAGGTTAAAGATTAAAAATCTATGTGAATCCAGGGAATTCTTTTACAATGCCAATTTCATTACTGTATTCAACAATGAAATTGAGGAGATGGTTGCAGAAGAAGATAGAGTAATCAGAAAAAGACCTCCATGATTAAACCTTAATCTGAGTCATGGGTAATTGGGTAGAATACAGCTTTACCAGAGTCACTGACTTTCCTCATCTGCTTTGAACCAAAAGAGATTATAAACATAATCAAGCTGAATAGCTCTAGATCTGATTGTGCTACTTACTATTTGTGTAATCTTTGCAAGTTACTTTGCTTTTCTTGGGCTTGATTTTCTTATCTGTTAAATGGCAGTTGTTTTGAGGCAAAGTCAGGTGATTTTGTACAACAGCTAGCACCACGCCTGCCATGTGTGAGGTATATAGCAGAGTGATTAAAAGTGGGGTATGGGGAACCAGCAGTTAGCGTAATGGCTATGTCGCTGGACTCCCACGTAGTCAACCGCGGTTTGCGTCCGGGACCCGGTGGCTTAAAACTCACGCCGGGCGCGTGTGCGTGCGTGCCCAGGATCCCGAGAGGAGAATGGAGGAGAAGGGATTGCGGCGTGACCATCCCCCCTGGGGGGTGATTTCTCGCTTTCTGTCTCTGTGTCTCTCTCTGTCTGTCTGGCGAGCGCACGCACCCTATAGCGGAAACCTCTCAAAAAAAAAAAAAAAAAAAAAAAAAAAAAAGTGGGGTATGAGGCCAGATAGCTTGCATTAGTCTGACCTCTCTATTTACTAGCTAAATGAATGTAAGTTACTTAATCTTCATGTGCCTCAGCTTCCTCATCTGCAAAGTGCAGCTGATAAAGACACCCACCCCATGGAGTTGTCACGACTAAATTTGTTAAAACGTGTAACGCATAGAGCAGTGTCTATACCCAGTAAGTGGTATAAAAGTATATGCTCTCATTGTTATTATGATGCTGGAGCTTGTCTCTCTAATCCATTGTGTATTAAAAAAAAATAAAAAGCATTGGTCAGTTAGTTCTCACTCACATTCAGTTTACACTTAACCTCTTATAGGCAGGTTCCATTTTGTTCATTCAATTTGTATCACAAGAAGATAAAATAAGCAATGAAATTCGTGCATCTTCACTTGGTAGTGAAGGCAGGGGAGAAAGACTGATCTCTTTCCCTGCATGGGACCGTGGGTGAATCACAGTGTGTAAGAGCTCAGTGTTGTCACCACCCCCCACTTTTCCTTGCACATCAGCCACAAAGAAGGAGGCTCCAGGGATTCCCACCGCACTCTCGGTTTGCTGTTTGCCTCCTTGGAGAGCCTATGTTGATTTAAATTACAGCTAGGCAGCAGGCACAGAGTTCTGAGGGCATCCCTAAGTCCTCACTGAGTAGTGGGAGGTCTAAACTGGAAGAACAGATAAAAGCTGCAGCTCAGAAGCTTTGAGACACCAACAACTCCTCAAGAGGCTTGTGGCCTGAGGCACAGAGACCTCCAGGGAGTCAGAAAACCAAATAGTGAGTTGCTCATAAATACGAGTAGGGGGTAGGAGGCAGAAGAAACCACAGTTAAACAGTAACATTTCCCTGCTAACCTTATGTCACTATAAAGGACGAAGCAGTGCTGCTGGCTTTTTACAAGATGAGTGGGGTAGAGTGTGCAGGCGTGCACACAAAATGTGCACATGCATGAGCACACACACATCATTCTATAATGACCTCCGTGGAAAACTCCTCCGCCATCCTTCCCATCCACAGTGTTGGTGTAATTAGGTAGGACTTGGGCAGAATGATTCATGCTTCAATAAATTCAATTTCAACAAAACATAATTATGGTGAGTCACCTAATCGCAGCTGTAATCATGGCCCGCCCCTCCAGAAGTCAGAACAGTTGAGGGCATTCAGCAAGGGTGCCTGATCCCTCATTATGACTGAAGTCTCCAGTTTTTGCCAAGCAGTCATGTTTGGGACTCCATTTTTAAGTTCTTAAGTGACTATTTCGATATACATAAAAGTGTGTGACAAATGTGATTGAAACCCCTTGTACCTATCTTTGATCTCATTCCACACCATTTCTCAGCAGAGATGACAGTACTTGATTTTGGTGTTGACTATTTCCTTGTCTGTCTGTTTGTTTACTCCCTCTCTCTGTATCCTTAAGATTAGATAGCATTGTTTTCAAAAATTAAGTGTTAAATAAATGGCATTTTATGTTGAACATATATTTTTAGTTTTATTCTATTTAGAATTCCATGTATGAATAGATCAAAACATATTTTTTCCATTCTTTTCTTGATAGATGTTTCATTTGTTTCTAATGTTTTCTATTACAAATAGTGTTTCCATAAACATCCTATGCACACTTGTGAGTTTCTCTAGGCATATACCTGTGAGCAGAGTTGCTGAGTTATCGGTATTTGCCTTGGCAACTTTACTAGATGTTGCCAAATTGCCCTCTAATGTGTTTATGCCAATTTACATACTTACCAAAAGTTTATAAATTCCTTTTGTTCTTACATTCTCACTAAAACACATTGTCAGGCTTTTAATTGTTGTCTATCTGATAAGTGTGAAATGCTGTCTCATGTCATTTTAATTTACATTGTCCAGTTATTATTAAGGTCAAATATCTTTTCATAGAATTAAGGAATCATTTAAGTTTCTCCCCTTTGTGAATTGCCTGTTCATATGTTTTGCCATTTGTCTACCATTTTTCTTTGGGGAGAGATTTTTGATAATACATTAAATCTGCATATTTCAAACATGGTAGTTCAGATTTTCTGTTTCTTTACAGGCCAATTTTAATAAGTCACATTTTAAAAGAAATTTATCACTTTCATCTAAGTTGTAAAATATGATGACATAAAATTGCTCTGATATTTACTTACTCTCTAAGTTTGCAGAATTTGTGGTGATAGCCCATTTTTTATTTCTGCCATTGATGGCTTGTGTATTCTCTCTTTCTCTCTTCCTCTCTCTCTCATTTTGATCAGTAGAGCTAGAATCTTGTAAATTTTGCTGTTCTTTTCAAGGAACCAGATTATGGCTTTGTTAATTTTCCCTATTAATCTATTTTCAATTTTATTATTTTTTGTTCTTCTTATTTTCTTCCTTCTACTTTCTTTGCTGTTATTTTCTGAACTCTTGAAGGTAGAATTTTAGACTGTTGTTTTTAGGTCTTCTTCGGCATTTAAAGCTGTAAGTTTCTCTTTAAGCATTACTTCAGTTGCATCTTACATTTTTTTAGAGAGATTTTTATTTGATTTGATTATATTTTTATTTCTTTTATACATTCAATCACATACATCACTTAGCTTGTAAAGGGAATGTTCCAACATGAATACATTTCTCACCAGTCCAGTTGGGAATATTATACACATTATCATTAACAGATTCTTTGTCTCATAAATGTTTTGCCTCTCTATTATGCTATAGGGCACGTGAACTCACCAGAGAGACAGAGAGACCAAAGATCAAGAAATCACCCCACAGATGGGATAGCCAAACCACAATCCCTTCTTCTCCATTCTCCTCTCTGGACTTTGGACATGCACGCATACATGCCCAACATGAGTTTTAAGCTGCCGGGTCCAGGACTCAAACTGCAGTTGACTCTGGGAGTTCAATGACATAAACATTACGCCATCCTGCACTTTACAAATTTGAAGACTGTGTTTTCTTTATCACTTAGTTCAAATTTTTTCTAATTTTCTTTGTGAATTTGTCTTTGACCCATAAATTATTTAAAAGTATGTCATTAAATTTGCATATAATTGAATTTTCTGAAATATGCTATTTTCTTGTTATTATAGAATACATTCTATATCATTCTGTGCTTTTGAACTTATTGACACATATGCAAAGTATATAGCCTATCTTGGTGAATGTACCATGTGTGCTTGAAAAGAGTACTTTTTTGCAATTGTTGGATCTAGGATTCTACAAATACCAAGTAGATCAGAATGGTTGATAGTGATATTCAGATTTTCTGTATATTTTATTGGTATTCTGTCCATTAGTATTAAAATCTACTAGGAGGGCCAGCAGGCGGCATGGTGGTTAAGGCATTGGACTTCCACATGGTCAAATGCAGTTCGAGTCCAGGACCTGGTGGCTTGCTTTCTCGCTTTCCTTCACTCGCTGGTAAGTACCCTATAGAAAATAATAATGATAATAATATTAATTAATAAAATTAAAATTAATTATTAAAATAAATAAAACCAACTAGGATTGTGAATTATTCTTTTTTTCCCCCTCTAATTCTATCAAGTGTTTATTCATGAGCCTTAGTTATTAGATGAAAACGTATTTATACTTATTGTCTTTCTAGTAAATTGAATCTTTAAAACTTTTTATTCCTGATTGTACTATTTGTCATAAAGTCTGTTTTTTTTTTATGAAGTCTCTTTTTAAAATATAATAGTAATGTAGTCACTCTAGTCTTCTTATACTTGTTACTTGCATGGTAGAACTTTACTATCATCCATTTACTTTCAAACTATATGCATCAAAACTTTTTATTTAAACTGTGTTTCTTGGGACCAGCAGACAGTGTAATGATTATGTTGCTGGACTCTCATGTAGTTGACTGTGCTTTGAGTCTTGGACCTGGTGGCTTAAAACTCACACCATATGCTTGTGTGTGTGTGTGCCCAAAATCCTGAGAAGAGAATGGAAGAGAAGCGATTGTGGCGTGGTCATTTCCCCTGGAGGTGGATTTCTTACTTTTTGTCCATCTCTGTCTCTCTGTTGAGTACAGGCCCCCTAGAACAAAAAATCTCTCAAAAATTTTTTTTAAAAGTATGTGTCTTGTAGACAACCAGCTTGAGTTTTGCCTTTTTATCTCTTCTGATAATCTTCCCCTTTTAAGTGCTTAGACCATTAACAATGTAGTTGGTGATATGGTTGAATTTGGGTCTACTATTTATTACATTATTATTTGGTTTTTATTCCTCTGTTTTCCTTTTGAAACTTTACATTGGATCATTTTAATGGTTTTAGTATTCTTTTTAAAATTTATATTGGCTTAAAGCTACACATTACTGTATATATTTTAGTGGTTGTCCTATCTGTATCATCTATCTATGTATCATCTATCTATCTTATCTTTGTAGTCTAATGTTATTATCATTCATGTAAACCCACCAATCTTATAGTTTCTTTTACTCCATACTTACCATAGTTTACATTCTAGTTGTTACATATATAGCATTTACATGAACTGAAAACTTCACCAATACTAAAATGTTTAGTGTAAGCAGTTATAGGTATTTTAAAGAGCATCAGAGGAAAGCAGTGTTTTATATTTACCCAGATGTGACAGTGTTTTGATGTATCAGTTTGTCTAGGCTAAGTCACAATTCCACTTATTCAGTCTAACACTGATCTAGATACTGCTTTGAGGAACTTTGTAGATGTGATTAAAATTTTAATCATTACCAATGAATAATAACAGGGTCTTGGCACTTTGAACCAGCCTCCCAGTCTCTATTAACCTTGGAGCATGGGCACACACATACCTAGCCTACTTAGTCAGGCAGGTCTCCAGTCAAGAACCCAGCACCTTTCCATGTGAGTCAGCCTCACAGAACATCATGTTTTATCACTGTGCCACCACCTGACCCTGTCATCCCATTTTATATTGCATCTATTTTTTTTTTTTTTTTGAGAGGTTTTTGCTACAGGGCACATGCACTCACCAGAAAGACAGAGACAGAGAGACAGAAAGTGAGAAATCACACCCCAGGGTGGATGGCCACACCACAATCTCATCTCCTCCATTCTTCTCTTGGAATCTTGGGCATGCACACACACATACCTGGCATGAGTTTAAGCCACTGGGTCCGGGACTCAAACTGGGGTCGACTACATGGGAGTCTAGAGACATAGCCATTATGCCAACTGCTGCTCCCTCATTTTATATTGCATTTTATAATATGAAATTCCTCTTGTTTCTTTATAAAAGCCTCCATCATCATTAAAGAAATAAATTCCCCATCTATGAAGCCTTTCTGGCATCCAGCCAAGATCAAAAGAGAAGACAACTCGGGGATAGCAGGTGGCACAGTGATTAAGATGCTGCCCTTTTGCATAGCCTACTCTTGGTTCAAGTTCTGGATGGATGGCTTAAAAATCATGCCAGGCACGTGTGTGTGTATGCAAAATCCCAAGAGGAGAATGGAAGAGAAGGAATTGCAACATGGCCATACCCCCTAGGGGATGACTTCTTAATTTCCCTCTCTCTGTTTTCTCTGACTCCAGAAAGTACATACACCCTATAGCAAAAACAAAAACAAAAAACAAAACAAAACAAAACAAAAAAACAAACAAAAAAATAGAAAAGGGGGAAGGGGAGATAATTCTACAGTATATAATTTTATTAAGATCACTAGGTACTGGAATGTCCCTTCCAGATTCTATTTTAACTTATTTTCTACAGGAGAACGTTTTGGGAAGGAGAAGAAATGGTTGAGTGATAAATGTAATCTCTTCCTGCTGATAAATTCTAGGGAATGGATGTTAATCTCTTTGTTTTGTAACCTGCAAAAGACCTTACACGTATTAAAAATAAGTTGAAAGATCTCTTGGCTAAGTCTTTTCCCACAACTTTCTAACTAGAAAAATCTCCTTTCCACGTGAATGCCAATTATGAGTATCTCCTTAGTGAAAACGCCTTCAAATTTCAACTAAACTCAAATATCTCAAGCTCAAGTCATGTCCCTGCTCTTAGGAAGTAGAGCTTCTTCTCTAGCTCTTTTTAGTTATAAGCGAAGAGCTCCAGGAAAAAAAAAAAAAAAATTGAAAACCCCTTTTGGCTCCTTTTTCCTCTGTTGAGCCATATTCACAGCCAGAAACCATTTCAAAGAGTTGGTCTATACTTGGCTGAAACAACTGGTGGTTATGAATGATGCACTTAATCCCTCAGCTGTCTTGACCACATGATAGCTAGACTATTCAAAGCCTGAACTGCCTGCAGTGATCAGGTACTTTTGGGATATAAATGTTACCTAAATATTTCAACTAATTTTCTTTTGCTTTCTTCTTGTAAGAGATGGTTAACACAGAATTCGGACTCTGCCCACTCCTTCATCAGAGATATAAAGACTGCCTTAGATTGCATCTACATAGTACCAAAGAACTAGCTGGAGCAATTTCTTCATAAATAGATTATGTAACTTTAATTTCTCACTAAATTGGCCTTTAATTTTTGTAGCTTCTTATTAATATACAGTTAAATTGAAATCTTTGTTTTTATTTTCTTAATAGGCAAAAATTCTGCCATACCCTTGTATTCTCTGTAAATCACATCTTTGACTTCTCCAGACTACACTGGAATTGAAAATAGACAAACTACTTTGTTTACTTTTTTCTCAATTAAACACATCGAGAATTGCTCCTCAAACAAATCATGCTTGGCCATGCACATGCACATGTGCACACACGCGCGCGCGCACACACACACACACACACACACACTCTAACCCCAAAATGGACTTGTGTCTCCTAAGCCTTCCAATTGAACCTTTTCTTTGCTGTTCACTGGGTGTCAGTCAATTGTCTTTCCTAATGTCCCATAGGGGACCCCTCTATCAGTATGCTGCTAAACAGACAAGGACTACAAAAAGTGACAAGATGTATGAAAATTGTAGATTTTGACTATTATTATGTCAGCTCCCCATCATATATAATTTCTTCATCAGCTGACCCAAGGCAGCATTGCTAAAGGCTGAAAGTAGTTCTCTACAGTGGAAGTCCACTGCACCAAGAGGCATGAGTCCTGGATTCTAGTTTTAGTCACATCTACAGCTGTTAACTTTTGTTAAGTAAAATCATTTTTCTGGTATGCAGTTCTCATATCTGCGAATATTGGGGACCACAAATTTATATCTCAATGGGAGCTAGCCATTTAAGGCAAATTATGGCAGATTCTGTGATGAAACAGAGAGTTTATTTTCCCCATATGACTTCGATCTAGAGATACCCAATTCTGATTGTTGCCATGGGAATGAGGGACATAGTGTTTCTAGGCCTTCTAGAGAGTCAAGATATGTGATTTTTTTTTTTTTTTTTAAAGAAACTATCAAGTCCTGGACCTGGCGACTTGCTTTCTCGCATTCTCTCTCTCTCCCTCTCTGGCCAAATTAAAATAAATAAAGTAAAATAAAATAATCATTAAAAAACCTATCTCAATAGCTAGTATTTGCAACTCATACAAAAAAAAAATTAAACTTTCTGTGGCCCTAGTAAAATATGTCTAAATTCTTGGGTCACTACTTTTAGTCTCTAGACTAAATGGTATTTAAAATCTCTTCTTGTTCTGAAATTTTATACTTTAATTATCTAAATGGTCAGAATTGAAGAAAGAACTGGTGTTTGGATGTGAGGAAGATTTTCCTGGCATCCAGTTCTTATATTTTGAAACAGGTGACCAAGGGAAATTGTGAAATGTCCTCCAAGTGATCTTGAAGAATCAGTCACTTCTTTCTGTCTGGGATTAGTTAAAAGCAGTTGCCAGGAGGGGGATGGTGAGATGTTTTCTTGCAATTCTTCTCAGTTGGGATGTTGTGAAAATGGTATTTATGAGTTTTGTTTCAAATGTCCTCAGGTCCTTTCAGAGAAGAAGGAGGTGGAAATTTGGTTTCTGATTCTCAGGACCCCTCCCAATTCAATTCCTGGAATCATCATGGGGGACTCTGTAAAACGAAATTTAAAGTTATAGTTTGTAGCTTTCCCTCTAAGGTTTAGATTAGGTTTCATAACTTGGAACTAAAATCAGGGCAGCAGTTGGAGTGTGGATGAAAATGTCTATAGCTCTGGTTGTCAGCATGCTAATGAAAACCAGAGAGGGCAATAAATAAATGTGGAGATGAATGATGGCAAAGATAAGAGCCTTTTAACCTCACTTCATTTTCTCTACACTTCTCTCCTTAAGAAAATTGATCTTGATGACCCTGATCCATTTTCTTCTGGATTAGAAGCACCTAGGAAACCCACAAACATCTTTTATACACTGTGTGTGCTCAAGCCCAGAGTCAGCAGTTCAGCAAGCAGAGTATTCAATGTAGTTACTGATTGTATCAGGATAAATACTAGTTCTCTTATTCCAAAGTAACCACAGCAAAGTAAACACACCACCACCCTTAGAAAGAGACAGAAGATAGGGGCAAGAAGGCAAGATAGAACACAGATGTATTTGGTTATTAATCAAACCTATTTAAACAGCACAGTGCATATTAACTGGGGAGGGAGAGGTGGATTGAAGTCCAGGAGAGCCAATTTAGGCGAAGGATCCTCTTTCAGGTATAAATGGGTCATTGACAGTGAACACCAGTGCTTTTGATGGCTAGATAGGACAATTGGGCTGTCTGAGATTGTAATCTCTATCACCACCATTATCACCAAAACATCAAGTGTTAATCACCTGATAAGAGGGGTGAGGAATAGGAAAATCTAATTAGACACTACACATAGTGACTGGCTGTTATTTTGTCTCCCCAGAGACAAAATAATTCCCCTTCTTATTTATAACAGCATCTTGAATTTCCTCTGGGCTACCACTCTTTCAACATACATGCAATTTCGGTGAGCCTCTTAATCAGCTGGCAATATGGCTATGGGCTGGGCCTAAATAGGGACAAGACAAGCCCTGAGTAATTTCAGTCTTAAGAGAAGTGACACAAGAGAAAGTCCAGGGAGCACTCCGACAGACAATTGATTCATTCCCTAATGCTTGTATTCTGGGACCTGCTCTTTTCTGAGGTCTGAGAGTTCATCTTTTCCTGTGACTCATGGAACTATCTCATAGCCTTATAATAGATTCTGCTTCACATCTAAGCTAGCCAGAGTCATTTCTGTTGCCTGCAACCTAAGAAACCTAAAAAATATACCAAACATCTTCCCTGTGATCTTGCCAGCTAAAAGCTGATGGTGACAAGACAGACTGATAATCTACATAAACATTAGAATTAAGATGTAAGTTTAGTGAGATTATGGTATACAAATTCAATTTACAGAAATCAATTGTGTTTTTTATGCCAGCAACAAATACTTTAAAAATAAAAATTAAAAGTACCATTTACAATAGCATCACAAATATCAAATAACTTAAGGTAGATCTACTAATGCATCTATATGTTTACCACCTCTACAGGTATCTATCTATGAAACACTGTGAAGAGAAACAAGGATATAAATAAGTATAAATAAATAAAGTGTTGTCTTTTTAATTTTTTTTGGAGAGGTTTTTGCTATAGGACACGTGCGCGCCCCAGAAAGACAGAGAGAGACAGAGAGACAGAAAGCGAGAAATCACCCCCCAGGGGGGATGGCCACACTGCAATCCCTTCTCCTCCATTCTCCTCTCAGGATCATGGGCATGCAAGCACACATGCCTGGCATGAGTTTAAGCCACCATGTCTGGGACTCGAACCAAGTGACTACATGGGAGTTCAGCGATGTAGTCATTATGCCATCTGCTGGTCCCAACAGATTGTTGTCTTAGGGTATTAAATTTGGAGGCAGCAATAGATTTCTGAAATAGAGGCAGAGCTGATGATGGTAGATTACAAGCTAATTGTTTTACAGACAAGAAGAATAAGACTAGAAAGATAAAATAGCCTATTCAAGTTAGCCTAGCAAGTAGTCCTCTACTGCCTTCAGTTAACCACCTTTACTGGATGAGCATCCCTACAGCTGGGCTCAATTCACATTCTCTTGTCTTCCAGGGTCAGTGCTTGTACACTACTGGCCTGTAGCTGGCTCTGTCATTTTTCCCAGGGTATTCTAGCAATGGAAGCTCTGTCTTCTTCTTTCCACTTTTCCTGAATATTCCCATGAAAAATCAACAGGCTGGACTCATTATCTATGAGGCTCTACCTAAATTAGGCATATAAATCCATGTGGATTTCCTGTGTTGGTGGTAATTACCCACCTCTGTCTTTTTGAAAGTAGCAGGTCTTTTTGGGAGACTTGTTCATTACCCGTAGCTCAAGGGACCACATTCAACCTGAGGGATCTTTTCATTACCTTTTTTTCAGTGTCTGGTTACAGACATTGTGTAAACTCCACTTCTCTTATTCCCTCTGGAATAACCAGCCTGTAGTAACCAAATTCAAACTAAGTACTACAAATTCCACCCCCTAACCTGAGATTTTCCCTCTGCTATATTTTCCCTCTCTTTCAGTTATTTTTTCCAACTTGGGAGACAAGGGGAATGTGTATCCCAGGTAAAGTGAAGAGGAAAGAGGGAGGAGCTATGGCACAGACACATCAAAAGAACCCTTTGTGCTCTGGGCACATTATTCCTGGAATCCAATCAAGTGCCCAAAAACCCAACCAAGCTTTTTTGACAGCACAGAAACCAGTCATGCAGGCCTCTTGGGCTCTGCTTTTTTAAAGCTTTATAGGGTACACTGAATTATTTGGTTGGGTCTTTTCAACCGTGTGACATTTGGGTTTTCAATGGCACAAATGGGGTTGATCATTAATTATTTGGACGCTTTAATTAAAAAAAAACCTCACTGTGAATTTATGAGGGTCTGCTGGGGGGCAAAGACAAGGAGCCCTTTAGTGATTTTCTCATTTGAATGAGAGTGAGGGTTGTGAAGGTCTAGAAAGGGAGGCTATAGAATCATCTTCCAGGAAGGTCTTAAACTCACGTTAGGGTTTATTTGATGGAGGAGGGGCTTACAATGAAGAAAGTGGAAAGACACATAAAAGAACAGAATTCTGGGACCTGCCAAATTCACCACGGGGCAGGGCGTTTAATAAAAATTAGTGGTTTACAGGGAGTCATCAGGAGCTCTTGAATCAATACCTTTCACAACAAAACTAGTAAGTCTTTTTGGGTTGGGATAGGGGAAAGGCTGTTTGCTGGAATATTTGATAAACTGAACCAGACAAGATCTTGAGGGAGAGGAGTTTGTGAGTGGAATGCTGAAAGTCCAGAGGGACAGGATCGATGTCTTCCTGTTGCAGGAAAGTGAAGTAGTGAAGGTACAATATCCACTCACTTCCTACTTAGGGTATGTTTTGCAATCTCAGCATTCTTCTCTTACAAGGATGCATGTCCCTCTTGAGTCACACTCACCACCCAGTTCCTGGCATCCTGAGAAAGCTCTCACACTCCCAGAGAGTTTCGTTCTTGGGTGCATCTCCAGAAATGTTACTCTCAATGTCAAGTGAACTTAAGTAGAGCTGGGGAGCTTGGGAAAGGAAGTAAGCTCATGTCTCACACACTAGGAATTCCTACCTAATCAGTCTCTCGAATCCAGGAGGCTCAGGAAAAAGACTCAGAACATTTAAAAAATATTAAGGAAATTTGCTTATCCTTGAAATCAAAATACACAGTCACACCAAATGCCAAAAGAAACAGCGATTTATGTGCACCTTTGCTGATTTCCACATTTGAATTTTTTAAACCTCTTGCCTCTGGTTGGAATAATTCAATATGAAAAAAATCACAAAAAACTTGAATGTCCTTATGTCTTTCCTTCTAAAGTGAACAAAATTGTTTTAGGAATCTTTTCTATGGTGCCAGTTGACTAGACGGTATTATTTATTCCATTTTGCAAAGGAGAGAAACTGAGTCCTAAGGAAATCAAACAACATGCCAGAAGTCATAAAATATTAGTGGGCTGGAATTTTAGCCTCCTGGAAAAAGACATTTTCACAAAAGACCTCATTACTTTATCCACAAGGTTATAGCACTAGACTCTCCAGATGTGCGATGGAAGAAGTCCAGTACATTGACAAGTGGGTTATTTGTTTTTTCTTGAAGCCACTTCCCTGTAAAGGTTGGTCTATATGCATCCAATTTAGGGATGTGGAAAATAAAATATATCCAAATTTTTGTAGCAAGTCCATCTGGGATGTTTGGTGGTGTTTACTTTGCCCAAAGTTAAGGGCTGGAGGGGTTATGAAAAACTCTGAGGATAAAGCTGGCTCCAGTTACTTCACAATAAAATGATGGATTTAAAGACTAAGGAGCATTATGTGAGGGATTCTCTTAACATAAAAGCAAAAACCAGTATTCATATCTCTTCCCAGCATCAATAGATCAAGTTGGAAGGGAAGTGGCTAGGTACAGGGGATCAAAACCCATGGAAAGAAATGGATTAGAGCTCCTCTGCCTCTATAGGTGGAGTGAGGACAAGGCCACTATCCCAGGAATTTGTGCCATTCCTGATGTGTACATCTACCTCAACCAGTTAGAGAAGGCATGGAGACATCAGCAATGGATTTTGGCAAGTAAAGTACAGTGACATGGTCTACAGAATGTGTTCATCTTAGTTTTTCTCACAGAAGGAAGCAAAATCTTCCAATGTGGAGTTTGATGGTGGCAGTGATAGCACTGAGATGCACTGAGAGAAGTTAAATATTCTGGGCAACAGTGTCCAGGCTCAAGACACCCATCAGTTTTCATCTCAAAGTATATGGATAAAAGCCAGTCATATCTTTATTTTTCCACCTATATTTGAGATGCTGCATTATGACAAAGTTTCATCATACCTTATAGCTTATAGATTTCAACAAATTTTGGGGTTGTCTGGTGATAAAAGAGAATATATGCTATGGAAGTAGTGTTGTTCATGGACTCAAACCCAGATGCTTAGCCTCTGCCTGTGAAATACTTTTACCTGCAACCCCTTTTCACCCACATCATTCCTATCTCAGATAAGTATCAGAGTTATTCAAAGATGCTTTTTCATACCCCTCAGTCTAAATTAGGTCTTCACATTAGGCTAACTAAAACATTCTCTATTTTTACTTAACACTTATCACGTAGAAAAAAATTACCAACTGTGATGAGCTATCAAGTCTTTCTTCCACTGGATAGTAAAGCTCTTGAATATAGAAAGGACCACGTCTGTCATGGTGACAACCGATTTCTAGTGCCAAGCAGTCTTTGTTGAATAAATGAATAAATGAGTAAATGGCCTTATCAGGAAACCCATTTTAGTCTGGATTCTGCTACTACATACCTGGATGACTTTGGCTTTCTGAGACTCCTTCTCTATAGTGCTGTTGGAGTGGATGATCTCTGAGGCCCCTTCTAAGAGCATTGTTTTATGATCCATTATAACCCACTTGTGTTTAGGTCCTCCTTTGTCAGCTCTCTCAGCTCTTCAACCTCCAAATAATCCAAGCTCATCAATTCATTGATGACGAGGAGATTTTTTAATAGGGATTTGATAGTTCTCTTGGAGAAAACTATTGCTCTCAACTCTTAGCATTTCACTCTCCAAATTCCCATTTGACATCTCTTTCCTTGTTTTCTGATTTGAATCTCTGCTGTATATCCCTCTTCCTGTGGCCTCTCTTCACTCTCCAAAGCCTCCAAAAATTATCTACTTTGTCTAGAGCAATTTAGCATTTGTCCGAATATCCTTATCTGTTTAACTGCTTAGGATATCTAGCTGCTGCTGGTCAGACATCCAGTGAACTGACTACATCATATCCAGCTCATTGTGCATCTCTTTCTATTTTCACATTCAGTGACATGCTGGTAGATTGAAATCAGCCAGAGTGGGAATGTTTGGACTATAAATTTTGGCAAATACTGCAAACTAGAGGTTTTCTTTCTTTGAGTATCAATTATTCTCATTTGCCACTATCTAGGCTCTTCTTACAGCCAGGTTATTACTTTAGAAAATTTAGAAAGTTGAGTGAACCAACTGATCATTCATTATTAAACATCATTAGGCAGAGTGGTAGGAACCAAAAAAAGTACATATAAAATTGTAGCTCTATGGGGCTATGAGATGATGTGATAGAGTGCTGGACCCCCACATGGTTGGCTGGGGTTTGAGTCCTGGAGCTGGTATTTTAAAAATCATGCCAGGCACGTGTGTGTGTGTATGTGTGTCCAAAATCCCAGGAAGACAATAGTGGAGAAAGGATTGCAGCATGGCCATTTCCTCTTGGGGGTGACTTCTCACTTTTCCTGTCACTGTTTCTCTCTGTCTCTCTTTGACAAGTGCATGCATCTTATGGTAAAAAACCTTTAAAAATAAGTAGCTCTATTGGTCACATTTTATCCAGGAAAACAACTATGCCAAGTAGGTCAAGACAGGAACCTTACTTAATATAGGAAACTGGCTACAAAGATGTTGATAGAGCTAAAAGGACAAATAGGTGAGGCAAGCCCTAGATTATTAGGAAACCAGAGCTGAAATAATCAAGAGAAGAGGTGATGTTATTAGAGATTGCAGAAAGAAGGGCTTCTTAGGAGAAGTAAAACCTCAGAAGTAAATAAGCTGCTAGCACAATGTCTCCAAAAATGAGTGGAATGGTGATAATGGTGGGAACACCTTGGCTCTTTCCCCTTTCCAACAGTCTGCTTACTCCTTCCATTGACAAAACTTAATCATAAACCATATGGAACAGAATATGGAAAGTGTGGTTGACTGGAGTTAGACCCTATGCAACAGAAGAGAATAGAGCAAGGGCTAGCAATGAATCTGACAACAAACAGGTTAAGTTTTCATTCTAATAAGTAATAATATTCCCAAAAGGACATTTAATACTATCAAGCTACCAGAAATCACACTGATTTATTAGAGTCCCAGAATCATTCCTTGTGCTATGAACTTGAATAATTTTCTTGAGTCAGGCTCACAAAGCCATTCTACAGTGAACAGTGATTAAGTTCTGAAAACTATATCCAGGTCACACAGCCTGTTTTTCAATAGATTTGTTGAATTATCTAATGATCAGATCAGAAGCAATCATGAGACCTCAAGAAGTAGAATGCATACGATAATGGACAGGACCCTAGATACAGTGTGGTGTGGAGAGGTCTGTGACCTAGTTCTGGTTTTGTAGCTTGCTCTCCACCTGCACTTGGAGCAAGTCACTCACTGCATGCCAGCCTCACTTTTCTCATCTGCATGCAATATGATGCCAATTCTGGCTAACTTCACAGGTTTGTCATAAGGCTCACATGAGCTTGGCCTAGTGAAAACATTGAAAAAATTGGAAGGCATTACAACCTTGCAAGGGAATATTATTTAAATGATAGTTTTTGGTATGGTTCAGCTTCATCCCATAAAATGAGGGTCAGTTTACAAATGCCACCCTCTTAGATGAAATAGCCCCAACTTGCATCTTTTATTTTTCTATTACTAAATTGAAAATAAAACCCTCATTCCTTATAAGTGAAAATTGCTCAAAATAGAAATGCCCACTAAAATTCCACCCAACTTGGTTTAAATTGTCTAAAGTATGCAGGAGGAAGCTATAAATGTTTCTCCAGGAGGAAGTTTGTGACCTAGGTTTTGTGGGTTAGAGATGCAAAGGTCTACAGGCTCTAGAGCCACAAAACTCCAAACCGATGGGAAAGGGTTCCTCAGGTTTTCAGAGGGTGTGATCTACAGCCATTTGCTGAGTATTTGTATGTACATTTGTCTCCGTGTGTGCTGGTGCATTCGTTGGAGGATGTCATGGTGGCTTAGAGCAGGTAGGTTTCCAGTGCCAACAAACTGCTTGCTTTCCAGAAAGAGTGAAGTTTTCTTTGGCTCCTTTGCCAGTTGCCTTATCTGTTTTCATTTTAAAGATGTGTTTCTAAAGCTCCATTTCCTGAAGTCTTTGGCTGCCAACAGGTATGAGATTCTCAATTGCAAGTCCAGGGAGAAGGTGAACTGCCAGGGAGAAGTTTACAATAGGGTGGGTCCTCTAGAGTGGTGCCAGTTGAGGTCCTGCCAGGAAGAGTAGAGAGAGCCAGGAACAAGGACCCTCCATGGGAAAATAGTTCTCCCTCCAGTTCCAACTGAAAATTCATGTCTAAGAATTTTAGTTGGAGTAATCAGATTGAGTTCTTGTCATTGAGGAGGGAAAAATCGAGCTTCAAGTTTAATAGAGTAATACTAGTTGAATGGAATCCCTTCACATGAATTTATTTGCTAACTTCCTTCACAATATCTTCCTAAATTTAGTGGCCACTATGTCTTGTCTTGATCTTTTCTTAGTGCACTTATTGCCACTTGAGTAGATATTATGCTTAACATGTTTGTGCTCTAAACAAATATGAAATTTATCTGCAAACTGTACAGTAACTCACACACTGGTAAATAGGCAGTTATTAATCAAAGTGGCTTACATAATCAAATGATGAAAATCTAGAGCTATTAACAAGGTTCTGATTAAAATTTCATTCATTTCTCAAATAGTTATTAAGTGTCTGATATATGCCAAATACTGCTATAGGCACTAAGAAGATATTGATAACAAATTATTCCTAAAGATAATAAAAGTGACCCTAAAGATAACTTCTTCTTCCTCCTACTTTTTGTATACTCAGCAGTTAGGAACTTAGGGATCTAACCAGATACTTATATTCCAATTTCCATATTTCAGGCCAGTTTTCCTTATTTAAGACACATGGTTAGTTTGAGACTTATCTTGTTGGACTTCAGTAAAAGTGAAGAAAACCCCATGATAACTAGCAAACTGGTCCCTCTTTCAGCTTTCCTATCTGACCTTAATATTCAACAAGAGGATTTGTTTCTCAGTAATGGGTTTGCTGTCCAATGTACATAGAAGCCAATGCTATGGCACCATTTATTTAAGAAAAGTTTTATTGGGGTCAGCAGATGCATGGAGGTTAAGGTGCTGGACTCCCACATGGTTGACTGTGGTTTGAGTCTCAGGCCTGGCAGCTTACTTTTTCACTTTCCCGTTCTCTCTCCCTGTCTCTTTCTGGTCAAATTAAAAACTAATAATAATAAATAAAATTAAATAAGCAATTCTTAAAAAAAAAAAAAAAAAAAAAGAAAAGTAAAGGCTTTGTTGTAAAATTGACCAGCAAGGAGACAGTAGGCTAACTCAAGAGCCTAGGCACATTTAAAAAAAAAAATTAATTTGCATTTAGTCACATATATCTTCACAGTGTACAACATTGCCTTTTCCAGCATGAATACCATGAATATCAGTCAAGATTGAGACATTACTATATACATTATCATCAGCAAATAGCTTTTCATTTGTTTGTCAATTAAACATACTTTTTTTCCTTCCCCAGTCCCCCTCCATCCCTCTAACACCCATCCCCATATTACTGCTGTCCTTATTATCTCTAGTATTTACTGTTGCTCTCCCTAATACTATACCTTCCAAACTTTCAGTTTCTGCTATAGACTGCAGATAATCAGCATATATTGAGAGAGGACATATAAAATTTGTCTTCCATAATCTGGTTTGCTTCACTTAGTATTATGTCTTTCATATTCATCTTTGTGTCAAATGTCGGGGTCTCATTTTATTATGACTGAATAGTACTCCATAGAGTACATATGCCACATTTTTTCAATCCAATCATCTATTCTTGGACATTTGGGTTGATTCCATGTCCTAGTGATTGTAAATAATACCATAATAAATATAAATGTGAAAGTTTTTTTCCTACTGAGGATTTTTCTATCCTTTGGGTAAATATCTAAGAGTGGAATTACTGGGTCATATGTTATTTCTACTTGTAGATTTCTGAGGAATCATCATATCATTCTCCAAAGTGGTTGTACTAATTTGTGTTCCCTCCTACAGTGTAGGAGAGTTCCCTTTTCACCAAAGCCTTGCCAGCATTTATCTTTACTTCTTTTTGTAATTTTAGCCATTCTAACTGGGGTTACGTGGTATCTCATTGTGGTTTTGAATTGCATTTCCCTTATGATAAGAGATGTCAAGCATGTTTTCACATGCTTTTGGGCTGTTTGTCTTCTTCAGAGAATTGTCTATTCAGCTACTTTTCCCATGTTTTAATTGAACCAATTAAGTTTTTATGGGTAACCTGCTTGCGTTCCCTGTATATTCTGGTTATCAGTCTCTTATGGGAGGAATAGTTTGCAAATACATTCTCCCACTCTGAGATTTCTCTTCTCTTTTTATTGTTTCTTTTGCTGTGCAGAAGCTTTTCAGCCAAATATAGTCCCATTTGTCTATTTTTGGGACTATTGCCTGTTCTTTGGAGTTCTTCTTTAAGAAGTCTTTGCCTACTCCAGGTCTCCAAAGCTTTTCCTGTGTTTTTAACAGTATTTTTTATAGTTTGAGGTTTTAGGTTTATATCCTCAATCAATTTTGAATTAATTTTTTTCAGTGGTAAGAGGTAAGGATCCAGTTTCATTCTTCTGCAGGTGGATATCCAGTTCTCCCAGCACCATTTGCTGAAGAGATTTTCTTTTTCCCACTGGATCATCTTGTGGCCTTTGTCAAAGATCAGTTGACTGTATGTTTTGGGGTTTATTTGGGGGTTCTTAATTCTGTTCCATTGGTGTACCTGTCTGTTTTTGTGCCAATGCCATGCTGTTTTAATTACCACAGCTTTGTAATATATTTTGAGGTCAGGAAGTGACATTCTTTCTACTTTATTCCCCTTGCACAGTATTGCTTTGGTGATATGGGGCCTTTTATACTTTCAGAAATATTTTATAATTTTTTTCCATTTATGTGAGGAATATCTTTCAGTTTGAGTGGGATTGAATTTATTTTGTAGATTAATTTGGGTAGGATTGACACTTTGAGCATATTAATTCTTCCAATACAGGAACATGGGATGGTTTCCCACTTTTTTTGTGTCATTTTTAATTTCCTTTTCTAGTGTTTCATAGTTTTTCTTCTAGAGATCTTTGGCACCTTTGGTAAGGATTATTCCTAGATATCTTATTGGTTTTATGGCTCTTGTAAATGGGATTTCCTTCTTCAATATTGTCTCAGTTTATCCATTGTTGGTATGTAAAAATGCTATAGATTTTTGTATGTTGATTTTGTATCCTGCCACTTTACTATATTCATTATTCCCTTCCTGGAGGTATTTTTTTTGGTGTGTGTGTGTGTGTGTGTATGTGTGTGTGTATATTCTTTTGGATTTTCATGTGTAGCATCATATTATCTACAAGTAGTAGAAGAAGTTTCACTTCTCTTTTTATTTAGATGCCTCTTATTTGACTCTCTCGTCTAATTGCATTGGCTAGAACTTCTACTACTGTGTTAAAAAGGAGTGGAGAAAATGGGCAGCCTTGTCTTGTTCCAGTTTTTAGTGAAAAAGCTTTCAGTTTTTTTCCCCATTCAGTACGATGTTAGCTATGGATTTTTCTTATATGGCTTTTATTGTGTTGAGGAATGTCTCTTTTATGCCTGTTTTACTGAGAGTCTTAATCATGAAAGGATGGTATATTTTATCAAATGCTTTTATTGCAACAATTGGTATGATCATATGGTTTTTATCTTTCCTTTTGTTAATGTGATGCATTATATTTGTTGTTTTGCATATGCTGAACCAACCTTGCATACCTGGAATAACACAAATTTGGTCATGGTGTATTATCTTTTTAATATGTTGTTGAATATGATTTGCTAGTATCTTGTTGAGAAATTTTGCATCTGTTTTGATCAGGAATATGGGCCCAAAGTTCTTTTTTGTCATGTCCTTGCCTGGTTTTAAGATGATGGAGGCTTGACAGAACTAGTTTAGGCGGGTTTCTTCCTTTGAATTTTTAGAAATAGTTTAAGGAGAATTGTGGTTAGTTCTTCTTGAAAGGTTTTGTAGAATTCAGAAGTAAAGCTATTGGAACCTGGGCTCTTGTTGGGAAACTATTATTGATTCAATCTCATTGCTTGTTATGGGTCCATTCAGACTTTCTATTTCTTTCTTGTTCAATCTTGGTAAGTCATACATGTCCAGAAATTTGTCCATCTCTTCTAAGTTTTGTTGTTTGTTGGCATATAATCAATCTTAGTATTCTCTAATGATATTTTATATTCCGTTATATCCATTGTAATAACCATTGTTTCCTTGCTGATTTTATTTATCTGGTTCCTTTCTCTGTTCTTGATTAACTAGCTAATGGTGTGTCAATTTTGTTTATCTTCTCAGAGAACAAGCTTTTGGTTTTGTTTATTTTCTGTATAGATCTTTTATTCTCTATTTCATGTATTTTTGCTCAAATCTTTTTTTTACAGAATTATTTTATCTAACTTTTATTTATTATTATTATTGTCATTATTATTTTCCAGCTTGATCAGAGAGATACGAGAGAGAGAGAGAGAGAGAAAGTGAGAAAGCAAGCCACCAGGTCCGAGACTTGAACCGTGGTTGGCCATGTGGGAGTCCAGCACCTCTAACCACCATGCCACTTGCCGGTCCCTCAAATCTTTATTATTTATATTCTCCTGGAATTTTTTGGGTTTCTGCTGTTGTTTTTCCAGTTCCCTGAGTTGTGTTGTTAGGTTGTTTCTTTGCCACCTTTCTGCTTTTCGCTTCTGAGCACTAATTGCTATGAACTTTTCTCTTACGACAGCTTTTGCTGTTTCCCATAGGTTATAAACACGTTTGTTCATTATCATTGGTTTCTGTGAACCTTTTGATTTCAGTCTTAATTTTTTCTATAGTTGTCATTCTAAAGTCATGTAGAAGTAGGTTTCTTAGTTTCTATTTGTGAATTTTAGAGGGCTCTTTCTGTAGTTGATTTCAAGAGTGACTCCATCGTGGTCAGAAAAGATGCTAGGTATAGTTTCTATACACTTGAATTTGTAAAGGCTTGTTTTGTGTCCTATCATGTAATCAGTCTTTTGAAAATGTTCCATGTGAGGATAAGAAAAAATGTATATTTTGTGGTAGTTATGTGAAAAACTCTGCTGCTATCTGTCAAGTCCATTTCATGTATGGTATCATTTAGATCATGTATCTCTTTGCTTATTTTTTATCTTTATGATCTGTCCAGAGGAATCAGTGGGGTGTTGAGATTCCCTACAATTATTATATTGTAGTCTATCTCTCCCTTGAGATCTAGTAGTTTCTCTTTGATGTATTTAGGTGCTCCAGTGTTGGATGCATAGATATTTGCAAATGTTATATCTTCTTGATGAACAGATCCTTTTACTACTATATAATGTCCTTCTTGTCTCTTCTTACATCTTTCATCTTAAAGTCTATTTTGTCTGATACCAGTATTGCTAGTCCAGCTTTTTATTCCATTTGCATGGAATATCTTTTTTCATCCCTTTACTTTCAGTCTATGTATGTCCTTATCAGTGAAGAGTGTTTCTTGTAAGCAACATATAGATGGCTTCTGTTTTTGTATCCATTCAGCCAGTCTGTATCTTTTAATGAGAGAATTTAATCTATTAACATTCAATGCTATTATCGATATTTGCAGATTTATCCCTGTCATTTGTTAGCCATTTTCTCAGTTGTTATTTTGTTCTCCTATTTGTTTGTCTCTCTTTAGTTATCCTGATACAACACTTGCCTCAGAACTTCTTGTAGAGCTATTCTAGTGTTGATTAATTTTTTTAGTTTTTGTTTATCTGAGAATACGTTCATTTGTTCTTCCCATTTGAAGGATAATCTTGTTGGATATAGTATTCTTGGTTGAAATTGTTTTTCTTTTAATGTTTGAATACATCTTCTCATTCTTTCCTTGACTTCATTGTTTCAGTTGAGAGGTCTGATGTTAGCCTAATGTGATAACCTTTATAAATAAAATTGATTTTTTTTAGATATTGTTTTTGTCTTTAATTTTTACCAGTCTGGCTATGATGTGTATGTGGGAGGATCTTTTTGTGCTGATTCTATTTGGGGTCCTTTTTTATTTATTGGGTCTGACTTTCTCCATGTTTCTCTATATTTGGAAAATTTTCAGATAATATTTTATGAAAGAGGTTTTCCATGTCTTTAGCAGATTATTCACCTTCTGAATACCCATTACACGGATATTTGGATATTTCATGGTGTCTAGACTGTCAGGTATAGTGTCCTCATTTTGTTTTGGTTGTTTTTTCTTTCTTTTTAGTGATTTGGTCTATGTTAGAGATTTTGTCTTTCAGGTCAGAAATTTGTTCTTCTGTATATTCCAATCTGCTGTTAATGTTTTTCAGGGAGATTTTAATTTCTTATATTGTATTTTTTCATTTCCATAAGTTCTGTTTGATTCTTTCTAAGGGTGCCTATTTCTTTATAAAATTTCTCTTTTATGTACTGAAATGATTTTCTTATTTCCTAGAACTGATTGTCTGTTTTCTCTTTCATCTCACTGAGTTTTGTCACTATGAATATTTGGAATTCTTTTTCTGACATTTCTGTGTATTTCTCTGTGCTATTCACTGTTGGTGAGGGGCCATTACACTCACCTGGGGGAGAGTTACCACCTTGTTTTCTCATGTTTCTTTGAGAACTATGCTGTTCCTAGTTATCTGATGCAGTATTTTCTTTTTCTATTAATTGGAGTAGATTCTGTAGTACTGATAAAGGAAATTTCACCCTTAGTTCCCAGGTGTGTTCCTGTTGGAGGGCTCGATCTCCCAGGTCAAAGCAATTATGGATAACTTCAGGTGCTTGACTCCTCTACCAAACATTCATCTCTGGATGAGGTGGCCACAAGCTAAGGAGATGTACCTTCATGAAGAGGATTAATACCCACAGCACACAGGATGGTGTACCAAAGTCCCAAAGTTGCTTCCAAGCCCAAGTTTGGTCTTATCAAAGAAGGCCTGCCCAGATCAGACTCAAGTCTCCCAGTGAGGGGCAGGGCGAGCCCATCCACTAGAGTGGTGGACAATGGAGTCATCAACATTCCAAAGTTGCTCTCAGGCCCTGAGCCCAACTCTCCCAAGGCCTGCCTAAACCATATCCTAATCTAGGCACATTTTAAGAGGTCAGTAAGAGAAGGAAAATAAATTTCTATGAATATTCATAAGGAGGACTTTAGTTTATGCACAGAGACTATATATATATATATATATATATATATATATATATATATATATAGTGACATATATCACATGTTGACTTTAGGTTGGAGACTTTATATTTAAATGTAAAGAAATTTGGCCCTCTATGTCAGAAAATGATATATGGGTCACAAAGTTCCTTATTTGCAGCCTTTGTAAACTCAGGTAGAATTAGCCCAGGATTTATGGTGTCTTATAACTTTTATTGGAGAAGGATGTCTGTGAGATTGAGCCTTTATCCAATGAGAATCACTTAAGTGATCACTGGAGAAATGAAGGACAACAGGAAAAACTGCTTGATTGTCGGGGGGGGGGGGGTGGGGAACTGGTAACCTTACTGAGTCTTGAGGACAAAGTTTTATCTGTACATGCTCAACCTGCAAGACAAACTTGAAGCTGTTATTAATAACAATCATTGAGGAGGCAAACTGGCTAACACCTGGTTCCAATTATATGTGCAGTTTCAGATTTTTAGCAATTGTCTAATATTTTTTCCTGTGTGCCCTCAAAAGACTGAACTAGGCTCTGTGGGTACAAGTTAAAGAGAATGAACTTTTTCTTCAAGAAAAAAACTTTCTCACAGAGAAAAACCAAACCAAACCAAACAAAAACAAAAACAAAAAACATCCACCAACAAGGAAACAGACTCAAGAAGTCTCCCTGAAAGTTCTCAGGGAGAGACTGAATGGCAACTTGGTGGGCTGTAGAGATGGCCTCTACTTGAGTAGGAGAGAGAGCACTGCACTGCTATAACCCCTAGAATTTGAGGTAAGCCCTGGTTCATGCATTTCTGTCTCTTACAAGCATCTTGGTAATTAGGCTTCAGGTTATACCATGTACCCTTTTTTTTTCTGGCTTCACTTAGCATAATGTTTTCAGTTCATCTATGTTGCAGCATGCGTCATTATTTCAGTCCTTTTGACTGCTGAATAATATTTCATTGTATGAAGATATTTCATGTTGTTCATCTGTCCACTACTTGATGCACATTTGTGTTCTTTCCACTTCGAGTTACTAAGTATCATGATTCTATAAACATTCATATACATGTCATCATCCCTGAAATGTTAGAGGAGCTCTACTACTTCTTTCTAATTTCTGTCTGTTGGGTCTGAAATTGCTAAGTATAACCTAACATGTTGAAGAGGTTCAATCTTCCCTTCCAACAGATCAATGACAGTGGTTCAAGGAGGCTGCATTGAGAGGCAGTTTGAAAGAACATGGGAAGTTATGGTCAGTTAGCTGTGTTTTCAAGGGTGGGTAGCCTATTGGATATGTGCTTGCCAAAACTGATTATCTCAGTTCTTTCTATTTCTGCATATTCTAAACAGAAACCTTTTTCTTTTAATCTTTCCTCTTATGGAAATTTCACCATTTTCCTCCTTTGCTCTCTTCTAATGGCTCTAGAATATGACTCTTGCTTCTTCTACGAAATAGACTTTTTTAGGACCATGTTATTTGTAAAAATATCAAATTAGGACTTACATGGCCAGATAAAGGTCTATGGGAAGTATTTTTTTCCCCTCTTTCTTCTATCAACTGAACACTAGTAGAAGACTAATGCTGATGTCCCATAGGGTCTTATCCAAATGCAAATATGGCCCCACTCCCAACTAGGAAGCAGTAAACCAATAATAATAGCTGTACTCTGTTCAGTGGGGAATACCTATTCTATCCATTTCTTAAGACAGTGTGAGGGACTGGGAGTGGAGCTAAGAAGAAAGTGGTAGAAGTCAGGGCCTTACCACAGAGCAGAGAAGGAAGCTGGAGGGTGGAGAGGCACAATTCTCAAATCTGTAGATTATTCCACTTGAAAGGGTCCTCTGCGAGATAATCTACACTTTTATTGCACAGATGAGGAAACCAAGTTTCCAAGAAGGGAACAGACTTGACCAATGGCACAGATGACAAAAGCACATTTCTTTTCTCTGCTCAGCTTGACTTTGAGAGGTCCTAAATGTTTTCAGATAGGAGTTTTATAAAAGTAGAATTGAGTTTCCCCAAGTTTAAAAATTAGGACAGATGGTGGCCACTACAGTTTTGCAGAAAAAGCATCACAGAGCCATACCTCAAACACTAAGCCAAAGCAAAGTCAATTAGTGCCCTTTTTCTGGTTAATATATTCTGAAAAAATATATAGCAATTTCCCTTTTTATAGGAAGCATAAGAAACACAAAAGTTTGCTCTTGGATTTCTATCTCTGGATGACAAATCTTATATTGCACATCTTCTCTGGTCCATGATGTCAGTATTTTTGCCTATAGACTTCCTACAATGTAAGTTCTTCCTCAAATGCTTGCAAAGTAGGATGAAAATTTACTTTCCATTTGTGGTGTGAAGGAGAGTCTAATTTTCCTTGGGTAGTAAGAAAAAGAGAAGAGAAGAAGAGAGAACAGAGCAGGAGAAAAGAGAAAGAGAAAAGAAGAGAACTAGGAGCTATTACCTGCTATTCTATGCATTCCCTGCACACTTAATACTAGGATTTCACAGACAAATGACAAATGTTGGGACTATTTATTCCCTTTCCAAGGGTTCACTGGAATGGTAGCTGGGTCTATGTCTTTGGGGCTGAAATTATGCTGTATAACGATATTACCACTGAGCAGCACAGAGACTTGAAATGATCCTGTAATCTCTTTCTCCTTTGGGGAGATCATCATTGTATTTTTTCCCAACACTTTCAAAATCACAATTGTTTATAGTAACTAGAGATCGCAGAACCTGGCTGAAGGAGGAAGACTGAGTTTTATCTAACCTCTAATTTAGTTCTTCTCTCAAGTTTGTCCAAGTTCCTGAGATGTCTTTTTCCTGTAAATTAAACCATTGTTTGTCAAGGGAAATATAAATTAAGAGCTCTGTTTTCTGAGTTAAATGGAAACTTGGGCTAGGGAAGCAGATTCTTGCTATACTCCTCAGATCTCTAACATAATGTAAGAATTGAAGTTAGTGTGGGACTTGGACTTGATAGATTCTAGAGGAATTCAAAACTCAAAGAATGAGAGTTATATGGAGCCAGAAACAAAACCTAAATTTGATTTATCTGAGCTCTTAATCAGGTCAGAAACTGCATGGCATTATTGAAAGGGGCCAGTCTCCTACCCTTTAGACAAAACGGATTCTGAAGCCATCCATATTCTCTAATTGGACTCCTTAATGGATGAGCAAAAGACCATGTCCAACCCAACAGCAGGGATGCCATGCCATCCTCATGCTTATTGCAGGAAGTCAGCTAAACTTCTAGTACTGCATGAGTTGTCCAATGATGGATCTCTGGATTGTAAAATATAGAAGACATACAATTAAGAAATAACCCCAGCCAAAACTGAGTTTATAAAACTAGTGTAGAGTTAATGAGAAGTAATACAAATATTTAATTTCTCTTTGTGGGGCTAGAAATCATGATTGCAGGCTTTAAGTCTTTATTGTAAAAGACAAAGACATTTGGAAATTGTATTCTTTAATGGGCATTCACAAGGTACTAAATTTCATCTTTTAGCATCTTTTTTTTATCTTTTTTCTTTTTTTTTTTTTTTTTTTTTTTTTTTTTTTTTTTTTTTTTTTTGCTATAGGGTGCGTGCGCTCACCAGACAGACAGAGAGAGACAGAGAGACAGAAAGTGAGAAATCACCCCCCAGAGGGGATGGCCACTCCACAATCCCTTCTCCTCCATTCTCCTCTCGGGATCTTGGGCACGCACACACACGCGCCCGGCGTGAGTTTTAAGCCACCGGGTCCAGGACGCGAACTGCGGTAGACTACGTGGGAGTCCAGCGACATAGCCATTACGCTAACTGCTGGTCCCAGCATCTTATAGTCTGACGACCAAGCCATCAATTGGTATTTTCCATGAACTCTTATAATAGTTATCTTCACAGACCTCAGAAAACGTCAAGGGCAGATGATGACCAAAGCTAATACAAAGTACTAATAGCCTGAAAACTAAAGCCCTAATTAGTTAAATTATGAAGAGCCACCATAGTACGTAGACAGATCATTCAAGCAACTCCCCCTGGAATGGTGTTTCTCAAGAATGGGCAGTGAGCCATCACTATTAAAAAGCAAATTCAGTGGGCCAGGCATAGAGGTGCAGGCCGTAGCATGCATCTCTGCCATCCTGGAGCCACATGGAGGACTGGGATTTGGATCCCGCATTGATCTGAAATATTCTGCTGGGTGTGTGTATGCATATTCAAGATCATAGCTGACTGGAACACTCTAGGTAGAGGTGGTTGTGAAGTGATAAGACCTTGTCAAGAGTGCCTGATTCTTTCTCCATTATATTCTTTCTCTCTGTCCCTCTCTCAATAAAATAAATGAACTTAATAAAAACACAAACCAAGAGTTAAAGTGCAAATTCCAGGGCTCTGTTTGCAAATCTATATAAGGTCAGAGTTTCTGGGGTTGGGTAAGAAGTCTGCATTTTTACACAAAGTATTGTCACAGCTTGAATAGATGGAATACTTACTGTATATGCACTATGGTTTTAAGCATAGTAGATGCTATTGTGAACAGCAAATACAGATCCTATTCAAGGGGTGCTGAATTTATGCAGCTTTAGATTTGATGTAGTCTTCTTATTTATCTATTTATAATTTTTTAGTATTCAATCACTGTGTATCATTACAGCATAACAAATGGCTTTTCCTATCATAAATATGCTGTATATTGGTTCAGTCAAAGATATTACCATACACATTAACATCAACAGATACTTTTTCATTTTTGTGTCCCTTAAATGAATATTTGATGTATTCTTCTAATTAATAGATAGTGGTTTATGACATTTCTTGGCTTTAAAAAATGACTTTTATGCTTAGAAAAAGTTGAGAGCCATACTTTAGAACATATAAGTGTTTGAGGTGCAAGTTACTATAGAACCTTTCTGGAATCATAGATGGATTCAGTTTTTAGACACTTATGGGGGGCTTCCCACATGCTAAGCACTAAGCTTCTTACAATCATGTAGCTATCTGTGTTGGCCTGAGCTCCAATGTAAGTCTTATGACTCCAACTTCTACTTCTTATTATGTACAATTACAATACCTCCTGAAAGAGATATCAGAAATGTCCTAACTTTATGGAGGGGAGGGATTTCATGAAAGGCCTCTAGGAGCAAAAGACTTGCGCTGGAGACATTTAGGTTTAAGGTGCCTACGTAACTTATGAAGGCTTGCTTTCCTTGTGAATATAAAATACCTGGTGCCTGAGTGCAGCCTTTACCCCATGGTTTGACTGTTGTTCTGCATGTTATGCTAAGAGTCCCAGAGCGGAAGAAAGCCTGGGGCTGACAGGAGTGGTTCACTTGAGTGATCTGAGGCCTAGAGGATTATGATTTAGGATGAGGTAGAAATTGGCACCTCACTGCTTTGTGAGGTTACTCTGACGCGTGCCTTTCCCTTTCTGGGTGCCAAGTTGTGAGATTAGCTCTATTTCTTTGAGGCAGAACTTGTTCTTTGGAAAATTGGCAGCTCCTAGTGTCACAACACAACCACACCCTCCTTTCTTTGCTCTTGATGTTGACCACCCAGCCTGTACACACTACCTTCTCCTCCTGGGATGTGACCTGACCCCTGAGCCAAGGGAGTCCTTGTGATCAGTCCTCTTGAGGTTACTTCAGGGACAGTCTCTTCAGTCTTGTCTTTCTGGACTTGCATAAGAAAATCAGGGCACTCCCAACTCTATTTCTACTTCAGTTTGTTGAACACATAAATGTGTCATAGATTTAGCAGAAGCAATTTCAAAGAATCAGAGCATATATCCTGCTTTGATTAATTAGCTAATTTTCTACGAGCTAAATGACAATTTTCTACAGTTGTCTCAATGCTAGGAGTATTGAAAACTCTTCATCCA